>OY979662.1:14006350-15206350 GCA_963855955.1 Luperina nickerlii
TTTGCAATTTCAATCTTTCATTTACAATCGGAAAATTGACCATGACGTATATCGACGTATGGGAGAGAACATGATTTTTACTACAATGTTAAATTTGTTTTTTGAATAAATTAATAACCCTTCATTGTGCGTGATCCGACAGGCACTTGGCGGGTTTTTTTTATTATTTAAATAATTTGCTAGTTAATTTAGTACTTATAGGTAAGGTATTTTTATCATATTATGTTCACCAAATTAATCCTAATATTTGATGTTGCATGTTAGTCACAATGAAACTTTATAAAAATACGAGTATATTATACTTAAACAAATACCTACAAAGTAAGGGCCCTATACGAGCAAAGATGCCAAGCTCCTATAAAATAAACCATTTGCCATCAGAATGGTGATTGGTATAGTTGCTAGTCTCGAAAATGTGCTGACATGCCTAAAAAATTGTAAGCCGAAGAACTCAATTTTCTCCTTACAGCTTCGCAAAGTGCCCTGAATGAATTTAGGTGCAAAAATATAATTTAAAATCTATGAGAGTCTTTAAATTGTTGCTAGATCAGCTAAAAAACCGACTAAGTGCGAGTAGGATTCGCACACGAAGGGTTCCGTACCACAAGGCAAAAAACGCCGCAGAAAACATGTTCCTTGTATGGATAGGATTTAATTGGATTGGATTACTACTTACCTATAATTTTTAACTTTATTTTATTACTAGCAGCGGCCCGCGGTTTCACCCGCATAAATGTCGATCCCGTGGGGATATTGGGATAAAAAGTGTCCTATGTGTTATTCTAATGTATACTTAAGCTACATTATATTACTGTAAAGTTTCATAAAAATCCGTTCAGCAGTTTTTGCGTGAAAGAGTAACAAACATCCATCCATCCTCACAAACTTTCGCGTTTATAATTTAAGTAGGATTATTATTTATGTTATAGCGGCAATAGAAATACAAACTCTGTGAAAAATTAACTGTCTACCTATAACGGTTCATGGGATACGCCCCGCTGACATACAGACAGACGAACGAACGTACGGGCAGCGGAGGCTTAGTAATGGGGTCCCGTTGGCACCATTTGGGTACGGAATCCTAAAAATAACAAAAGCACTATTTGCGGCGAATCTTAATATACATTTTTGTGATCGGCTTGTTACGTTGCGTTGGCTTATGCTTTGCATATTCTTTGTACCGAAGACTCAAGTAACTTTAAAGTTTTTCTTCGTTTCACCTATTTATGTAAGAGTCCTCTTTAACTTGTTTGTCCTTTTTCCTTCTAAACATGACATAACATGGTGCCTTAATCCCCGGCGGGTTAGGCAGCGGCGCACAATTTACATATAGTACACCCAAACTTCGCCAGTTTATGTTTGAATTCCACGTTATAAGCCTGCTACTGGGAAACTCCTAATGGAAAACCCAATGCCGTTTTGATAGACCTGCGAATCGAATACAGGACTTCAGGCTCAGTGGTAGCACTTTTTGCTTTTCTACTGGTGAAAACACTGCCAACACAGATAACGCAACCCAAAAACAGTGAATCTAACCTTCGGTACTATCTAAAAGTTTTCCTAAATAAATGAGCACTAACTAGTTTGACTTTTACAACTCGGAGAAAATCTTTACGTATAGGAAAGCTGAAAGCAGAAATTTATTGGAAACGTTGTTACCTATAACGATATTTATATCCTATAAGAGTATGTATTAAAGGCATGAACAGCATACGGAAATTGCTGATTAACTGGATTGTCCCATTCAAATTTATTGGAAGTATAAATTGAAGTATTGGCCATTATTCTCGATGCAGTTTTGCCATTTTAGTGGAAGTTAGTTGATGCCTCTATTATAGAAATCCTGGGGACGGGAATCGATGTACTGTAGGCGTTTTTCACCGCCTCGTTGTATTTGAATTTTTTCCCATGAAAAACATTATTTAAATTCCGAAAGAAATGGAAATCAGTCGGAGCAAAGTCTGGTGAGTATGGTCGGAGAGTTTTCAGTCGTAACTCCTGTACTTTTGAGACGGTTCTTTGTGCGATGTGTGGACGAGCATTGTCGTGAAGGAGTGGACTGGATCAATTGACAAGTCTCGGTAGTTTGACAGCGAGCATATTCATCATCATTTGCAATTTTTCACAGTACACCTCTGCAGTAATTGTTGTACCAGGTTTTAGATTGTCATACAGGATCCACTTTTCATCACAAGTGACAATCTAATTCAGAATTCCCTCATCTGTGTGCCTATTCAACATGAAAAGACAAGCTTCGATGCGATTTTGTTGTTGTTGTTCCGTGAGTTCGTACGGTACCCACTTTCCGAGCTTTTTTATCTTTCCTATTTGACGTAAATGAATCAATATCGCTTTATCACTTACATTGATAGCTGGTGCAAGTCCCGACGTGGTTTGAGATGAATCTGCTTCCACTAGGGCTTTCAAATCATCGTAATCGACTTACGTCTCCGGTCGGCCACGGGGTTCATTGTTGAGATCAAAATTTCCAGAACGGAAGCGATCAAACCCAAAACGCATCGTGCGTTCACTGGTGCCTTGTCCATACTCGTCTTTAATATTGCGTTCTGTCTGTGCTGCGTTGGTGCCACGTCGGAACTCGTATTGGAAATAGCGCTCAATTTCGATTTTTCTATTGTTACAAAAACAGCTATTATTATAGAAAAGCGATCGGCGGAAAATGAAATGCACAACTATTTGAAAAAAACATTTAAAAAAATAAACAGTCGACTTCAAAAAAACACTACAAAGTGAAAAATAACTTTAGTTCAGAAGTCGGTGTCGTTAGCAATTTGTTTTTTATCACCGACTTCTGAAATTAAAGTTATTTTTCACAAAACTTCAAGATCTTATTAGGATAAATAAATTTCGCAGTCTAGCTAGTTGGCAAAATAAGGCACTTTACTAACATCATTTATATATTAGGACAGAATAGGATGTACATTATTGTATTGGCACACATAGTTGTATACCGTACGTGACTATTATACTAGAATTACCACGAATGATGATTGCCAGGAGTTCGATTCTTTTATCGTTGGCTATAGACTGAAGTAATTTTATACTTATTCGATATGGCGCATAAAATCTCCCGAGGGAATCAAAGATAGAATGTGAAATTTTAGTTGAAATTATTGAACAAAATCTTAGGCCCGCTTGCAACAAAAATCAGTAAAACTTAAAACATTATGTCTCCCTGTCACTTGAAGCAAAACGATGTTTTAAATTAATTTAGCGCTAAATGCTAAATTCATTTAAAACATCGTTTTTCCTCTGTCAATCGTTTAAAGATGACAGGGTACATAATGTTTTAAGTTCGTTTAGCGTTAAAAGCATTTAGTGGTTTATGGTGCAAGTGAGCCTAAGTCTTTGTTCCATACCTTGAACAACAAAGATTGTCGTCATTGAGAACACTTTTTCGGGTACTAGAGGAGAATGCAACAAAAAACACCCAGCATATCCATTTCTACAAAGTGAACACAGCTGTAACTGATACTAGGATCAGAAGAGCGGGATAATTGACTAATACACTAACTTTAATTTTGACAGTTCAAAAATATGCCTTATTTACGTTGTTGAGCAGACAAATTTTTCGAACATATGAAGCAATGGGTTAGCAATATCCTTCAAAATGATTCAGATTGCGATTGATAATGTGTTACGCGATTGGGAGTAGGGCCCAGAGCGCCTAGACAAGTGACAATAGCTTTCAAAGCGATTTGTACATCTACAGCAACTTTCAATGGGTTTGACGTCATAAACTCTTCGGTAGCTTATACCAGTCCCATGCATTTTTTACTATTCCATCATCGTTATCGCTGATAGAATTTCACTTCCTCTTACTTCTTAAATTTAACTTAAACTTTTAACTTGCCTGCCTCCACATCCCTTACAAGCAAGCGACCATTAGCGTCGCAAGCGCCAGTAGACTGGCAAAAGCTTTATTTATTTCCGGACAAATTACAATCTAAAGCTTTAAAAAAATAGAAAAATATTTATTTTTTATTTTTAATGTTAGTGTAGAATAAAATATTATGTAGTTTGTACGGGCCTATTTCGGACAAAAGCCTGCTCCAAGAAATCCATATCCAAATCCAAGGAATGCCAGTGAATTATGTTGTAGCAAAATACTACTAAATAAATGACTGCAGAAAGTTGTTCAAGGCTTTGTCAGAACGTCAGTCAATATTCTGTAGATATGCAGGCCATATGGTCTGAAACTGAATATATACCTATGTTCGAGTATATTCAGTTTCAGACGTCACGGCATCTCCCAATTTAGAATTGATTTTAGTGATCGCCAAACTTTTATATTCAACATTCTATTTAGTTCAGATTGCAGTTGAAAAAAGTCACAATATTTTCAAGTTTTTAAAAGAATCGTAATTCAAATTCATTTATTTATTTAAAGTGTTTACATAATTTACAAAGCTTAAAGTCTTAAAATAATAATAATAATATGTACAAGTATATAAAAACGAGGGGAAATGATCAAAGGGCATCAAAAAATTATAAGATGTTTTATTTATTAAAGAAAGAGGATAAAAATATTTACACTGGATAAACTCCTTAAACTAATTTAACGAATAAACTATTAAAATAAAAATATAATAACCTAAACTTACTAAGTTATAAAAATTCCTCGGCATCGCTGTCGACTGGTAATGTACCCAAGAGACTTTCGACATTGCCACGTTATGGCAATACTTAGCCTGGCCAAGATAAAGCCAGCCCTTGGGTCACGGGAATTATCAACCAGCTGTTTTGAGATTTCGTTGAACAAACCATAAGCAATCGGACTCCATAGCCAACCAGAATAAATTGTTTTTATTTTTCGAG
This sequence comes from Luperina nickerlii, assembly GCA_963855955.1. NCBI lineage: Eukaryota > Metazoa > Arthropoda > Insecta > Lepidoptera > Noctuidae > Luperina > Luperina nickerlii. The sequence goes on from OY979662.1 coordinate 14,011,190, forward strand.
ATTGAAAGTAGGTACTTAAACCAATGTTTTTTTACAAACGGCTTAATTACATACTTTTGTGATGGCTAATAGAGATATACACTACTCAACAAAGTTTAGGGAACAAGGGTATTCATAATAACTATTTTAATTTTTAAAAGGATTGCTAGTTATAAAATAAAAAATATATTATGAAAATCTAAAATGGTACCAAAAACGAAAAAAACACTTTTTGGTAGATAAAAAAAAAACTAACGCCTAGATAACATTGAATTAAAAAAAAAACATTAATAGCAATTTTTTAATAATCTGTTGAACTTCCTAAGGCATTCGCGACGGCTTTACATCGGCGTGGCATGCTGAGTATCAGGTTGTCTATTGTCACCTGTGGAATATCGCTCCATACTTTCGAAATATGTGCAAAAAGCTCTTCTTCCGTATTTAAATTTTGAGGAAGGTCACTGAACGCTCTTCTCCCGAGCAAATCCCACGCATGCTCTATGGAATTGAAATCAGGCCACTCTAATAGTGTGATAATGTTCTCGCAGAGCACATTCATCACCTGCCTGGCCGTGTGTACACGCACATTATCTTCCATGAACATGAAATCTTGCCCATACTGCTATCGGTAAGGGATGTTCATAGGTTGCACAATCTCGTCACAGTATTGTTCCGCATTGAAATTGCCTCTATCAAAACGAAATTCGTTCTTCCATCTAGGCGAATTCCAGCCCACACCATAATCGTTCCGTCCTGGTACGGATAAATTTCCTGAGTATTCTGGACTCGACTCTGGCGACCAGGAATTCACTAAACACGCACTCTTCTGGAATCGGGATAAACACGAGCCGACTGAGTGTCGGTCCAGTGCAAACATGCGTTAGCCCACAATAATCGACGCCCTCGATTTCCTCGTCGAAGATCTGGAACTCTAAGCGGTTTGTGAGCGTGAAAATTAACTACATGCAATCTTCTCCTGGCGGTTTGGTCACTGATGTCCACTTGGTGCTGAGACTGGAGTTTTCCTAACAGCTGGCGAATTTAAGGCTAGTTCCTCGCAGCATTTTGCAGAAAGCGGGCTTGTCTCTGAGTAATGACCCTGTATCTGCCTCGGTGACGTTCAGCAACTTCTCCTGTAGCCCTGTAACGAGCCTATAATCGGCAATTTGGCTTGGCTGGGTGTGGGCAGCGTCGGCAATTTCACGTTGAATGGTGAAGGCTGCGGGTATGTCAGCATACCTACAGCCTACAGCGTCTTTTCGCGCGATAAATGACAACCTGACATAATGCTCCAGATTTACAAAAGTTACTTGAAAGCAGCGAAAATTATATTCACAAGAAAAAAAATATACTAATATAGCAGTCTCTATTAGTACTTTTATTAGTATTTTCGTTTTGAAACATAATAACTTTAGGAATTACAGTTAATTCCTAAAGTTATTACGTTTCAAAACGACGTAGCCGCTATGCTGCGACCAAGTAATGTTTTCTCTCCTTATTCCGAAATTCTTGTTTTTAGGTTTTAATTTTTTGGATTTCGAACCATAATTTAATGCAGCTTTTTTTTTTCAGGATGGGAAATCATCAAATGACTCCTCCCGCTCTGGGTGGAGCGGAAGGGAGTGTCAGACTCTTACTGACTAAAACCCACCCGTGTTCCTTCCTTCGCCCTTTATGTTCCGGGCCAGCGGTAACCCTTTCGGACAATCCCGCTGATCCGGCAGGCTTCGGCCCTTGCGGGCCCCTTCGTTTGATGCTGACATCTCTTTGAGGCGCGCGTGGAACAAGTACGCGCCGTCCGGCACGGGCCTGGTCCTGATCGGACGGTGAGCTACCCATTACTCTCCGCCCGCAGGCCCGCGCCTACGGTGGCCGGGAGTCATCGCGCGGCTCCCGACGCCCGGAGCGCCTCCCCAGCCGGTCGATTCTGTAAAAATCTCACCGTTATAACTTAGGTGAAGTGAGTTTGTTTTTGCTAGGAAATGACACTATTGACAGCCCACTAAGTATCACGGTGGGATTTTTACAGAATAGCACCGCTGTATTTTCTAAAGCGTTTTCTTAAATAAATTGATATAGTTAGCTTGTACCCTAGACCTTTTTGAGTAGTGTACTATGGAAGTAGAAAAAATGCTGCGCCGACCTGAAATGAATCGGGATAAGGGCAGGAGGATGATAGACTGTTTTTGGACTCGACTGGTTTCCGCCATTTAGGCAACAACACCCGCCCTTTTGTTACCAACGTGATGGTTTATATTTGACTACGTCGTTGGCCTATTGGTCTTGGTGGTTCGGGTTCCCAGCGGGGTAATTGCATAACACACTATCTGATGAGTTTCATTTTGACAGTTCAACAATATTCATTGCGTTATTTACGTTGTTGAGCAAAAACATTTTTCAAACTTATGAAGCAATGGATGAATGGAACTCAATCTGAATTATTTTGAAGGATATTAGTATTGCTAATATCCTTCAAAATAATTCAGATTGAGTTTAATAATGTGTTACGCAATTAGGTTGCAGGTCGGTCAAAGCGCTATTGGGTTTTCCATCAGTAATTTCTCATTAGCCAGGAATCTGGATTTTACCTATACTCCATTTGAAATAAGATTAGATATTTAAAAAACCTTTTTTACAGTCCGTTCAAACGATTTTGAATTTTATTGCGTTGGTGGCATGACATATGGCAGCTGCAGTAAACAGTTGGTATTATAACCACTTTTTTGCTTTTAATACCATCTTTATGCCTACGGTATAGAAGTCAAAATCGGTTGAACGGACTACAAAAAACATTTATTTAAATGTCTAATCTTATTTCAAATGGAGTATAGTTGATGACATTAGGCTCGCCCCATATTATATGGAACTAAAACGTAACTGCCGAAATGTGGGCGTTGGAATTATAAGTACATATATGTACATCTTTGCCTAAACCTTGGGGATTACAGGATTGTTTGTCTTATTTCTTTTTAGTATAATATTTATGTATATTTATTTGTGCTTATATTTATATGTAATTAGGTATATATTACACTAGCTGCGCCTCGCGGTTTCACCCGCATAAGTTTTGATCCCATGGAAATATCGGAATTAAGTGTATCCTATGTGTTAATGCTGGGTATAAACTATCCGTGTGCCAAATTTCATACAAATATTTTTAGTAGTTTTTGCGTGAAAGAGTAAGAAACATCCATCCACCCTCACAAACTTTCACGCTTAAAATGTTGTAGAAGGAAGTAAATAAAGTAGCATTTGAAAGAAAGAAAGAAAGGAAATAATTATAGTTTATAGTTAATAGGATTAAGATTAGGATTTATAGTTTTAATAGGTTTTTGCGTATCTTAAGAGCGTTCACTACGGCATTTCATAAAAACTTTCAAGCCCTTATTTTTCGAAATGAATGAACCGATTTTAATGAAACTTCATACGCATAAGCAGGATACAAAGGTCTAAAAAGTTAGTAGAGAACATTAACAAAATGGTGTGCGGTCGTGGGACCCTTGGTCGGGGACAAAGTTCCTTACGTAATACTCGCACGCACACACACTCGTATAAAATAAAAAGAGACAGATAGAGAGAGGAACTGTCAATTAAATACGCGTTTTTATGGGATTACAGGACCTAAACGCATAAAACGCAGGTTTTAGAAGCAATAAAAGCATATGATCGACTACAGTAAACAAAATCAGAAAAATATATGATATTCTTCAGGATACTCGTATATGCTAGGTAGATAGTGTGTTGAACACATAATACAAGTAAAATTTGATACGATAGAAAAAAAACATGAAGATGCCTCTAAAAACTTTCTTTTTACATTAAAAACCATACTAATATATGTACATTTTGTCGGATTACTCTACAAGACACATACTAAAGAAAAAAAAAATAAAACACCAGTGTGTTTTTTTTTTTTGTCAAAATAATAGATTTTTTGTAAATAGATAATTGCTTCATATTTTGCAATAAATTACCAGCGTTGTGTCATCGCACTTCTCTTTCTTTTCAATGCAGTCCGAGAAAGACCGCGCTTTAAGGTCATGTTATGTAGTTCTCTTAATACAGAGCGATCTAGTATGGGCTTGAGTTTGAAAAGAGAGAATGTACCTGTTTGTGCGCACATACTTGTGCACTTTATCTCCCGCGCCGAAGGCTAGTTTCCTTTGAGATTGGCTGCCATGACCGACGGTCTGGACTGGAAGACTATTGTTATTATCTAGTATAAGTTTTTAGGACCTCTCATAGAATTGTTGCCATCTTGGATTTTCGTTTAGACTACGCTGATAAAATAGAAAGAGACCGGGAAAGAGAAAAAGTCGCGTGGAGAGGGATTAACGCTTTTTCGTTACGTGAAGATTTCTACCAGTTTATTCCTACCGCAAGCCGCGTTAAAGAATTTCGTTCCAAAAAGTCACTGAAATAAACATAATCTTTCACGCCGTTCCAATTGCTACCTATATTGAAGTTACCAATGACATGATCTTTTCTATAGATTAGAGACGTATAGATGCGGCTTTATATACGATCGAAGTTTTATTACTGCCGTCGTCGTCGACGTTTCAGACTAATCCAGCTGGATTAGCTGGCAGGCCACACAGTTGCTTTGTTGTCAATTGCAGATACCAAGTTTTGGAATTGTATTTTATGACTGACAGACTTTATCAAGAATCTTCAGATCTCTCTATATTCCTGTTCAATAGATATCATACGTCGTATTAGATATGGCAGCTAAGAGGGGCTCGTGGCTAAGTAATAATGTTAAGCTACACTTGCCGAGATCGCTCTGCGGATGAGTGACCATCTTTACATACCGAGGCCCCTTCCTACCTCGAAAACCACTTTAATCCAGTGGCCCTGGCTATCGTTCGTAGTCTTCGACCATAGTTCATCATCATCATCATCCACTTCAACCGTTTCTGTGCTTCTCGCATCCAACGGGTTCCTGCGGCCTTCACAAGGTCGTCGGACCATCTTGTGGGAGGCCTTGCAACGCTACGTCTTCCGGTATGCGGACCATCGTTAGAAGTCCGAAAATATGACAACCTTCTCCTTCAAATTTTAATAAGTAGGTAAATCGTGTATGAGTACACGATAACCGGGTTGTAGAGGCCAGATAGTATAACTGCATCCAGTTAGACTGAAACCCGACTTCAACATAGTTGTGAAAAGTGGCTAGATAATCTGGCAGACTTCATCAAAAAAAAAAATAGGTCTTTACACTTATATTAGATTTTATTATCTATAGTTTTCCATAGCTAAGTTCAGTTCATTATTATTGTGTCTGTTCAGTTCGGTTAGATGTTGTTTTATCTATTCAACGCTACCGCCGCTAAGCACCGCCTAAGAACCACAAACATCTAGAATAACAATAAACAAAACAGAAAATGGGTTTTAGATGTTAATAAAACAATAACCATTATAACTCAAGAAATAAGTTCAAAATCAAATAATTTTATGGAGAGTTATTTTCAAACTGTTCCCAGAAATATAATTTCCTGGGTCGCCCTACCTTACAATCTTTCGGAAAGAATTCCCGGAGATGACAAATGCTAGCAAATTGTATATTGAATAGCGGAAGAGCAAAACGAAATAATTATTATAAATGTATCCAAATAAGAAGTTCATCTAGTCTATTGGTACTTGTTCAAAATGTTCATACCATTTATAAAATATTCATGTAGAAAGCTATGGCAATTAATTGGTTTAACTACCACGCCTGAAAATGCAATGAAATTGATTTATCGCAGCCATTTTTTATATTTTAAGATATCTGTATAATTTTTTCAGTTACATTTTGATATCGATCATTATTTTTTTGTCAAAAATAAATCTCTTTCAATAATATTTGCAAAACAATTGTCGGTATCGTTTGTTACCTTTTCAGCTTTGAGAAACGTGCAGCAAAAATTCGAGTTCGTAGATATCATTATATTCTTTGAGATTAAGAAGTAAGACAGCTTGTAAAAACTCACTTAGGTACGACTTTTTTACAGATGCAAAAAGTTGATGGTATTTGAGTATAAAAAACATAGATACAAATCATTTAAAGAATATCTATTAAAATCTCTGAAATTCTCCTAGATACAATCTAAACAAGTTTATCAAAATACCGAATGGTGGTCCGTTTATCCGGTATTTTGATAGCTTTTATACAATTGATCAATTGACTGGATTTTAGTATTCTTCACCGATTGACCACAATCGGTGAAGAATTCTAAAATCCAATCAATTGTGAATCGGCATTGGGTCGGGTCTCGGCGTTCGTTTCCACGGTTGGAACAAATCACGTACTCACTCTCATGAAGTTGTATTGTGAAGACGGCACGCCATTCGGCGCACAGAATGACACTGAACTTTTGCGGATCCTTTTTTCCTACCTATTTCATATTATACGCCAGCAACAAAGCGCGACCGCAATCTCAAAAACCGCTGATCCCAACCGAGCTTTAATTTCAGCTGAAGTGAAATCGACTGAAGTGTACACGCTTTCGCTCTTATTCCCTCGACCCTTCTTGCTTACGAACAAAATATACGCTTTGAAAAAGTTCATCTTATACTTGGAGAAGTTTCAAGCATGAATATTTATCTGACGAAACACCTGAGAATTGAATAATGGTATATATTCGGGTTACTTTTGGAAATCAAATGATTTATCCAGACTATTGGTGTTTGTAAAGAAAAGCTAGAATAGTTACAAAATGTCCGCGATTTTCTCAAGTTTCATTTGAAGAAAATATTTACAAAGAACCACGTTGATAAAATTAAATGTACTCGGAACATCATAATATATATATCGTCATATCGCCACAGTAAACGTCGTCTCACAAAGTTGAATGCGAACGACATCTTCTCCTTTCTTTTCAAACATAAAAAGACAAGTATAATGAAAAAGTTGGAAATTCAAAAGTAATGCGGTTCGTGAATACAATCGGAAGTCAGCACCTAGCGTACCCGGGTCTCACAAATTATTTTGTTGGGCACCCCTCCGATTTCTTAAGAAGCAGCAAAAACTGCCCAGGAAGGAGCACAATTTATGCACGAACTTGGTGACTAGAATCGTGATTAACTAGTTTAACAACGTACTTCATTATAATTCGAGTACATTCGCCCAAAAGTTGGATGTCCCTCGACGGATCTGTGATCCTCTTTGTGTAGCGCTGAAACCAATGGCAAATTGGCGAGAAAAAGTTCGAATTTAATGAAGCCATGTCTACACCGTGCCTCATTAAGGAAAATAAAAAAGTTCAACAATATTAGGTATCTTTACGTAATGATTGGAAACATGGTAAATTAGTAGGTCGCATAGGTAAATGTTTGTTTTGAGATACCAGTAATATTTTCAGTACGCATAGCTTTAAACAATAGATGTTCTTCTAAGTTTGAATGTGGGTCCAGTTAACCAATAAAAATACAGAAAATAATTGATGTGGTCAACTAAACTGGATTTAGTTTATGCCTTCTCATGCTGATTCATGTAACTGGAGAAATCTGGACCCCTGTCATATAGGTTGTCCTAGTTCAAAGATCGAGACCACATTGATGTAACGTGTATTGAAGTTTTGGAAATATATTACTATTATTACTATTACTACAAGGTGACGCAGAATTGTAACCTGACGTTCTTTGGCTGTATTTTTTTTAATGAATGTCAAACTTAGGTTCTTCTTTTGGATTATGTTTATTTGATGTCATATTTTTTCCATAATTTCCAGAAAATTATATAAGCTAAATGGCCGCCGCACTAATTGATGGCCATTCGGGCTCGTTTTAGGGCATTTTCGATCACTCCTGCCAGAACTTCCGGCGAAAGGTCCTAGCATTCTTGACAGATAATTATTCTCTTTGAGGGCTTCAAGAGGAGGCTTGTTGCAACTATTATTTCGTGTTCTTTGGGGTATAATGATTTATGTCTTGTTGGCGTGTATTTTGTATCTGTTTACTTCACAAATGTCAAAGTAGAATTGACATTTGCCGCCATTAGAAAAATTATAGCCGATAGGGAGATGACTTTTGCGCCACCTAGTATTAAAGCAATTCGATAAACAATGACTTTAGGAGCAATGTGTGAAAATAAAAAAGTAATTCTACGTGCGAGGCTTGCAAAATGCAACAAGCGTTTTAAACTTGTTATTCAACCACATTTCACAGAGTTACGCGAATAAAATATCATGCTCTCACCCGCATTCGATCGCTGAAAATGCCAAATAAAGATACGTACAAAATGATTATACAGATATTCAGGGCATCCGAAAATTTATTAGTGGAAGTTATGTGTTACGCTGGCCAGCCAAATACTTAATGCGTACATTTTAGAAAGTTTCAGTTGGTAACGCTATCATAGTAGCTAATATATTAATAGGACTACGAGAAATAGTTATTTATAACATATTTGCTCGTAAAGGGTCTCTTATTTCACCAATTTCAATATCGTAATGTATCTCATTACGCACGGTAATGTAATGTAAATCGCACGGTTTATCAAGATGCTCCGTCAAAACGAACGGTACTTTTTAAATCTTAGCAAAGAGTTTTTATTTCAGAAAAGTAGTCAACATTTTATGAATAAAATTAACTTTGGGAGATAAAATATAATAAATAAACATTTAATTCTATAATTTAATTAATTTTGACAATAAATTACAACCATTAATATCTGTAACAAAAACAAAAATATTTATTTACTTTATTAATAATACTGGCTGTTCTGTGCCTATGCCTGAAAAAAAAAGCGCGAACTTTTTTTTTATTTGAAAATGTCGTCAAGTATTGATGAATTTATTAATTCCACACTGCCAGAAGTCTCAGAGGCAGCGAAAAAGGCTACTCTAAGCCTCTTGCCTGAGAAATCGACCGATAGATACTTACAAACGTATCAAAATTTCATCATATGGAAAACAAGCAAATATGCAAATTCAGTCCGAGTTTTATTTCTTTCCTCGCAAATATGTTATAAAACGTCGTATGACATACGTGCGCTTTGACTTAAACTTACCGCACTTATATACACAGCGGAAGGCGAGGGTTGACAGTCGGAACAAGTTGCAATGACGGTTTCGCACGTGTACTGGACGACTATTTTTAATACAGTTACGAAAAAATGAAGCAATTTAATAAAATAATAAAAACACAACAATAAACTCAACTAACTAATGGCGCCAACCGTAAAATATAAGCAGAGATTTTTTTTCTTCACCCATTCTGGTAGGCAAAGGGAACTACAGCCAAGTCTTCAGTAGAATTTTTTTATTGATATGAAATGAAATGAAACCTAACCTAACTCATTCAATCAAATCATTAAATCTGATATTGAAACAAATTAGTAGCTTCTTTTTAGAATTATACGTATTTGCATGAATCATAAAAACTTCTATGAATTTTTTTAGTAAAAACTTCATGGTTGGTTTTTCTTTTTAATAGACAATATTTTGACAGTTGGGAAAGAGAACGCACGAGTTCGGGAAAGGTAAAAAAAAGCACGAGTATGTAATAGCCCACATCCCGAACGCTATACGTCCCTGCAATACGCCACTTTTTGAGCAACTGTATTAAAAAATAAGTACTTAGGTGAGAGTACCTATTTTACCGCACGTTCCGTTGGTACGGTGCGTAGTTTTTAACTTTCGAACAATGTAGACAGGCTTTGTAAATGCAATTTTCGAGCAAATGTGTTGAAAAAGCTTTTAATGCCGGAACCTAGCCTAATGGATTTTTTACAGTTTTATACATATTTAGTGCCCACACGTCCGTTCTAAATTTATCGATGTTAAATTATGCACGTGGTATACCTAATTACTTGCATAATAGGTAGATAATAAAATGTTGACTCCATAGATTAAGTAAACTGGAACCTGTCATTGGTCGTTTTTCTGAACCGAGATTAAAGTCAAAAAAGTATTGTCAGTATTATAATTTATTGTCGTATGGTTGTCTCCACATTGAACACCGCAGGGACTTGAAACGTTACTCAAAATAACGTTACGCGTAGTTCGTTACCGATAATTTGTACCGTTCCACCAGGATCGTAACAAAACTAATTCTTTGGCTATAACGATGCTGACAAACGGAACGAAATCTTAATCTGTTCACTAAAAATATTATCAATATATCGTTATTAGTATAACGATATGATAACGTTATTCATTTCGATACTTACTCTCGAACGAATCAGCGGTGGCTTGTGCCCGGGGCGACCGGGCGACGACGGAGCGGTGATCAGCGGGAAAATTCTTAAGAATAACGTTACAATCAAGTTACAATTGAATCTGTAACGGAAACTTTACAGATTCATTTGTAACGTTATTTATAAGCTTATCCGCTTGTAATAATGTTACAGGTGAAAACCTGCGGATAAGCTTAATGTTACTGATACCTGTAATGTTACGTCTTATAATATTGTTCTACGAAAATGATATTGTTTTAACACATAATAATAATAAGTTTCTTCATCAAAAAGTAAAATACAATGTGACAGCTTCGGTGAGCCATAAACTAAGCATCGCTTCTATCTTGTGGCTTTGAAAAGGGATTAAATTAAGTATTTGAACATTTTTAGGATTTCCGTAATAAATAAAAGTTCAAAAAAGAGCCTCGAACAAATCAGCGTAATAAGGCGATTTTTCGCCGTATTACGCTGATTTGTTCGAGACTCATTTTTGAAATCTTTAGAGAAAAGAAGGGTCAGGTAGGCATAATTTTTGCTGGTAATTCATTTCTATAATTACTTGCTCAATTGCGTGCTCAAACCTCAGCGGATAGAAATTAAATCCCATTTCAAAATTAATTACTCATATGCCGTAAGTACCGGATATGTAATCCAGCGAACTAGTGATATCCCAGTGATTACTTCAAATCATAGGTATTAGTTTAGTCTTAATTGCTTTCAGTTTACATTAATTTAACTTAGGCAGGTAGTTGTTACTCGTAAATAACTGTATCTCACTCCGTTTATGTAGAGATGTGTTTTGAACGTATAAATATATAAAAACATGGCAATTATGGCAAAACCTTTTCTTGTTCTAAATATTTGGTAATTTTGCGATTAGTGGAAAATCATACGTCTTATCGGCAGATGACTCATAATAACAATGTAGGTAACATTGTTATTATGAGTCATCTGCCTAACATTTTCCCAACTATTGTTACAAATGGGGGTTTTGAAATTGTATCAGAAAATCAATTTAGCATATAACATAGCATATATGCAAAAGGATCTCATAGGTTGTAACCGCAGAGGTCACGCTGCAACATGTATTACAACAATTGTGGCCCTACATTTAACGCCCCCGTATGTCAGGGCGCAAGCACGCTTATCAAGGACACATTTGTAGCGGGTGCAGTTTCTGGGGAGAAGTCTGTCTGCCGCGCTACAAAAATTCAAGATAGCGTGGTGGTTTGCAGAAATAAAAGACAACATTCAATTTTACGTTGATTTTATTGCATAGATTGAAAAAACCGCGAAATTTTCAAATTACTTTAAATTGTAGTATCTTGATTGAACGGGTGAACACAATAACGTCTTTACTTCTCATTAATTGCCACATCAAGAAATCTGTATCGTCGGACGATGATGTCGACTTTCTGGAAGCTGTAGGTCCGTGACGTAAATTTAGGAGGCGTGTAGCGTGTGGCGCGTGTGTGCGGCTTCGCTAAGACGATACTTCTGCAGGGTAGAAATCTTGGAAAAATAGTCATCTTTTGCACTACCTAGGTAGACAATACACATTATACCTGCCCTACACAATGATTTGAAATTGTATTAAACGAGCTTAGCTAGTGCTCAATATTATTATTAAGTAAAAAAATTATAAAAACATGATCATAAAAACAAAACACGTGCAAACAAAGCACTCTTCACCACCCTTGGTTGACTGGTAACAAATTGAATTTGAATTTATTAACAATTTAAAAGAACAAACCTTACACACAAATTACAACAATCCTGTAATTCGTGTCTACTAGTACAAAATACAATTACGTATGTCTAAAGAGAATGCCTAAGGCATTAAGTCCGCCTTTGTACCTTTTTGTGCGAAAAGTTTAAATAAATAAATACAATCTTAATCCCATGTTTTATCAACATAAACTAAAATAAAACTAGGTTGCAATAGTAGGTACCTAGTTAAAATAGGGGTTTGGGATATCCTAAAAGCGTGAGCCCGTATTGCAATGAAAATGTTTGAAATAAAATGTGTTTCAGCGTTACAATATGTAGGTATTGCTTTCATTGCTATTGGTTTTAGGTAAAATATTGTGAATGTATTTGTGTTTTGTTTTGTTTACTTTTTTAGCTTTCAGCGGTGCTATTCTGTAAATATCTCACCGTGAAAACTTAGGTGAAGTGAGCGTGGAGTGAGCTGTCAATAGTGTCAATTCCTAACAAAAACAAATTCACTTCAACTAAGTTTTTACGGTGAGATTTTTACAGAATCGACCGGCTGAACCCTAATTGCGTAAAACACTTTCGATCCCAATCTGAATCATTTTGAAGGATATTGCTAATCCATTGCTAAGGGCCCACCCTAGGGTTGAATCGAATATGAGTCTTATAGTCGACCTAATAAGGACTACCGCCGATCACCAACCATCACTATTTTGTAATCTAATCTAACTAGTCTATACAAGACAAAGACTTTCCTCTCCCTTTTCCACACAATTCTGATTTTTGCTAGTGCGCCGGCCAGTCCTTTCGGTAGGATTTAAGGCTCCTTCAAACAGGCGCGACACGCGATAAAATCGCGCGCGACACAAAGGCACCGCAAGTCACGCAACGAGCGGTGCCTTTGTGTCGCGCGCGATTTGCGTCGCGTGGCGCGCCTGTTTGCAGGAGCCTTTAAGCTCGCCATCTTCGTCTCGGCCCGCCGCGATGGCTTCGTGCGTTTTGTGGGACCCAATCGATGGTTCTCTTAGCCCATTTGTCATTTGACATGCGGCCCAGTCCCTATTTGGTAATGTAAAGAAAAAAAGTTCTACGCTGATTCCTAAACCATTTCGAGCTTTTAGGTTTCATATCTGTTGAGAATCGAACCTAACAAGCGCGTTGCACGCGGTCTGCATGCGTAGGCAGCGTGATCAGCGCGTCATCGGCGTGTTGAGACGCGGCGCGGCGACGACACGGCTCGGCCCGACGACCACTCGCATCCACGGACTCCACCGCGACGGACGATACTCCTCTCTTAAGCTTAACGTATTGTTTGTCCGGGAAAGTTAAGATTGTGAACATTAGCGGCATTAAACCATTGCCTAAAATACAGTCCACTCATTTAGGTACCGCTCCGGACTAACATACCTATCCTTATTTTTCTATTTTTAGCGCTTAAAATTATACGATGGAGTATATTTCAATATATACACATGACTTTCCTTTGACCTCCAAATGACGTCAAAAATTAAGCAGATTGGGAATACTTTCAGTGCCTCCCATGATAAAAAAATCAAGCCATATAATGTCAACTTTAGGGATGACCATAATAATATAATGCAGTCATGCGAAAATTTCGGCCTTTGAATCGATTCAAATCAAACGTTGAAAAGAATTTTTTAACTACTAACGGTGTTTGAAACTTACAAAATATATAACTACTGTAGCTACTTGTTGATTGGTTTGATAATACTTTTGATAGAAATCATTCACAGCCGTGTACCACTAGGTACAGACGCCAGCACATCAACCTACCCGAAACTGTCAAATCTTCCCAATCAATTTTGAACCTTATGCTTTAGAAATAAAGTTGAAAATTTATTAAAGAAATTTGACAGATTGTAGTAGGTTGATGTGCTGGCGTCTGTACATAGTAGATACCCAGATACTATCCGTCTTCACTTGACAAAACTACTAAAGTCGCATATCTAACAACTATAAATAAGCACATAGTAATAATATACAAAATAGTAACTTTAGAATCGATTATTTGTAATTGAGTTACTAATTTCACAATCAATCAGTTTAAAAAAATAAGCAAATGTTCGATTATTTCGATCATTCTCACCTCTAAAAATGTCAAGTGTCATGCTTGAAGTATCAGATGTCAAGCAAAAAACGTCAAATTTAGGATTTTTATTATTGTGTTATACGTGACAAAGATCTTGAACTTTTCAGCCTACTTTTGAAGTAGAATAAAGAAAATTAGTTTAAAATGAATGACTGCTTGCAAAATCAAAATATAGAAATTAGTTGCTTAAAATAACTAAAACTATAAATTAAAATAATATAAAAAATAATACCTGAAAAAACTTTACATACCGAATTAAGCTTAGCGGTTTTCTGGGTAAAGGCTCCTGCAAACAGGCGCGACACGCGACGCAAATCGCGCGCGTCACAAAGGTACCGCTCGTTGCGCGACTTGCGGTGCCTTTGTGTCGCGCGCGATTTTATCGTGTCGCGCCTGTTTGGAGAAGCCTTAACGGTCTCTATCTTGATTTTAGCGCGCAGTGTTTCACGATTATTAATAATCATAATCAGCCGAGAATGTTCCCGCTGCTTAGACACAAGCCTCCTCTCTGTGAGAGGAATGGGCCGTAATCCACCACGCGGATCCATGGCGGGTTGGTAGATGTCAAATGTCTTTGAATTTTTGGTTCTAGGACGTGCCGGTTTCCTCACGACGTTTTCCTTCGCCGTTTTGAGAGCAGTGGTGATGAAATAATTTACACAAAGTAAAGCGTCTGTCTGGGTTCGAACCTACGACCGTAAGTAAGTAGCGGCCGTTACCACTGAGCCATCGCTGCTCTTCCTCTTTCACGACTATTTATGAAGTCTCAAATGTTACTAAGATAGATAACATCACCGCCAGAGACAAATTTTCAATATCCTCTATACAGTACAGATTAGCAACTATTTGGCACTGCTTCCCCGCTCGCCGGAAATACAGAAAGCGATTGAGTGTGAAGATAACCTACGTTGATTGGCACATCATTAGGCTTCTGCCGCTGTAGGCTTCGGCTATATTGATAGATAATAATATATAACACGTAGAAGTAAGTTATAATGGCATAAAAAGAGTTAAATATCCGTGTTTCATAATATTGTATCAATGTGTTGCTACAATTAAGTACCTAATGTGTAATATGTTTTGTGGCTACACATTAATATAATATTTTCGAAGAACGATTAAAAAGATAAAACATAAACAAAACAAACAAAAAAAAAACAAACAAACATAAACAAACAAAAAAATAATAAACATTAATTTATTTAATTGTCTACCAATTAAATAAATTAATGTTTGTGGTATCTATACATCTTTTTAAGGCTGACTCTAAAGTCAACCAATAAAGGTACCTTCACCGCCATACTGTTGCCATTTAGATGCGCATGACTGTAATCCTACTAAAATATTGTGAAACTTTGTATGTTTGATGTTTGTTACTCAATCACGCAAAAACGGCTTACCGGATTTGCATGAAATTTGGCTTTGGTTTATTTTTTATAACCTGGATTAAGACATAATATGATACTTTTTATTCCGGCAGTACGGAATGGTATAATTTCCGACCTCCACGCGAGCGAGGTCGCGGGCAAAAGATAGTAATAAATATTATTTAATTTTATTTCTAGTACACTCTACTTTTCATCATTAGTTTGCCTCAATAGTAAGACAATAGTAATACATATCATTCTCTGAATGTTTAAAATTTATTTTTTATCCTATTATGATGCAGCAGTACCTACAGGTTTCTAATATAATAAGTACTTGTGTAGGGATGCTGATATGTATTAAAGCTTTAAAGCTTTCAAATAATGTGCTAGAACATTTCTCTCCATACGAAA
Source organism: Luperina nickerlii (assembly GCA_963855955.1). Classification (NCBI taxonomy): domain Eukaryota; kingdom Metazoa; phylum Arthropoda; class Insecta; order Lepidoptera; family Noctuidae; genus Luperina; species Luperina nickerlii. The sequence continues at coordinate 14,026,935 of OY979662.1, forward strand.
GTTAACATTGCAGACATTGTAATATGAAATCAAGATTAGCTATCCCATCAAATCTAGATACATATAATAAAAAAGTAGGTAACGAAGAGTTATTGTCCGTTTGTCTGGATGTATGTTCCAGATTGGCGCAAAAACGACTGAAAGGATTTGAATGGACACACAGGTAGTTTATAACCTGGATTAACACGTACCTTAATCCTGCTTCTACGTTCCGTGGGATATTTTCCGACATCCACGCGGGCAAGCCGGGGGTAAAAGCTAATAAGAAATAAGTTCTTTCGGTTATCTGAAAAACAAAGAAACAAGAGAGGGTATTGATTCGTTTACAAATAAGGTTTCTTTTTCATACAGGACTGAACATCTTTGTTTGAAATCAGCTTTCAGAAGCGATTTGAATATCAAATATATCAGAAGGCCAATTCTCGTAATTTAAAACGTTCAAAATCTAGTCGCAGTCTCATCTCAGCGACAAGCAAATGTCAAAAACTTGTCAAAATGTAGGGAAATTAGAAGTATTTTTTGACAGATTGAGACTGAGATCAGACTGTGAACGTTGTTAAAATTAGTAGAATTGCCTCTCAGATTACAGCGTTAATATACCAATTTAATTTACACTTATCTTTAAGGGAAAAGTGCTAGCGGGTAACCCGCAAAATACAAATTTTCTTACATTTTTGCAATTTGCAGGTCAGTGCTAAGTTGATGTTGAACAAAAAAAAACAACCGACTTTCAAAAAAACACTACAAAGTGAAAAATAACTCTAATTTAATAACTTTGTAGTGTTTCTTTGGAAGTCGGTTGTTTTTTTTTTATTGTAAAAAAGTTTTTATTTTTCACTTTTTTGTTGTACCTACCTAACCCAAACAAATTCATATAACACTACTTGCTATGTGAATATCAGTGACAGGAAGCTATTGAATACATCTGCCTACCCCTTTAAAGGGTACAGGCGTGATGCTATGTTGTGTCATTGCGTAAACAATGCATACTTAAGCTGTAGCAGCAATCGCGGTTGATTTTCTGGCTTTTATTGAAGAGTTCCGTTGTCTGTCTCCGAAACTCATCATCAGATCTTTACGAAATTTAAATCGAACCATTTCGGAATAAAATGAATCCGTCTCTATATATCCGAAGATACATTAAAAAAATGAACATCCGAATTGAGAACCTCCTCCTTTTATGAAGTCGGTTAAAAATATGATTTGCGACCGACAAGTATGTATTTACATAATTATAATCATTTAATCATCAATTGAACCCCCTAAGTTCATATAACCCTATTGATTGATATTTCATGAAATAGTCGTTTTTTTTTTCGCGGGCCCTCTTCTATAATTCTGAATGTGTAAACATATTATTAAACTGCGTCGCGTATATTGCGTCTCTAAATCTATAAGTTTTCTGAGATGTCACAGCAGATCCTGTGATTCCCGTGCATATTCGAAGTCATTCCTTTCGACTTCTTCCATATTTTATGATTGAAATAACCAGTATTTTAATTTATTTAATCGCTAACTGTTAACGCCTCGCATATGTGTGCATACACACATAATTATGCAAACGACGTATGACAGAAAAATATTGGAAGATTCCACAAGTCTGCGCAACAGAGACGCACACACGACAGGCGCGCCCTCTTTAGTTTTTCACATTACCTTAGAATTTTGACAAGAAGAATGTTACGTTTTTTTTTTTTTTTATTTGAAATGGGCTTGCTCTTGACTCTAGTCTAGGTTATTTATTATTTTCTACAATATAATGTGTTTTAATTAACTATTATATATTCTTTTTATTGGGGAAGATTATTATTATTTACCTATTTCCATTCATCGCCCCACAACGAGTACCATTGCCATCACACTAACCATTACTTTATCTTATATAGCTTATCTTTTTGCAATGTTTGATAATAGTCTTTCGTGTTACCAACATGCAAAGACCCATTTAAAAGATGCAAGTTTCTTGCCTGTGGCAAAGAATAAAATTGAAGTAACAGACGACTTACCTACATCATCTAAACACTGTGTAGACGGTGCAACTTTAATTGTTCATAATCAGCATAATGGGACACTGGCCTCCTCTAAGTGAGAGATTGTGAGCGGCAATCTACCACGCTGGCCCAATGCGGGTTGACAGATTTCACACGTCTTCGAATTATATGTTCTAGAACATGCCTGTTTCCTCGCGATGTTTTCCTTCACCGTTTTGAGAACAGTGGTGATGAAATAAATTACAGAAAGTAATGCGCCTGACTGGGTTTGAGCCCACGACGCACTCCTAATGGGCCATCACACCGTGTGAATCAGGTTTAATTCTCAAAATTGCCATCTAAAACAAATCACAATCTTCTAATAGATCTGCCATCTACATAGCCTCTGCTAATCTCACGACGCCTATAAACGCTACAGTTGTGCCGTTCGGGGGATAAGCGTGAATGACAAGGGTTGAGACTTAAGGCCTGGGAGCATAGCTCGTGTGCAGTGACCTGTCAAATCCCCTGACCTGTGTGACGCTCGACCAGAGTCCAGGAATTCGCTCGTTATAAAGAATAAGGTACTATTGTTTTCAATCGTGAAAGTTCTTTCATCCTTTGTGGTACAATGTTAAGTGGATTCAGGTTGAATTTTGTTTTATGGCTTCTGGCTTAGCAGGATCGTTTACTATCTACCTGTTTGTTTTTACTTCATTGCTTGTAAAGGGATCTTTAAAGCACATTATAATCTAGAGCTTTTTTTACATGGGGCTTCCTGGTAAATATTTTCTTCTTTAGCATTTTGATCTGAGAAAAATGTTCATTTCCTCGAATCCGGTTTACATAATAACGTAGATACCTTTGTCAGTTGAAAACCCTACTGTGTTGCTACATTTTTAGGGTTCCAATCCTATTAAAAAAAAAGGAACTTGTCTATGTTATGGGTTTGGATTCCGCACTATCCTTCAAGTGGACCATTGTACAGTACATGGGCCTTAGCGGCTGTTGGTGGTTATACCAACCAGCCCACCTCCCTCCAGAAGCTGATTACGTCTCCTAGCCTGTTTTAAGACGTACATAGCCAATCCAAATATTTGGTACCCGAATTACTATCAACATCAATAGGGACTGAAATGCGGATAACATCATTCATTGAATACTGGACTAAAAATAATTTCGACGTGGCCATAACTAGGCAATAAAGTGGCTGAAATTCGATTAAAATTAAAAATAAAAGCTTGAATTTTGATGTTTGCAAATGTCAAAATCGTAACAAAATGGAGTTGGTAAAATGATATATTTTATTAAAGGTCAAATTTTGACGTCAAAGTCAGACGCACGTCACGATAGCTCGTTAGCGTTGATTTTAAATAACGATAACCGAGATAGAAATATATTTCAAGTAAGCAAATTCGTAGAAAATCGTACAGCTTCCATTTTTATTTAAGCTCGTTTTCTGAAGTATAGAAACGGCATACTCAAATCGCGAAGTCATGTAAGCGTTAATTTTAAATGAAGTTACCCCGAATTACCGAAATAGAAATATATATGCGAGGTAACTTCTTTTCAGCTTGGCTGTAAATTGACTTTAGTTTGAAAGGTCGCATCACACATAAAGTAAGGTATTTATTCTATTTGAGCTCATCTCATAAGTACTTTGCCAGTAAACTCTTGGTTAAAGCGACACAATTAAGAAAATATGATAAAAAAGTTATCATGGAAAGTTTTTAAGTACCTATATTATTGCATTGAAAAAAAAAGCAAAATAACTACTACCTACTTCCAGTTCGTTGGTACAGAGGTTGATATTACAGTCTTTTCACAATAATTTTTTTCTGAATTTGCATCACTGTCCAAATCACAGTGATCTTTATATTATACTCATTCTAATAATGTTGCTGTTGAATTAGTTCCAAGTGTGCCTGATATTGATAAGTCTGTCAAAATCATTGTGATCTTTATTTATCACTAGCTTCTGCCCGCGACTTCGTCCGCGTGAAATTTCTTGTTACTCCGACCCACCCCGTCGCATCGCATCGCCTGCCCACGCTATTACTTCGTTTTTGCTTAGCGTTCTTTCTGACTTTTTTTCTTTTTGCTCGGCTCCTAAAGGTCATAGCGTAATGTTAAATAGCCTTCCTCAAGAATTGGGCTATCAAATGCAAAAAGAATTTTTCAAATCCAACTGGTAGTTCCAGAGATTAGCGCGTTCAACCAAACAAACAACAAACTCTTCAGCTTTATAATATTAGTATAGATAAGTCAGAGGAAAAATATCTATGAATGGAATGTAGTCGATTTTCGAAGTCTATCCGCAGTACCTACAAGGCTTAAAATTAAAAACATTTGAGTATCGGATCGTAAAAAAATTGTTCTAAAAACGACATTTTTCATCCAGAAAAAAACAACGTTAGAATAATAGGCAACTGACAAAGCTGTTCGCTACAACAGACGCGATACTGCCGAGACTAGGGATGGTATCGTTACTAAATATGTCTATCGAGTGGAGTGTACCTGCCTACTGTTTGCCTATCGATAAAATTTTTTTTGTTTTTTTTTTCTTATCTTTCAAAAATATTGATCTAACGTCCAATCTAACGACAAAGAACTTTTGTGGACCAGCTTCACCACACCTGGATAAGATCCGTTTTCGGCTTATCTGGTACCTACCTAATGCCCATTCACTACTCACCCACCGTAACACAGACAATTTATTTAAAGTAAAATACCTGTTATACAGACGCCAGCACATCAAGCTACCCGAAACTATCAAATTTTCCCAATCAATTTTGAACCTTATACTTTGCGATAAAGTTGAAAATATATTAAAGAAATTTGACAGATTGTAGTAGCTTGATGTGCTGGCGTCTGTACCCAACTAGCACTTTGGTAATAAGAATTGGTGATAAAAGAGTTATTTAAAAGTGAATTTGGCAAGCAAGAGTGATACAATGGTTTTAGCAATTGGTGTTAGAGCACGCTCTAACCCCTTACAAACTCTTGATTGGGCCCACGTCTTATAGCGCTATAAGTAATATAATAATTTTAATGCTCACTCTTTTAACACTGAGAGTTACATAATAGTTATAGGGTGGCGTTAGTGGCAAACAATTTCTTGTATCTATAATGGTGGTATAATATAAATCTAGCTACCTCAAGCACTTTAAAGTCTGTATTATGGTTATAATAAAAACTATAGGTGGTACACAAGTTCTGAAGTCTACTGGTATAAATTTTATAGTAACATATTAGTTCTTTTTTAGGTCCATTTTTTTCTTGGATTTGCTTTATGTATCTTGATCAGTGTTGATTAGCAACTCAGGGCTGTAGCGTGTTTTCTTTTTCTATTGTTTTGCATATACATTAGTTCCAAAAGTGTTACTTTATTTCTCAAAAATGATGGGAAACTAAGGAGTTGAAATTAAGTGAATTTCAAGTTACGGATTGTCAATATCTCGATGAGTGAAGTTTGATTTCTTTATCACATGGCTAAAATTTATTGCGAGGGTTACTTTATTGAGAAAATAATATATGTTTTGCGTCTCAATTTTGCAGGGCCTTAAAAATAAGTGATATTTAAAGTAAAAATAAATTGCATTTTATCATGCGGGGCATACACTCAATCTAAATTTAGATAAAAATAGGATATTGGCTCTGTCTTTTACATTAATTGTGTATTGTAGTAAATATTTTGCGTTTTAAAATGAGAAAATTAAACAAAATATGAGTTTTAAACTAGTTTTTTTCTGATTTATTTTTAGGTTATGTTTGATTTAAAATGGTGTCTACTCCTTATTATCCTAGGTTCCTATTATTACTATTAATGAACAAGAAGTACTGGATGGGCTGTAGTTAGAACTATTGTAGCACTTGTTATACCAGAATAGGGTTTTAAATGTTTAAATTCCGTGTTATTATGGCTTAGAATAACATAAAAGTAAATTTGAACCCCACTGTAACGATTAGGGCTCTAAAAATAACTCCATAATACCAATTGCTATCATAAATAGGGGTTTTTGATTATTGAATTAAGTAGCTGTAAATAAGTTGCAATTAATACTTTTATAGCAACGTAGGTGGTAAAAATATTTTGCTAACTATTTTCAAGAGCTCTTGTCGGTAGAAAGAGTTATAACAAACTATAATATTACTTTTAGTAATTTCTGTTACTTGAATTTATAAAAGCAGGTGCTATGATGGTTGCGACTGTACCGTTTATACCTCCTTAAGTAATAATACGTTTCCTAGGCAAGGTAGGTGGTATAAAACATTTACTTAGCACTCTTTAAGAACACTTGAAAATAGTGAGACTTATTAGAAATCCAACTATTACCTTAGGTACTTATTGTTACTTGAAGTTACTACACCTAGTGTTACTGTGGTTCAGCTTTTATCTTTTATACCTACCTTAGTCATATTATGTCTTCTTGTTACCGTTACTCATCTTGATGAGTTATTTAGTTATAGTCATGACCATTGAATAAACAAAAGTTTTACTGGGCGCTTTTATACACCCGTTAAACCAATATAAACGATAACAGAGGTGGAAATTAGCGTCAAAATGTTGGTTGGGTAGGTACCCAACCAACATTTTGACGCTAATTTCCACCTCTGTTATCGCAGGTAAGTAGGTACTTACCTGCGTCAAAATCAGTCAATCAATTTGCCTAGCCTTTTCCCAACAATGTTGGGATCGGCTCCAGTCTAGCCGGATGTAGCTGAATAGAAATCTCGATGTTTTTTCAAGTCCTAAAAACTGCGAAGCAAAGGCGTGTCGCTAGGATTATATGAAAAGGAGTAAGTATCGAGACTATTTAAGTATCGATAGTTTAGAATCCCTACCGTATACCGACAAGCCGAAAGTGAAGCAGAAATATGGCAGACTGTGCCTCTATAGGTACATCATGTTGTGTCGCCCACCAATATTATCGTCGTTAAGTAATTAAGGGGGAAGCCCGCGAAATTCAAATTTTCTTACGTTTTTTGCAATTTGCTGGTCAGTATTAAGTTGCACTTTGATCAAAATATGATTAGCGACCGTAACAAATATGTATTTACAGAATTATAATCATTAACTAAAACCATTAACAAACTAAAATATGGCGTCGTAAAATTCCGCCACACCGCTGTACGATGTGTAATGTATCCAAGACACTGGCCGCATTTGCCACGTCGTCGTCGTTGTATCGCAATGCTTAACCTATGACTAAGGTAAAAGCCAGCCCTTGGGTACATAACCAGTCGACAGTGGTGCGGATTAATTTTTTGACGATATAATATTTGTACTTATATCATATTGTGTTTTATGTGTGGTGTTTTTTGTCACGTTATTTGTGCATGACTTCGAAGACAATGCTTTTACAAGCAGAAGAATTCCAAAAGAGTGAATTCACAATTTTTATAAACATCCATTTAATATAAATTCTGCAATGTTTACGGGGAAATAAAAGGAGCAACAAAAGGTAAAAATTGCTACTTATAAAGAAAACTAACAAGATGCTTGCTTTGATCTATTATGGAAGAACACTCAAAGGCACATGTCGTGTCTTTTGTTAAACAGTTATCTAAGCAAGCATAACCTACCCTGATGGAAAGAAAAATGTGGAAATAATAAAATCTTTATTTACCTTACAGCTGCTGTTTAGGTAGCATTTGTATCTTTGAATTGCCCCGTTGGTCTCGTGGTCACAAGCGCAACTGCGGACCGTGGGGTACTGGGTTCAAATCCCAGGTCGGGCAACGTGATATTGAGTTTTTCCATTAGGAATATCTCAGTAACAACCCGGAGATTGGAAGTTGGCGATGTAATACCCCCGTGCCACGGAAAGCACGTTAAGCCTCTGGTCCAGCGCCCGTTCTCTCTCCGGTCGTGTCGAATTGCCGTCCCATCGGAAGGGTGAGTGTACCTTTGTCTGCGCGTGCACTCTTCTATGAGAGTGAGGGAAGAGTGAGTGTACCTTTGTCTGCGCGTGCACTCTTCTCTTGCGGGGGATATTATAGTGCACAAGTACACCAATATCCCACGCGTAAATGGCTAGTCTCCTCTAAGATTGGCTGCCATATCCGAAATATGGCCTTTAGCTTTAAACTGATGTTTTAGTATTTAAATATTTTTATTTTTAGCCACTTGTCGTTTAAGGGGTCAATTAAGCGGCAAGGAGCTAAAAATAAAAAGATTAAAAATACCTGTTGCGTAAGAAAGAAGTTAAAAATCTAGGAGGATGAATTAACGTTTCTTTTATTTGGAGAATGAACTATTTAAAAAGTTTTTAATGAAGATCGATCAAGTCAGGAACAACACGTCCCCTGGCTCACACTTTTGTAACTTCTTAACTTTTGATGTTATCCTCGAATGTTTGGTTGTCCACGAATGAGATTATAACCAAACTAGCTGATGCTCGTAACTTCGTCTACGTGTTTTTTGTGTTTCATAGGTTTTGTACAATCGTTTTATTTTATGTTTTGTTCGTGTTTCCGGTTGTTCTTCTTATTTTATGTTTTCTTCATCATTGTTCTTCAGGTTTTTCTCTTTGCAAACTTCGGAGATAAGGGGAGGAACGGTATTTATTTTTTAATTGTTCATCAAAAGTCGAAACCTATGCGGCCTACAAAAAAAAAGAAAAAATATTTGAGAATGTGCAAATAGTGTTCTTTCATATGATACCCCACATGCCCCACTTCGAATTTTTAAGTACTTCCTAGCATCCGATTGAGCTTATGGTGTTCAGAGTGGGTACTAAGAAGCCTAAAACAGTTCCTCCGATATGCCTGTATGGTGTACCACTAAATAGAGTGTCGCAGTTTAAGTATCTTGGCCATATAGTGACGGAGGACTTGACTGACGAGAGTGACATGGAGCGGGAGCGAAGAGCGCTGTCGGTCCGATGTAATATGCTGGCCCGTAGGTTTGCACGATGTACTAAAGAAGTGAAACTCACTCTGTTTAAGGCGTTTTGCCAGTCATTTTACACGTGCAGCCTGTGGGTTAGACATACACAGAGGGCCTACCGCGCTCTTCGCATCCAGTACAATAACGCTTTTAGGGTGCTGTTGGGGCTCCCGCGGTTCTGTAGCGCGTCGGGCATGTTTGCTGAAGCAGGTATAGATAGCTTTCAAGCAATTATGCGAAAAAGAACAGCATCCCTGATGCGGCGGCTTCGGGGGAGCACCAATAGCATCTTAAGGTGTAAAGATGGCTCACTGACCTTGTGCATGTGGGCGGAGCTAAGCGTCCTACTCCCGATGCTTGCGGTGGCGCGCTACACTAAAACGATGATCAAAGAATATGCAGAGGCGCAGACATGCCGCACGTAGGTCGCCATTTTTGCCTACGATTCCAGAAGGGAATGGCGAATGCAAGACTGATATATTTTGTACTAGCTGTTACCCGCGACTTCGTCCGCGTGGAATTTAAGAAAAAAGTTATTGTTGAGTTCGCAGAGTTTACGATAACTTATTAATTCTGTATTCCGCGTAAAGAAATACCTATGCTAATTTTAATGAAATTCTTCTAATATTTCTCCATTTAGTTCTTTTTGATCGTTTTTGCATTTTTAGTTTAATTATTATTTATTTTTAGTTTTTCGTATTAGCCTTTTTATACACAATATTTGGTGTACGATTTTCTTAAACAAAAACACTAAGTATATTATTATATTATTTATTCAATCAATTTCTATGGAGATTAAGGAATCTTCACGTATAGGATCCACTTATAAACATAACTATACTCCGTTTCTTTATTATGATTTGATTACATTTGGAAGTACCTAATTAAACGGAGTATAATACAATACCCTACCCTACCCTACAATACCCTATTTGAATCGGATATTATTCAATATTTCATTTCATTGATTTTAATTTTTTTTCGTAGGAACCTATTTTGTTTTTTTTTCTAAAATAAATGTACCTAGTCTAAGTAACTCCTTATTCACCTATCTGCTAGTGAAAGTCCTGTCTTAATCGGTCTAGCCGTTTCAGAGATTAGCGGGAACAAACAGACGACAGACGGACAGACAGACAAAAATTGTAAAAAAAAATATTTTGGTATATCGACGGCGAAGTGCCAATACCTCCTAACTGATATTTTTTTGAGAAATCAACTTTTTTTTCGTTTTGAATTTAAAGGCGTTATTCGCATGTTTTAGTGAAATCGCAAAGTGTATTTTTATTACAACAACATTAAATTAAAATGTGGAAATACATATTATCTCCCAACTAAAACAACTTGTCTATTTTTGAACGTTTTTATCCAGTATGTGTAAATTTTTGACTTTGTCAGTTAGGAGTTATTGGCACTTCGCCGTCGATATGTGCAATTTAACAGTCAGAAGTCGACTAGCAATCTCACAAAACTATGGCATAGCAATATTAGTACTTATGACCTTCTTCTATAAGAACGTTTGACAACACTACAAATTGGCAACATGATTGTTATTACAAATTTCAAAAAGTTTCGTAAGCGTTACGGTGGCCAAAGTGGCTAGCACTGTGCCTCGCATGGCGAACGTTCGGGTTCGAGTCTCACATCAAACATGAAAAATATTTTTTAAGTATTACATGTGAAATTAGAATGCCGAGTTGCTAACCAATAATTATGTTAAATATTCCACAACTAAACGAAGATTCTTTTGTTTTACAATTATTTTCAATCTTAGCGTCGTTTTTAAAACATGAGGGTAGATTTCAAACAAAGTGTTAAGTTCACTCTGTTTCAAATCTATCCTAATTTTTTAACTACTTTACTAGTTCACATAAATTATTCCACTATTCGCGGCAAAAATATCTGTGCAAATATTGTAGCGTCTATGCGTCGACGTCTCATTAGCTGTATCGAGGCTAACGGAGGTCACACGAAATATTAAAAATCCTAAACAGTTAGGGTAATTTTGTGTCAGGGGACATAGTGGTCGTAACTTACCAAATTAGTATTTATATTATTGTAATATTGAGGTTAAGTTTCAATCCTCTTTTCATTGAGAAAATGAATAATTAAGCTGTAACCTCTTAAATGATATCAGAATTTTCATAATATCCATAATATATAACCTAAAACCTTATAGTTCAGGCATAAGTATTCCGGCCTCAATTGATAAAGCTGCCTTATTTCGATTCGTCGTGAAATAGTGATCAACATATTTGCCACGGGATACAAGTAATCAGTTGGTCTCGGGGCATAGTGCCTAGTTAAGATTTCTCGCCGTGGGTTCGATCCCAGTCGGAGGATCTTCTTTGCGTCAATCAAGACATTTTGTTTTATTTTTATTTCGTTTTTTTGGTATACTTTGTTCTATTTTTAATTGTTTTTTTTTTTATGTACCTACTTTGCTTTATGTTTATGTTGTTTACTTTTATTTGTTTCCGTTATTTAGTAATTAAGGTGTGTTTTTTAACATTCAATACTATAATAATAACATAAGTAAGTGTAAAGGATTTCTTATGTATAAAAAATATTACAATGTTACCATATCAAAATTTATTTCATTTGTTATCATATTATAATAATAAATTACCTTTATTTTAATATCTATTTGTTCAAAGTAATTTACAAAAATAAATTACTAACACATAATAATAATTATACATGTGGTCGGGATAGATGTGAGTTCAAATCAGAGTTGGGCCAGTTTTTTTTTGATGTTTTATATAAAACATCAAAAAAAAACTGGCCCAACTCTGATTTGAACTCACATCTATCCCGACCACATTAGCGAGTGCAGCCTCGTTACCGATCTAGCTAATGTTTACTTATGTTATGTTATCGAAATTTTGCATTACTATGAAAAAAATAATCAGACGGCGATAAAAAAAACAAGTTACTGATATTGTCATCCTTGTCTAGCATTGACCACATCTTTAACTACTCGTAGCGATGCTACACGGCATGTTAATTTGTTAGCGTTGGAGCATCACTCACACGGATAAATATGCGCATTGTGTATAGACGCCGCAGCCCGTATAGCGCAGGCGATAATGGTCATTGCGGTGTAAGTGGACGTCTAGAGGTTGACTGTACCGTGTATACATTCATATGCATTTAGTAAGAAGCGGTTGTTTTAATATTACAAACAGACACTCCAATTTTATTTATTCGTATAGATAGATAGATACTTATTAGTCCACTCAACGAATAACTATTAAGAGATAGAGATAAGAGGTGTAGAGTGCGTGAGCTGGGCCCTGAGCGATTTCTTCACAAAGTTGTTCAGAGTGCTTAGGGAGTGAACATAGGTACTAAAAGTCCCCGCGTCTAGGAGGTGAGCCGGAGTGGGGGGTATAAAAATTCCCACATTTGAGTTTTTCGCTAATATCTATAAAACGGTGCGTCGTCGTAGAGAAAAAGTATTTTTCTTGACTTGCTTTGCTTTGGCATTTTTATTTATTTACAAATTATCTTATATTTACAAAATAAACAATATAAACAAAAACAGTATTTAGAAATGGCACCACTAATAAAGCGTCCACGCGGACAATAGAAATGGGCCCTCTGCAGCGAGCTAGTCTATAAACGCATACTGATACAATTCGTTCATAAATATTTGCACTAACACAGCCAAACGCGCGTAGTCGATCGATAGCCGGGCGGAGCAGCGAGCGACACAGCCACCCCGTCTCAGTGCTAACGCACGACTGCCGCCCGCGCCCGCGCAGAGCACCTCTGAAGCTCTATCTCAAAATGGGGCATTGTCTTTGCAACTGTTGATTGATTTAAAAACGCTATTTCAAATATGTAGTACTTCTAACCATCAATTTTTCAGTGTAAAAATATTTCCAAACATCAAAGCCGTTTAGAAGTTATAAGGAAATATTAGCCAAAATAGCGTTTTGGTAAATATTTTTTTAAGGCAAAAGTATTAGCTTTATGAAAAAACCCTGTTTCAAAAATGCTGTACATGAATCTATAGCAAACATATATTTTTTACAGACCTTCTAACCAAACCGTTAATAAGTTATAAGCTTCATAAAGTGACCGTGTTACGGTACTAAACGAGAGTAAGGCCCTTAAAGGTAATAGTGGATAAACCTGACTGTCCGTTCCTGGGGCACTGGACCCGTATACACAGCTGCAGGTCTGGTGCACCGGGAGGCGGACTTAGTTATAGCTGTAGGTTTTTGAACTGATTATTTTATTTTTATTTTATTTTATTTTAATGTAAATGGTTAATATTATATAATGAGAATGTTGCTAACATAGTTTGTAAGTATTACTAACAACAATATGAATCACGTGTGTTCGATATAAATAAATAATAATAATAATAATTGAGCTGAAACTTGGCATACTTCATGTAACTTCGGTGACAACGCATATTTAATATTACAAATTAAATCGCTGTTAAATCTGTCAAAAGTCTCCCGTAAAATAATATTTTATTTTGCTACATATTTGGTAAGGATTGATACCAATTATTTGAATGATTAAAAACTAATAACTTAAGAACGGCTGTTTACCTATTTGGAAATAATTTACGATACTATCTTGTAATTATTGGATTTTAGATGGGATGGAGATGGATTAATTCCGGGCTTCTAATTTCAAAGGCCATGAAACGAGACACATGTTAATTTAGAGCACACTTAAGTTACAAACTGGCTGAAACAGGGTAGGGACCGTAAGGTAATAACTTGATCGATTTTCTGGTCGCCCTTTTAAGAGCTTACATAATAGGCCTATATCTATAATGTTCCTAGTACTATAATATAGACCTCTCGGTTAGAGAGAGTGGGCCATAATCCACCACGCGAGCTCAGTGTAGGTTGGTAGATGTCACGTCTTAGAATTTTTTGATCTAGGACATGCCGATTTCTTCACGATGTTTTCCTTCACCGTTTTAAGAGCAGTGATGTTGAGATAATTAACACAAAGTAAAGCGCCTATCTGGATTTGAACCTACGACCTACAAAATCGTAAGTCGCGGCCGTTACCTCTTGGCCACCACTGCTCTATTGAAGAGCACGTAGGGTAGTAAGAGCTTATTTATTTATTTTATTATTTACGAACACACAGTAAAATGGATACAGACACGACATATTAATATAGTGTCGCTTATTGTTATTTAAATTAGGAAAAGGTGGACTGACCTACATTCATAACTAAAACGGTTAAGATAAAAAAAATATAATATAATCCATCCTAAGGTTGTCTTTAAAAGATCGCTCTTAGCGATAAGACCGCCCATTGTGTCACCCTTTGCACAGTTTCTATATTTATGTCTGTAATTTAGAGTATTCTATTCTATTCTATAATATGGATGAAGAAGACTTATTTTTACTAGAAAAAAGATTGAACTAGTTTGAGAACCCCGGTCACAGCGCAGGCCGCCCGCGCCCACGCCGCGCACCCACTGCGGTCACTTGTATGAACGAGCTATGGCGTGAGTTGCCCACGCGCTCCCCGCGCAGAGCAGCCAGCGCTGCCAGTCTGGTCAAACACTAACAGCCACATTTCCCGCCCGCGCCATTACTTTGTTTTCGCTTCGCGTTTAATCTAACTTTTTTCTTGTCTCCTAAAGGTCGTAGCGTGATATTAAAGCCTAAAACCTTACTCAACTCAATCATATCAAGATTTATTAAAATCCGAATGGTAGTTCCAGAGATTAGCGCGTTCAAACAAACAAACTTTTCAGTTTTATTATAAGTATTTATAGAAGATAAGATATATTATACCTACATACAATATAGATTAACCGGAATCGAATTCGAAGATGGATGGAGCCGATCGATGGAGAGTTCTTGAAGCTTCAGTAAACTTTCGTTTTCAGGTGAGTATCTAAGTCGAATGCGAAACTTAGATCCAAGTCCTGAGATTGAACTCAACATGACGAAGTATCTTTTTCAATATTTACTACTTCACCGAGTACCTATATTGTTAGAATTAAGTGGTTATTAGTTAGTATTATAAAACTTATGTATGTACAGACGCCAGCACATCAAGCTACTATAGTCTGTCAAATTTCTTTAATACATAGATTTTCAACTTTATCGCTAAAGTATAAAATTCAAAGTTGATTGGGAAAATTTTACAGTTTCGGGTAGCTTGATGTGCTGGCGTCTTTACCTACTGACAATATCTGAAGTAATGACATAAGATAACATAACAACACGCCTTTATTCTCCAAGGGATAGGGCAGAGGTATACGAGTAGTGTACACTCACATTTCGCATAACAGGGGGTGAGTCTACTGCCATAAATCGGGGACAAATCCAGACTCCGGGATGCTACTGAAAAATTCCAGATGGAAAAACCTAATAACATTTTTTTAATACAGTTGCTCAAAAAGTGGCCTATTGCAGGGACGTATAGCGTTCGGGATGTGGGCTATTACATACTCGTGCTTTTTTTTTACCTTTCCCGAACTCGTGCGTTCTCTTTCCCAACTGTCAAAATAATGTCTATTAAAAAGAAAAACCAACCATGAAGTTTTTACTAAAAAAAATCATAGAAGTTTTTATGATTCATGCAAATACGTATATTTCTAAAAAGAAGCTACTAATTTGTTTCAATATCAGATTTAATGATTTGATTGAATGAGTTAGGTTAGGTTTCATTTCATTTCATCTCATTAAATTTCATTTTCATTACTTACATATCAATAAAAAATTCTACTGAAGACTTGGCTGTATGGGCATAGTTCCCTTTGCCTACCAGAATGGGTGAAGAAAAAAAAATCTCTGCTTATATTCTACGGTTGGCGCCATTGGTTAGTTGAGTTTATTGTGTTTTTATTATTTTATTAAATTGCTTCATTTTTTCGCAACTGTATTAAAAATAGTCGTTCAGTACACGTGCGAAACCGTCATTGCAACTTGTTCCGACTGTCAACCCTCGCCTTCGGCTGCGCCTCGGCTCGGGTAGACATTTGTCGGAACTCTTTGCAATGACAACCTTTCCGCACTTGTAATGAAATATACTATTCCCGACCTGGAAAATAGAACACAGGACCTCATGCTCGGCACTCAGCAGTGGTGCTTCCGACCACCAAACCCAGTTTTTTTTTAGGTCATAGAGAAAGTGTGTTTTCATAATTTTTCATAATGGTGTCTAGATTATTAACCCAAGCTAATCACTACGCCTACATACGCACTGACAGGTATCATGCGTAGTACTTAGAGCCAGTGACTTAACCATCCATACCATACATTACATGCGCAGCGACTAACGAAGGCGCCAAGCGCGCATTGCGGCCGGTTGCGGGAATTCTAGATCGTGCGTTTTACGTCGGTACTCGCAAGGTTATAGGTCATAGGTCTCTAGGCGCTAAGCAAGCCCCCTGTCACTGTCAGTGCGTACATAGCCTTAGTTTTCCTTGTTCTAGTCTGACATGTAGACATCTTGTGGCGATAGGATTTGACTAGGAATTGGAGAATGTTTAATTTAATAAATTAAGGATAAGTAAGGACAGAATAATTCAAACATGGAAACTGTGGTCATCGATTCGAGCTGAAGAATAGCTCTCCTTGTCGTGAACAAATCAGCTACTTTAAATTCAAGCTCTCATGAGTTACTTATTTTAAATGAGCCAATTGATCTAGAAAGAAAGAAAGCAGCTTCACCCAGGCGCTAATTATGTTAATGAGAGAAAAATGTTGTTCCAAATGTATGTAGGTCCCGTACAATTTGAAACGACAGCATGCACATAAAAAATAAGCAGTAAATAAAAATGAAAAAACATTGATCTGAACTGCTTTAAACAGTTCCATATGAGCCTAACGTTCAAAACAGTATGTATTTTTTACTGATCCGAAAACAATTAAAGCTTGAGGCAAAATATTACCGTCATGACAGTAACTTTAACGTTTTTAGTAGCTAAAAGGTCACAAAATTAACTGTTTTATCCATTTGATGATATCGTTCAAACGATTAAAATTTAGTTATATTACAGTAATGGTGGTTTTTTTTTTTTCAATACATTGTAAGTTCAATCATTAAAAGTTAATGTTTTGTCCACTGTTTTACAAACATTTCTTCTTACTGTATAAAGTCAATAAGTCACTTTTATGTGGTGTAGTAAGAAATTATTTTTTTCAGTGTAAAAAATAATTTCTTACTTACTCACAAAGAAACAGAGTCTAACGTGTATACAGTGGCAGGCCATCCTATACGCCCCCGGTGGATTCCCGGATTGTCGAGGCGGGGGGGGCTCAGTAGCCGTGGCTTGGTCACTCACGGTGAAGCTAAGAGGACCCGAGGAAGGGCCGCTCGTCAGGGCTTTTGCCAATAAGCCGACGACGTAGCGGGCAACAAGTAGGTTGCGGTGGCGCTTAGGCGACATCGCAACAGAGGCCTAACAGAGGAATGTATGTATTTCCACATAGCATGCACGTCAGATAAGCCGGATTCCTGTCAATGCATTTTTCATAAAACGGTTGTTCCATCTATTTTTATAAAATTCCGAACACGGGCACTAACAATAAAGCTGAACAGTTTGTACCTATAATTAATCTCTGAACATACCAGTCAGATTTCAAAAATTGTTTAGCATTTGATAGCCCAATTTCTAAGGAAGGCTATAGGCTACTTAACATCATGCTAAGACACTTGGGAGCCTAGCAAAAACAAAAAAAGTAATAGCGCGGGCAGGCGATGCGATGCGACGGGGTGTGTCGGGGGCACAAGGAATTGCACGCGGACGAAGCGGGCAGAAGCTAGTATCTCATATTTTCAAACCGCCTTGCTGTAATTGCATCTAGGGGCCTAAAAAGGCCATTTTGGCAGAATCATAAAAGGGTAACATTATGAAACATATTATGGCGAAGACAGTCCGTGTTTTTCTGTTTTTCGCTGCACTACGTAGGTATTATCAATTTTAGGATTTTATTTAGATTGGATTGATTGGTATTTTAGCACAGACACAGACAAAACAAAAATAGCTGAAAATTCCTTCACCAATGGGATTTGATACGATTAACTTAACAGTTAACTGTCCATTATGATTCATAATGTTATCTTTTTAGGATTCTGCCAATGGCCTTTTTAGGCCCCCTGATATGGTGAAATCAATTTCAACTAATAAAGTACTAAAAGCTTCAGTGAGGGCAAAAGTGAATAGCCCAGTGGCGGGGTCTAAGCGGCTTTCAGGCTAAAGGTTTATTAGCATACAAATGAATCGTGCAGCTACCCTGCTCTGGTTGGCCTTTTTATTTTTAATAAACCACGGTTTAAACTATTTGAATAGTAGACATTTCCTCGGAAAATGTATGATGAAAAATCCTAAAACAACAAAATGTAACAATTTAGTTCGATGTACCATTATATTTTTAATTACTATCGGCCTTGTTAAAAAACAAGGTTTATCTTTAGACCCAGACCATCGGGCCATTTTTTATTTTGGAACTATAAGCCGACAAAGGTTTTAATAAAAAACTGACGTCAATTTGGCATTCAGAAATTTAAGCAAATCGGAATAAAGTTCAAAATACAGCAACTGGCTGGAAGTTTAACTTTCCACACTACACACTCGCAAATAAAAAAAACCCTAGGCTTATTTTTAACCCTAGGTTTTTTTTAATTGAAAATAAAAATCTAACTTTTATTTCTTTATCTACTTTTACTAGTTCATATTCCTCGACACACCTACAGCAAAATTATTCAGAAACGTGAGGATATCGGATTTAAATAAAATAGACGTTACTGCGAACCCCTTATGAAAAGAAATACTTATATAAGAAAAGAGAACGCATTAGATTTAATGAGGGAACGGTACCGGCAGGTACACATTTACCTTCATGTAAGAATAAATGAGAATCGAATAATATGTAGGAAACGTCGCGGGAGATTTTAATGTGTTTTAAAGTCAATAGCTGAGCCCTCGACTTCGCTCACTACCTGTAATATTACACCCAGTGAACAGGTGGAGTATGGTTTGCGACATAGCTCCACAACGGTACCTAGTAAAGTGGGGCTACCACGACGGAACGGCGCTAGGGTGTGGTTGTGACCACCTCCGTGTCCTCTGTGTCCCAAAAAATGCAGTCAGTGACCTCTGCGCTGCGCTGCCACCGATGACGCCGGGGAAGTGGCGAAGTTTTGTGCCAACAAGATCTGAAATGCAGTTGTGCCAACGACACGAAGAAGACTAAGCTTAGACAGAATAATCTATGTTCCCGGCGCAGATACATTTTTTAATGAGACACGATAATTTAAATTAACTCGCAAACAATCTGGAGGAAAATTTTGAAATTGGAACGTACCTATTTTTACTTACAAATAATCATATTTTCAAAGTAGATTATAACTGGCCAGTCTCTCATACATAAAAACTTTTTTTCACAATACTTTCTGAGTGGAGTGATACATCAGATAAAACAAATAAAAAAGTGAAAAGTCCAAAAGTCCGGGAGTGAGTCTCTGGATCCACATCCACCTCTGCAAGTTTTTAACGGAGTTGTAATAGAGGCCTACGCTTTCTCTTGCCATTTATAAGGCCTACATATTGCTCGTATAATTCTTGATTATATTATTTAGGATAATGATGTTAATCTACATTTATTAGCAAATATTATAATGTGATTGCATGGTCTCCAAGGAGGCATACAATAAAGAAAATCGGCTCCAACTAAGCGTATGTAATATATAGCTCGAAGTTTCAAGTTTTGGCTCCTATGTCATCACTTCCGGTGCCGCCATGTTCAATACCAAGTGAGCAACTGTTTAGTGGGATCCACTAAGAATCACCTAGAGGGTGACAGCCGCAAAACAGTTTTTTGTGAAATATCCTTCTGAATTATAATTACCATCGTCGATTTTTATATCATTGATTCTATTAGAGTTTATAAAATAACGTCTGTTTATCCTTTGCCAAACGATTTCGTTTGCAGATAATTATGGTATTATCAAAGTGAGGTTGAGGTAAACTGACAGACTGGTATACACCGCTTGCAGGCTAGCCGTTGCTCAGAGTATTTGTAGTTTCCGCAACGCTCAACTAACGACGTTGACGAACTTGACGTTCAAAAGTGCCTTTTATGTGCCTATTTGAAATAAATGTTTTGACTTTGACTTTGACGTTCGCAATTGCGGACAGCACAGCACAACTGACAGAAAATTGAACTTCGGATTTTGTGCCAAAACCATGTGCTCAACACAAATACCCCCGTGCGGATGACGCTCCATGGAAAAGTATTTATTTCATCATCAGTTCGAACGCTGAAAAGAAAGACTGAAAGTGATTGAGTTTGTGTAAACTGAAGACGAATAAATGGAGTTGACAATATGGTATGCGGCAGTAGGCGGCGGTAACTACTTACCGTTAGGTGGGCAGACCGATGAGTTTTATGTAGGGCCAGATGCGCCAGATGCTGGATCCAGCAATGCAGCTTGATCCAGCACATTTTTGCACTTGCTGCAGCCAGTGGTGCGTATCCGCAATCAGCTTAAAACAAGTAGGTAATTAACTTTTCTTTCCGCACGAAAACAAGTCCACAAAACTTTATTCTCGCTTAAACCGCCGAACCGATTTAGATGAAATTTGGTATAGAGATAGTTTGAGTCCCGGGAAAGAACATAGGATAGTTTTTATCACGATATTCTCACGGGATCGACACTTATGTGGGTGAAACCGCGAGGCGCTGCTAGTAATATTATAAATTCGAAAGTAACTTTGTCTGTATGTTACATTTTCACGCCTAAACCATTAAACGGATTTCGATAAAATTTGGCAAAGAGATAGATGGCATCCTGGGGAAGGACATAGGCTACTTTTTGTCTCGATGGCACGTTGCCGTGGGATAATTTCCGGCAACCACGCGGGCAAAGTTAGTTATGTTATAACTTCCACTTCTAATAAAAGTTTACTTAAGATTCTAGAAGTGAGCTATGAAATTTTATTTCGAAATATTGTGAGACGGAGAAACTGAGACTACATTTTTTTTTTATTTTATTGTTACTGAATGGGCCCGCTCTTGACCTCGATCACGCCTGATGGAAAGCGATGGATGCGGTCTATGATGGAACGAGCGTGCCCAGAAGATGACTAAGGCACTGGAACTCCCACGCATCGACGAAACACAGCAGCAAGGGAAGAATTGGCCAGTCAAATAAGGTGTTGGGTGTGACTGTCCAGGATGCGCCGAACGCTCGGTTCAGTGGAGTAATTGGCGGAACAAACTGCGCTAAACGAGGATGCTTCTTCATGCTTCCCAAAAATAGTAATAATAATATACATAGATAGTAAAAAGATTGGGTAAATGAATAGCTATTTCATATATCGTTACAGTTCTTTACTAACCCCAAAAATTGCTTATTTCTTTACTTTACTTATATTTCAAACGAAAATGTGTATCTAGGTAGTTAGATTGTAAAGTGTACACAGTAAAAAATAATAATTTCTTCGAAAATCGATAAATGCTTGACCAGTGCTGGATCCAGCTAGATTTGCTTTGATCCAGCATAAATCCACCTGGATTGCAATCCCTCCTTGCATGCCATCAACGCATTCAAAAATACGTGCACTATGCACCGACCTAGGCGCAAAGCTCGAACTTGACCGTTGAAAGAAAGGAAGAAAGAAAAATTGTTTATTTGCACATTGCTAATTAGAAAAAAAGACAAAATATAAACACACAACGTAGTCCAAGAACCTCGTACTCTAGCTTAAAAAATGTTGACACAAGACGTTGGTCTTGTGGTCACCAGCGCGACCGCTGATATTAGGTTTTCCTTTAGGCATTTCTTAGTAGCAGTTTGAAAGTTGGTGGTGTATCACCCCCGTGGCCTGAAAGCACGTTAAGCCGGACTATGAGAGTAAAGGCAAGGTGCGTAAGGTGAGGTGTTGTGGCGCAGCCTAGAAGAGGCCTACGTTCAGCAGTGGACTGCGATAAACTGAGTTGATTGATTGATGAGTGTAAAGAAACACGTGCACTAAAGGTACCTAATATCTCCTGCATACTTGGCTAATCTCCGTTAAAATTGGTCGCCAATGGCTGGCATTTAGTCGGGAGGACATCATTTAACTTGCTACAACGATTTTTTGGAAGCCCTCAAATAGTCAAGCTATGTTGCACAGCAATCTTGTTAAATAAAATATCGTTTATAACATATTTGCTCGTAAAGGGTCTCTTATTTCACCAATTTCAATATCGTAATGTATCTCATTACGCACTTGTGCGGTAATGTAATGTAAATCGCACGGTTTATCAAGATGCTCCGTCAAAAAGAAAGGTACTTTTTTAAATCTTAGCAAAGAGTTTTTATTTCAGAAAAGATGTCAACATTTTATGAATAAACTTAACTTTGGGAGATAAAATATAATAAATAAACATTTAATTCTTTAATTTAATTAATTTTGACAATAAATTACAACCATTAATATCTGTAACAAAAACAAAAATATTAATTTACTTTATTAATAATACTGGCTGTTTTGGGCCTATGCCTGAAAAAAAAGCGCGAACGCGCGCGCATCGCTTATCTGTTAAGAAGTAAAAATTATTCCGCGCGCTTTTCTTTTCGCTGTACTTTTTTTTATTTGAAAATGTCGTCAATTAATGATGAATTTATTAATTCCACACTGCCAGAAGTCTCAGAGGCAGCGAAAAAGGCTACTCTAAGCCTCGCCCGAAAAATCGACCGATAGATACTTACAAGCGTATTAAAATTTAATCATATGGAAAACAAGCAAATATGCAAGTTCAGTCCAAGTTTTATTTATTTCCTCGCAAATATGTTATAAAACGTCGTATGACATACGTGCGCTTTGAAAATTACAGCCTCTGCTTTCTTTTAGCCCTCGCCTACGGCTCGGGCAAGCA
Source organism: Luperina nickerlii (assembly GCA_963855955.1). NCBI lineage: Eukaryota > Metazoa > Arthropoda > Insecta > Lepidoptera > Noctuidae > Luperina > Luperina nickerlii. The sequence goes on from OY979662.1 coordinate 14,049,659, forward strand.
ATATCGCCTCGGCTGTAATTTTCAACTTACCGCACTTATATCATAATGTACTATTATAATTACTATAAACTACACGCCCGGACACCAGAACCGAGCCACCCTGCGTATTTTTGTCCAAAGACCATTATTTAAAAAGATAGACTTTTTAAATAATGGTAGTTCAATGAAAAAGAAGTGTTTTTGAAGTCACTCACTATTAATATTTCCGTTTGTAATTGTTCCAAATTAGAAGTCGGAATACAAAAAAACAGTTTGATTGCAATAAGTCGTCTTTTCGCGTTTCTCAGGGGTAACATTAGCGGGAAATTTTGCAAGAAAACAATGGTTTACATACAGAAAACGTTTATTTCATAACTTGTGTTACCTCCAAATGCATTTACGATAGCCGTCATGAGGTTCGCTTTTCATATCTTTCAAAAACAATTTCGTTACTATTTTTATGCAAACCAAATAACGATACAACTTATATTATGCTGTAATCAAAGCTTTTTGCTTCTCTAAGAGCGATAAAACTCCAATTTTCTTTTTAATACAGTTGCTCAAAAAGTGGCGTATTGCAGGGACGTGTAGCGTTCGGGATGTGGGCTATTACATACTCGTGCTTTTTTTTTACCTTTCCCGAACTCGTGCGTTCTCTTTCCCAACTGTCAAAATAATGTCTATTAAAAAGAAAAACCAACCATGAAGTTTTTACTAAAAAAAATCATAGAAGTTTTTATGATTCATGCTAATATGTATATTTCTAAAAAGAAGCTACTAATTTGTTTCAATATCAGATTTAATGATTTGATTGAATGAGTTAGGTTAGGTTTCATTTCATTTAATCTCATTAAATTTCATTTTCTTTTTATATCAATAAAAAAATTCTACTGAAGACTTGGCTGTATGGGCATAGTTCCCTTTGCCTACCAGAATGGGTGAAGAAAAAAAAATCTCTGCTTATATTTTACGGTTGGCGCCATTAGTCAGTTGAGTTTATTATGGTTTTATTATTTGTGGTCGTCCAAATCAAAAGGGACCTTATGGCGGTAACTAGTTTCCGAGATATTAATAAATTTGTAAAATACCTCAAAAAAATCGTTTTTTTATTAACTGTATTTTTAAAAAGATGATTGTATTTACTACATTTAGATGTGTTCAACTTTTCGAAAAGTCAATTTAAAAAAGTTTCGTATTCATCTAAAGTTTAGTAAAAAAGGAACCTTATCGCGGCAAGACCTAACAAATCGTTTTTCTTGTAATTCAAACCATATATTATATCAACATTTTAATATTGCAAGGTAGGTATAAACTAAACTATTCATTCAGGATGGGAAATCATCAAATGACTCCTCCCGCTCTGGGTGGAGCGGAATAGGGAGTGTCAGACTCTTACTGACTAAAACCCACCCGTGTTCCTTCCTTCGCCCTTTGTTCCGGGCCAGCGGTAACCCTTTCGGACAATCCCGCTGACTCGGCAGGCTTCGGCCAATACGGGCCCCTTCGTTTAGTGCTGACATCTCTTTGAGGCGCGCGTGGAACACGTACGCGCCGTCCGGCACGGGCCTGGTCCTGATCGGACGGTGAGCTACCCATTGCTCTCCGCCCGCGCCTAAAGTGGCCGGGAGTAGTCGCGCGGCTCCCGACGCCCGGAGCGTCTCCCGCGGCGGCTGGGACGGGAGGCTCTCTCTCTCAGCCGTCCCGCCGCCTCCTTCGCTAGCATGACTGTTTCGCAGAAGGAGGCGACTGCTCCCCACTCCCTCTCGCCCCGGACCATGGCTTGAACCAGGCCCGGACGCGAGAGGTCGCCGCCATGAGATCGCGCCGGAGGTCTGTCCGCTCCGCCGCAATTTGCTGCGGAAGCGGAGTTTCCCCCCGGCGTAGTGCCTCCGCGCGCCACTCATACAGGCGCGCGAGGACTATCGCCTCCAGATCCCATGGCGGCAGTCCGGCAAGGAGGCTTGCCGCCTCGCCCGAGATCGTGCGGTACCCCCGGATCAGCCTAACGGCTACCACCTTCTGGGGCGCGTTCAAATAATGGGCGGCTCGCCGCCGCAGTGAACGCGCCCACACCGGGGCCCCGTTATAGGGCCATGGACCGCACGACCCCCGCGTAAAGCCTCCGGCAGGAGGCGTTTAGCCCCCTCAGGTTGGGCAGGAGCCGCTTGAAGGCGGCCCCGGCCCGTTCCAGTTTGGGAGCCAAACGTCGGAAATGCTCGACTAAGTTCCACCGGCTGTCGAGGATGAGACCCAGGTATTTCATCGTCGTCTCGACGCCGATGTGAACCCTTCCTACCGTTAGTTGGGATCCCGATGGTGGCGTATTCCGGAACCCATGAAACGACATGGCCTCGGACTTGTGCAATGCCACCTCGAGACCCAACTGCCGGATCCTCTCCACGACTATCGCAACCCCGCGTGTCATCGCGTCGGCCGCCGCCTGATGTGACCTCCCCTGCGCCAGGACTAGCGTGTCGTCAGCGTAGCGTATAGCTGCCATTAGATAGTGTCGCACGCCGCCGCATGCGGCATTCTTTGTATATGCGTCTTAGGTCTAAGGTCCCACTATTGTAGTCCATATTTTGTTTAGGTACTTTTAATAGAGGTAAACAATCTTGTTAGGTATGTTTTTTTATCATAAAATATATTTTTAAAATAGGCTAAGGCTAATAGCAAAAGTAATTCATTATAACATCTGTTATTTCATTTTGTTTTATCTTGTAATGGCTATAAATTATTTCATAAATATATTTTTCGACAAAAACGTATCAAGATTGTTTACCTTTATTAAAATACTTAAATTAATTAACTATACTAAGAGACAAGTGTCAGCAGACTGCAACGGACCGCCTTAAGGGCCCTTTTTTACGTATATACTTGTTACGAATTTTCATACCTTGTGATAATAAAAAAAAAATTGTTAAATAAGTAACATTTTCATACCTTGTGATAATAAAAAAAGAAAATTTAAGTTATCTTGAATGTTGCACTAAAATATTGATTATGCATGCTAAAAATAAAAAATATTGTTTAGTACCCACCATTAGGGCCCTTTTTTAATTTGTTTGAAGAAATTGTTCAGTTCTCTATGTAACTTTACAAGATCATAACTAACAGTTATCATTGATCTCTTAGCTTTATTAGCATCTAAACCAATTATGTATAACCTATTTAGTGATTAAGTGTTGATTTTGTTACTGTCAGATCTCAAAGTTTATAAAAAATAAGAATTCTTGCTAGTAAATAAAAACTATTTTTTTTAAATTATATGTGTTGTTTTTATTTACATCTAAGGCCTTTCGCAAATCTATGTAATTAGTAGCAATATAGAAACGATAAAAGTTTAGTGAGAAACAGGCGGTTTACTTATTTTTAATACTATTATCGATACTTTGCATCTCATTGATAATGCATTATGTTGGCGGGTCTAGTTCCCACAACAAACAAGTTTATGCAAGGATTGTAAGAATTTCCATTAGTAATAATCATAGTCAATCAAAGTATACCATCAGTTACATAACTTCACACTAAAACATAACTTTTTTGTACGGCATACTTAAATTGCGATTTTCTCGAAACTTATAATTTCGATCAGTGAATTTCAAAAATTCGTAAAAAAATAACGGTAGTGGTTAGAAGGTTGGTTCTTGGTTCTATAGTTCGGTACATTTATGTAGTTTTCAGCTCTGTAGATAACTCATTTCCGCCATAAGGTCCCTTTTGATTTGGACGACCACATTTTATTAAATTGCTTCATTTTTTCGCAACTGTATTAAAAATAGTCGTTCTGTACACGTGCGAAACCGTCATTGCAACTTGTTCCGACTGTCAACCCTCGCCTTCGGCTGCGCCTCGGCTCGGGTAGACATTTGTCGGAACTCTTTGCAATGACAACCTTTCCGCACTTGTAATGAAATATACTATTTCTTTTTAAAAATTCGTGAATTCAGATTTGGAACAATGGTGATACCATTTTTAACCATTTGCATCAAGACTTTTTCTCTGAGTTATAATTATTTTGATGTTTTACTCCTATAAACATATAAATGCACAGTAGCTCGATTTAGGAGTCCGAGAGTGTATAATAATTTTAGCGTTATGGCAATTGAAACTTGCCATAAAAAGTTCATCGAGTTGATTTCAATCATAGAAAGAAGTAATAATACAAACTGAAATGTTGTTCAGCTATTATTTTTATCCTGTTTTCACTATATTTGTTCTCAGTTTTGTTCAAGTGATTGGTTCGAAGACTAAAACTACACCTACATCTAAACCAGAAAAAAAAATGGGTGCGTTGTTTTGATATCCGTGTCCGCTCCCGCACTGGTCACCGTGTGTCGTCCAACCGTCGCGGTCTGGTCGCCCGCCGTGCCACGACGCGACGTTACGACGCGATTCTGATAGAACAATTTCCATGAAGTTTTCATAGAAATTTTTCTACTAGAATCGCGCCGCGCTGTCGCGTCGCGCCTGTTTGGGGGAGAGCCTTTATGGTATGATAAAAATGAAAATATTTACCTTCCCGTGATTATTGCAACACTACTTGTTACCAAACCAAACCTTCAAACATTTGATGGGCACACAATATTTCACCCTTGGCTACCAGCGGGGTGATTGCGTAACACATTATCAGCAGTGCGATTATGTAACCATCTCACCGTGAAAACGTAGGTGAAGTGAGCGTGGAGTGAGCTGTCAATAGTGTCAATTCCTAGCAAAAACAAACTCACATCACCTAAGTTTTCACGGTGAGATTTTTACAGAATCGACCGGCTGTATTACATAGGAATGGTTTTCATTTTGACAGTTTAACAAACAGTCATTGCGTTGTTTACGTTGTTGAGCAGACAATTTTTTCAAACTTAACAAGCAATGTATTAGCAATTTCCTCCCAAATGATTCAGATTATGACTTATAGTGTGTTATGAAATTAGGATGCTGCTTGTGCTTTCTATCCACACTATCCATGTCCGTTGGTTTCAGATGATATAACAACCTTCAAACCGAATACTTATTGCAAAATGCAAGCAAATCGTTTCAGGTGTGGAAGGACTCAACGTAACATATTCAAGTAAGTGATATTCACCAAACATTACCTAAACATACTAGGAATTTTAGTTAGCTGCAGTAAAATGACAGCTCATGTGTTACCTACCACTTTTTAACAAAGTTTAAATAGTGATGTGACAAAAGAATCGATTCATTCATTAACATTCTATTCAAAATCGTTCAATGGTCAATTTATTTTATAAAAGGGGATAGTATATGTTTGGTCAAGTAAAGAAAGCAAGTTAGCAAAACCATATTTACAAAATTAACAAACCTTGAGATTTACAACATATAATATAAACTAAATAAATAGGCTTTTCTCAAAGAAATCTTTTATCTAAATGTTAGGTCCAGGTCTGGTCTTAGTCAGTACCTAGATGCACTAAAAAACGAATAAAATATTACGACTATATAGCCCACTTAATTGAAATTGTATAGTTTGTACGATATTTATGCAAATTCACTATTCGAGCACAATTTTATAACTATCATAAATACTTATTTAAGAATGAAACTACAACGTATGTATATTGTTAGAGATAGTGTGGCCAATCTATCGAAATGACAGTAAGAAGTGTCATTTTACTGTAGCCAATTAAAAGTCAGACTGTAGAATAAGTCATCCCGTTTTGAACTTTTTTACAGTTTTTCCATACTAGAAATGTCAGACGTCAATTTTATTCCACGGATCGGATAAAAGATATCTGACTTTGGTAAAATCAGCCCTTAGTTACTTTGCATTTAAGTTTATAATATACACGAGATACACTATCAATCGTGCCTTGAAAGAAATCGTTGTTTTATTTTTAAATCTGTATAATATTTGAGTAGGAGAATTATAGAAGATATACGAGTATATTTATACATATCTGGTGCAGACTAATGCCAGACTTATTTAAACAATGCAGCAATAGTTGTCAATGACTAGTTCTTAATTATTCAATTAAGTATGTTTTTTTTCCCTAAACTCTTTTTTATTGCTATATTTTTTTTCTTATTTTTTATATCATAGTGGGATTTATAGATGTACGTAGGGGTATCCGCGGCATCACAGCGAGCCCTATCAGAATACCAGCGCCGCGGTATTTATTTTTTAAATATCGCAGCATTATGTAATGCTGAGCTAGGAGTCTTTTTGGCCCCGCGCAACATTTTTTGCTTGGGTTTTTTTTATTGTAACTTTGTTAGTTTTAAATTTTACTTTTTTACTATTTGTATGGTTTTTGTCCAGCAGTGGGACAGTACACGCTAAAGGAAAAAAAAACTATTTGTATTTCCTGTGTGTCCCAAATAAAATATTTTTCTTTCTCTTTCTTTCTTTTTCTAATTAATTTAACTACCTTTTTTCTTCCAATCTTTCCCGTTTTTCTCAGTAGATTCCAGGAGCCTGGATTTGTCCCCGGTTGATGGCTAAAGGGTCGCCACCTATTACCAAGACTTAAAAATAACTGGCGAAATCAGGGTGCACCTACAACTCTGCCTTACCCTCCGTGAAAACAGGCGTGATGATGTTCTACGTGTTGTTATTTGTGTTATTAAAAGAAAATTTTAAAAACTCCCGGTCAACGTATGTAGGTACTATAAGGGCGCGTACACATAGAACGTCCGTTTTTACAGGATCCTTTTTAACGGATCTTATCTGATATCTGTTTTTCATTTTTACGGAATACTGTATTGTGTGTGAACTCGCTCATACAATAAAATTGTCAGCTCAACAACGTAAATAACGCAATGAATGTTGTTGAACTGCCAAAATGAAAGCCCTTGCTACTGTTAGTAATAATAATAAATAATGTGTGCGTGTGTGTGCGTGTGTGTGTGTGTGGGGGGGGTGTGTGATAGTGTGTTACGTAATGACTCCGCGCATCTATTCTGTAAGTGAGGGTCTATCCCAAGTATCTGGTGGAATGACAGCTTACTTCACCTAAGTTTTCACGGACAGGTTTTTACATCATACTTACATAGATCGGCTGTTAGATACACTTATGCGAAAGACACTTGTGCGAATCCACTTGTGTGCAAGGACAATAGCGCGATAAGATACTTGCGTGTAAAACGGTTAATGAGATTCCTTAAAGACATAACAGAACATCACGCTTTTATTCCCCGAAGGGCTAAGCAGAGGTGTATGCTGTGACTTGAAGTAAATAAGTTACTTAGCCATCAATTATATACATAACATAAGTATGTTTCCACTGGACACCACGTGGAAGTGGACTGGCATCAATGTGTTTGTTTATTTGACAACCTTTAAAAGGAATATTTCAGGGCTTTCCCGTAAATGTCAGGCTTTTTGTCAGGACTTTTCAAATTTCGAAATGGTAACCCTTACCAAACCGCAGGAACCCGTTGGATGCGAGAAGCACAGAACCGGTCGAATAAAATGACTGGCCGTATTTTTTTAAACTGAGGGGCAATTTTATTCTAGTAATTTTAAGAACTTACAGATCTGTCTCAATCTGTCAAAAATACCTCTAATTTCCCTACACTTTTGATAAGTTTTTGACATTTGTTTGCCACCGAGATGAGAATGCGACTAGATTTCAAGCTATTTTTAAATTACGAACTATAATCCGACAAAGTTAAAGTTCTTACCTATTACAAAAACTAACGTGAAACCCGAGTCTTGAGTTGTCAATTTTCCATCAAGAACTTTACGTTTGTCGGAATAAAGTTCAAAATACAGTACCCTGACTCAAATGTTTAGGCTAGGTCTAAAGTTAGAACTCGTTTTGTAATAAGACGGAATAAGTTACAAGAATTGGCCTTCTGATCATAACAACAGTTGTAATAATGTTAACAGCTGCTAATACTGAAGGGGTGGAAACTTATAGTCACATCTTTTTCAGATATTACTACGACACGGAAAGAAATACTTGTGAACCATTTGTCCATGGAAATTGCTTTCATCCCTACAATGTGTTCTCAACTCTACATTCGTGCAAATTGGAATGTAAAGGTAGAATCAATCCAAAAGACAATTTATAGAAAATTATGCAGGGAACATAGTGCAGGTAATTTTTTTCCTTGACTAGTGTCAAGGATAAAAATGTCCTGCACTATGTGAGCTAAATACCAATTTGTATTTGATAAAAGATTAATACTTACCTCAAAACGCCTTCGTAAGTAAGCACCGATTTTTGCTTTTATTTTAGCAATTATGACAGTTTCGCAAACCGCTATAATTTTCCTGTAAAATGTCATTATCTAATAACTTTAATAAAAATCAAAGATAGGGGCTTACTCCTTGTTTTTACCCCTGCCATCCCACGGTGTGCATGCGCGTCCAGGCGTATATCGTGGTTTGCTCGTAGCACGTGCATCATGCGTGTCTCGTACGTACATACATGTTATGACACACAGCGGGTAAGTACTTATGTGTATGTATGCACAATACGATGATACTAACACAATCAGCATGCACCACAGTCAACTAGACTCACGAACAAGCACACTGGGCTTAACACTATACACAAACACGACGCGACGGCAACGTTGAGGCGGAGTGTCGGAGGCTCTTGACAGCCTACCGTCCGACCGCTCACTTTGAGGAGACTCCGTAACTCCAAAATTCACATTCGTACGTTGCATAGACCTTGAGATAAACGGACAAAAAACTGATCTTATAGAAGTTGCGTTTCTTTTCTGGTTTGGAATTTAAAAACAGATTTACTGTCACAGTTTTTTCACATTAACAGTAATGTTAATGTGAAAACTATTGGTATTGGATTTACCGATGTGAATTTTAGGATCAACTAAACGCATTGATTATAATGCGAACCGTTGACCAGCAGTGCGATTCTGTAACCATCTCACCGTGAAAACTTAGGTGAAGTGAGCGTGGAGTGAGCTGTCAATAGTGTCAATTCCTAGCAATAACAAACTCACTTTACCTAAATATTCACGGTGAGATTTTTACAGAATCGACCGGCAGGGGGTAATAGCGTAACACACTATCAGTAGCAATGGCTTTCATTTTGGCAGTTCAACAACATTCATTGCGTTATGTGCATTGTTGAGCATAATTTTTTTCCAACATATCTAGCAATGAATTAGCAATATCCTTCAAAATGATTTAGATTGAGTTTAATAGTTTGTTACGCAATTAGGGTGCAATAGCCACCTCCTTAGCCCACGGTCGCACGGACGTAATAATAATCGCAGCGGGATTTTAGGGCGCACTGGATTTTCAACTCTCGGTGTTGAGCCGAGCATTGAGAATCCAACAGAGCGCATCCCAGCGAGACAAACACATTGTTGGATTTTCAACTATCCGCGCGCAGCACGTTGAAAATCCAGTGCGCGAGAAAAAATCGCCGTGGGAAAAACGCGCCCGTGTGTACCTGAGCTTACTGAAGTTTGTTATTAAAATTCATTGATATTATAATTAATTTTCGATTTATGAGTGTTAACACATATATGTATATTAGTCACAGATGTACAAAATTAATTTATTATTGTATGCACACTTGTACTACTAATACGAACAACAATATTATAATAATACCTTTTTGTTGCAGAAATGAGTGTCATCCCAACGCTTACAAATTTAACAGAAAACATTTTTTGCCGGCTCCAGCCTGAATATGGGCGCTGTAACTCATATTATCCTAGGAAAGTACAAATTGTTAAATTTTAAAGATTAAGGGGCTTACAGTACCTAAACACAATAACAACGCAAGTTTTAGAAACAATAAAAGTATATGACCGACTACAGTAAACAAAATCAGAAAAATATATTACATTCTTCAGGATATATGCTAGGTAGATAGTGTGTTGAAAAAATAATACAACTAATTTGATACGATAGAAAAACATCATGAAGATACCTCTAAAAACTTTCTTTTTACAATAAAAACCATACTAATATACATACAATCATTCTGATTTTTGTCAGATTATTCTACAAGCAACGTATTAAAATGTGTTTTAATTTTTTAGTCCAAACAACAGATTTTTGTAATTAAATAATTGCTTCATATTTTGCAATAAATTACCAGCGTTGTGTCATGTCATCGCGCTTCTCTTTCTTTTCTATGCAGTCCGACAGTGACTGCGCTTTAGGTCATGTAAGCCCCTTAAGTAGGTTTAATAGTAAGTAGGTATAGTATCTTAGGTGTCATCACCCCCTTCAGCCGACTTGGTCATGTTATTAATTTTCCCTTTACACATTTCAGGGCTCCGTAGCCAAATGACAAAAACGGAACCCTTATGATTTCGCAATTCGTATTTCGTAATTCCATTAGCTGGGCCATGTGGTGCAGAATTTCTGCAACAGTATGGCCCATGATTCACACTCGTAAACGGGCTACACAATCAGGCAGCAATGGCTGATGATACTCTTGTCGCAGCGGCTTATATTGTTTTAGAAGTATATGTAATTAGTAATTATTATTCCAAGTATTCGTCTTTTTTTTTATTAATAATATATATATACCTACAAAAACAACGTGACAACCAGCACAGTATAAATAAAGCATAGAATATAGCAACTAATCGCGGCGTCACTCACGCCAAACTTCATTTCGCAGTAGAAAAATATGCACTATGCCACAGTGATAGAAAGTGGCTCAAACAACAATAGAACTGACCGGACAATATTGCAGTATTTTGCGCTCACAAGATACTGCAGCATCTTGTGAGCGCATGCCAGTCGCTGAGCGGAGTGTGCGGCGTTGCGATACCGTACAGTGCTTTTATACCTACTATTACTATACTAATATGCTTTATGTATGTATTTATTGTATTATGTAAATATGTAGTACACCACAGACTACCTACGGCATTGTCTCACTTCCCCTTTTTAATCCATCCAAAGATTGTCTTTAAAAGATCGCTCTTAGCAACAAGACCGCCCATTGTGTCACCCTTGGTAAAATTTCTACTTTTATCTGTAAGTTATAATTGTACGAAGTATGGTGTACATAATAACGAGTATTTTATGCGAGTATGCTAGACGGTTAATCTTACTTGCACAAGGCAACTAAGATTGTCCGTGTAGCCGCGCCTTTAGTTCAACCAATAATATTCTTTGTGCCTTATTGCAGATGGTATTATGACATTTCGGAAATGACGTGTAGAGGTTTTTCATACAGCGGCTGTGGAGGTAATCAGAATAACTTCGATCATCCTCACAGATGTTTAGACGTCTGTGCAAGTAATATTAGGCAATGTAAACTACCGTCGCCCGAAAAGCCGAAGGAAATCCTGTCGTGCTACACCTAGGCCTCCTCTGAGGACCTCATGTAAAACATGCTATTAAAAAATTGTTAAATTAAAAAAAATCATATTGTTTCTTTTTACATCCTTCCTTAAGTATGTACAGTCACAGCTAAAATGAGTTCATCACCATAAGAGCTATTTTTGTCAGCTCATTTCGCCATAGAATTCAAAATGTGACAGTGACAATTAAATTTAAAAAAACACTCTAGCCATCCAAAGCCATAATCCAATGTCTCTGGTCCCATTTCCTGCAATAGTCCTATAGCAACCAGGCGTTGTCCTTGGGTGCACTTGCATAGTACGAAGAGGGATATGTAATCGTCGGTTGATGCCTCATTTTTATCATTAAAAACGTCTAACGGGCCTCGACGAGTTGGTTTGGCCTCTCGTACGCCTTCTAAAGGTCTGGGACCCCAGGGTCCCGAAAAATGTCAAGAATCGTAATGACTTTTTTTTCAAAACTATTGTTTTAAGGAGTGGAGGGGTGGTTAAAGTTCGTAGAGCAAAATGCGAAATCCGCGCGGACGAAGTCGCGGGCGAAGTGCTAGTACCCACAAGAACTTACTGGCTGGAATAATGAACACGCAAGAGGATAACGACTCTGCGAACTATTTTGCGTATGGAAAAAGTTTTACAATAACCTTTTGGTTTTCAGTAACACCCTACTTACCATAAAGGTGCTTCTAAACAGGCTTTACTTTCACGGCAATGTGTGACTGTACTAATGGCAACTATTTTATTACAGCTTATGGCTGAGAAATCTATGGCTGGGCCATGTGTTGCAGTATATCTGCAACAGTATGGCCCATGATTCACACTCGTAAACGGACTGCACAATCAGGCAGCAATGGCTGATGAAGTTACTCTTGTCGCAGCGGCTTATATTGTTTTAAAGGAAGTTTAAGTAATTAGTAATTACTAGTCCAAGTATTGGTCTTTTTTTAAATGAATAATATACCTACATAATAACATCGTGATAACCAGCACAGTATAATTAAAGCATAGAATATAGCAACTTATCGCGGCATCACTCACGCCAAACTACATTTCGCGGTAGAAAAATATGCACTATGCCACAGCGATAGAAAGTGGCTGAAACAAGAATAGATCTGACCGGACAATATTATCGATAGCTCATCGATCGTCCGGCAACCTTTTGAAAATGCATTGGCCATACCCAGCCACACCAAACATGTGTGTGTGGCTATATGGCCGGGACATTAAGGCGCTACCTCGAAAATCTAAAATCCACGAAAACCTACTAAGCGAGCGAAAGTGATGCAATTACTTTTGAAACGCAAGAGAAGAGTGATACCGATGGCTATAATGTACGTGCGCTCGGAATAAAACGACGTACTATGTGCCAAAACGAATTTACTCCTTTTTTTAACTGAATTGAATGAATTGAATTTAAAACTACTCTGAGTAAACTTTGATATGATAATTTTCTATGTTTTAAGGTAAATTCCGTTGAATAGCTCTTAGGCGTTACGTGTATTCCTTTTACATGATACTAGACCAAAGAGTCAAAAAACATAAAACAAAATTGTTAAAGCCGTATTTCACATAACTTACAAGTTACACGAAATAGAAAAACCACCTTTTTTAATATATCACCTTAATACACATAATATTGCATAGTTTGGCTGGTATTGCTGGCGATGTTGCCGGCCCATATTGCCAGTTTAGAAGCACCATAAAACAACAAAAACTGACTGACACCACATTAACCGTCAATCACAGAAAATATTGAAGCAAACCTATTTCTCAAATCCTAACCTAATAGTTTAGAAATAATAATTAGTAACATCGGTATAGAAACTATCTAGAGAGTAGTCACTTTTGTGAAGCTAACGTTCAGTCCATTCTCTATGTCTATGGTCTGTATTCATTGCACAACTGCATACGGATCGCTCAGTCCATTCTCTATGTCTATGGTCTGTATTCATTGCACAACTGCATACGGATCGCTCAGTCCATTCTCTATGTCTATGGTCTGTATTCATTGCACAACTGCATACGGATCGCTCAGTCCATTCTCTATGTCTATAGTCAATATTCATGGCACAACTGCATACGGATCGCTCAGTCCATTCTCTATGTCTATGGTCTGTATTCATTGCACAACTGAATACAGACCGCTCAGTCCATTCTCTGCGTCTATGCTAGGGATTGACACTATTGACAGCTCACTTCAAGCTTACTCTTACAGAACTTCAAGATTTTTACAGTATAAATCGACTACTGTCATTCAACGACATCCGATGACTTGGATCCTCAGTTTAACTGCTTTGCTAATCGTGGAAAAGTACAGAAAATCCCAGAAATATATTTTCCCACAAAAATACCCTCTCCTCTCAGTAACCAAAAGTCAAATAAAATGTTAATTCAGCTGCTTAAAAACTAGGCAAAGGAATAGTCAATAGTTATTTGCCTGATTTTATCAGATCTCAAATAATGATTTAATAGGTAGGTTCTTATTTAGATAAATGTAAGCGTGAGATTTCAAAAAAACTAGATAATAAAAAAATATTCGCCAAGCATTATGATTCCTAATAAACTTTACAGATAACTCTTTCCGTCCAATTTTAATTAACAAAATTTGACTCAGCTGTTCTAATTAAAGGTAACCTTGGCTTGCGGTCACACTTGAAGTGCTTTTGCAAACATTGAGGAAACTATTTTACATGCTGGAACACGAAATGTTTGTTTGCTAAATTCTCCTTCTTTATTACGAGAATCAGCAACCTGAAGTTATTCTGGTTGCGAGACAAATGATCCAGAGAAGGATAGAGTATTAACGATGAATCCAGAGAAGGATAGAGTATTAACCTGACGCTAATCATAGATTCCACATTAATGGTCGATTCCTATAAATGGACCGTTATTGGTTAAAATTAAGACTCTTGTATCTTTACCAATAAGGAAGCAACCTTTGCATAGAAGACCGTACCTATGGCAGTAGCTACCACAGGTAAAATTAGCTTACGTGTCTATATGCCCAGTTTGCATTGGCGAATCTAGGGCTTTTTCCATGGGGGCTTAGCCCTAACTTTTTTTTAATGGTGAAATCCTCATGGATACCCTCCGTCTGGGAAGAACGGAGGGTTATGTCGGACTCCTACCGACTAAAACCCCACTGTTCCTTCTACTACCTATCTTCTTTCTAACCTTCATTCTTACCTTCTTCTTTCTTCTATCACCGAAATTTAAATGTAGGTACCTACTCTAGCTTATTACGTTGCGTATTAGTAGATTCAATTATTTTAGTAATTGTAATAGTAGTTAATTTTATGGAATGTATTATGTACGTAATAATAAGCTTGTGTAGGCCTTGGTGGTAGATTATTTATTTGATTGCTTTTGTGTGAAGTTATTATAATATTATGTAAGTATCCAGCTTAGAATTTCGAATAGGTCCCCAAAGAACCTGGGGTGGGCACGGCTCACCCAGCCCCCCCTCCCCCCTCCTATATACGCATATGCCAGTTTGGCAAATGCTACCATTCGTCAGCAGAACGATTATTTTCATTATAGTAACCGAGCAATAAACACCTTGTTTAAAAGGTTTTGGCAAGGTGTGATCACACGTTGCTCAAATATTTGTGCCACACATCACGAATTTATTATTTGAAGCGTACGTTGGTACAAAAAAAGTCTCAGCAAAGTTGGGACAAGGTTAGGCAGATAATTTTTATTTATTTTTCTTTTATGGCCAACCAAAAATTGTATACACTGTTAAAATTATAAAATAATGTTTTACTAAAATCTAAAGTTAGTGAAACAATTTCATATAGGTTAACACCGCATGCCCCTTAAATATAATAAATATGCCACAAGCACTATAAAACTAATATTAATAACTATAATATCTACATAGAAAAACAAAAGAAACAATGATGATGTCTGGCAAATAAAAAATCGCTCACTTAAGTGGGGTTTGAAGTGAGATTTACAGAATTATAACACTGAATTTAAACTTGTACCTATTACGACATTGAAAAGTTCCTTTGGAATATACGAGGATCTCAACACCGGTGTACTTGGGTACTGACCGTCGTTTCATATATTTTGATCGGTAATCTATAGTATACATTATCGATCGGATATAAAATTACCTATACGTATAAGGTATACATGAAAACAAAGTGGCTTTTCGCGTCCGACTGTATGACCGCTTAGATATTAGTCCTAAACTACACAATAGATTCTGATACGGTTTTCACCATCATTTGGATCATTTGTTTCGTAAGGTTTATGCGTATCAATTTTTATCTTAGATATAGCATAGATATCTAAGCAGTGGTGGCCCAGTGGTTACGGTCGCGACTTACGAGTTTATAGGTCGTAGGTTCGAACTCAGTCAGGCGCTTAATTTGTGTAAATTATTTCATCACCACTGCTCTCAAAACGGCGAAGGAAAACTTCGTGAGGAAACCGGCATGTCCTAGAGTTAAAAATTTAAAGACATCTACCAACCCGCACTGGGCCCGCGTGGTGGATTACGGCACCCTCCTTCTTACTGAGAGGTGGCCTGTGTCCCAGCAGTGGGAACATTATATTGATCACCCGTGCAAAGTAGGGACGAGGACCTAGTATCTAATATAAATAAAATAAACACTAATACAGTTCACAAGGTAATTGCCTGAAGTCCAATTCCTGTACTAAAGGCGAAAGCGCCAGGGTAGCCCGCGAAATTCATTTTTTTACGTTTTTTGCATTGCTGGTCAGTATTAAGTTGTACGTCGATTAAAATATGATTCGCGGCCGTAACAAATATGTATTTACAGAATCATAATCATTAGAATCAGTAATACAACTTGTTAGGTTCGTATAATCCCAAAATGTCAAGATTCCATGAAATAGTCATTCTGTGGGATTACTTGGTCTTGGAGAGTTGTGTTGATGACTTTAATGATTATAATTCTGTAAATACATATTTGTTACGGCCCCGAATCATATTTTGATCGACGTACAACTTAATACTGACCAGCAAATTGCAAAAAACGTAAGAAAATTTGAATTTCGCGGGCTACCCTAGCGCTTCCCCCTTAAAAACGTTCAAAATCTAGTCGCAATCTCATCTTACTTACAATCAATGTCAAAAACTTGTCAAAAATGTAGGGAAATTAGGTATTTTTTACAGAACTTTAACTTTGTCGGATAATTCGTAATTTAAAAATAGCTTGAAATCTAGTCGCCGTCTCATCTCGGTGGCAAACAAATGTCAAAAACTTGTCAAAAGTGTAGGGAAATTAGAGGTATTTTTGACAGATTGAGACAGATCTGAAGGCCAATTCTCGTAATTTAAAACGTTCAAAATCTAGTCGCAGTCTCATTTCAGCGACAAAGAAATGTCAAAAACTTGTCAAAATGTAGGGAAATTTGAAGTATTTTTTGACAGATTGAGACTGAGATCAGACTGTGAACGTTGTTAAAATTAGTAGAATTGCCCCTCAGGCTGTGAACGTTCTTAAAATTACTAGAATAAAATTGCCCCTCAGTTTAAAAAATTACGGCCAGTCATTTCTCTCTATTTACTCCGTGAGTCTATCTAGGGGCATGTTGTGTAAACATAAAATATTTCGTAAATAAAAGAGTTCTTGTAGTGTTTTTTTTATCAATACTTATGTTCTAAGCCAATGATTGCAAAATTGTATCGAAGTCTACGACCGATTCCGCGATAACCCAACTTTTATTGTTACACCCTGTCCCGGATCAGGACAAGGGGTGAAGCAATAAAACGAATGGCTTTTTGATATTGCTAATTTTCTTGAATTTTCTCTAGTTCTTTTCTTTTTGTGAAAATGGGATCGTTCGTCGTCAAGACACTTATTTCTTATTGTATTTCTTTCGCTTTGCATTTGATTTTAGTTTTTATTTGAGTTTGTTTCGGCATTTCTTCTCAGATAGGAAATATCGAATCCATCTGCTTTATTTTTTTATGATATACGAAGAACGTATAAAAGTGATTGCGATACGATATCCTATTCACAGAATAAACAATTTCATTTCATTACTGTTATTGTAAGTAAAATCGAAAGTTATGCCCGGGTTAAAAATTAAAATTAGAAAGCTTTTATTAATAAATTCGTAAGGGTTGACACTTAGTCTGTAATCAAGAAATTGTTATAATTACTTGTGTCTAAGTAATAACAGCCGCTCTGGTCGATCTAAGGTTAGAACCAAAATATTGCAGTAAAAAAAAAAACGGTTTTTACGTGAAATAACACCATCAAAATTTTTTACGATTACAAAGACAATATACAATTAACCCTTCCTTCAGCACTCTTTCGGAAGCCCTACTGTGGACATCGAGCATTATACTGAGGTACATCACAAAGGTCATGTCAAATGTAACACCCGCTCTCGTGAAGATCGAAGACACTATACTTGAAGTCGTGGACGATTGTGTTTACCTGGGACAAACTGTCCAGTTAGGTAGGTCCAACTTCGAGAAAGAGGTCAATCGTCGAATCCGACTCGTCAGGGCAGGGTTCGGGAATCGGTAGACAGAATGTCTTCGTAAAAGCCATACCTATCACTGTATCCAAAATACGCGCATTGACGTGGAGTTGCGGACACCGCCCGTATTTTCTATTACCTACCTATCACTGTCGATGGCACACAATTAACCATTCAATAGTACCTGCGAATATATTTCATAGTATCGGTGTGACAGGTTCTGAAGGATAGCTACTTCGTTCTTCAGATGGGCTTCTAATACCTATTTCTTCTTAGCATCCGTCAGGTGGGTATCTCAAACCCCTTCAAGTCGAACTATTTTATCACTGCAATGTGTATCAAGCTAATGAAAACTCGCATAGTAATATAAGGCGCTGACCTCTGCGCTGCCACTGACGACGCCGTAGAAGTGGCGAAGATTTGGGTCAACAAGGTCTTAAATACAGTCGTGGCAACGACACGAAGAAGAAGAAGAAGTCGCACGTGCATGTAAAGCCTTCGTATAGTCCACTATTTAGAACTTCAAGATAACTGTAATTATAACCATAATTGGTAGAAGGATGGTAACCACAGAAGTTAGGTAACCTTAGAGCACTTAGGAGGACTCAGAGGCTTGTAACAAAATAATAACAGCCGCACGGGTTGATCGAAGGTCTACGCTTGCCGCGGCCGATTCGTGGACGGGTGACCGCCCATTACATCAAGACCCCTCCGTGCCTCCGAATGCACGTTAAGCCGTTTGTCATTCGTGGAACTTTGACAGTCGTTACGGAGACAGAAGCCAAAAAAGTGTGACAATCTTAGCAAGGGGTATTGTGTTACCCAATAATAGGGTTGTGGAGATCAGATAGTCAGTCACGCCATGTAAAATACTGGAATGAGCTGCCTCCGGTTTGACTAGAAGCTGATTCTAATATAGTTGGGACAAGGCTTGGCCGATGATTCCTAGAGCACTTAGGATCCAAGCTTTCTAGACAGGTACCTATAAGGAATTTTAGTTTATTTATATAATAGAGTACACCACCAGCATACATATTTATCATTTATTAGCCTTACACTGACCGATGACCGCTGAGATGTTCTTGAGTGGAGACCTCGGAGAACGTAAGGTAGGACACATGATCAATCAATGTCACTTAAAAACTGTAGCTATTGTTGAAATCAAATCCCTCTGATGTTGTCAGCGGGATTATCTGAAAGGGTTACCGCTGGCCCGGAACATAAAGGGCTAAGGAAGGAACACGGGTGGGTTTTAGTCAGAGTCTGACACTCCCTTCCGCTCCACCCAGAGCGGGAGGGGTCATTTGATGATTTCCCATAATGAAAAAAAAAAAGGTAGGACGCACTCAGGCTAGGTGGAGCGACGAACTTTGCAGGGTAGCTGGAAGCAGCAGGTTGAGAGTTGCCGAAGATCGAGTTGAATGGTGTGCAATAGACGAAGCCTCAGTCCAGCTGGTGTGGAATGCTTTTGGGGTGATGATGAGCCTAAAACTGTATGTAGGTATCAGGTGCTTTTAATTTTTACATAGATTCATTAATAAATAAGTTTACAATTATCATTAAATTTAATAAAGGCCACTAGGTAAACTTTCGCTTTGAAATTAAACAATTTAATCATGCAAACGTTTTCTCAAATAATAAAATGACTGCCCCTAATTATTTTCGGAAAGTGCCGGAAAATTGATTAATCTTTTATATTAAAATGAACGGTAACTCGCGAAAAATATTAACGACAACTTTTGAATGAATCAGAAGCAATGTAAGTTAATTAAAAAAAGTCTTTTCATTTATAATTACATCCTCAGTTAGGGAAAATAAGTAATTAAGATGGGAGTATTTTATTTATGATTCATTGTGAAGTCAATTTGATTACTGATTTACCACTTTTTATAATAACTCCATGTTTTTTAAAGTAATTAATCATTTATTTTCCAAAAGACTTAGCCCAGGTAACGTCAGTGACGTTTCAATAAGGGATGGAGGTATGGCTATTACAGATCAGTAAGGGTAGTAAATTACATGTCTACCTCGATGTCACCTCCATGTGAAACAAATGCATGCTAATAAACAAGCACGCACATGCGCAGGCTTCGGGGTAAACCCCCAAGCAGCCCACGACACGTCGCAGTGAGGAATCCTTCGGCATGTGTGTGCGTGTCTCAAGCACTCTCGGCATGTAATTATTATTTTCCGCAAATAAACGTATTTTCTTTCTTTTCTTAATTTTTTTTAAGCCCCCTGTCCATCAAGCTAAGAAAATCGTGTGAAAATGTAATAGGAAACTATCTGTCACATTGGTCTTCAAAATAAACAAACCTACAAAGTGAGTGTTGGACCACACACAAGAAGGGTTCCGTACGGTAGTGATGATGAATTTATCCCAACAACAAACTTAACATTGTATGTAGTTGAAAACATGTTCTCCCATAAATTGCAACTGCAAAATAATGTAAGTTTGTACAATATTGAGAGATTTACCATGTTATTTTAAAACGTCCTATAATAGGTTTTCCGGTAATCTATAACAATAAAAGTATCTTCTGTATTTTATCAAAATTTTATTTTTGGTGATAAGCCCCCCCCCTTTATCTCTAATGTCTAATGGTTAATTATCATTTCTTTTCTTAATTAACTTTAAAACTAAGAATCTGTACAACAAAAAATTGAAACTCCGACAGTAAGTCTTATATGATATGTCACACGGTACAGTTTGCAAAACCTTATTTTTTTTTTAATTTTGTCAATTTCTCTCCCAAAAGTAACCCTCATATTCAAAATCTTAATTGGGTCAGTATTATGTGTACCAAATTTCAACTTAGATCGTTAAATTCCGAGCAAATTGGCTGTGACAGACGGACAGGCAGACAGACAGGAGTGATCCTATAAAGGTTACTTTTTTTCATTCAGAGGTACGGAACCAAAAGACCTTGTCGTTTGATGATGTGCAAGTGATATTCAACCTTAGCCTTAGGGAGATAAAGCAATTACGAGGTCGACTATTCCATAGTATATTCATGTATATCCTGTTAGTGTTTAGTTAATTTTTTAATTAGTATTTTTAAATTATACTTTTTACTGCTTCAAGTATAAAATGAGTAATTGATTGGCAAAGAATAAGTGTATTTTCTCACTAATTTCATTGCTTTATTACACTCATAAAATGCGCATTCAATTCAATATCTCTTTTCGAGTATCCATTAAGTAACAGAAACACAACATAGATCAATTATTTAATTGCTTTTTAATGTACCAATGAAATGTAATTAAATGTTAAAATAGTAATTTCATAAAAGTTATTATCTTCTTAGCGAGTCGATGGCAATTTAAATGGACTCGACCCAGAATTCGGCTACATGTTTGGCACTCTCAAATTAGCTGACAGGACGTAGGACATGATACCCATAGATTGTGCAATAGTACCACATTTAGACTTCAAGGCGGAGTCGACTATGATTCTCCACCTGAACAGGCTTTCCTTGATTCGGCCAACCTAGGTCCGGAGTCTGTTTAAAGACTGGTTAACCAAGGTAACTCATGTCAGGTGGAAGATCTTTAGCGCGTGGAACGAATGCTTTTGGTAAGGAAGCAATGTCTGGCCACAGCTTCAGTTTTCCTATTGATCGTGCGCCAGTGAGTGGGACACACTTTAAAAACTGTTTCGGGTTCTCAGCCTTTGTGGCTTAAGGATATAGTCGTACAATGGGTGTCGTGTTTTGGAAATCATTTTGATTTTTTCGCTGAAGCTTACCGCCGCTCTGGTGGCGCTATTCCTGCTAATTCACCCGCATTCTTCTATCATGCATCTACAACGCCACATGCCAACTACGCATCATACTGACGTCACGCAAAATCCTGCATCGCGCAAGCATAGTTTACCGCGCAACTAGCATATACGAGTACATACAACGTCCCGTCTTCAATAGTCGGGCAGTTGCCCACCAGAAACAAACCCCCGTCTGGTCGAAGGCCCCTTTTCTATGGTGGATGTATGAACTTTACACCAAGTTCCTTATACTTCTAGAACACTTTCAACAGCCCCGTGGTCATAGGCACGACTGCTGAATGTGGAAAGCGCGTAATTAAAATTTTCAATTTATAAAATTTGAGCGTTGTTAGTTGTCAATCTACGAGTATGTAGGTATTTGCATTATTGAGTTTATTTATTACTACCTACAGTACCCACTTATATTCGTGTGCGGATTTATTTCTGTGGATCCAACCATGCAACATTTATCAATGTTTAAAAAGGCAGAAATGGTTGTTCTGCATGAGCAAAACATATCTATAAGTGAAATTGTTATCTGTGAGTAATAGTTAGATATTACGTTGATATTATACAGTATGTACTTCAACTTAACTAGCTCATCTCACCTTTCAATGTTTACCTATGAATAAATTAATGTAACTTATGTGCAATACCTATCATAGTTAAACAATAATATAATACCTATTATCATAAAATGTATCACAGTTTTTTTTGAAGTGAAAACTTCTTTAGCGGCGCTGTGTACTTTTTTTGGAATGGGTAAAAACTTCTAAACTCGCGTCAGGTCACGTGACCCTGATCGAAAATTCGTAAGACGTAAAACGTAAGACGCACGTTGTTGAGGACAGCGCCATCTATGCACATCGGGAAGAACTACGAGGGCCTCGCGTACTAACTACGTAGTTCATCCAACAACGACGAGATGGCGCTGAACCACGGATATATAACTGACGACGAGCTCCATGCGAGCGGCTTGCTTCTCTTACCACTGCCGCGACCAACACCACGAACTGAAGTCTATCCTGTGTGCTTATTTGTAAATCTGAATAAATTCCTTTCACGAGAAGAATAAACCAGTCACTTTGGTCATCATACCTGATTTGCAAAAAACCCTATAAAATAAGGAACACACCTTAACACGCGTGTTTTGTTTATAAGACGATTCACAAAATACACTCGTAATTGTTCAAGTTTTCACTTCTGTCGGCACTACCGGAGTGCCAGTGTTTTTTACACAGCCCACCCTATATTGAACCTTAAAACAACCATTGTAAGGAAGGAACATATTGGAAGAAACTAGAGGGATCGTTTGCTAGCAAGCGTTAAGGCTCCTACAAACAGGCGCGACGCGCGACACGAATCGCGCACGACACAAAGGCACCGCTCGATGCGCGACTTGCGGTGCCTTTGTGTCGCGCGCGATTTTATCGCGTGTCGCGCCTGTTTGAAGGAGCCTTAAATCAGATTTGGTCTGTTGGCCAGGATCTATTATGTAGGTACGACCTCATTCCAACCAAAACCAAATAATTAACATGTTTACCTAATAAAAAATCTAATTATTTTAATGCTTCTATTTAAATTACTTTTATACTTTTTTGCTTGAGTGATTTTATTGGCTTCAAAATTAAATTAATAAAAAACAAAAAGTAAAAAACGGCAAAAAAAATCCTCAGCTGGGATCGAACTCACATAGTCAAGCTTACATCAGTAGCTATCGCAGGCGCTTGTAACACCAATTAACTATGTGAACTATGTTAAACTAGTCTAAAATGTTGGGTCAATTTTCCTTCATTGTGAACCCGTTTATTTTATCTCTAACCGTGAATGTATAATACGTATACGCACATAATAATAATGACAGTTACCGATGTGTGCGTGATGTAAACTAATTAGCATTGCCATCTGTACGTGCTACCGGGACAAAAGTAGCCTATGTCCTTCCCCAGGATGGCTCTCTTTGCCAAATTTTGACGAAATCCGTTCAGTAGTTTAGGCGTAATATGGTATATAAAGTTGAATTAGATTTCATGGATTTTAATTCTTCCCAACAAAATCAGTCCAGCTCCAGCTGTTTCGGAGATAAGCCAGAACAAACAGAGAAAATATTTAAAAAAATGTTTTTGTTGTAAGTAACATACACACTTTGATATGCATTTAGTAAAAAGGTGTTATTTTGACATTACAAACACTTACAACTCGGCAACATTATCTGATTTCATGATGGATTCATTTATACAATTTGCACAAACCACTTCTAAAGAAATAAAATCATTTATGACTTACCAAGAGGTATCGTGTTACCCTATAACTGGGTTGTGGAAGTTAAACAGACAGTCGCTCCATAAAAAATACTGGTATTTATTTATTAAAACTTTATGCACATCTGCATATAAGATCGCAAATATTTTGTGCAACATGTGCAGTGCTGTGCTCCAAAACACAAATCGCCGACGCGACGTCACCAAAAAAGCAGACAAGATTAAGGTAGGACTGAGCCGGATACATTTGTCGCATGTCGATCGACTCATGGTCCAAAACTACCACCATTTGGAAACGTCCCAGAAAACGTCCGGCGACATCGAGGCAGACCTAGGTGCTGACGACCAGCAACCAACGTTTTTGTATATTAATACATATTTATGTTTCCTTTTTATTAAATTAATTCCTAAGTTTGACTGCTGTCACTCTCTGTCTCCGTGAAAGAGAAAGGGAGGCCTTTGCCGTGCGGTGTGGCAACATAGGCTAAAAACCAGCCATATATAAGTCAATGACTAAAAATAAATAAATCATTTGTGAAAGGCAAATACAAGTGGCAGCACAAATATATGACATCGAAGGAACCGCAAAAAGATCTGACTGAAATGCAATAATATATGTATAAGTCAAAGCTGAAATGACTGAAGTCGGCTTTAAAACTATGAAGAAGTTGAAGAATTCTTTCACCTGAATATAAAAAGCAGTTTTTTAGAGTGTCTCAGTTATTTTTGTAACGTATAGTCACGAGCGTGAAAGGGTATCAGACAGAGTTACTTTCGTATGTAGGTATGTATAATACTCGTATTAGTACTTATGGAAGTATGGATAGCCGTTGACCGTAGCATGTAGAGAAGTAACTGTATACTGTTTAACGGACTGCATTTTATTGATGGCACTTAAAACCTCGGTCTCATGCTGCGGGAATTTAATCTGACCCCTTTTTGACTCACACCGCTATTTGTTGAGCAGGAAACTGAGTTAAGTGGGTGGGTAGTCACCTAACGAGTTGTTACCTGGTATTTAAATTGTGCAAAAGAGAATTTAAGGTGAATGGGTAGTTGAGACCGCGAAATTCAAATTTTCTTACGTTTTTTGCAATTTGCAGGTCAGTGTCAGGTTGTATCTTGATCAAAATATGATTCGCGACAATAGCAGGTACATATTTAGAGAAGTATAATCATTAAAATCAATAATACATCTTTCTAAGTTAGATTTCTACCACTAACACTTTTCCATAAGAGATTGGTGGTTGGTGGTAGAAATCTAACTTATAAAGATATATTAATGATTCTAATCTCTAAATATGTACCTGTTATTGTCGCGAATCATATTTTGATCAAGATACAATCTGACACTGACCGGCAAATTGCAAAAAACGTAAGAAAATTTGAATTTCGCGGTCTACCACTATTCATTCACCATAATGAATGTGTGCTATTTTGTGTTTTGATTGCCGACAATTATTAGGCCCATAAACCACTGTTGATTAATGGCTGCAATTTAGAATTGCTACTCTACGTGATCGCCTCAATCAGCTCGGCCTATCGTAGGCAACTATTGGATATATTAGGCCTCACCAAGGCTGCGGCTGCGCCACAATACTCTGACCTCTGCCTTCTGCCATCCAATCTGCGTGTTATCTATCATCGTGTTCTATCTTAACGTCTTTTCTTTCGTCTTTTCTTAACGTTTTTTCTATATATTTTCTGGTGTACAACAAAGTTATTGTACAGACGCCAGCACATCAACCTACCACAATCTGTCAGATTTTCCCAATCAACTTTGAACCTTATGCTTTAGCGATAAAGTTGAAAATCTATTAAATAAATCTGATAGATTGTGGTAGATTGATGTGCTGGCATCCGTACACCAGAAAATACATAACACGCCTTTCTTTATTTATATATACTTTGTGTTATCTATCATCGTGTCGTCTATATTAACGTATTTTCTTTCTTTCTTTATTTATTTATATAAAGTATATATAAATAAAGAAAGCCGTGTTATGTATTTTCTGGTGTACAATAACTTTATTGTCGAAAGGCGTGTTATGTATTTTCTAGTGTACAATAAAGTTATTGTACACCAGAAAATACATAACAAAAAATACGATTATTAACACAAAACATACAATGGCGGCCTTATCGCTTTCTGCGATCTCTTCTAGACTAACTTGGAATAGACAGGGATAGCGTGGCTATAAAAAAAACCGACCAAGAGCGTGTCGGACCACGCATAATGAAGGGTTCCGTAGTTGGAATGAATTTATCCCAAGAACAAACTTAACATTGTAGTTGAAAATCATGTTCTCCCATACATTGCAACTGCAAATTTAAGTTGGTCGACTATTACTCGTAAACTTGTAAAGCCTTCTTAGCTGTTATAGTTTTCCAGTAATTTTATATATACTACTGCCGAGATTTTTTCCACATATTCAAAAGCAATCATTTAGCTGTCAAGGGGGACACTTGACTCTAACAAAAATTAGCACTTTAAAGCTTAATATTTCACAAACGGATCCCGGAATCGAAAAATAGTTGTCACAAAACCGCAATATTTTTGTAAGATCTATCCAACGATACCCCACACCATCGGTTAGACGAGAACAAAAAAAAATTTTGCTAAATTATAACTTTCTAGTACTGAGAGTCTCTGAGCTAAGCTGCGGACGGACGGACGGACAGACGAACGGACATGGCAAAACTATAAGGGTTCCTTGTTCACTACCGAACCCTAAAATTGGGGTTGTCAGTGGTGCAAAATAATATACTGTTAAAAACAATTCTATTTTTTTAAACACAAACACTGTTCTTCGTATAAAATAACTTTATTATACACACTGGTTCACTGATTCCTGATTTTACAATGTCTGGCCTGCTTCGTAGTTCAACGATTAGTGACTCTGAACTGCCTTTTACAATTTAAAACGACTTTTCCCCCGCTCAGAAATAACGAGAACATCCTAACCGTTATTTCTGAGTGTTGCCAAAGTAAAATAATACATAATGAAAAATACATTTTATAGTTTGTTACAATATTAATAATTTGTTTTTTGATAATATTGATATAGTGGATATTATACTTAGATATAAAAATAACATGTTTCTTTTTTAAATTAAATCCATACTTCCGTAATAATCGATAAGTTTTAGTACAATTCACAACTTATTTTTAACGTATGAGGTAAATCAATCTAGAAAGTGAGCAATATTTATTCAGAATTAAAACATATATTTCAAACAAGCTAACAATTCGTCCATCCTGATAAGTTTCGCGTCCTCGCGAACTACACAATATTGCAAAACGTTAGCATAAAAATTACATATCATTTAATACATATCGCACTTCATACATAATACATATTAAATTTTATAGGTTTATATAATGTTATTTCAGTTATTGTGCACTTTGCACTCAAAAGTAGTGTTCGCTTACAGCTGCTTATAACGTTATGTGCACATTGCACTTCAAAGGAGCCTTTTCTCTACACTCACGCACATAGCAGTGTATGGTTTAACATAACTACGTGCACATAGCACTTCAAGTAGTTCTGTTTCTACAC
This sequence comes from Luperina nickerlii, assembly GCA_963855955.1. Taxonomy (NCBI): domain Eukaryota; kingdom Metazoa; phylum Arthropoda; class Insecta; order Lepidoptera; family Noctuidae; genus Luperina; species Luperina nickerlii. The sequence goes on from OY979662.1 coordinate 14,076,958, forward strand.
TCACGCACATAGCAGTGTATGATTTATTATGACTACGTGCACATAGCACTTCAAGTAGTTCCGTCTCTACACTCACGCACATAGCAGTGTATGGTTTAACATAACTACGTGCACATAGCACTTCAAGTAGTTCTGTTTCTACACTCACGCACATAGCAGTGTATGATTTATTATGACTACGTGCACATTGCACTTCAAGTAGTTCCGTCTCTACACTCACGCACATAGCAGTGTATGGTTTAACATAACTACGTGCACATAGCACTTCAAGTAGTTCTGTTTCTACACTCACGCACATAGCAGTGTATGATTTATTATGACTACGTGCACATAGCACTTCAAGTAGTTCCGTCTCTACACTCACGCACATAGCAGTGTATGGTTTAACATGACTACGTGCAGATAACACTTCAAGTAGTTCCGTCTCTACACTCATGTATATAGTCGTATCAGTGGGGTGTACAACGTGCGTAATTCGCACTTTTAATTTAGGAAAAATATAAAAACTCAATCTATGTTAAAATCAAAATATATCTAATAATCTCAAATCATTTCTCATACATTGTCTTATTACATTTTTACTTAAAAAGTATGTTCTATACTTCATAACAAAGAACTTCACTATTTATACTATTTACTACACGCAATAAAAATTCACAATTAAATATACTAACACATGCAGCGGTGTACAATGATCGCACTTTTAATTTAGGAAAAGTATGTGAACTCATTGTTCTAGATAAAAATATATTATCTCTAATCATTTCAACTCTATTTCTCATAAATTGTTTCATTACATTTTTACTTAAAAGTATGATCCATCTTCCATAACAAGAACTTCATTATTATACTATTAACTAAATACTACACACAATAAATATTCGCAGTAGAATATGTTAATCTATAAATCAACTTATGTAATATTTTATTAACCATCTGTACTCTCACTAGTAGACGATTCACTCCCATTATTATTAAAACAAAGCCAAGGATGTATTTTGTCTATGGAGAATATACCCTTATACTTTGAAGCCCCTTTTCTTTTTGTTATTGGCGTATCCTCGACCTCATACCTATCGTGGTCTAGAACTTTTGTTACTCTGTATGGCCCTGAACATTTCGATAACAATTTTCTACTTTTACCTACAGTATGTGCTGCTCTTTCTACTCTAACTAAGTCCCCAACTTTGAACTCTAACGGTTTTTTTCGTTTTTTATCAAATCTATTCTTCTGTTTTTCTTGTGACTTTTTCGTATGTTCATCTACTTCATCCCTGATCTTACGTAATTTTTCATAACCGGTGCTAATTTCATTTTTGTTAGATGTATTTTCAACTATATCATCATCTATTTCCATAACTAGACTACCTTCGTTGATCCCAGTAAGCCTTAACCCAAACAAAACCTCAGAGGGGGTTTTACCCGTGCCTTTATTAACCGTATTGTTTAATCCCCACTGTACCTGTAATAGTCGATCATCCCAAAGTCTTTCGTCTTTACCATGATTTTGCGAAGCTAAAGAGTCTAAAATCGTTCTATTATATCGCTCTACCTGGCCATTTGCTCTAGGTGAAGCAACTGCATTCTTTATGTGACGAACTCCTACTTCAGTAATAAAACTTTTAAATTTTGAACTCGTAAATGAAGTGCCTCTATCGCTAATTAGTCGTTTGGGCAAACCAAATGTCCCAAAATAGTCCCTAAGAACCGTGATAGTGGAAGTGGACTTTGTATTTTTAACCGCCTTCAGAACAATAAATTTTGTGAACGATTCTACAATCACCAAAATGTAACAATTTTTTCTTTTTGACTTTACAAATGGACCAACATGATCAATATGAATGGTGTGGAAGGGCACAGTCTCCTTAGGTATAGAATGCAAGAAACCCTGCTTTTTTCCCGCCGGTAATTTATTATGAGCACACTCTAAACAGGCATTCACATACTTTTTGATGAATTTACGCATACGAGGAAACCAATAATGTTGTTTTATTTTATCCAATGTTTTATCAAACGCAAAGTGGCCTATTTCATCGTGGTTCTTCTGGAGTATTTGCCACCTACAGCCCTTTGGCACCACCCATCTTAATCCGTCCTCAGTTACTTTATATACTCTCTCGCGCTTAAGGACGAAATTCTTACGTATTTCTACTAAGTCATCAAATTCTTTATCAGAAAGGATTTTCTTAATGCGTTGTATTTTAGAGTCTTCCAATTGCACTGTCGTTAACCAATCATCAGTTATCGTCATAATGTCAAAAATGTCAATAGACTGAATTATCCCTGCATTTTCCGTTGGATTCCTACTCAACGCGTCAACGTGAATCATGCCTTTGCCAGATTTATATACTACGTTACAGTCATACTCTTGAATCAAACTCCACCATCGCGCAACTCTGGGTATCATGTCTCGTTTTAAAAACGTTGCCCTGAGCGAGTTACAGTCTGTTACAACAGTGAAGTTTAACCCAAGCACGTACGATCTAAACTTCACTAACGCTGCAATAACCGCAAGAGTCTCTAACTCATACGATGAAAAATGAGACTCCTCAGGAGAAGTCTGTCTACTATAATAAGCTACCGGTTTAAAAACACCATCGACTTGTTTTTGTAGTAAAACGCTTCCTATGCCATGTTTGCTTGCATCTGTGTGTATTTGTGTTTCAAGTTTGGGGTTATATAACGCTAGTACGGGCCTTGAAACAAGTGCACTTTTCAATTTGTCAAACGCCTCTTCTTGAGCTTGTGACCAAGCCCAAACAGAGTTTTTCTTTAGCAATTTCGTAAGTGGACGAGCTATTTCACCGAAACCCCTGATAAAACGTCGAAAAAAACTAGCTAGGCCAATAAACTGTCTGACATTGTGTACGTCTTTAGGCTTAGGAAAGTTTGCGACACAATCAATTTTCTTAAAACCCGGTTTTACACCTTCGCTGGAAATTTCAAAACCTAGATAGTCAACGTGATTTTGAAAGTAGTAACATTTTTGTGGTTTTAACGTTAAACCCGCCTCCCTAAACCTTTGAAGTACGATTTGTAATCTTTCGATACCTTCTTCAAATGAACTGCTAGGTACCAAGACATCATCCATGTACGCTAATGCAATATTATAACGTAAATTGCCCAATACCAAATTAATAGTACGCTGGAAAACAGCCGGTGCGTTAGCCAATCCGAAGGGCATCCTTTTAAACTCAAATTGTCCGTCGGGTGTTACAAACGAGGTTTTACTCCTACTCTCTTCAGTTACTGGTATTTGATAATAGCCAGAGGCCAAATCTAAAGCACAAAAATACTTATTCCCTGCCAAACGATCAATCTGGTCCTCAATACGGGGCAACGGGTAATGTTGCTTAATCGTTTTCCTATTCAAGGCGCGATAATCCACACAGAGTCGTTTATCACCAGTTTTCTTTTTCACTAATAAAACAGGACTAGCGTATGGAGATTGGGACTCTCTTATGATGTCATTTTTTAAGAGTTCTTCAACCATAATTCTAACTTCTTCCCGTTCTGAATGACTCAACTTATATGGTCGATAAACGACTGGCTCTGTATCTCCTAACACGATATCCATTTCCGCAACCGTAGTCTGACCTAGTTCAGACAAGTCTTTGGCAAAACAATCGCGGTACTGGTTCAAGGTATTGATTAGTTGAAGTTTCTGATTGTGGTCTAAATCTTTGTTAATATTGAAGTCATCTAATGTAAATGGAGGCTTATCGCAGTGGTTTTTAACCTTTTGTGTCCTATTAATGCTTTTTATGTCATTATTAATTTGAATAGCACGTGCCAAGACTTGGCCCTCCTTAAATTGTATTAACCGATTGTCATAGTTTAGAATAGTTAAATGACCATTACCGTTTTTTATATTATAAGTACCCATTTCTACACGGTAGTTTAAACGATAACCATTTTCAACGAAAACCGTTCCACTAAAATTTGAATCGGTAGACACCTTTACAGAAACGCAACCCTCAGCCCTGACAGTTTTAACGGATTTTAAAGTCAGTCGCGTATAATTTTTCATTCGTTTATCAGTAATTATTAATTCTTTATCAGATTTAAATACCCATACGTTATAGTATTTATGCTTACTTACACTTTACTTTCATCACGCATAATACTATTTATCATTATTTACACTTTAATACTATTTATCATCCTTTTTATTTGTTTATATGTTTACATTATACTTTTGCTCAATTTTCATGTTGTGACACGTCAATTGTCAAAACTGTCAATTACTTTTTAAATGTCTTTCTGGCTTAGTCTATGGTAATTACTCTTTGGTCTAAATAACTTAAATTATTTTTATCAATATGTTTAGCTTTTGTATTATTAAGATTATTACGATTGTTTAGTCTAAATAACTTAATTTTAAATTAGATTTATAATATTCTTTACGCACTCGTGGATATGTCTTGGCCGGATACACTTGTCAGATTAGATGATGGCCACATAGAAGAAAACTGATATTTGAAAAAGGAAGACTACTTAGAAACGAGCTCATGAACAGCTGGAGGCTGCGAGCATTCGAGTCTTGGGACTGAGACATTAAGCATCAGAAAACTGCTTGGTTTTGCTGTGTTAACTTGAACTGCTTGGTTCTGCTGCGACATCTTTGACTAACCCAGGGGATCCAGCTAAAGATTCCACCTGGGACCTTCTACTTCTAATCTTCGCGAGCTAACCTCGTATAACTTGCTACCCTGACGCCTGATACCCGTTCCTACAGTGCTGAGCTGATTCCATAACGTGAACTATAAAACTCCAGTGAGTGCGCGCGTGTGTGAACTATAAACTTCCGAGAGTGCGTGCTATTTAGTATTTTTATAACTAGCTGTTTTTATAACTTTCTGTATTTTATCTTCCCTAATAAAAATTATTGGACGGTCTGCTTACCCTCTATTTTAATAAGGTACAGATCGTTACAGTTTGGCGCCACAACGTTAAAATAACTCGAACTCACCCCCTTTTTCTAAATTCTAAAAAAAACTAGCACTAGGTATCTATTTTTGAACTCCTTATTTAGCTTAGTCTTTTGAATACTAACTAACTTATTTTTCTTCTTCAGCTCTCTTCTTGAAGACTCCTATATTCGATTCAACACTTCTTCATACTGAACATCATCTTATACTTCATTCTCATACATCCCACTACCGAAAGGTAGTTGGCATCCATTCTTCGCTTGTCAGTGTTTTTAAAACCATTCGTGGTCACTTACAAGTTGGGGTTTGGCTTACTCTACGACGTACTATTGGACAATATCCCGTAGTCGTTTCCTCCTACACTTAACTCTTTACCAATACATCACTACACTGCACCCCACATACTTGCACACTACAGCGTTTACCCATTGGTAATCGTACTCATTCTTCGCTTGGCGTGTTTTTAAAACCACCTCGTGGTCACTACCAAGTTAGGGGATTGAGACACTTCACGACTGAAACAGGAGAATATCCTGTGGATGTTTATTCAAACCTATACATCTACACAACTCCTATAACAAATACTCCACTATCCTCCTAAACACTTATATAATAATATATTTATACTTATATCTGGGAATCATACCGAAATAAGTATATCGTGGGCTCTCAAAATATTTTTCTAATTGTTATTGTTTGACATTGGTTGCTAGGTAACAAGCCATAGTGCATTTGCATTGAGTATTAGTCTTTTTGCGCGGTGGCAAAAGTAGGTACTAAACTTTATGCATTAGTTCCGAATTTCACCACCAACACAAATAAGTTTTCATTGGTTTTCGATTTTTTAATTTCTTTAGACTCTGTGTCTTACTCTTAAATTTATATACCTACACTTTTGGACCGTGTCCAACACTCAGACTCTCTTGACGTTTTACTCGGAGCTTACCGACTACTGTATCGCGGGAGCTGCCCTGACGTTTACTCGGAGCTTACTTACTGCTGCCCTTGACGTTTTACTCGGAGCTTACCGGCTACTGTTTTACGGGAGCTGCCCTGGCGATTTCTGACTGCGGTGTTGCGGTTCAGACCTAACCCCTTTATCCCTCCTTGCCTCTTATTATAACTCATAGCACTCTTGAGACAATACTTGAGTCCTTCCTAACATTAGAGTTTTCTTTAACTCTGAACCCTCTCTTAACTAATAACACTCTTGAGATGACACTTGAGTCCTCGAGTTTTCTTTAACTCGACCTCTCTTTTCCTCCTTCCCTCTTTAACTAATAACACTCTTGGGATGACACTTGATTCCTCGAGTTTTCTTTAACTCAGACTCCTCTTTCAATATTATTTTTTTAATCATGGATACTTCTAATAGTCCCAATAACACAATGTTTCATACTATGCTTCCCGACATTCAGTCAAACTCTATTCCTAATAATTCCCTTAATGAATTAAAACGAATAAAATATGACGGAAACTCGTGTCCGCGTTCCTTTATACAGAAAATTCAGGAATTCAGTATTTCTAGGAATATTTCTCGAGATAAATTATTAGATCATGCGTTTGAATTATTAACTGATAACGCTTTACATTGGTATCGTTTTAAACGCGACTCTTTTTTATCATGGAGCGATCTTTGCGAAGCTTTGATTACAGACTTTGGCGGTTTTGACTATGACCATAAATTATTAGAAGCTATCAACAGTCGAACTCAGGGCAAAGATGAACCTATTGTTATTTTTGTTTCCATACTAACCGGCATGTTTTCCAGACTTTCAGAAAAATTAACGGAAACTAAAAAACTCCAAATTATTATTCGTAACATTCGACCTTGCTATTCACCTTACATCGCGAATAATAACATTAACTCTATTGATGAGCTTATTTCTTGTTGTCGAAAATATGAAGAATTCTTAGACAAAGAAAAACATTTCAATGAACCTCAAACTACTAATAACCCTATAACTGTTGAATTTAACTATAAATCCACTAACTTAACGTCAAAGCCCTCAACTTCTAACGCGTTCACTCCTAGAACAAATTTTAAGCGTTTTAACAATAAACCTCAAGTTAATACAATTAATAAAGTTAATTATAATGCTTTTTGCGTACGCTGCCGCACTAATGGTCATACGCTAACTAATTGCTCTCAACCTCGTTCATTAATTATTTGTTTTAGATGTGGTTTAAAAGATGTTAAATTTACTGATTGTCCTAACTGTAATAAAACTAACAACTCAAAAAACTAAACAACGGCTTGGGTAATAAAAACTTTAATCAATCAGACTGGCATGATTGGTTACAAACTATTAAAAATTTCTTTCATTGTTACAAAATAACTTCACTTTACGATAATGAAAAAGATTTTAATCGTCCTTTTATTGATATTTCTATCAATGACAAAATATTTTCCGGCTTACTAGATAGTGGTAGTTCTATTACAATACTTGGTAATAACTCTCACCTAGAAATTTTAAAATTAGGCTTCACGTTATCCAAGTCTTCTTCAGTGACGATTACTACTGCCAGTAATAATAAAAGTAAATCCCTTGGCTCAATTGAAATTCCGATTAGATACAATAATCAAACTCATCTCATCCAAGCCTTCGTATTCCCTAATATATCTCCTTCAATTATTTTAGGAGTCGACTTTTGGAAAAAGTTTAATCTTATTCCACACATACTTTCTTCGGCTTTTAAAGCGAATACTAAATGTTCAGTGGTTACTGAAACTACTAAACAAATACTGCCTTACGATCATCTCTCTTTAGAGCAAAAAACTATCGCTGATGATATGATTAAACGATTCAAAGCTATATCCTTCGAGAGTAGAGGAGTACTGGGTCGCACTCATCTTATTAGTCATCATATTGATACAGGTGACACTCTTCCAATTAAACAACGATGTTATCGTCTTTCTCCTGAAAAACAAAAAGCTCTCATAATAGAAGTCGATAAAATGTTACAATGGGGCGTCATTGAAAAATGCGAAAGCCCTTGGCTTTCTCCGGTTATCATTACACCTAAAAAGAATGGTGAATGGCGATTTTGTGTTGATAGTCGTAAACTAAATTCAGTTACTCGTAGAGACGCGTACAGCCTTCCGTTTGTTAATGAAATTTTAGATAACCTTAAAAACGCTAAATTTCTTTCAAGCATTGATATTGCTAAAGCATTTTGGGAAATCCCTTTAAAAGATGAAGCGGATAAAGATAAAACAGCTTTTTATGTCCCTGGTCGCGGCATGTATCGTTTTGTTATCATGCCCTTTGGTTTAACTAATGCTCCAGCTACTCAACAAAGACTTATGGACATGCTTTTTACTCCTGAATTTGATAATAAGGTCTTTTGTTACCTTGATGATATAATAATCATCTCTGAATCATTTGAAGAGCATATCTCTTATCTACTTAAAGTTCTTGAGAAATTAACGTTTGCTAGATTAACTATTAACTTCGAAAAAAGTCAATTCTTTAAAAATGAACTTAAATACTTAGGGTACATTGTAGATGAAAACGGTTTAAGATCAGATCCTGCTAAAATAAAAGCAATACTCGAATTTCCTACTCCCACTTCTCGTAAAGAAGTTAGAAAATTTATTGGAACTTGTAGTTGGTTTCGACGTTTTATTCCCAACTTCAGCACAATTGCAACTCCACTTAATAAATTAACTTCTTCCGGTAAAAACGCCCCTAAATTCATTTGGGATAATGATGCTAATCTGGCTTTTAATAAACTAAAAGAAGCTCTTGTTACTACCCCTATACTAGCTTGTCCTGACTACAATCTCCCTTTCTCTGTACATTGCGATGCTTCTAACTTTGCCATTGGTGGTATGTTAACACAAGTAAAAGACGACAAAGAAGTAGTTATAGCCTATATGAGCAAATCTCTTAACAAAAACGAACGAAATTACTCAACTACTGAAAGAGAAACTCTTGCGGTAATTTCAGCTTTAGAACATTGGCGTTGTTATATCGATAATGGTAAACAATTCACGGTTTATACTGACCACGCAGCACTTAAATGGTTTCTAAAATTATCCAATCCATCAGGTAGACTCGCGCGGTGGGCTCTTAGGTTGTCATCTTTTAATTTTATTCTAAAACACAAAAGGGGTAAAGACAATTTAGTTCCTGACTTACTCTCTCGTAATCCTACATGTCCACTTGGCATTAATCCTGTCTCACTTGATCCTCAACCTATATCTCCAGCATTAGAACACTATAACAAACTACTTTTAGAATGTCGTAGCAATCCTGATCAATATCCCAATTATACTATTCGTGAAAATAAATTATTCCGCTATACTCAATCTCCCCACGCGTTAACTGAAGATTTCGCGTGGAAAGAAGTTCCTCACCCTAATCTTCGGGAAACTCTTATTAAAGATAATCATGGGTCTCCAGATCAGCCTCATCTAGGAATCTTTAAAACTTATAAAAAATTATCACTTCTATATTACTGGCCAGCTATGTTTAAGGATATCGCTAAAATAATTTCTTCCTGTGATAATTGCTTAACTTACAAACACGCTAATCACTCACCCTTTGGTCTTATGGGTAAACCAAAAATTTGTTCCAGGCCCTTTCAAACAATTTCTTTGGATCTAATGGGTCCTCTACCTATGACTAGACGTAGGAATCAATTTATCTTAGTGGTTAATTGTTGCTTTACTAAATATTCCCTGATCTTTCCGCTAAAACGGGCTACTAGTGCTAACGTCATCTCTAACTTGGAAAATTTTGTTTTTCTAGTCCATGGAGTACCTCAAACTATTATTATGGACAATGGATCACAATTTCAATCCCATGAATTTCACAACTTTCTGAGCAGATATAATATACCATTTATATTTTTCTCTCCTCACTATTGCCCCCAAGTTAATCCCACTGAAAGGTACAATCGCACTATAATCACAGCTTTGTCATCTTTGGTTGGTGATGACCATAGATCTTGGGACATCCATCTTCCTAAAGTCCAATACGCTATGAACAGCACAACTAATATTACTACTGGTTTCTCTCCTAACTTTTTGCTCTTCGGACGTGAAACAGTTACTTCTGGCTCACTTTATACACCAACTAATAATCTTGATGAAATCGTTTTTCTACCTAGGGACATCTATGCTACTAACATAGGTTTATTGTCTGCAACTTTCGATAAAGTTCAGATAGCCCTTCATATTGCTCATGCTCGTAACTCTTCTCGTTACAATGAAACACATACCTTTAAAGAATATAACGTTGGAGATACAGTCTGGCGTAAAAACTATACAATTAGTCAAGCGGGTACTTATTTTAGCTCTAAACTAGCGCCGAAATATGTAAAATCAACTATTTTACAAAAATTATCACCATTAGTATATATACTAGAAGATCAACTAGGCAACCGAGCTAAATACCATATTAAAGACTTTAAAATATAATTTATTCAATTATATGTAAAAAAATTCTTTTTACTATATTCATAACTCATCCCTTTCTTCTTTCCTTCCTCTATAATAGAGTTCCTTTTGATTTATTAAAACTCTATTTGTTTTTTAATTCATTCATCGGTTCTTAAACCATTAAAAGATTAATTTTAATCTTTCCTATATATCTATTCTTTTCTACAAGTTAATATGATAACTTGTCTATTTCTATCAACTCTAAAAGTTGATTGGAGCGGTTGACAACTCCATATAAATAAGCCCTTGTTATCTATCGACTCTAAAAGTTGATTGGAGCGGTTGACAACTCCATATAAATAAGCCCTTGTTATCTATCGACTCTAAAAGTTGATTGGAGCGGATGACAACTCCATAAAAATATGCCTTTGTTAACTATCGACTCTAAAAGTTGATTTTCTGTCTATCGACTCTAAAAGTTGATTGGAGCGGATGACAACTCCATAAAAATAAGCCCTTGTTGACTATCGACTCTAAAAGTTGATTTTCTGTCTATCGACTCTAAAAGTTGATTAGGAGCGGATGACAACTCCTTTAAAAATAAGCCTTTGTTAAATCTTTATATTTTCATCTCATTAGTGGTTTTAGACGCGAGCGGATTACAACTCCTTAAATAAGCCTTAAAGTTATGACTTATCAGGTTGAGTAGTGATCATTGAATGTGAATCCTACCTGACCTAACTTCGTAAGATGTCGGTGTGTTTGAATGAGTTATGTAAGTTTTGTGAATGCTGTAATATTTTAACCTTAGCAAAATTTTTGTTCTAGGCCAAAAATTTTCTCGGGGTCGTTGGGGAAATATAGTATTTATGCTTACTTACACTTTACTTTCATCACGCATAATACTATTTATCATTATTTACACTTTAATACTATTTAACATCCTTTTTATTTGTTTATATGTTTACATTATACTTTTGCTCAATTTTCATGTTGTGACACGTCAATTGTCAAAACTGTCAATTACTTTTTAAATGTCTTTCTGGCTTAGTCTATGGTAATTACTCTTTGGTCTAAATAACTTAAATTATTTTTATCAATATGTTTAGCTTTTGTATTATTAAGATTATTACGATTGTTTAGTCTAAATAACTTAATTTTAAATTAGATTTATAATATTCTTTACGCACTCGTGGATATGTCTTGGCCGGATACACTTGTCAGATTAGATGATGGCCACATAGAAGAAAACTGATATTTGAAAAAGGAAGACTACTTAGAAACGAGCTCATGAACAGCTGGAGGCTGCGAGCATTCGAGTCTTGGGACTGAGACATTAAGCATCAGAAAACTGCTTGGTTTTGCTGTGTTAACTTGAACTGCTTGGTTCTGCTGCGACATCTTTGACTAACCCAGGGGATCCAGCTAAAGATTCCACCTGGGACCTTCTACTTCTAATCTTCGCGAGCTAACCTCGTATAACTTGCTACCCTGACGCCTGATACCCGTTCCTACAGTGCTGAGCTGATTCCATAACGTGAACTATAAAACTCCAGTGAGTGCGCGCGTGTGTGAACTATAAACTTCCGAGAGTGCGTGCTATTTAGTATTTTTATAACTAGCTGTTTTTATAACTTTCTGTATTTTATCTTCCCTAATAAAAATTATTGGACGGTCTGCTTACCCTCTATTTTAATAAGGTACAGATCGTTACAACGTGGGGTTGCTCCGTAGCCGTCTGTCCAATAAGTAGATCGTAGTTTAAATAACCATCAGGAACAACAACTGCTTCAACATACATTTTAGCTTTGTCAATAATTAGTGCAATTTTAGTTTTACCTAAAGCTCTCACGTATGTATTGCCAAAACCTTTTAGAGACGGCAAATGACTCACTTGCCATTTTACACGTGGTACAATAGCCTCCATGACAGATTCTTTTATCAAAGTACACTGACTACCAAAATCTACGTACCCTGTCAACTGTACATCATTAACGTTAACACCCTTAATAAATTTTTTGTCTGCTAAGTCATTACCATTATTTAGTCATAATGTCTTAACTTCGGCTTTATCTACCCAAACGTTCCTATTGCATTTAGGATCGTCATGCCCAATGCGTTTACACTTTTGGCACTTTACAATTGGTTTTTTACATCCCGATACGTAATGGCCCGTTTCATGACAGTTATAACATGTCAAGACACTTTTTATAGGTTTACGCGTTTCCGTTACAGAATGTACTGGTTTCTTATTAGACCTATCTACTCGCTCATGTTTGACACCCCTCAGATAGCCTAGTAGTTTATCAGCATCCCTAAAACCTGCCGCCTCTGCTCCCAACCGAACCGATCTATCATGTATTCCGTAAACAATGCAGTCAACAGCATTCCTACCCACTATATTACACCGATTTAAGGCTATTAACTTTTCATAATAGTACCCTTCTAAATCATCTCCAAACTTTGCCCTTATAGCTAACATTTCCGTAAGCAAATTACCATAATTTTCATGTGACGGAAAAGCAGATTTAAGTTTTTCGACCCACTCGTCCCATGAAAGCAATACTGATGATTGTCCTTCGTACCACTTTTTTGCAGTACCAACTAACTTTGGAAGAGCATAGTGAGCGGTCTGTTGACTATCCCAGCCATAGATCTCAGAGCATTCTTTGACTTTATTCAACCAAGTAACAATTGTTTGGTTTTTCGATTTAGGATCGAATTCTGGAACTACGTTGTTATTAGAAAATCTTTCTTTACTCTGTGGATTTACGGCTAAGATGGATTGTAAAGACTCTTTTATACATTTTAGAAATTCAGTATTAACATCAATAGGTGGAGGCTGCGGCGTAACAGATCTTTCATTTATACCAGAGCGGATTGGACTTCGTGACCTATAAATGCTTTCTCTACGAGGAGTTTGCAATCTGTGACGCCTCTGCCTATTACGACTACGATCTATACATCTATTTGTCAGTTCATATATCTGTGTGTCCGCTGATGGCGTACGCGATGTGCGACGAAGTAATGGAGGTATTACAACTGACCTGCTTTGACTTCTTGCCTGCGACTCAATCCTTGGAGGTGATCTTCTGTATCTGCGCCGCTCGGAGCTACGACCATCGGTGCAGGGCGATGCTGGTGAGTGACGACTTCGTCTGAGCGCTACTGACGAGCGAAGACTTTGCGGCAGATCTCCAGCTGGTTTCCGATGTCGGCTGCGTTTCGAGGGCCCTCCCAGCACAATGCTGTGATGACTCCCGGTTGACTTCTCTGACCGGTCACTGGACATCTTCACTCGATTGTACAAGGTGTACTGACCAACGGTCTTACTGTGGACGTATGATCACACCAGGGTGGTTAGCAATAGCTACACCGGAATTTCCTGATGCGATCCCACTTCTGAATTGTTAAAAACAATTCTATTTTTAAAACACAAACACTGTTCTTCGTATAAAATAACTTTATTATACACACTGGTTCACTGATTCCTGATTTTACAATGTCTGGCCTGCTTCGTAGTTCAACGATTAGTGACTCTGAACTGCCTTTTACAATTTAAAACGACTTTTCCCCCGCTCAGAAATAACGAGAACATCCTAACCGTTATTTCTGAGTGTTGCCAAAGTAAAATAATACATAATGAAAAATACATTTTATAGTTTGTTACAATATTAATAATTTGTTTTTTGATAATATTGATATAGTGGATATTATACTTAGATATAAAAATAACATGTTTCTTTTTTAAATTAAATCCATACTTCCGTAATAATCGATAAGTTTTAGTACAATTCACAACTTATTTTTAACGTATGAGGTAAATCAATCTAGAAAGTGAGCAATATTTATTCAGAATTAAAACATATATTTCAAACAAGCTAACAATACCTACTATAATAGAAACAGTTGTATATAAATATAATTAAATGCTGTATAATAGATACATACATAAATACTAAATAGGTAAAAAAATATAAACAACGAAAATAAATGTAGAATACAGATTATTGCAGCTGCGAAAACAAGATCACAACAAAAAGTAATGTTCCTTCACGAGTCTCTTAAATACAGCTAACGATTGCGCGCTATTTGAAATACTCGTATATCTTTCTAATCTTTCACCGTTTTAAGAGCAGTGGTGATGATATCATTTTCACAAATTAAAGCGCCTGTCAGGTTTCGAACCTACGACCTACAACTCCTAAGTTATGACGCTTACCACTGGGCCACCATTGCTCTCTCAAAACGGTGAAGAAAAACATCGCGAGGAAATCGGCATGTCCTAGAACCAAAAAATCTAAGACATGTGATATCTACCAAACTGCACTGGTCCCGCGTGGGCCCACTCCTTGTCCTGTGTCCCAGCAGTGGGAACATTATAGGGCTGATTATATTTATGCTATTTTTTGCTTGCTATCGTTCGTCGTTTACTCCCAGCAGTAGAATTTACTTAGTACAACAAAATTTGATATCACCATAACAAAACTTGTTGCTTTTTCACAATCTAGAAAAATCTGTTGAATTATAAAAATCTGGCACGTCCGAAATGGAATCCACGTTGATAGAACGTTTGCAGAAGCCAGTTACCATCGCATTATTTACTCTTTCTGTTCTCTGCAAGCAATCTGCGTAACAGCCAGTGCCATGATTGTTTTGTGTTTCTCTGCTCTATTTTTATACCCAAACTTATACGTAATACATAGCTTTTCTAGTATTACGTATAAGTTCCCCAGTGCTAGGGGATTTTTTGGTAGCTGTCGTGGATGCGTAAATAACTGGAGTGATTTTAATGACATCTTACTTCTCTTGCGTGCCTCATTTAATGACATCTTACTTTTCTTGCGTGCCTCATTTAATGACATCTTACTTTTTCTTGCGTGCCTCATTTAATGACATCTTACTTTTCTTGCGTGCCTCATTTAATGACATCTTACTTTTCTTGCGTGCCTCATTTATTGACATCTTACTTTTCTTGCGTGCCTCATTTGTCGATACTTATCGCACTGACTGGACAGGGCCACTCAATCTGTGTGATTCTTTCCTTATGTCCGGATTTTATATACGCATTGACATTGATCAAAATACCCAAACTTATACGTAATACATAGCTTTTCTTCCCCAGTGCTAGGGGATTTTTTGGTAGCTGTCGTGGATGCGTAAATAAGTGGAGTGATTTTAATGACATCTTACTTTTCTTGCGTGCCTCATTTAATGACATCTTACTTTTCTTGCGTGCCTCATTTAATGACATCTTACTTTTTCTTGCGTGCCTCATTTAATGACATCTTACTTTTCTTGCGTGCCTCATTTAACGACATCTTACTTTTCTTGCGTGCCTCATTTATTGAAATCTTACTTTTCTTGCGTGCCTCATTTGTCGATACTTATCGCACTGACTGGACAGGGCTACTCAATCTGTGTGATTCTTTCCTTATGTCCGGATTTTATATACGCATTGACATTGATCAAATATATGTATTTATACAATGACATGAATATTTAATTTGTAAAGTATTATATTATTATTTTCTCCTTTATTTCAATAAATAAATATAAATTATATTTTTGAATGTTAGAATATAAAAACATTTAAAACTATAAAAATAGTAGCCCACCGGTAACGGGACCAGAGTCCAAGCTACCGGCGGCGGTCAGGGCTCCAGAGAGAGGAACCTCCTGACAATTCGAGCCGTGTCCAGAAGTACTGCTTTCTGAATCAAGCCCTTGATCCAGCTGCCCAACGAGAGCCTCTACTGTAGAGGCTCGACCGACACCTGTAGAGGAACCTCGACCGAAACCACGACTCGACGACCAAGAACCTCGACCGACACCTGTAGAGGCTCTACAGGTGTCGGTCGAGGTTCTTGGATATTAATTCATTGGCTGTCACGACTATCGGCACGATGATTGCTGAGTCAACATCCCACATGTGGACAAACTCGCGAGCCAAGTCAAGATACTTGATTTGTTTATCTTTCTAGGCTTTCACGAGGTTCTCAATTTCTCATCATGCGGGACGGTTTAAATGTCAACAATCATTGCGTGCCGCTCTAATCGGTCCATCACCACTACATCAGGCTTATTGGCAACAATATTCCTGTCATTGATGATGGATCGATCCCAGTACAATGTGATATTTCTATTTTTGAGAACTAGGTCGGGCACATACCTGTAGTACGGTACCTCTGATTCCACAAGGCTGTATTTCAGAGCAAGTTGCTGATGGATTATCCTGGCTACAAGGTTATGTCTATGCAAGTACACTCCGTTAGCTAGACGCGAACTCCCGGAGATAATAATATGCCTGATTGATTCCTCCGGCCGGCGGCATGCCCGACAGATGTCAACCGTGCTGTCTTTCACAATAAATCTCCGGTAATTGTTCGTCCATCATAACTTCATCCATAATTGCACAGACAAAACCTTCGGTTTCTCCAAAGAGGTCACTGAAACGCAGCCAGGCTACGGACGCTAGTAAATCTACATCGGGACCATGTAGGGCCCGGAAAAAGCGTTCGTGAAGCTCCTTACTCTGCCATACCTCCATGCGATCATTAGTGTTAAGCACTACTGGCTTGCGCCAGTTCTCTTTACCTAAGGGGAGCGGGGTGAGGCCCTTGTCCACCGCGACTACATCCCGATGCATCCCCACGTCGATTTCTAGGAAATATTCCCTGAGACTGCATATCTCGCGATTATGGAGAGTTTATAAAACCTCGACCTCCACACTTTCGCGGGATATACAGCCTTATAACTGATGACCGTGGGTGATGCATTCGATTTGCAGTCAGCAGCGTACGGACCTTACTATCCAGGGCGTCGAGTTCGGTCTAATTCTATTTGGGTATGCCCAAAGAGTACACCAAAACCGGCATGATCCAACCGTTGAAGGCGCGCTCCTTGTTTTCGCGCCGCCTGAAAGAAAACTATTAAATACTTTTTTTAGGCGGCCAAAGAAGCGCTCCTTCAACGATTGCTTCATGTCAGTAACATTGATGCCCAACAATATACCCAAATACTTACAGGTTTCGAATGCGGAGAGGGCTCTAAGGTTTGTGGAATCCGAGAGTTGGATTTCGAAGGATTCGACAATCTCTCCTCGCTTTATATGTATCACCGCACATTTGTCCACACCAAATTCCATCCTGATGGCGCTACAGACAGTTTCAGAAATTTTCAGTAGCTCCATCAGTTGCAAATTGTTGGGGGCAAAGAGCTTTAGGTCATCCATGTAAATGTTTGAATTTTAACTTTAAGAGACTGTAACATTTGAGTTTGTTTTCTCCTTTCTTCTCAGAGTAGTCAGATCGGCAACGCCGACCTCATCTACTTTTAAAAAGTGTTTGTACAAACCTACTTCATCTGCCATCATCATCATCTACCTAGCCCTTTCCCAACTATGTTGGGGTCGGCTTCCAGTCTAACCGGATGCAGTTGAATACCAGTATTTCAAATGCCTGCCTATCTGACCTCCACAACCCAGTTACTAAGTAATACGACACCCCTTGGAAAGGCTGGTTATCAGACTTTCGGGCTTCTGACTACCGGTAATGACTGTCAAAGATCCACGAATGACAGCCGGGACCAAAGGCTTAACGTGCTTTCCGAGGCATGGAGGGGTCTCGGTATGTAAAGGTCACCCATTCACAGGCCAACCGCGGCAAGCGTAGCTTAACCCAATCGATCGACCTGTGCAGCTGTTATTATCCTACTTACAAAAATAAAATCATTTATCATTTAGTCACGCGCAAAACTCGCATTATGCTTAGAAAATATGATTGACGTGTAAAAGTGTAAAAACAAACTTACAAAAATAAAATCATTTATCATTTGGTTCTTACGTGCAAAACTCGCAACAGGTAAACACAGTTTTACAGTCCTTAGAACACATTACACTTCGCTATTACACTCTTTGACTAATAGCTTGATTATAAAAAATTACCTCCACCTTTCACGGGTTAGTATACCTACTGGATCATGTCAAATTAGTGAAAATCCTTCGTCCAACTTCATCCATTGTCCTGTCCTGAACCTCACTGACAAGAAATAACTTATCCATGAATGCATACGTCTGTCTACACGTCTGCCCCTAGCCCTACCTCAATTTCAGTCCATCAAATCCAAACTTAACTAAACCTTCCATTAATACTATTATTATTTCAGCACAACTTCGTCGTCTGTTTGTTAGAGACGACAGGAAACGTCTGAAATAGCAGATACTTAAGCCGGAGTTCATAACACAGAAGCTCACAGTTTGCTGGAGTTTATGCACCGTTATGCTAAATAATATAAGCGACGACAGTCCAACCCTGGCCAGTGTTACCAACTTAGTGGATTTTCCACTAAAACTGGTGGTTTCGACCTTTTAGTGGCGAAATATTGCTTTTAGTGGCTGGTGGTTTTTCTTAGTGGTTTAGTAGAATTCAGTTTCAATTACTGAAAATGCTATCACTCAACCACTAAATTATTAAAATGTTACGAAATATATAATTTTTATTTCATTTAATTTTCAGGAGTATTTTCTTTTACTGTGTAGGTAAATTCCAATAAAAGTTATAAAACAAATCAGTACCAAAGAATCATATGTATAAATGTGAAACCGACGATGATGCAGATAGAAATTCATCTGAAGAAGACGAATTTTAGAATATCACTTTTTTATAGTTGTTGTTTTTATTAAATAACTAGCTGACCCGGCCACGCGTTGCTGTGGCTAACGTTTTTGTCAACATACAATATCATAATTGTTGTAAAAGATTATAAATGGATCTTTCAAGTTGGATCAAACTGCACACGGTGTACGAATTTGATTAAAATCGGTTAAGTAGTTTAGGAGTCCATCGCGGACAAACATCGTGACACGTAATTTATATCTAAGTATTAAGATTTTTATGTTGCTCATTTTGAGTTGTTCATTTACTAATAATATTGTATACTTATTGATTTCATCATCAGCCTATAATGTTCCCACTGCTGGGACACGGGCCTCCTCTCAGTATATTGATTTACTGATTTTAAATATTTTATTACGTAATAATAAAGAACATTTTTTACTAATAAATAAGTTTAGTGGAAATTTTAGCGATTTTTGGAGTAGGGTCGATTTTTGTTAGTGGTTTTCTGGTGGTTTTCGAAGTTGAATCTGGTGGAGAGCTAGTTTATCTGTTGGCAACACTGACCCTGGCTGTTGTGCACTCGAGTCGTGAAACTACATTAAACGAATGCAGTCATCATAGTTATTTTCTCCTTTATTTAATTAAATACTTAAATATTAGAATATGTATATTTAGTATGTATTTATTTATGTATCTATTATACAGCATTATATATATCTATGTATCTATTATAGTATATTATGTTGCACCACTGACAACCCCATTTTTTATATCCACGCAATCACTGTCCATTCCAAGGTTGCCTGGAAGAGATCGCAGAAAGTTTTGTATTAATAATCGTTTGTTTTTTTGTTATGTATTTTCTGGTGCACAATAAAGTATATATAAATAAATAAATAACCCTTACACACAGGTTTTTTAATCGTACTGTCAACACTTTTTAAGTAATATCGTTCTGTTTCTTTCTTTCCTTGTGCAGCTATTCTATCTTATTTTTCTGACTATATTCCAAAACCCGAACCTCACCGGTTTGCCTGTATTGAACAAGGCTAACACACACTAAACGACTCATATTAACGAAGTTTTTGTGGCAGCAAAATTAAAACTGGGAACTTTGATTGCAGCTATTATGCCTTAAATATAGATGTAGGGACAATGTAAGTACGAATGTTATGCGTCAGCGTTTTGTAGTATGAAAGAAAGGTGTGTATGGGCGATCGCCAATTCGCCAGTTACTGCGCACTGGCCGATCTGTGTGCGTGTGTTCAGCTTGGGATAATTCCGGGAATAAAATAATAATACTGCAGTGAAAAACAGTTTTATTTAAATACATAATACGTCGCAGTAACTCCCGTGGCAAACCCAGTAGGTACAACGTGTAACCTACAGTGGTGACCCCGAACATTTTTGAACTTTCCAAAATCTAAACAAAGTGCGACGTGCGTAATCAAGTGAGGCTTTGTCACGGAAAGGATGATGCATCAAATTCCAATGAAGATGAGACAGGAGAAAACACAGCAGAATTAGCAAATATTTCGGTATCATCACGCATACCGATGTTGTGGGTTGATATGCCAAGGATGTGGTTTGCTCAAGTGGAGAGCAGAGAAGCAAAATACGATTTTGTGGCTGCAAGGTTAGATCGGGAAGCACTGCAAAAGGTTAGTGACATTATTCTATCGCCCCCGCAAACAGATAAGTACAATACATTAAAAGAGTGACTGTTACACATTTTCGAAGAGGATGCAGAAAGACGCAGTTCCAGAAATTAGTAAGCAAGATGGAACTAGGAACGCAAAAGTCAACGCAGTTATTACCTACGTCGCATGCGTGATTTAGGTCGCAATGCAAAAACATCAGAAGAAACATTTCGAAACTTGTGGATCTCTCGTCTTCCAACCTCTGCCCGAGCAGTCCAACGATCCACACAGTCAAACGATTAAGAAGCGATCAGGGTCGTCAGTTCGAAAGCAGTCTATTCAATGAACTATTGAAAACTTTAGGTGTCAAAAGAAGTGAAGTAGTCCATATCGTCCATGTCGAGTGGCAAGGGTTTACGCGTTTTCAGACAACCTAAAACTTAACATTAAAAATATAAAACCAGTTTCACAACAAATACTGAACTCGCGAACATTATTTGTGCATAGCGAACTAGATAAGTGCGATCAAATATTTATTAGGAACGTTGCAGTTCGCCAACCTTTAACACCACCATTATGAGGGACCTTACCGTGTCATCGAAAGAAAAGGAAAGGTATTTAAGATACAGTTGCTAAATAGAACTGTTAACATATCCATCGACAGGTTAAAACCAGCGTAGATCGTGAGCAATCAGTCCGAGGTTACAAACAACAGCGCAAGGGAGCCCAACGTTAATGAGAAGTCCCAAACAACAACCACTGTTAGTAATAAAAGCAACTTTAGTGAAGATCAAAATGAAAAATGTAATGACAAGAAAAAAACCAGAAGTGGTCGTACAATCAAATTACCAGTACGATTTAATTGTTAAAAATCAGTATGTCAGTTAATACACCTTATGATATTTTATTATGATATTGAGGCCCCAAATTATCTTTGCTTATAATAGCGTTTAATGCTGAGTGATTGACTAAGGGTCACCGGGATTGTTCTCAGCGGAATTCTCCGAAAGGGTATAGTATTTATGCTTACTTACACTTTACTTTCATCACGCATAATACTATTTATCATTACTTACACTATAATACTATTTATCATCCTTTTTATTTGTTTATATGTTTACATTATACTTTTACTCAATTTTCATGTTGTGACACGTCAATTGTCAAACTGTCAATTACTTTTTAAATGTCTTTCTGGCTTAGTCTATGTTAATTACTCTTTGGTCTAAATAACTTAAATTATTTTTATCAATATGTTTAGCTTTTGTATTATTAAGATTATTACGATTGTTTAGTCTAAATAACTTAATTTTAAATTAGATTTATAATATTCTTTACGCACTCGTGGATATGTCTTGGCCGGATACACATGTCAGATGAGATGATGGCCACATAGAAGAAAACTGATATTTGAAAAAGGAAGACTACTTAGAAACGAGCTCGGAACAGCTGGAGGCTGCTAGCATTCGAGTCTTGGGACTGAGACATTAAGCATCAGAAAACTGCTTGGTTTTGCTGTGTCAACTTGAACTGCTTGGTTCTGCTGCGACATCTTTGACTAACCCAGGGGATCCAGCTAAAGATTCCACCTGGGACCTTCTACTTCTAATCTTCGCGAGCTAACCTCGTATAACTTGCTACCCTGACGCCTGATACCCGTTCCTACAGTGCTGAGCTGATTCCATAACGTGAACTATAAAACTCCAGTGAGTGCGCGCGTGTGTGAACTATAAACTTCCGAGAGTGCGTGCTATTTAGTATTTTTATAACTAGCTGTTTTTATAACTTTCTGTATTTTATCTTCCCTAATAAAAATTATTGGACGGTCTGCTTACCCTCTATTTTAAATAAGGTACAGATCGTTACAGTTTGGCGCCACAACGTTAAAATAACTCGAACTCACCCCCTTTTTCTAAATTCTAAAAAAAACTAGCACTAGGTATCTATTTTTGAACTCCTTATTTGGCTTAGTCTTTTGAATACTAACTAACTTATTTTTCTTCTTCAGCTCTCTTCTTGAAGACTCCTATATTCGATTCAACACTTCTTCATACTGAACATCATCTTATACTTCATTCTCATACATCCCACTACCGAAAGGTAGTTGGCATCCATTCTTCGCTTGTCAGTGTTTTTAAAACCATTCGTGGTCACTTACAAGTTGGGGTTTGGCTTACTCTACGACGTACTATTGGACAATATCCCGTAGTCGTTTCCTCCTACACTTAACTCTTTACCAATACATCACTACACTGCACCCCACATACTTGCACACTACAGCGTTTACCCATTGGTAATCGTACTCATTCTTCGCTTGGCGTGTTTTTAAAACCACCTCGTGGTCACTACCAAGTTAGGGGATTGAGACACTTCACGACTGAAACAGGAGAATATCCTGTGGATGTTTATTCAAACCTATACATCTACACAACTCCTATAACAAATACTCCACTATCCTCCTAAACACTTAATAATAATATATTTATACTTATATCTGGAAATCATACCGAAATAAGTATATCGTGGGCTCTCAAAATATTTTTCTAATTGTTATTGTTTGACATAGGTTGCTAGGTAACTAGCCATAGAGCATTTGCATTGAGTATTAGTCTTTTTGCGCGGTGGCAAAAGTAGGTACTAAACTTTATGCATTAGTTCCGATTTTCACCACCAACGCAAAAAAAGTTTTCATTGGTTTTCGATTTTTATTTTCTGTAGACTGTGTCTTACTCTTAAATTTATATACACTTTTGGACCGTATCCAACACTCAGACTCTCCTGACGTTTACTCGGAGCTTACTTACTGCTGCCCTTGACGTTTTACTCGGAGCTTACCGTCTACTGTATTACGGGAGCTGCCCTAGCGTTTTTTTTTTCTAACTGCGGTGTTGCGGTTCAGACCTAACCCCTTTATCCTTCCTTGCCTCTTAACTTAACACTCTTGAGACGACACTTGAGTCCTTTCTAACATTCGAGTTTTCTTTAACTCTGACCCCTCTCTTAACTCATGACACTCTTGAGATGACACTTGAGTCCTCGAGTTTTCTCTAACTCTGACCCCTCTCTTAACTCATGACACTCTTGAGATGACACTTGAGTCCTCGAGTTTTTCTTTGACTCAGATCCCTCTATCCCTCCTTCCCTCTTAACTCATAACACTACTTAATCCTTCTTCTTAACTCAGATCCTATAGACTCGCATATTTTTACTATTTTACACTCGTTTGCTATCCCTATATTTATACTTTTTTTTTTTTTGTATTATACTATATTCATAACTCATCCCTTTCTTCTTTCCTTCCTCTCTAATAGAGTTTCTTTTGATTTATTAAAACTCTATTTGTTTTTTAATTCATTCATCGGTTTTTAAACCAATAAAAGATTAATTTTAATCTTTCCTATATATCTATTCTTTTCTACAAGTTAGTATGATAACTTGTCTATTTCTATCAACTCTAAAAGTTGATTGGAGCGGTTGACAACTCCATATAAATAAGCCCTTGTTAACTATCAACTCTAAAAGTTGATTGGAGCGGTTGACAACTCCATAAAAATAAGCCCTTGTTGACTATCGACTCTAAAAGTTGATTTTCTGTCTATCGACTCTAAAAGTTGATTAGGAGCGGATGACAACTCCTTTAAAAATAAGCCTTTGTTAAATCTTTATATTTTCATCTCATTAGTGGTTTTAGACGCGAGCGGATTACAACTCCTTAAATAAGCCTTAAAGTTATGACTTATCAGGTTGAGTAGTGATCATTGAATGTGAATCCTACCTGACCTAACTTCGTAAGATGTCGGTGTGTTTGAATGAGTTATGTAAGTTTTGTGAAAGATGTAATATTTTAAACCTTAGCAAAATTTTTGTTCTAGGCCAAAAATTTTCTCGGGGTCGTTGGGGAAATATAGTATTTATGCTTACTTACACTTTACTTTCATCACGCATAATACTATTTATCATTACTTACACTATAATACTATTTATCATCCTTTTTATTTGTTTATATGTTTACATTATACTTTTACTCAATTTTCATGTTGTGACACGTCAATTGTCAAACTGTCAATTACTTTTTAAATGTCTTTCTGGCTTAGTCTATGTTAATTACTCTTTGGTCTAAATAACTTAAATTATTTTTATCAATATGTTTAGCTTTTGTATTATTAAGATTATTACGATTGTTTAGTCTAAATAACTTAATTTTAAATTAGATTTATAATATTCTTTACGCACTCGTGGATATGTCTTGGCCGGATACACATGTCAGATGAGATGATGGCCACATAGAAGAAAACTGATATTTGAAAAAGGAAGACTACTTAGAAACGAGCTCGGAACAGCTGGAGGCTGCTAGCATTCGAGTCTTGGGACTGAGACATTAAGCATCAGAAAACTGCTTGGTTTTGCTGTGTCAACTTGAACTGCTTGGTTCTGCTGCGACATCTTTGACTAACCCAGGGGATCCAGCTAAAGATTCCACCTGGGACCTTCTACTTCTAATCTTCGCGAGCTAACCTCGTATAACTTGCTACCCTGACGCCTGATACCCGTTCCTACAGTGCTGAGCTGATTCCATAACGTGAACTATAAAACTCCAGTGAGTGCGCGCGTGTGTGAACTATAAACTTCCGAGAGTGCGTGCTATTTAGTATTTTTATAACTAGCTGTTTTTATAACTTTCTGTATTTTATCTTCCCTAATAAAAATTATTGGACGGTCTGCTTACCCTCTATTTTAAATAAGGTACAGATCGTTACAAGGGTTACCGCTGGGCCAGTGGTAAACCTTTCGCACAATTCCGCGCTGGCCCGGAACATTAAGGGCTAAGGAAGGAACACGGGTGGGTTTTAGTCAGTAAGAGTCTGACACTCCCTTCCGCTCCACACAGATCGGGAGGGGTCATTTGAAGATTTCCCATCCTGAAAAAAAAAGGTTAATATCAAGAATGTATACGATTTCTGTATTATTAATGTGTCTCCGTTATGAATGTATTTTTGTGGACTCCAAGGGGCGATTATTTTTTTTCATAGCAGAGTAGGTCCTTATGGCAACCACCCTTAACATATTTTTTGTTCCTTTTGTTGTATAGCAACAATTTCAAATCGGCCCCTTGAAAAACAGGGGTCCGCAAAAAAATGTAGGATAGTAATAAGAGCGAAAACCTCAGCATTACAGATAACAAGCATACGTACCACGATGAATTATCGGTGCTGACGATGCTCTAATAGAAAAATGTATTGTGAAAATTTAACCAACATATTATATTACAAATATATGTACAAATGTAAAAGTAAAATATACAAAAATAAGAATGCAAATAATGAAAAATGCACTGTTCATGTTGTAGAACAGATTAAATAAAGTTATTAAGAATGCAAAGTGGTGACAAGTACACATTTGAAACAATCACCATTAAAATGGGAAAAACAATCAACAAAGAAGAAGTGATCATCGCCCAAAACGGCGCAGTGGAAGCCCAAGTGTATACACAACGTGACAGAACAGTTATCGGTGCAGAACAGAATAACAGTTATCGGTGTTTTCATGGTGATTATAATATTTTTCGGGGACCGTCATCTACTGTCGTAATCGCATCAAAAATTGGATAAATAAAATGATGACGACAAATGCTTGGAGCATGCAGGCAGCACAGCGCCCGCAGCCGCAACAGGCCAGTTATGCGTAACGTGACTCCTTTTTTTTTCATGATGGGTAATCATCAAATAACCCCTCCCGCTTTGGGTGGAGCGGAAGGGAGTGTCAGACTCTTACTGACTAAAACCCACCCGTGTTCCTTCCTTAGCCCTTTATGTTCCGGGCCAGCGGTAACCCTTTCAGACAATCCCGCTGACCCGGAACATGACTCCTGATACTTATTCATGGAATACCGTAATAGAACTCCATGACTCATGACTTGGCAGTGAACAGTGCAACTTAGTAAATGATATTGTAACGTATTTAATGATAATGGTACTATTATTGTACAAGGACATGTTAGTGTTAAGATTTTAAACCTAGAAAATGTATGTAAAATCTGGGGGAGTAGTGTAGAGACAATGTAGTACGAATCTTATGCGTCAGCGTTTTGTAGTATGAAAGAGAGGTGTGCATGGGCCTGGGTGATCGCCAGTTACTGCGCACTGGCCGATCTGTGTGCGTGTGTTCAACTTGGGATAATTTCGGGAATAAAATAATAATACACAGCGGTCAACAGTTTTATTTAAATACATAATACGTCGCAGTAACTCCTGTGGCAAACCCAGTAGGTACAACGAGTGTGAACCTATATTGACATAGGTAGAATTATTCTATCACATATGAGGAAGCTGGAGTTATGTACATGGTTAAAATGAGAAATTACCGTTTGCTAAGCAACTAATTAATAGTAGCTTAGCAAACGGTAACTTCTCATTTACCTACAACACATGCGTTTGTTTTAGCCGTGAGGGTATAAAAGGTCACGCTATTAAACTAATTAATTTCTGCTCTTAACAATGAGACGAGAAATATGCCTTTGCTCGGAGAGTATTAAGATTATGAGACCTTCCTGTAGCCTCCTAATTTTTTATTCAGAAAGACGTAATTTAAAAAAAAATCTCATCAAATTTGTGTTGTGGTTGTCTTCATCATCATTAATCAGCCCTGTTCCGACTCACTTACTAAGTATAAGCAGAAAACAAAGGAGCCTTTTGTACAATGGTTCCCTGGGCCGTGCGAGTCTCATTCAGCCGGTCTATTCTATAAAATCTCATTGTGAAAACTTAGGTGAAGTGAGCGTGAAGTGAGCTACCAACAGTGGCAATCCCTAGTGTGGAATGACAACTCACTTCACCAACATTTTCATGGAGAGATTTTTATCGACAGGTCTTCCCCATGATGTTCTGTAGTTAACCACCCATTGGTCAGCCAACGCTCCTTCTGCGGTTGTTATAAAGTTAGAATATTTTACATGTGATACCACCATTGTTGGCACCATAGATATATGAAAGAAGGAGATAAGCCCGGTAGTTGAAAATGTATCAGAACCCGATGTCGCCAGGTTGGCCCCACCACCACGCCACTACTACACATATAGTTCAGTAAAAGCAATAGATACAAAGTCACGCACACACTTGCAATTCATAAATCAGAACGTACTACACAATCACATTAATATTATAAAGGCGAAAGTTTGTGAGAATGTGTGTGTGTGTGTTTATATTATGTTTGTTACTTCTTCACGCTCAAACGGCTGGACCAATTTTGATAAAATTTGGTATAACTTATGCGGGTGAAACCGCGGGTGCAGCTAGTCAATTATAAACTTTAACTCATCAAACACAGCGTGCATTTACCATGCACCATACAACTTACTCACACAAAAACATCTGTCTCTATCGTTGAACTGTGCAAAAGCCATTTATTTTACATCTCTAATGATTGACTAAATCTTAAACTCACTTAGCGACATACTTAGGTAGTGATTAAGGAGCAATATAATTCCTGCAAAAATAGTACAGCCGCTGCGATATTTGAAAACAAAAATAACGTAGTAAAAGCAAGAAATATTTTATGATTTGTTGTTTCTCATGATTTTAAAGACAAATACAGTAAAATACTTTTACTTACTCAGGGTAAATGAATTCATGAGATACGAAGTTTTCATTTTGACTTCGGTTTTTACCAGAAACCACTGAACAACTCGGCATTTTTATATTTTATCACGATCACGGTCGAAAGCGCACTAGTTCGCGGAGACGGCCATTTGCCTAGTACAGGCCCATGTTGCTCATGACGCGTGGACACAGACACGCCCCCTTGCCACTTCTCTTGTTTTTTACATTTCTATAATTGGCATAATGTTTAGCAGCGGACCTTTTCTGCTGTATCATTCCTAAAATTTTAAAATACAGGTAAGGAACATCGACGCGAGAACTTTTACCATGAATTCAGTACATGATTCTATACCTACAAGCGTTGTTTATCGTAAGTTATTAAAAAAATAATCAGCAGTTCCATACGTTTTGACCTTGTAGTACTTATTGTACTTTTGTATGAAATAACGGTATTTAAATAATATCCGACGAAACCACCCCCCCCCCCCCCCGGGGGGGGTTGGGATCATGTGCTGAATGCATGGTAAAATTTAGCGCTTCAGTGTCCCTTACACCGTGTAGCCTAACTTTTTCAGTTGGGAACTGCCTCTTAAGCACGTTAAGTAGTTCGTCCAGCTGTAATTCGTGGACCCTTGGCAGTCGTTATGGGTCGTCAGAAGCACAAAAGTCTGGCAATCAGCCGTACCAAAGGTATCGCATTATAACGCAGTAACTGGGTTGTGGAGGTCGGATAGGCAGTCGCTTCATGTAAAATACTGCTATTCAGCTGCTCCCGGTTAGACTGGAAGCCAACCCAAACATAATTGGGAAAAGGCTAGGCAGATGATGATGAACTACCTGGTAAATCAAATATTTCAGATATAGTGTTAAATTATTGGCGCCCTATTAAAACCCAACTCTCACAAAAGCTGTCATGTCGCTAATGCAGCCAGTAAAATGTTGGATGAAGACGATTTAAATCCTTTATCACGTAAACCGCACTTCGTATGTAAATCTTCCAGCACCGTGTTGTTTCCGTCATTTGTGGATGCAATTAAGAAACCAATTATATTCGCAAACGGATCCATTAGTAGAATCCTCACAACAGCCTGTATAATGTACCTATTGTTTGCTCAAATTGTGGCGGCGAAATATAATTTATTATGTTTGGCGAAATATTTTGAGGTAAACTGGTTGAACCCGTGTCACGGACAGGGGAAAAATGGGTGGAGATTTATGGGAATAAAAATACTCAGTGTCCAAGTTATATCGTTTTCATTGTTAAATTCTAGTTTAATAAGTTAATAACTACTCACCCGTAATTAAAAAGTCCAAAATCTCATCTAAGCGACAGTCAACGTCAAAACCTTGTCAAAAATGTAGGGTTTTATTTATAGGTATTTTTGACAGATTGCGTCTGAGATCAGAAGGCCAATGCTCGTACTTAAAAAACGTTAAAATTCAAATCGCATTTTCATCTCAGCGACAATCAATGTCAAAAACTTGTCAAACATTTTTGTAAATTGATTGTATTTTTAAGAGACACTGACATTAGAATGCGAACGTTCTTTAGAAATGCGGGAATTGCCCCTCAGACTGTGAACGTTCTTAAAGTTACGAGAATTCCCCTCCGGTACTGTCAAAACGTCACGAAAAAGAAAAAAGTATGGTACGCTAAGGGTTGTTTCACACGTACAACAATCACACCACAACCACAACCAAACCACAACACGTGGGCGCGTACTAATTTGTATGAAAATTAATAGTTAAATTCACTCGGACTACATTTTGCCGTCATTATCGACCGCGTGTGTGAGACCGACCACATCGCAGCCACGTAGCAACCACAACCCAACCACCAGCGACAACGCGATCTAGCGGCCGGCCACATCGCAAACACAACGTTAACACAACATTTTGTAGGTACCACAACGCAACCACAAGAAGCCGCAGCGACACTATTCACACGTAACCACAGGTTGACCACATTTTGTCCCTGCGATGTGGTATGGTTGTGGTAGGTGTTAATGGGCCCTAATAGGTTGCATATGATGTTGATGTATCCAGGTTTAATCACACGGACGCGACTCCCGCTCGGAATAACTTAGAAATCAAATACAGAACCTCACTTGCATGTTTTCAAACTTCAAATGCAACTCCAAGCTGTAGTGTAGGGTAATAGAAACACACTGCTGGCTTAAATTAATTCAAAGCGCCAAGCGAATTTTAACCTTATCGCGTAATAGATACTTACATTTTATGTTCATTGCAAATTAACTGTAGTGTTTATGAATGAAAACAAAGGCCAACTATTTGGTTACCGGTTTCTAAAGTACCAAATCCCCTGAAATGTGAGTATAAATGTCTTACATTAGCGAATTTACAATCTCGACCTTTATAAATTTCAGTATTGTACAGGTGAGGAATTAATTATGTATTACTTTGAGAATTAGAACCAAAAATTCGAATGACATCCACCAATCCGCACTGGGCCCACTGCCTCTCACCAAGAGGATGCCTGTCTCCCAGCAGTGGGAACATTAGAGGCTGATATTATGCTTAAGTTATTTTATATGGTGTACAAATTAAAGAGTATTCTATTCTATTCTATTGTATTATGCTTGCGACTTAGAAATCAAAATATATTATAGATAATATCTATAATATATTATATATATAGTAGAACTCTTTTGCAAAAAAGGCGGCCTATATCTATTAGATATAGGCCGCCTTTTTTGCAAAAGAGTTCTACATCGCAGAATAAAGACACTAGTTTGAAGTAAAATGTAGTTTGTGGGGTGCCTGGGCGGCTGCTACGCTACACCTACGCGGCTGCTACGCCGTATCTATGCGGCTGGTAAGTCGTGCCTACGCGGCTGCTACGCCGTATCTATGCGGCTGCTACGTCGTGCCTACGCGGCTGCTACACTGCCGTCTACACGACGGGCGAGACGATACAATGTAAATAAAGGGGGCTTGTTGTTGAATTACTGTATGCTACAAAGAGGCATTTGTCTTGCAGTGGGACAGAGGCTGGTATTAGTCGATCATGAGTCATGACGGACACGACCCATGTCCAGCCCCTACTCGATGTGTCGAAATGGATGAAGGCGTCACACGTTGTATCAAGAACTGTGGCCTTAGTGTGAGTTTTTTCGACTCACGTTCGATTGCGAGCGCGTTAGAATTTTGTATGGAAAATTAGGTTTCTCCTAATGACCACCAGGTGGCGCTATAACTTTTTCCCATATAAAATTCTAATGTGCTCGCAATCGAACGTGAGTCAAAAACTCTCACTAAGGCCACTGGTTCCTATAAAAAATATACGCGTCGACTTGAGAACCTTCTCATTTTTTCGTCGGTTAAAAATATTCGTACTGTTTTAAATCTGCGACTCGTTTTCGTCTGTTTTGGTCATTAAGGGTTATTCCGTTTATCCACCCTAAGGTGGATACGCGGAAACAAATGTCCGAATATCCACCCTAGATAAACGGAATTTATAGGCTTAGGGTGGATTCTCGGACTTACGTTTCCGCGTAGCCACCTTAGGGTGGATATTTTGGGGTGGATGAACGGAATAAATTAATCTTCCTTAACTCTTCACTCCTCGTAACAAATATTATGAAGGATTAACTCCCGCGTATTTTCTTATCAAATATCGAAACAAACTCTTCATAACCCATTATCTCCGTACCAATCATAATATCATTGCATAAAACTGCAATCGTCCTTTTAAATGACAATTGACAACATATTATTTAGATTAGTTATCTATATAGTACAGGATCTCATGTGGATAGGACCAGCAGTGCGATTCTGTAACCATCTCACCGTGAAAACTTAGGTGAAGTGAGCATGGAGTGAGCTGTCAATAGTGTCAATTCCTAGCAAAAACAAACTCACATCACCTAAGTTTTGACGGTGCGATTTTTACAGAATTGACCGGCTGGACATAAAATCAATTTCACTGCGTTAGAAACATGACGCTGTAATTACTCAGAATCACGATTATCTTTATATCTTACTAGCTTCTGGCCGCGGCTTCGCTCGCGTGGTTACCGGAAATTATCCCATGGGAACGTCCCAAGGGACAAAAAATAGCCTATATTCTTCCCCAGGATGCCATCTATCTCCTTGCAAAATTTTATCGAAATCCATTCTGTGGTTTAGCCGTGAAAGGGTAACTTACAGACAGAGTTACTTTCCAATTTATAATATTAAGTATAGATTATAATGGGTTGCCAGTGAAACCTCTTTGTTAAATAATGATTTTGTTTTTCAGGGCGAGCTGATTGGCTGTAAATACAAGGGCAGGCAATAAAATAATACGTTATGGTTTCAATATCCAGGTTGGCCAAATCTACCACGTAATTTAAAAAACCCGAGCAGTCACGCAGCCAATCCAATCGAAGACCTATTCAAATCCAGGAACCACGTATATTGATCACAAACTCTATTTAAATTGCAGCTCTATCCTACAAAGTACCACTTAATATGGTGTTCAAGAAAAATACAGCCGAGCTTATGTGTGATTCTGACTCCTAGGTTTACAAAGTGGTACTTAATAAAATATTAGCTCTAGATGAGTGGCTTGGAGCTCCGTAGGTAGGTAGTGGCTGCTCCACGCTAGCAATCACAATTAGTTCAAGTGTCCGTATAAGCTTTCCTGTGCTAGTAATTGCTCTCGTGGCTTCCACCAGTTTGGATATGCAATAAACTTAATGCTTCCTTTAGATAATGGAAATGGACAAGCCATATAGTAAACCTATCATCTACTAGCTTGTGCCCGTAATTTCGTGCTTGTTTTCCCCCGCCCCACCCCGTCGCAATGCATCACCCGCCACTGCTAGTACTTCGTTTTCGCATAGAGGTCTTTCTAACTTTTTTTTCTTTTTGCTTGGGTACTTAGGGTCCTAGCGTGATTTTATATAGCCTAAAGCCGTCCTCAAGAATTGGGCTACCAAATACAAAAATATTTTATAAAGTGGATATGACAGAGATTAAAACAGAAGAATAACTAGCAGGGGATCAAGGGGGGGGGGGTGGCTGCGTTGGGTTCAGGGGATCAGACCGGAATAAATCGTCGATATCTTTGATCTGTCTGTTTTTGAAAGTTTTTAAATAATAGCTTTTTGTAGCACAAAGTTTTAATTTTTTTTATGAAAACAAAGCATTGTGAGGCGGCGGCTTGCGTTATTTTTTTTCATACATTTTGGACATGACTCGACTATGGATTTGATGTGAAAGCAGCCTAAGTTTGTTATAAAATATAAGTGAATAGAGCAGGTACCTAAAAAAATGCTAAGAAAATATCCCCAGTGTAAAAAAGCGGCCAAGTGCGAAACGAACTTGCACATCAAAGGTTCCGTACCACAAAGCAAAAAAACGACGAAAAAACTCGTTTTTTGTCACTTTAATCTTTTTTTATTATTTGTTGTTATAGCGACAATAGAAATACTCACTGAAAATTTCAACCGTCTACCTACACACATCAAAAGTGTCTAGGGATCAAGCATTTTTATGCGGATTTCTTGAGATTGAGATGTGGCTTTGTAATAAATTTATGATTTTATAAATTTATATGGATCCTTTTTGGTGCATTTCATAATTTGAAACAGGAACTGTTAATCAAATTCGAGTAAAAGATGAAAATCAGCTGTCAATATTTTCCCTATAAAAACATACAACGCATTGAAGACATTATTAGTGCTACTGTTTCCCTACTACTGATTAAAACCAACGTTATTATGGAGCGGCGACGTCATTTAAGCAGGGAAGAAATGCTCAGAGCCGTGGGAATGATAGAAGCTGGTTCCCGGCAACGTACTGTGGCTTTAGCTCTGAATACAAGTCAGAGTGTTATCAGTCGACTTTGGACACGTTACCGAAGCACTGGTACCGTGGCTGAGCGCCATGGAGGACGGTATCGCTGCACCACACGGAGACAAGACCGATACATTCAAATCTTAACTCGAAGAGCTCCAACAATAACCGCCATGATGTTAGCCGTGAGGCTTCATCACTCTTCAGGGAACTTAATTAGCGACCAAACAGTCAGAAACTGCTTGCATGAAGTGAACCTTCATTCCCGAAGACCGCTACGGGTACCACCTATAGCAATGCACAATCGTAGGATTCGATATCAATGGGCTCTTGAACACAGAAATTGGGCAGAAGAACAATGGCGTTTTGTGTGCTTTTCTGATGAGTCTCGTTTTGGTATGAGACCGGATACAAGACGTATACGACACTGGAGAACCCCTGGACGCCAACAGCGATTAAAATCCTGCCAGGAAGTCCATCCTTATAGTGGTGGAACCATCATAGTATGGGCGGGTATTTGGATCGGCGGAAGAACTGAGTTGATTTGGATCAGAGGCAACCTCAACGCTCAAATTTATGCTGAGACGATTGTATCTGACGTCATCGTTCCTCTACAAGTGCAAATCGGTCCCTTATTTCAGTTAATGCATGATAATGCACGACCGCACACCGCAAGAGTTGTAAGACAGACTCTCGCCGCAGCTAACATCAATGTCCTGCTCTGGCCTGCTCAGTCGCCAGACTTGAACCCGATTGAGCATGCATGGGATATGCTACAGAGAAGAGCTCTGCCGAATATGGAGGGTATCCAGTAGCAAGAAGACCTTTTTTTGTTGTTGCAACGAACATGGGCGGCCATTCCACAGCGTGATTTGGATGAACTCATTTTGAGTATGCCAAACCGATGTTCTTGTGTTGTTAGTGTTCGCGGTAGAAACACGGATTATTAATTGTTTAAGTTACCCAATAAAATTTTAAAGAAAGCTGTTATTTCAGTCTTTTTTTCGAACTTTAATGTTAGTGGTTCAAATGTCAAAAATCCCTTTATTAGGAAAATGGCAAATTTCTTTATTAATGCAAAGGTGACTTGGTTTATCGTTACTGTGACAAACGAAAACACTTTATTTGATGAATCCTTAAAGAAAATTTTAATTAATATCAATCAGGAGAAAAGTTATTGCAAAAATATATGTTGATCCCTAGACACTTTTGATGTGTGTATTACGGTTTATGAGATACAGCCCGCTGACAGACAGACGGACGGACGGACGGATAATGAAGGCTTGGTAATAGGGTCCCGTTGGCACCCTTTGGGTACGGAACCCTAAAAAATGATAGGCAGGTAAGTATACCAGTCTGCAATAACAAACCAAACATATAATATGAATTAGAATTTAACTTTGAAATGCAATAGCAGTGCCACAGACATCTGCACACTCCATAGCAGTCGGGAATCTATTATGGTTACCTCCACAACCGCTGTATGAAAAACCTTTGCACGTCATATCTGTTATGTCGTAGTACCATCTGAAAAACAATAATTACATCAATATATTATTCTTCCAGCAGTAGTCGCCCTGTGGTAACTGCCGCGACTCACGATTTATAGGTTCGAAACCTGACAGACACTTTAATTTGTGTAAATTATTTCATCACCACTGCTCTGAAAACGGTGACGGAAAACATGCCGGAATGTCCTAAAGCCAAAAATTCGAATACATGTGACATCTACCAACCTGGGCTGGGCCCGCGTGGTGGACTACGGTCTACTCCCTCTCACAGAGAGGAGGCTTGTGTTCCAGCACTAGGATTATTATGGGCTTATTTTGTTTATGCTTATGCTTCCTCTATAGTATCGGCACGAACGAGAGAATCTTAATGCGGATAACTTATGCCGTGTTACAAAGGTAAGCGAGTTTGCCAGTTTGCAAGAGGTTTGTTGGAATAACACAAATTCGGAAGCGATGTAGTTATGACATAAATAATATTTCTATAAAGTTTTTTTTTGTCAAATACTTATTAAAAAATGGTACAGTCCGTTCACAGTAATTTTACTTCTGATACCAGCAACCTAACATCAACCTTATTGTGAAGATAATAAAGATCAAATTGCTTTTGGCAGACCTGTCGGTGGCAGCAACGCAACAGTAACCTTATAAAAAAATGAGAATAAACATCGCTGTGACGTTGAAAGTGATGCAAAAACAGACTGTAAAATAACTGTGAAAGGACGATGTGTGTATCTGTAAATGACATAAAAGGAAAAATTATTTCCTCGAAATTGCATCACCACCCTAATGTTGAATGTCACTTGCCACTTTCACAAAACGTCAAGGTCTATTTAATTGGTTTAAGTAACAGTTAGATAATTATGTACTACCTTACCGAGGTTTCAATTTACTGGGAATTGTTGTCAAAATGCTAAATCACTTACGTTGATAGACAATAACTTACGAAGGGTGATACGAGTTACAATCTCCGAAGTCGGGTTGATACCGGCAGTAAACGGCTTCTGACAAAATTTCTGGAACTGGTGCATACGCGTCGTCTGTAATGAAATGTAATTGGCAGAAGTAGGTAGGTGTACCATCGCGGCCTATACCGCCTGATCACTTAAAAAAAATCGTCTAAATCCTGCGGCGGCCCCTAGCCACGCCCCCTTAAAGTGTTCGCCTATTATGAAAGCGATAACGCAATTAGTTGCAACCTGCACTGCGCAGCTTAGTGACGCATCACGTGTACTCCTTTTGTGAATTTAACTGACGAACTATTTTGACCATGGCGCGGGGTCTAGAGAGCGCTTATATTTATTGAGTGCAAGCAAAAATTAATTTAGTGGTGGACAGGCGGGAGTTTCCGCTATAATACCTGTACATGTCCTGATTCTGAGAATTGTAGGTTTTTAACTACGCCACCGTTGGTTTTGCCGTTTTTACTTGTTTGCCATTTATGACATATATTGGCAAACTAGCAGGCGGCCCATCGGTCATTGGTCACCGCAGGCTTTGGACATCTGCAATTCCAGGGGTAGGTACCACAGGTGTGTTGCCTACCCTTATGTGTATTTCTATTTGTTGTACATACCTAAGTAACGTGCTTTCCGAGGCACGGGGGTATCACACCACCAACTTCCAAACTCCGGGTTGTTACTAAGACATTGCTAATGGAAAAACCCAATAACAAATCAAGGAATCGAAACCAAGACTCCATACTCAGCTGTCGCGCTTGCGACCACGAGGCCATCGTTGTCCTGCGCCTGATCTCTCTCTGGTGGTGTCGGATTGCCGTCCCATCGGACTATGAGAGTGAGGGAAGGGAGAGTGCGCCCGTATCAGAGGTACTTTTTACCACCCATATTAAATGCTAATTTTGCTGTGGCCCCAAAGTCATTGGAAACTGTTATTCTTTTCATTCCTGTACATAATCCATGTATGTAGGGTACAACACATGGTACACACTGGACACATATAGTTGGTTTTGAAAAAATATTCTACCTCGACATGCATCCAGGCATAGATGTCTTCCATCAAACATGTTATAGCTGTGGTTACAGTGTGCATATTCAAAACGTACGCATCGTTTCAACTGAACGTCGAAGTAATATCTAAAAAATATAACTACATACAATACAAAATACGGATGTATCATAAATACCTGAAAGAAACAGAATAAAATCAGGTTTCACCCGCGCCTTTTTGCCTACCCCTTACATCAAACATGACGAAAACAGAACACAATCCCTCCCCGCCAGCAGAAACTTTCGCCCGGCGTATATCTATAGATATTTTTTGAATCTTCTGTAGCAAGTATACGCAAAATAATCAGATGCAACGGCTCTATTCAATGTTCCTAAGTATGATCGCTGTGTACAAGTATTCAATATTATTGTATGTCCGTGAATCTGTTTCCAATGCTAGTAACAACTTCATGGACATACAAGTAATACAGCCTATGAATTTCCAATAAGGACAAACATTACTATGCAGAAAAAAATATTTAGTTAGATTGGAGAGTAATCAGAGTTGAATGAACTAAATTCTAGATACAGCCTATAAATTTTCAATTCCGAATAAAACTAGAAATGAAACGATTTTCGGATATTTTCCTGTAGTTATTTGTGCTGTGAGACCTTGCTTCTTTCCAAATTTCATGATTCTAGGTCAACGGGAATAGTTGAAACCCATATATACCCTATGGGTTTTAATTCATTCGCGAGTGTCAAAATGCGACGAATAGCAATTTATGCCAGCTTCTAAGTCAACAATTATACAGCTCCAAGGCACCGTAGATATATTTTGTTTAATTTGATATTAATTTCAACTTATTACCCTGAGAAAAAGGGTCAGACAGATGGACAATGAAATTATCCTACAAGGGTTTTGATTTTTCCTTTTTAGATACGGAACCCTAAAAAGCAAAAGCCCTTCCATCAAAATATTACACCTATGCCTACCACCGTATCCCTACCCTAGAAACTTCTTTGCCCATCCTATAAAAATCGACAGTATTGAAGAATTACTTACTGTATAGGTAATCGCTTTTTAATAAAGCCGTACATTTTTACCAAAATGTAAGGTTTATAGAGTAGGCCTGGTAGAGACTCTACATTGGATCTAATAACTTTTGACAACAGCTTTTAACAGTGAAAGCGTTAATTAATTCTTGGCAACCCACTTTACATGAAATATTTTTGGTGGAATTATTTATTGCGAGGCGCCATTTTCATGATCTCACTTTAAATGACTATGGTCAGTTCAGCTGGACGGCCCTCTCTAGACAAATCTCTAGCTACGCCAATGGCGCAGGGGCTACGGATTATTACATCGTATCAATAAAATTAAAACGAATAACGTGCAAAGAGTAGGCGTATTCAAAGAAAGAGAGAAAGCCCTACGTCGGCAATCGGCCCAGGCGGTAGTTATTAATTTATGTTAATAAATATTTTTTTATGATTACTGGCCACTAGCCCTACATTAATTCAACACACGGGGTGTTGGATT
Organism: Luperina nickerlii; assembly: GCA_963855955.1. NCBI lineage: Eukaryota > Metazoa > Arthropoda > Insecta > Lepidoptera > Noctuidae > Luperina > Luperina nickerlii. The sequence goes on from OY979662.1 coordinate 14,115,933, forward strand.
AATGTAGTCATTGTAGCGACACATTTTATATCACGATAATGTTTTGTATAGCATCTTTAACACGCACTTGCGGGATTTCTTGCGAACAGAACAGATGAAGCCATTAGGTTGAAACTTGCAATGAACAGTCTTGTTGAAACGGCTCAGGTCAACTGGAAGCAAAGATTACTTTTCATTCAGAATACACTTTAAATATTAGGTATATTTTTGATAAATATTATTAAGCACAGCGAAATTCAACAACTCAGTGTGTTTTTTTGACGCGCTGAGATGGGCTCTTTTGGATTCTCAATGCTCGGCTCAATACGGAGAGTTGAAAATCCAGTGCGCCATAAAATCATGCCGCGATATTTTTACGTCCATGCGAACGTGAGCTAAGGGATATTTGAAGCCTTGTTCACACGAAGTGAGATTTCAACCGTTGAGAGGCATGGTCATGGCATGGCATGTCATGGTGGTGGATGGCATGGTTGGTTGGTGGTGGTGGTTGGTGGTGGTTGGTGGCATGGTTGGTGGGTTGGTGGCATGGTGGTGGGGTGGCATGGTGGTTGGTGGCATGGTGGGTTGGGTGGTGGGTGGCATGGTTGGTGGATGTCCATGGTGAATCTTCGCTTTACCCTCAAAACCAATATTTGTAACAACGTTTTAAAACCAGCGCATTTTAATACACTTTAATTATTGTCACGACTAGCTAAAGCAGTGTTGTGACACAAAAAAGGTTAATTAACTAGAAACAAAGTATGTATCGTCTGCTTGATGTGTCACTGTGTGCACCAGTGGCGAAGGTTCCATGCAATTCAATTTCTACCGGCTTCCCTTTGAAAAATGGCACAGTCAGTATTCTATAGACAAATAATATAATCATATTAAAGATATCTACTCCGGCTTACCTCTTACAAAAATTGACGCTTCGTTACTGGTGTGCACCTATATATAATAACTCATTTCGGACTGGGTTTAGAGATATGCATGTCAAATATGTTTCGTTTGTTACACTATTCTGTACTAGAAAAACAAGATTTGTTTAATGGCCGCGAAAAAACAAAAAGACGCCAATTTCATCATTTAAGTAACACATAAGCTGTCATTTTACTGCAGCTAATTAAAAGTCCGACTATAGTATAAACCTACCTACTAGGTTGATACTTAATTTTTAATACAGTTGCTCAAAAAGTGGCGTATTGCAGGGACGTATAGCGTTCGGGATGTGGGCTATTACATACTCGTGCTTTTTTTTTACCTTTCCCGAACTCGTGCGTTCTCTTTCCCAACTGTCAAAATAATGTCTATTAAAAAGAAAAACCAACCATGAAGTTTTTACTAAAAAAATTCATGGTAGTTTTTATGATTCATGTAAATACGTATATTTCTAAAAAGAAGCTACTAATTTGTTTCAATATCAGATTTAATGAATTGATTGAATGAGTTAGGTTAGGTTTCATTTTATTTTATCTCATTAAATTTCATTTTCATTTCATATCAATAAAAAAAATTCTACTGAAGACTTGGCTGTATGGGCATAGTTCCCTTTGCCTACCAGAATGGGTGAAGAAAAAAAAATCTCTGCTTATATTCTACGGTTGGCGCCATTGGTTAGTTGAGTTTATTGTGTTTTTATTATTTTATTAAATTGCTTCATTTTTTCGCAACTGTATTAAAAATAGTCGTTCAGTACACGTGCGAAATCGTCATTGCAACTTGTTCCGACTGTCAACCCTCGCCTTCGGCTGCGCCTCGGCTCGGGTAGACATTTGTCGGAACTCTTTGCAATGACAACCTTTCTGCACTTGTAATGAAATATACTATACCTGTACCATAGAAATGTGAAAAACTTCTTTTTAATACAGTTGCTCAAAAAGTGGCGTATTGCAGGGACGTATAGCGTTCGGGATGTGGGCTATTACATACTCGTGCTTTTTTTTTACCTTTCCCGAACTCGTGCGTTCTCTTTCCCAACTGTCAAAATAATGTCTATTAAAAAGAAAAACCAACCATGAAGTTTTTACTAAGAAAATTCATAAAAGTCTTTATGATTCATGCAAATACGTATATTTCTAAAAAGAAGCTACTAATTGCTGTATGGGCATAGTTCCCTTTGCCTACCAGAATGGGTGAAGAAAAAAAAAATCTCTGCTTATATTCTACGGTTGGCGCCATTGCTTAGTTGAGTTTATTGTGTTTTTATTATTTTATTAAATTGCTTCATTTTTTCGCAACTGTATTAAAAATAGTCGTTCAGTACACGTGCGAAACCGTCATTGCAACTTGTTCCGACTGTCAACCCTCGCCTTCGGCTGCGCCTCGGCTCGGGTAGACATTTGTCGGAACACCACACACTTTTCCACACTTGTAATGAAATATACTATTCTTGTGTCTATGACCAGCGGGGCAGTTGCGTAACAGACTATCAGTAGCAATGGGTGTCATTTTGATAGTTCAACAGCATACATTGCGTTAATTACGTTGCTGAGCAGAAACATTTTTCGAACATATGAAGCAATGGATTAGTAATATCTGTCAAAATGATTTAAATTGAGATTGATAGTATTACGCAATTAGGGTGCTGTAGTTGCCTAGGTAGGTGCTATTTACAGGGTGGCAGGAGCAACATCGACGCGCAACCTGTTAGCGATAAACCATTATAAAACTGGACGCCCCTCCATTAAAATGTCTATAAACATTTGAAATGTGTATGGAACAAGTAGTGGAGGGCCGTTCATTTTTAAAATGGTTTATCTCTACCTATGGATTCTTGAACATGAGTCTGATAGAATGAATTTGAAACATTTAGTTGGCCTTAAAAAAACATTGCTGTATTGTTAAAATTGCGTTTCTCTCTGCAGCAGCCGTTTTTAGGGTACCGTACCTCAAAAGGAAAAACGGAACCCTTATAAGACTGTCGCTGTCCGTCTGTCCGTCGGTCAAGACCTTTTTCTCAGGAGTGCGTGGAGTTATCTAGTTGAAATTATTATTAAATACTCAAGGCTGCAATCCCTTGAAGCAGTGAAAAAAATCAAGCTTCTAAGTCGACGCAATCAAAAGATACGGGCGTTTATGTTCCGGAATCAAAACCTTATAGGGTACTAGGGTACTTCCCGGTGACTTAGAATTATGAAATTTGGTAAGAAGCAATGTCATGCAGCAAAAGTAAAGGAAAAAAGGCGAAAACCGTAAATTTGTCGTTACATTACAAAAAAAAATTCCCAGTGATGAACTATTTACATACGTACTTTGTACGGAACTCTCGGTGCGCGAATCCGACTAGCGTTTGACCGATTTTTTTTATAACCTACGAAAAATTTTTACGCTGAAGCATCTAGAATTATGTGCTGAATTCATAGTTACTGTTTGCGCGTCGATGTACCGGCCACCCTGTATTCAAAACCACAATACTAATATGTAGCAAACAGTGGTGTACAACGTACCTATATTAATGAAATGAAAAGAGGAAATCATCTTTGTCCTGCAGTAAAATACTAAAGGCTAATAAAAAAAGATGTACTTAGTAACGTACCCTTTGGAGTAGTGGAAATGGTATCCACATCGCATAGCACTTTTATCAAAATGAATGCAAATAATGTGAAAAGCGAGTGAAATTCATTGTCAAGGAACATTATTTTGTTGAAATAATTTTAAAAACACAAAATCACAGAATCGCGATAAAATATTATGGACTGTTTCCATATATTGTTTTGTGAATAAAAATAGCCATAATACAACATAAAAGTAATATTTGATTTCAATAAGTTATTACGTAACATTGATATGACGATTTGAAGGTTCACATAAAACTGAAGTTCGTGAAGCGACAAGTTTGAAGGGTTCCATCGTTGGAGGCTTTTTTTCTTGGGGGATTAGGCCCACCAAAAATTGTGACGAATATTAATGAAATGCATGTTGATTTGTTCCTTATCATCTCTACATTGCAGAGGTAGTAATATATTATACTTTGTCTAACGGGAATACTTCTAACGGGAGAATTACGATCATAACCTAAAAACTCACTAAGAACTATTGTTTAGTGAGTAGGTTGTTCCCTTTTGTATTATAAGTATGTGAAATATTGCACTGCTTAGTAAGAAATTGTATGCATCTAGGGTGTTGCAAATTTTTCATGGATAAAAAACAAGCGTAATAAAACATTTTTATTACTGTAAGTCTAGATATAATTTTCAAGGTCAGACGACTTAGAAGGAAGTAAGTAGTAAGTTCTAAGTCATCTGGTTAGATGTTGAAGTATGATCCACACGAAAAAGAATTAAGATTTGAGCTGCAAATACTAAAGTATTTTCTAACTTATATTATTTGTCTATTTAGTGCGACTGTATCCAATCCAAATTAATGATCTTTTTCGCAAAGTCAACAGGCAGTCTGCGTTTGGTATGCATATCCACATGGAATGCAATTAATATTCTTGTTACCCAATATCATTATCGGATAAGCAGTTTGAATACTTTGCTGCAATATCAGCACTTTCTACAAACTGCATCTAGCTGCAGCAGTCTGCAATAGTGATTTTCCACATTGCATTGACAGCTTATTGCACAATTAAGACAAAATTCTTCTGGAGTAAATGCTTCACTTGCAGATTCCTTATCCATACCATACTATAAACTATTTTAATACAATACTATAACGGGTGTTTTAAAATACACTTAACGAAGCCGTGGCACGTACCTACCTCGGAACCTTCTGGTTACGGAGATATTGAAGGTAAAAATTCCAACTCTTTCTGACGTTTTTTTATGAAAACAAGTTTTTAATGTCATAACACAATTTTAATTACCCGCACAACCCCATGTATACACCCATAAGGCTGCCTTTCCATAAGATATGAGCGAGGGATGTGTGTGAAACCAACCAATAACAACGCTTCATTTCTATAGCTTGAGCTAAGTTAGCGTTTGTATTGGTTAGTTTTACAGACATCCCTCGCTATGCATCGTCGCTCATCTTTGGTGGAAAAGCAGCCTAATACACAAACATTTCCTGACTACATTGCGCACTACCGCAAACAATAAATTTTCACATCAAAAATAAAGGTCGTTTTCCAGCAATTATTTTGCAATGTTACTTAGATTGGTGTACAGAATGCGTAGTTGCCGGCTATGTGATGTGTCTTTTTTACAGCCTGTATACTATTTACGTACCTATTTATACTAGTTGCGCCTCGCTGTTTCGTGTAAGTGTCGATCCCGTGGGAATATTCCCCGAGATGCAATCTGGGACAGATTGCATCCCGAGGAAGGACATGGGATAGTTTTATCCCAGTATAATTTGTGCCTTTCCCATGGGATGAAATCCGACATGTACCTGGGCTAAGCCGCGGGAAAAAGCTAGTTTATTATGATCCTTCAAGTAAATACAAGAAAGCAGAAATTGTTATTTCTGTTTTCTTGTGTTACATGCAATCCGAAATAAATGGAAATAAAATTAATGAAGTGTTGTTTTCACTTGATAACACTCTCTATATCAATGTCAGATAGTGATGCGGCTCAATTTTATTTACTCGGTACTCGAGTTGGAAAACTATTGGCTTGAGTCCATTTTCTCTCGAGTTGCGTTTACATAGTCATGGGTATGACCAGATAAATATCACCAGCACTACCACACTAGCCAATAGGTCTGTAGATAGGTAATAAATCACGGAATAGATCTACTTCGGTAATAAACTGCCAAAATATTGTGATGTATCTGTACATCACAATATTTTCGCCGAACTCTGGTTCATTGTTTTAATTGGCACAATACATTACAGCCGGTCGATTCTGTGAAAATCTCACCGTGAAAACTTGCGTTGCGTGAGCTGTCAGTATCATCCCACTGATGCTAGGTATTGACCAAGCAAACATTTACAATCATAATCCACTATTATCTATTCTATTTCATTTTAAAACCCCACAAAATAGTAATGTTTTGACAAGTAAAATACTAGCTTTGGAATGAAATAAAATGATCAATAGAATTAACGTTAAAATATTATTAAAGTCTCGATTATGATTGTAAATGTATGCTTGGTCAATCCCTAGTATCAGGTGGGATGACACACAGCTCACTCCACGCTCACTTCACCTAAGTTTTCACGGTGAGATGGTTACAGAATCGCACTGCAGTAGTATTTGGGTGAATACTGGAAGATACATTCAAACAGAGTTCCCAGACCTCGTAGCAATTACTTTTATTTTCAAAAATATTTAATGTACAGCTTTGACTTCGCTACAATTTTATTATAATTATCTATGTAGTATAGATAAGTCCAGTTTTCCTCACGACGACGTTAACCTTCACCGATGTCATTAACGTTCAAGATAAAATCAGAAAGCTCAGAAAGTACATTTGAATAGAAAGAGTACCAGTGGTACTTGCCCGGATTTGAAACCACAACCTCGTGTATGAGAGGTGAGGCCTTTAAACACCACGACCCGAATATTCATAAAATAAAGTAAATATCACCCTTCTCCTAATCTGAACTAGGTATGTGATCCACCGAGCGGTCTGCGGGCAGTGACCAAGATAGGTACGAGTAAAGGCTCCTGCAAAAAGGCGCGACGCGCGACGCCAATCGCGCGCGACACAAAGGCACCGCTCGTTGCGCGACTTGCGTTGCCTTTGTGTCGCGTGTCGTGTCGCGCCTGTTTGAAGGAGCCTTAAGCCTCCGGATATAACTGCGATGTTATGGGAAATACAACCTCCTAGGTTGACGTGTGAGATGCATAAAAACAAAAAATGTGGACATCGCGCGGCTCCCGTAGGTTACACAATAAACACTAACTAAGGGTAATTACATGCCGAAGATCCAGGCAGGATGCCAGGCCAGGAGGTAAACCCCCAAGCAGCCCGCGTTGTATCGCAGTGAGGTAGGTAACCTTCGGCATTTATTTTTTGGTGTGGTAGCAAGCTTAACCGCGACTGCGAGGTATCGCAGTTCGGCATGTAATTAACCTAATAGCTACAAACTCAGAAATGCGGTTGGTAATATAACTAAGTATTATTTCGTTTAATACCTACTCAATTCTGAATAGTCAAAACAGGTTTGGAATCTTCGAGGATAGTTTCGATAGGTTTGGATATGGTACGGTCTGGACGGACCCTCATGGGGAGAGGTAGCCAATCAGTACAAATTCCTTTGCATGTCATTTCGTCCATGAATCTGTTGCCATTGCCTCCGCAGCCACTATACGAAAATCCCTTGCACGTGTGTGTTGAAACGTCGAAATAATACCTGTCGAACACAAGGTAAGTAAGTAAAGGCAATGTATTAAATCATCTAAATAGATAGATAGAAAACTCTTTATTATGGACACCATAGCATAATCAGCATATAATGTTCTCACTGCTGGGACACAGACCTCCTCCCTTTGAGAGGGAGTGGGGCGGTAATACCACCCGGGCCCAGTGTGGGTTGGTAGATGTCACACGTCTTCGAATTTTTGGTTCTAGGACATACCGCTTTCCTCGCGATGTTTTCCTTCACCGTTTTGAGGGCAGTGATCATGATATTACACAAAGTGAAGCGCCAGTCATGGCTGAGACTATGTAAGACCTCAGTACAATGCTCGATGACCTCAGTAGACTCCGAAAGAGTGGGTTCTAAAATTAACATAGACAAAAGGAATGTCATGTCAAATACACATGTAACACCCACTGTCATAAAGATCGGAGACGCTATACTCGAAGTCGTGGACGAGTATGTTTACCTAGGACAAACTGTCCAGTTAGGTAGGTCCAACTTCGAGAAAGAGGTCAATCGTCAAATCCGACTCGGCTGGGCAGCGTTCTGGAAGCTACGCAATATCTTCTCGCCCCACATACCGCAGTGTCGTAAGACGAAAGTCTTTTTGACCAGTGCGTGTTGCCAGTGATGACATATGGCACTGAAACGTGGTCGTTCACAATGGACCTTTTTGGAAGGCTAAAAGTCACCCAAAGGGCAATGGAGAGAGCTATGCTTGGAGTTTCCCTGCGTGATCGAATCAGAAATGCGGAGATCCGCAGGAGAACCAAGGTAACCGACTTAGCCCGAAGAATTGCTAAACTTAAGTGGTAGTGGGCAGGGCACATTGCTCGCAGAACAGATGGCCGATGGGGACGAAAGGTTCTGGAGTGGCGACCCCGTACCGGCAGACGTAGCATTGGAAGGCCTCCCACAAGGTGGACCGACGACCTTATGAAAGCCGCAGGAATCGGTTGGATGCGAGAAGTACAGAACCGGTCGAAGTGGAGGTGGTTGGGGGAGGCCTATGTCCAGTAGTGGACGTCTTTCGGCTGAAATGATGATGATGATGAAAGCTCCAGTCTGGGTTCAAACCCATGACCTACAACTCGTAACTCAAGGCCATACCACTAGGCCACCACTTCTCTTTTGGTGTAATCAAAAAGGCGTATGGTCCACCACGCCAGAACAGGACAGGACAAAAACCATGAATATGATATATTAAATACTAGCTTCTGCCCGTGACTACGTCCGCGTGAAATTTCTTGTTCTCCCCACCACCCCCGTCGCATCGCATCGCCAGCCCGTGCTATTACTATTCTTTTTCATTTTGCTCCGCTCCAAAGGACCTTAGCGTGATGGTAAATAGCCTATAACCTTTCTCAAAAATTGGCCTATCAAATTCAAAAATATTTTTTTAATCCGTCTGGTAGTTCCAGAGATTAGCGCGTTCAAATAAACAAACAAAAAAAATAACAAATTTCAGATTCATTACCTATTAGTAAATATTAACTCACATTGGGTAGTACTTATAGCAATCTCCAAAGTCGGGTTGCAAACGACAGATTAGGTCAGTCGTTAAGTTTTTTATGAAGCTGAAGTCTTGGTACAGTGACTCTATAAAACAAAATTCTCAATTTAATCAAAATCATGATCCTGCACAGTGGGAGGGGCTCGTGGTTGATTAGGTAACTATGAAAGCTATGCTCGCCGAGGTCTGTCTGTGGGTGGGTGACCACCCATTTCATACTGAAACCGTCCGGGTCCGTGTCTCGGCAGGTACGGCTGTCTTACAGCCGTTACGGGTGATCAGAAAATCGAAAGTCTGAAAATCAGTCAACCAGGCCAACCAAGGGGTATCATGTTACCTGTCACTAGTTTGTGTGCATCTTGACTCCAAAGATAGAACCATTTATTTTAGTTAATACTTTACTTATATTCAAACTTATTTTTTTGATCTATAGTAATACCCAGAATACTCCGTTCCGTTCCATAGTTCTCTGGCTAACCTCGAGCTTAGACCTCTGCTGAATTGTCAAAGACCATGTTTGAGAACCATACGTGAGGATGGTGGGAATTATATTTATGCAATTAAACTCGTGGACCAGTTTAAGAATACAACAATCCGTTCCATCACTTTTTGCGGTTGGGAATCCGTTCCATCACTAAAATAACTGATGTCACACGGAAAGCTATTAATGGACATAATTATCTGTCGCATGTCAGACGATCAATGTGCCAAAGTTACGACCCAGTAGGTGGTAAATGACATCGCCGCAGGCCCAGACGGAGATGGCAGGATGTGCTGTACCGAGAGAGGTGAAAAGATAATAAAAATAATTATAATGTAAACTTACTAAAACACATTGTATTACACTCATGAAGTGTGTCAAACTGATTTTGACTGAAATCACAATCGCCGTACTCGAATGTACTACACGTTTTCAAGACTGTGTCGAAATAAAATCTGTAACAATTAATTAACATAAGTAGTAGTTTATGTACTTGCAGTTTAGTAAGTGTTCATACACACGCGCGACACGCGTCATCGGCAGAGGCAACTGCTGCCGTTGACAACGTGTCGCTCAAATGACCCCCTCCCGCTCTGGGTGGAGCTGAAGGGAGTGTCAGACTCTTACTGACAAAACCCACCCGTGTTCCTTTCTTAGCCCATTATGTTCCGGGCCAGCGGTAACCCTTTCGGACAATCCCGCTGACCTATTTAAGAGGCTTACATGACCTAAGGTGCGGTCATTGTCGGACTGCATAGAAAAGAAAGAGAAGCGCGATGACACAACACTGGTAATTCATTGCAAATTATGAAGCAATTATTTCATTACAAAAAATCTATTGTTTGGACTAAAAAATCAAAACACTAATATTTTAGTATGTTGCTTGTAAAATAATCTGACCAAAAATCAGAATGATTGTATGTATATTAGTATGGTTTTATTGTAAAAAGAAAGTTTTTAGAGGTAGCTTCATGATTTTTTTCTATTGTACCAAATTAGCTGCATTATGTTTTTAACACACTATCTACTCGTACGTAGCATATATTCTGAAGAATATTATATATTTTTATGATTTTGTTTACTGTAATCAATCATATACTTTTATTGTTTCTAAAACTTGCGTTTTTTGTGTTAAGGTCCTGTAAGCCCCTTAAATACTAACCTACCTGCCTATTTTTGTTACAGGTGGCATTAATTTTTGGAGTGAATGGCGCTTGTCGTGGAAATGAACTCGCACCGTACTGAAATACATGAGCGGCACGTTGTCGACGGCGGGCGTCGACGGGTATCGGCGGCGGGCGTCGACGGGTATCGACGGCTACCGTCGACACTCGTTGGTACAGCTGCAATTGCCTCTGCCTTTGAGGCGTATTGCTCATGTATATGCATACTAAGGTCATCGTTCGGAGAAGTTCTAGCACTATAATTATATACAGGGGGTGTGTTATTGGTAAAACATTAACAACCTCTTAAGAGGTCATTTAATTTGAGAACTCATGAGTTAATGATGAGTACTCATTATGAATAACTTTTACTATGGAACCAAACCTGAAATCGTGAAAAATAAATCAGCTGTTCCCTACAGAAATGTAGGGAACAGCTGATTTTTTTCGCCAAAACCCAATATTTCGTATTACCCAAAATTGAAAAACTGTATTGTTACTGGTGTAAGCCTGTTTCTTCCCTCAATAGCCTAGTAGTATAAGGCACGGTCTTTATGATCGGCTGGCGCCTGGTGATGCGGGTTCGTCGGGATTGTCCGAAAGGGGTACCGCTGGCCCGGAACATAAAGGGCTAAGGAAGGAACACGGGTGGGTTTTAGTCAGTAAGAGTCTGACACTCCCTTCCGCTCCACCCAGAGCGGGAGGGGTCATTTGATGATTTCCCACCATGTAGAAAACAAAAAGCCTGTTTCATCCCACTTCATACCTTCTTCCACGCGGTCTGTGTTCTGACTGTGTCAGGACTGTCAGAGCAGCAGTAGCAGTAATAATTTAAGTTATAAATAAGGGTGTTATCTTTCTGTGGTAAACGATACAATAAAACTATGAAGTCGTAAACGATACAATAAAACTATGAAGTACGGCGAAAATATTCCAATGTTGTTGGACGAATGCCAACTTAGTTTTTTGAGACATTGCCAAGTGGTTGGTTAACTCTTCTCGTAACCAAAGGGCTGGCCTATTTTTTGGCCAAAGAATCAGCCAGCCTTTCAGGCACTTCTCCTGTTGACAACGATGCGGCCGAATTCTTTGATGCCCTATGATTCTTTCTTTTTAGAGTTCCGTACCTCAAAAGGAAAAAACTGAACCCTTAAAGGATCACTTTGTTGTCCGTCTGTCTGTCAAGACCCTTTATCTCGGAAACTCGTGGAGGTATCGAGTTGAAATTAAAACATTGATATACAAGGGTTTTTTGTATATCAATGACCATATACTCAGGTCTACAGTTCCTTGAAGCTGTGAAAAAACAAACTACTAAGTTAATGTAAAAAAGATACGGCCGTTTCTGCCGTAAAAAACGTATATTTCGACACTCTCAAGGGAATCAAAAATTTTAGGGTACTTCCCGTTGACCTAGAATCATGAAATTTGGCAAGAAGCAATTTCATGTAGCACAAGTAAAGGGAAAAATCCTAAAACCGTAATTTTGTAGTTACATACCTACAAATTTGTACGGAACCCTCGGTGTGCGAGTCCGACTCGCACTTGACCGTTTTTTATACATAAGTATACTTACACATTATATAGGTAAAACGGGCTGCTGTCCGCAACTCCACGTCAATGCGCGTATTTTGCGTACCATTACACATCACCCATTATATATTATTATTATAATTCAATTACATATTATTATTATAATTTAAAATTAAGTAAATATTTTAGGTACATTGATAAGACCGTACTTTGAAGTGGTCTTTTCTTCCCTACAAGCGTAACCATTCGGCTGAAGTTTGCAGATAAGTAAGTCATCAACGCTTAATTGTTCTGAAACAAAATGTTAAAAACAAAATGTTAATTAACGTCTTTTTCTGTCTAGTTGTCGCAAGCGGTAAGTACTGCTGAAAACAGGAAAGACAATTATCATCAACAACAAGTGCAGCAAAAAAATCGAATTTTCTCAGCAGATTTTTTTTTTCTGGCTATATTACCTATATGTCGCAGCCAACTGGTTTAATTAGCCGTTTAGTTAACCGCCTAACCTTTTAACTAAACGGCTGCCGTTCAACTAACGACCTGAATGATATTTAATTATAAAGAAAGAAAATTTGTTTATTCTGCACAAACAAAAACGCACATTGCAAATAACAATTACAAAAAATATTTAAAAAAGACATAAAATACACACACATAACGTAGTCAAAAGCCTCGTACTCAAGCTTAGAAAATGTTGACAATTTTGTCCATTGCTTGATGTCAGGCCCAGGCACCAAAGACAACACACAGTAGTGCAGTTATAATAGTAGTTATAGTTTAGGTTGGAACTGTAACCAATCACGTGCGAGCCGAATTGGTCACAGTAACTAAGCCAGGGCACCCCGACCAAATGGGTTAGGTTAGGATAGAACTGTGATTGCCCCCCCCCCCCCCCGGTGGGTTCCCGCATTGTCGAGGCGGGGGGCTCAGTAGCCATGGCTTGGACACCCACGGTGAAGCAAAGAGGAACCCGAGGAGGGGCCGCTCGTCAGGGCTTTTGCTGATAAGCCAACGACGTAGCGGCCAAAAGTAGGTTGCGGTGCCGCTTGGGCGACATCGCAACAGAGGCGGGCCGTGATGTCGTATGGGAGGCATCGCGGCTGAGGGTTGTAGGCCTCGGCGGGAGAGGAGTGCCGGTATTGCGGTGCGCCGCTCTCCCTATCTTCCGTGGCCTTGACGGGGTCGCCACCGTACGGTGGCGGACGCGGTGGGGCTGCAGGGGAGGAGGAGTATTGGTATTACGTTGGCCGCTCTCCCTATCCTCTGAAGCCCAAAATTGGCAGGCGGCGAGGCCAATGACCTGACCCGTCGCAGGGGGACCAAGGGTGCCTAGACACGGGGTCTTCTGGCGCCCATGTGCTGGTTTACTCCCTAGGGTGGTCGCGGCGTGCTGTATGTTCTGGTGCGCCGGTGATGGGGAGTGCTCCTCTGAGGAGGGTCCGGTAACGGACAGCAGCGGCGGGTTCACGAATGAGTGCTAACGCGTGTTCCCGTGTTCCCGCCGAAAGCGGCAGAGGAGGACACCGTGGAGTTTTAGTGGGTTAGAGTCCCACATAACTGCACTATCATCCCGTGGTAGTGCATGAGCATTTCTCCAAGATAAAAAAGATAGAACTGTGATCACCCCCGGTGGGTTCCCGCATTGCCGAGGCGGGGGGGCTCAGAAGCCCTGACTTGGTCACCCACGGTGAAGCGAAGAGGAACCCGAGAAGGGGCCGCTCGTCAAGGCTTTTGCCAGTAAGCCGACGACGTAGCGGATAACACGTAGGTTGCGGTGCCGCTTGGGCGACATCGCAATTGAGGCGGGCCGCGATGTGGTATGGGAGGCATCGTGGCTGAGGGTTGGAGGGTCCGCGGCCTTGACGGGGTCGCCACCGACGTGATGACGGTCGTGATGGGTCCGCAGGAGAGGAGGAGTATTGGTATGACGTTGGCCGCTCTCCCTATCCTCTGCCTGCTATCCTGCGGCCGAAAATTGGCAGGCGGCGGGGCCAATGTCCTGACCCGTCGCAGGGGGACCAAGGGTGCCCAGACACGGGGTCGTCTGGCACCCATGTACTGGTTTGGTCCCTGGGGTGGTCGCGGCGTGCTATGTGTTCTGGTGCGCCGATGATGGGGAGTACTCTCCAGAGGAGGGTCCGGTGACGAACAGCCGCGGCGGGTTCACGGATGAGTGCTTACGTGTGCCCGTAAACCCACATAACTGCACTATCTCCCCGTGGTAGTGCAGAATGCATGAGCATTTCTCCAAGACAAAAAAAAGTTAGATCAACCGCGTGCGAGCGGAGAGCGAAGCGAGGCGAGCACTGCTTCCAAAGGTCAGGCGGTTAACTAAACGGCTAATTTAACCAGTTGACTGCAACATTAATAATATATGACATGTTAATATCATATGATAATATATTAATTTTACACCCAAGCGGTTAGGTAAATTATGCTAAACAATATTTTAAAATAATATAATTTATATTAATTGTTATAAAATAATCAACGAAACAAATTTGAAAGTTATGGCTCTATCGTTAACTTACGTCTCATGAAAATGATTGAACAAGATATTAGATCGAAAATTAACAAGTTATAAATCAAAACGATTCTTGAATACATATTTATGACACAGACGTTATTTCACAAAGCATCATCACATTATGCTTACAATGTCAAGACTGATAAGGTGAGCAACGCGTGAAATTTTGATAACACCATACGTAGTAGAATCGTAAAAAAACATTAATTATTTTGTGTCAAATCTAATCGCAGTTTCTTCTTTAGTTTGTCTTATTCGAGCAAGATGAGACGAAGAGCGAAATAAGCCAGAGTTACTTTGGAGCTGAAAAATAGGAAATCTTTATCCATCGCCTTTTTATTTCCAAATTAGACAAGTAATTGTTTTCTACTACGAATGACAGCCATAGGCTGTCATTCGTAAATCTTTGACAGTCGCTACGGGTAGTCGGAGCTCAAAAGGACAATCAGTCTTATCAAGGGGTATTGTGTTACCCAGTAACTGGGTTGTAGAGATCAGATAGGCAGCCGCTCCATGTAAAATACTGGTATTCAGCTGCATCCGGTTAGAAATTATTGGAAGCCTACCCCGACCGTTGGGAAAAGGCTAGACAGATTGATTGGTTAGACCACAAAAGGGATGAATGAAAGGCAACCAATGAAAGGAAACTAATTAGTAATGTTCCTATTTTCCTTAAAAGGTGAATATTTTAGCAAAATATTAACATTCAGAACTCATTCTTCATTTTAATAAAGCAATTTAATTTTGAATGTCAACAGTTTTTTTCGTCTATTCAGCTTTTTATAAAACTTTCACAAACTTCATTTATAACTTCTGTCAGAATATTATAATATTCGGCAGTATTAATTAACAAGGTAAAATAATATTCATAGCTAACATTAATTAATTGTGTTATTGTTTACTTTGACAGTCTTATGTTAGACGATTTCCATTTCCCAATTTTTTATATAGTTACCTGAGAATGAGACCGAATACACTACTATTTTCTCGCACAATGTGGCACTGTTCACTTTTTTACTAAATTAGTCTAATTTAAAGTAAATTTTAAGGTGCGATATGGTAACGTATAAATGTGGAAATGTAAATAGTCTACCTACGACTGTCAAAGTAAAAATTAACTTTAATACAAATAATGATTTGTCCCGCTTAATATTCATTATTGTTAGTTATTATTGCACTTTAATATCTCTATTTTCGTCGACGGCACATAAAACCTATGAAGTGAGAATTCATATAGATTCTGTTGTTCACAAACTAAACTAAATTTTAGTTCAGTGCATCTTTTTCTTTCTATTTCATTAAGAAAAGGACAGAAGATAAATTTTAGTTCAGGCCTGTTAAATTATTCAGCGCTCTTTTTGGGTACAAAATGTTCGATACCTGAATGATGTCCTGTTCCAAATTCAAATTACATTATGTACGAGCGGGTCATAATGAAATTCAATTCAGTATTCATCAATGATGTCATATACCTAATTTGAAATTAGCGAGCAGGTGGTAGAGCTGTGGTGGTCCAGTGTAACGGCCCCGATTTACAAGAGATCGTGGGTAAACCCAGACAGGCGCTTTACTTTGTGTAAATAATTTCACCACCACGGCTCATAAAAACGTTGAAGGAAATCGGCACGAACTGAAACCAAAAATTCGAAGACATCACATCTACCAACCCGCACTGGGCCCGTGCGGTAGATTACAGCCCACTCCCTCTCGAAAAGAGGAGGCCTGTATCAAAGGGACATTATATGCAGATTATGAGAAGGTGGTGTGAAAAATAAATAAAACACTTTCGTAGCACAGAAAATAGCATTGATCTTTTAATATAAAAATTATGTTATTTTACTGTTACTTATATAATTACTATAGCAATAATGACCAGTAACTTAGCCAAGATTATTATAAAGGTGCATGAAAAAAACTGATTACAAGAAGGTTTATGGGGCGACGGTATATATGGAAAAGATATCATATTCGCGCCGCTACTTAACATAATATATTATATGTGTAAGTTACTGTAGGAAAAAATGTTTATTTAAAGACGGTATTTAGCAGCCCTGAGGATGGGGTACTTGTCTCCCGTGCAGAGGCCGCGGAAGTCATCCATGGACAGGTCGATGATGGAGACTCCTCCGAGGTTCTTGGCCCTGGATAAATATAAAAAATTCATCAAATCACTACTTATCTCATAATATTTTGTCATAATTGGAATAAACCTGAATAAAATAATTTTGTTAGTTAACAATGGCAATTCGGAACCAGAAATTCTAACATTGTAGTATCTCTAAGTAGTAGGTCGTAGTAGTAATCAAACGAATCTGAACCATTGACTTTTAGCCAATTAAAGCCGCGTTCACAGCAAACATTTAGACAGTCGCCTACTGTAAGCGTCATATTCAAAATGTATAAAAAAAAAACGTCAGCCACCGACTGACATCAGCTGGATGGTCTGAAAGGGTTACCGCTGGCCTGGAACATAAAGGGAAGGGCTAAGGAAGCAACACGGGTGGGTTTTAGTCAGTAAGGGTCTGTCACTCCCTTCTGCTCCACCCAGAGCGGGAGGGGTCATTTGATGATTTCCCACCATGTAGATAACAAAAAGCTTGTTTCATCCCACTTCATACCATCTTCCACGCGGTCTGTGTTAAGGAAAAAAAAAAGCCACCGACTGACTGTCCTTGATTTTCTATAGGTTTTTCACGTTCATCATTTACATCAGAGTTGGCAGGTGATGTGTATGCAGCCTATAACGCATGCACTTGACACGAAGCATCCTCCAGTCATCGGTACGGGAATTAATAGAAATTCAACTTACTTGACGTAACCCGCCCTCTGGCCAGCCGTGTCAGGGTCCTCGTATGACACCCAGAGACCTGGGTCACCGTTGTCGTCGGGTAGACGGAAGGCGTATGTTCCTGTAAATATATTTAGTTAATATCTATTACACGTTTACCGTAACTATAAATGTATTAAACAATGTAGACGTGTCCATAGATATAATTATATAATTGCATAATTTTGTGTGTCCGTATGACGTTAAGTAAGGGTGGTTGCAAATCTAGCATTTGAACCGGGGTTTTTGAATTCGCGCTCGTAAGCGCGCTACATTTCGGGCATCAACAAACTCGCATCTTTAAGTACTGACCAAAGGGTCTGTGCGTATACGCACAAGCCCGTGGGTCAGATGTGTATTATGTATAAGATTAAATATCACCCAAACGAGCTTATACCCGCATCTACTTGAAGATGAAGTCTAGAACCATAATAAATGAAAAGCAAACAGTTATGAATAAAAGTATTAAAATATATGCATACGAAAGAAATATTGCAAGAGGCAAGTTATTAACATTTTTACTTTTAACATTCATGGCCATTTAGCATTTAGTAGTGATTGTTAAGAAGCTATAAGCCTACTATTAATGAGTACCAACCAAACAGAGGGCTTAGGTCTTGCTCCTTTGTTAAGCCCTTCTCTGAAAAGTCAAATTTGCTAGCTAATAGTAAGCCCCTTCGTACACAACGCAACGCAAGCAACCGATACACGAAGTCCTTTGATATGTAAGTCGGATCACACACTACAACGCGCCACGTGACGGGCCGCGGAAAACAGAGCCAAATTCCCCCCTGCCCGGAAGCGCGTTTTTATTGAGCTTAAGTATGTAAAAAGCTATGCGCGAGGCGCGTCATCTGCGCCCCGTCGCGTGGCACGTTGTAGTGTAAGATCCGCCTAAATGTCAGATTTTGCGTCACCTCGTGTACCGCGGGCCTGTAGCTACTAAATTGTCATCAATGGGTGCGATATCGTTAGCAAAAATTAATAAGTATTAAATTAACACCACGACAACAAACGATATAGCACCTGTAAGGAATACTCTAAACTTCTAAAGGACCCAAAGCATTTTTTACAGCAATGTAACCATCGGCAATGGTTTTATTGCTTGTTTTCTACAGATAGATACATTTTCTATGGATACTCACTAATTTACTGTACTTTTTTTAATACATAACTTAACTAAATGTTCCCATGCCGATAGTTGTTTAGTATGCAAATAATAACGCTGCCTATACTAAGTACGATAACCAACGAAACTATTTTTAATTTGCTAGACTGAAATGACAGCTCCGGTCGACCTTTTTTTGTCAACAATTGTCCCAGCTATCATTTTGGTTTAGCGAATTAAAAATCACAGTTTAAGATAACACCGTTATTTATAGGCACGTAATAAGTCATCATCATCATCTGCCTAGCGTTTTCCCAACTATGTTGAGGTCGGCTTCTAGTCTAAACGGATGCATCTGAATACCGGTATTTTACATGGAGCGACTGCCTATATGATCTCCACAACCCAGTTACTGGGTAATACGATACCCCTAGACACGTAATAACTTAAGTATCTTACCTAAATTGTCACCAATTATTTCGATACTTGCTTTTCAGTTTCAGCATCTCAATACTCAATATCTTTATTGCTTTACCATAAAGGCTCCAGCAAACTGGCGCGACGCGCGACGCGTATCGCGCGCGACACAAAGGCACCGGTCGTTGCGCGACTTGCGGTGCCTTTGTGTCGCGCGAGATTTTATCGCGTGTCGCGCCTGTTTGAAGGAGCCTTAATGTGTACATAAGTGGTAACTATATCATTTAGATCATTATGGACCCTGTAGGGCACAGCAAAAGATTAGGAAAGAGGAAGCCCTGTTTGTAGGAACAAGTTTAACTCGAGTAATAAGTCAACAGTGTTAGTTATGTTATCTAAATATGTCATGATCTTATTTCAACATAATTATCGGGTTATGATTTAAGAAATAGAAGTGCCAACCAATTTTCATTACATACACAGGAGACAGTTGTACAGGCTGGCAGGGAGATCGATGTGCAACCATGTCACCGTAGACTCGTAGGTACAGACGCCTGCACATCAAGTTACCCGAAACTGTCAAATTTTCCCAATCAACTTTGAACCTTATGCTTTTGCGATGAAGTAGAAAATCTATTAAAGAAATTTGACAGATTGTAGTAGCTTGATGTGCTGGCATCTGCACATGATTCTGAAACACCCTGCGTTGAACTTATATGTGGTTATTAAAACAAAATTGCTAATGCATACGTTTTGACCACTTTTCCATGAAACAGCTTATTTTTTTTATAACTGACGAAATATTTCTACGCTGGGGGTTTAGAAACATGTACTGAATTCATGTTTACAGTTTACGCGTCGATCTCCCTGCCACACCCTGTTTAATATATTTGTTCGATGCACTTCATTTTGCAAGGATTGTATAGAATTTCACTCGTAGAAATATCGACATAGGTAATCCAATCCCATCGACATGTGGCATGTTTTGTCGCAATATTTTTTCTTGTTTAGGACATATTTTTTACAGAATTATAATCATTAGAATCATTAATACATCTTTCTAAGTTAAATTTGTACCATAAGAACAAATCTCTTATGGGAAAGTGCTTATGGAACAAATCTAACTTAAAGAGATATATTAATGATTCTAATTCTGTAAATACATATCTATTCTAGTCGCGAATCATATTTTGAACAAGATACAATCTGACACTGGCCTGCAAATTGCAAAAAACACGAAAATTTGAATTTCGTGGTCTACCACTGCGCATTCACCTTAAGCTTTGGCTCCCTAAGAAAGCAGACAACGGTCACACCATAAAGGCTCCGTCAATCAGGCGCGACGCGCGATAAAATCGCGCGCGTCGCGCCTGTTTGCAGGAGCCTTAACGGCTGCCCAAGTACAGAGTGACACTTTTAAATGTCAAATGATCCGTGCAAAAAAGTAAGAAAAATCAAATTTCGCGGGTTACAACTGCGCATTCACCACAAGTCATTTGTATTCTGACCGTTTGCTATACTGGCAAGTTACATTTTTATGTACAAACACATTCGCTTTCACGATTGTTCACATACCGAAGCGCTTGCTGGGGTCGGTAACCTTCCTAAGGTGGGGACGCATTCCCTTCTGGTGGTTGGGGTTGATCAGCTTGGCGCAGACCTCAGGGTAACTTAAGATACCCTCTGTTTTGGTATAAGGACCTAGAAACAAAGACACAAGAATTAGCTTTAAAGAAATAATTTTAGTCAGTTATTTCAGACAAATGGAACTGCATATATGAAAATGACGTGGATAATAATGACGTGACTCTTCTAAACAAAATTATTATGAAAAATAATGAAAGGCACAGCTGCAGCTTCGGTGTTTCATCGTGCAATCGCCATCGAAGAGGTTATTTAACTCAATGTTAGTTGGCTTAAAATAACCCAAAATATAATAAACATTACAATCCGTAACTACTTGAGATGGGGCTAATAAGACATGGTTAGCTAATCTCTTGATTAGCAAATATTCAGTAAAGATATGATGAATATTCATAATGTCTTCATTATGAATATTCACATGCCCCTCTTTTCCATTGGGCACTCTGGGCAATTGCCCAGGGCCCCGCGATCTTCGGGGGTCCCGGTCTGCTATCATAAAAACATTTTTTGCAGCCGCCGTTCTATTCTACGCATTATTAGTACTACCCGATTCAATGACAAAATAAGAGATTTAGCGCAATTTACCTAAAATAAATCTCTAGCTAGTAAATACATATTAGTATGTTTCTCTTATTGTCTCTTATCTACATAGGGGCCCCGTGATCCTTATTTGCCCAGGGCCTCCATTAGGTTAAAGACGGCCCTGAATATTCATCATATCTTTACTGAATATTTGCGAGCACAAAATTGTTCGAAAGTCAGAATCATTTCTCTAAAATGGATTTCCACAAGGCATTCATACGTCGTCACACTTTAATAACGAGACAGTATCTAAGTATTGCTAAATGCGTTCCATGGTAGCGCATTATTTATATTCATTTTGTTAGTTGTACTTAGCATTTGCACAAAATAGGTATGAGGGAATTTCAGCAAGAAGTATAAGTTTCTATTTATTATTATAATAATTTGTATCGTTCACAATGCGCAACGATCCTGTGTTACGCATCAAATGAAAGGCTTTAGGTGATGTTAAAAAAACAACACAATAGGTATTTGCTGAAATAAAAACAGTCGATTTATTATGTAAAAATCTCACCATGAAAACTTGGTGAAGTGAACTTCCAGAGAAGTCATCCTACGTTAAGGGATCTAGAGATTGACAGCTCACCTCATTTCACCTCAGTTTTCACGGTGTTATTTTTACAAAATGAATCGGCTGACTCTTTAACATGGATTGCGAAAATAAAACAGAAATCCAAAGCAGAACAATTTCATGGGCTCTTTTTTAAAAGCGCCCGTCTGCCAATGTTTGAAAAACTTTTTTAATACAGTTGCTCAAAAAGTGGCGTATTGCAGGGACGTATAGCGTTCGGGAAGTGGGCTATTACATACTCGTGCTTTTTTTTTACCTTTCCCTAACTCGTGCGTTTTCTTTCCCAAATGTCAAAATAATGTCTATTAAAAAGAAAAACCAACCATGAAGTTTTTACTAAAAAAATTCATAGAAGTTTTTATGATTCATGCAAATACGTATATTTCTAAAAAGAAGCTACTAATTTGTTTCAATATCAGATTTAATGATTTGATTGAATGAGTTAGGTTAGGTTTCATTTCATTTCATCTCATTAAATTTCATTTTCATTTCATATCAATAAAAAAATTCTACTGAAGACTTGGCTGTATGGGCATAGTTTCCTTTGCCTACCAGAATGGGTAAAGAAAAAAAAAATCACTGCTTATATTTTACGGTTGGCGCCATTAGTTAGTTGAGTTTATTGTGTTATTATTATTTTATTAAATTGCTTCATTTTTTCGCAACTGTATTAAAAATAGTCGTTCAGTACACGTGCGAAACCGTCATTGCAACTTGTTCCGACTGTCAACCCTCGCCTTCGGCTGCGCCTCGGCTCGGGTAGACATTTGTCGGAACTCTTTGCAATGACAACCTTTCCGCACTTGTAATGAAATATACTATTTATAAATACTTGACGTATGTGCAACGAGGCGACAATATTTTTTTATTATATCTGGGCAACGAGGAGACTAAAAATATCTGCAGACTTGATGTACCATTTTGGGACCATAGAGGGCCCAGTTCGAGTTCTAGACGACGATATCCAGAAGGTAAATCTGAACTGGCTTTATACAGCATCGCCTCTGTCCGTCACACCTGTGTGGCAATCTTTTTCTGAAACTCAATGTCCTATTTTACTCTTCGTGTACGCTTGAAGGGTAAAGCGTAATTGATTACGACATACCAGCTTCACCAGGGCCATCAGCGTGTAGGGGAGGAACACCAGCAATCTCGCTCTCGGCGTCCAGCTTCCATGTGCGGGCAGCAGTCGGGATAGCCAGGATAAGCTTCTGGGAAGGAGCACCTCCTTGGAGCCTGTTCACAAACAATAACATTGACCAAATTGGAAAATTATAGCTAGCGCACTAGCGTTTCGACGGTACAACTACATATGTTCCATAAACTGATTGGGCCCAATAGGTGGCCACAATTATTGCGGCGTCAGAAGCGTTATTCACATCATTAAGGGAGCTAGTGATCAGCCATTTTGGGACAATTCATTTATCAAAGCGGGCCCTATCAGACTACCAGCGCTGCGACATTTATTTTTTAAACGTCGCAGCATCATGCTGGTATAAGAGCCTTTTGGCTTCGTATAGGACTTTCTGTTTCATTTTCTTTCTTTTTGTTTTATTGTTTTTACATAAATTGGCATTTTTTTTACTGTGTTCAGTTTAGTTTGTGATCTTCCTGTACGAGTTACAATAAATACTTTTTCTTTCTTTCTTTCAAAGTTTCGTAGATCCAGTGTTTATTAAACGAGTTCTAAAAAGGTTCTGAAACTGACCAGTAGGTGACGACAGCGTCAGCGTTGAGCAGAGGGTTACGGTTCTGGGGGGTGTACAGGGGGGTGGTGTAGTCAGCCTCCTTGGGGTTACGTTCGGGGGTCTCGAAGTCATAGGCGCCAAGGTTCACGAAGTCAACCAGGTTGATGATGGCAGGGACGTCATAGTAAACTGGTAAAAAAAGAAGACATTAGATTGGAAACTGTAGTATAATTATCTGAACATGGTAGGTAAAGAAATCGGGATCACGGACTACGGTATTAAACTGATCCTAAATAGGTGACTGTACGGTCTTGTGATTCACATACGGATAATGCCGTGTGTGCACATAATAGGATAATCACGATAAAAGGCCATATGATCACTACTGTACCACGAGGTCGTATTGATATCCTTATAAACATACATTACTTTATCCATACCTATTTTAATCTACCTTAATACGCGTCTCCTTTTAATACCTAACGTGTAAGGAAGAAGTATTGTAGGTATTTTATCATTACCAAAGAATTGAAACATTATACAGCCAAGTATTGACCAAATTCCACATAAAAAACCGATCAAGTGCGAGTCGGAATCGCGCACAAAGGGTTCCGTATAAATTTGTAGGTATGTAACTACAAATTTACGGCTTTTGGGTTTTTTCCTTTACTTGTGCTACATGACATCTTGCCAAATTTCATGATTCTAGTTCAACGGGAAGTACCCAATAGGTTTTGATTCCCTTGCGAGTGTCAAAATATTCGGCATAAACGAAATATAAACGCCCGTATCTGATGCTTGCGTTAACTTAGATGTTTGACTTTTTCACGGCTTTAAGGAATTGCAGCCTTGAGTGTTTGATATTAATTTCAACTTGACAACTCCACGAGTTCCTGAGAAAAAGGGTCTTGACAGACAGACAGACAGCTAAATCTTATAAGGGTTCCTTTTTTCCTTTTGAGGTACGAAAACCTAAAAATCATATGAGACGTTAAAAAAAAACTACAGGTATTGCTTTTCCCATGAAGTCTTTTTGCCAGCTAAACATAAATCCCTTTATTAATAAACTCGGAGTGTTATGCCAAACTTAATTCTCGAAAAATGTATTGTTAAACCAAAGCTGGCTATTGGAGAAACTTTAGTCCGCATGTTTGAGCTATGATGCCGTCAGACACACAGATACACTCAATAACATACGTGTTAAACAAATCGTCATCATCATCAGCTGCCTGGCCTTTTCCCAACTATTTTGGGGTCGGCTTCCAGTCTAACCGGATGCAGCTGAATACCAGTACTTTACATGGAGCGACCACCTATCCCACACTCAAATATATACCTGAACTTATACCACCCCTTTATTCGTTGGAGGATAAAAAACTTTTTTTTATTTTCTTTATTTGAAATGGGTTTGCTCTTGACTCTATTCTAGGTCAGAGGTGACAAAGACAAAGTCTACGATGGAGTGAGTTTACCCAGAAGAAGCCTGTTCACTCTTCGGGTTGTATAAAAACTTACTAGTGGAGTTGACATTGGGGAGTACAGTGATAGCCAATTGCATGTTAGGCTTGACGTTCAAAGCTTGCTTCATCTCACGGACCAAGGCGGTGAAACCCTCGCGATGCTCAGCTTCCTTCTCATCGACGGGGGTGGTGCCGAAGGTCTTCTTGATGCCGTGCCAGATTGATCCTGAACCAATAAACATAGTTTATGATAACGCTAAAAACACAAAGCTAAACATGACGTCTTCAAAATTAACATATGAATGGGTGAGAAGAAAAAGGATAAAATTCCATTAAACACAATTTTACAGGAGCAATAAAAAACTAAATTGAATGAAAAATATCAATAATTATTAAAAACTACATTTTGGTCAAATAAGGGCATATAAGTATACATTAAAATCGAATTCACGAAATTAATATATTGGGTATGTTATCATTGGGAATTTTATCCTTTTTGGGAATTTTATCCTTTTTCCTTTATTGGGAATGTTATCCTTTTTCTTCTCACCCGTTCATATACCATTCCCATTCGTCACACCTAGTGTAAACAGTGGTTTAATTTACTATTGTAAATTTCATTTCCTGCGTTTATTTTGTTTTCTTTTTGCATTTACTGATAACAGTCAAACACATGAATAATTTGAATAATTTTTTATACATATGGGGTAATGTATTTGTACAGAGACCAAAAAAACCTAACAAATTGTAGCTTCAAGCCAACAAAGAATACATTTATTTAAAGTAATGGATTTGGGTGATTAGTACACACGCAGCAACTTTGTTTTTTAAGTACTGGCAAAATCACAGTTATCTTTATTCTCGTTACTATAAGGTTGCTATTGGGTTGCTGCTGTCAGCGGTAAAATTAGGCTGAGGCTACATTAGGTCGCGACGTGACCTGCGACACATGAGCGATTAAAACAAGTAAATGAATGCTCACGTATATGGCTACACCGTACATCAAATATAACTAGCGATCTTTGATTTCTTTATGCGATAGGAACAACATTACTGAAATCACGGCATCGGCTACATCAATGAGCGAAATTGAAGCGAATTTATTAGAAAATTGCTTTTTTTTTCGCTTGTAATGTAGCCATACCATGTTTTTCTCGTTTCGCTCTTCCAGTCGCATCGCAAATCGCTGCCTACTGTAGCCTCAGCCTAACAGTGAAAGGACTGGGCGACTCGCTAGCGATTTCAAAATCTCACGTTCGCACAAAGATTTTGAGGGCCGTTTTGTCGCTAGCGATGTCAGTCTGTGTGTACTAAGCATTGCATGTTGAGGGTTCTCACCCCAGGTGGAGCGGATCTTCTTAGGCTTGTACTTGGCGAACTGCCAGGCGAGGTCGATGCCGTCGAAACCGTGCTGCTCAGCCAACAACACCCCAGAGTTGACAAACGCCGTACGGGCTTGCGGAGACTCCAACTATGAAGGAAAAGTGTACAAATCAATATTTTTTGTCTTGCTAATTAATATCGGCCCACCGGTTCATAAGAAAACTACACTCGAAACCACAATAAATATAATCGTCAAACCCGATGAGCGCTGACATGCAAACGGCCTTACAGTGGTTGATAATCATTAAAACCTAGTTGATCATTAAAACCTTACCAACGGATGAGGAAAAAAGGTTTTATAAAAATGTTTAATTTGAACGTTAAGCAAGTATGAACACAATGTCCGACATTATAAAGCCTATTCAATTAAGGTTAATTGATTTGCTTCTGCTTGAATATTAATTCATCTTCATACCTATTTCGCTATTATAATACAATTTCAGAATACAGACTCATCTAATTTGTAATGTTAATTAATTTGCATAATCTGACGCTGCCTCCAACAAAACTCAATCATGTTTGTACATCAAATGTATTATTGAATGAAACAAACTGATTAGTTTCGTGGTTGTGCCACGAAACTAATCAGTTTGTTAGTTTTTGTTTGACTGCATCCGTGTTTAATTGCCATACTAAAATTGTATTCGTGCCTACGGATGAATCTAAAAAATTCAAAGATATTATCTGGTTTTGTTCGTAATTATAATAATATTACGAGTATATGGAATGTGTCCATAAATTAAGGCCATACCTTGTCGAGCAATTATAAAGCTATTATTAGAACACAGTTAAGACTAGTTAGGTGGAGCGAAGTATACTTTCTAACAAATGGAACAGCTGGACTTACCAGGAGGTTGTACTTATTTGCGTCTTCAGTGTCGACGTCTCCTCCAACGGACAGCAGGACCTTCAGGGCTGGGTACTTGGACTTGAAGTTAGTGATGGCGCGGTAGTTGGCGTGGGAGCGGTCTACATCCAGGTTTTCGTTCAGCGGCACCATCTTGTAGGTATCGGGCTGGACGCCGGCGTATCCATATACCAGGTGGGAGCAGAAGGACAGGGCCGGGTCCAGGTCCAAAGGCAGCATACGCGCTTGAGCTGGATAAATGCATCCTTCGACTGAATTAACATGTTTACAATGTATCTCACGAAGAGTTGGGATCTAACATAGACGTATGAGTGTATCCTTTAACTTCATGAGGACGATCTGGTACACATGTGTACCACAAGTAAGCGGTACAAATGTATACCCGCTCGTCCCTGAGAGGTTTCGATGATTGTATTCACAATTTTGTAAAGCCTTTCGCAACATTGTAAAAAGGTCAACAAAATATGTATATGTCCGCACAAAAACATAATTTGCATTTGTTACTATAAATGTGTATCCTCCCGTGGGCGTAGTCTTTTGAAATTGACTTGTCTGAGGACTCGGATTAAATGTGGTTATATATTATGTGCGTAGGTGTGTAGCTACGTATACAGGGTCAAATAACATTAGCTAGTGAAACTCTGCAGACGTAATGTGTATCGAAACCTAAACAAGAAAAATTTTGATGATATTTTAGTTTGGGGTCAATGACTGAAGGTTGTATAGTTACTTGATATTTCGTACGTACGCAAAATACGCGCATTGACGTGGAGTTGCGGACACCAGCCCGTATTACCTATTACCTACTTGATATTTACTTTTATTTTTGTGTAAGCTTAGCTTAAGACGTAATGTTTACGATATCAAAAAAAAAACTTATTTTCTTAACTCGTACTTTAAGTAATTACACAAGCAGCGGTCGTTGACCCTAAATAAAAGTTTGTGCAAATCCTTTTTTTAATGTTTTATCGTGTTTAGATATGGTTGTCGTTAACTCGTTACCCATCACGTGTACGAAGTTTCGCTAGCTTATTTAATTGCACCCTGTATAACTTTCACCGTGACAAACATTCGGACGATAGTTTCGCAATTCTTTTACGATGCCCTGCTCATGTCCGTTACAACACTACGGACTTTGTACTGTAAACAATATTATTAGTCTATTATCAACGCGACGTATCGGCTATTATCTGTTATTACGAGAGCTCTCAATTGAGTCAGGGTCACTCCTGAATTGGTCTTTGACTTTACTTTGACTGTCAACAATAAATTGAATACCTAATCCTTCTAAGTATTTGACCAGCAGACTTATATTGAGGAAAATATTCTCTTTTTGTTTAATATTTCGTAAAATATCATAATCAGCCTATAATTTTCCCACTGCTGGGACACAGGTTTCCTCTCAGTGAGAGGGAGTGGGCTGTAATCCACTACGCGGGCCCACTGCGGGTTGGTGGATGACAGATGTCTTCGAATTCTTGGTTCTTGGACGTGCTGGTTTCCATAGAGCCTAGCCGTGGTAATGAAATAATTTACACAAAGTAAAGTGCCTGTCTGGGCGACTTACGAGTAGTATAAAGTAGGTCGTAGGTTCGAACCTACGACCTACTACTCGTAAGTCGCGGCAGTTTCCACTGGGCTACCACTGCTCTCGTACTGACTTCGTAAAATATACGAC
The DNA here is from genome assembly GCA_963855955.1 of Luperina nickerlii. Classification (NCBI taxonomy): domain Eukaryota; kingdom Metazoa; phylum Arthropoda; class Insecta; order Lepidoptera; family Noctuidae; genus Luperina; species Luperina nickerlii. The sequence continues at coordinate 14,144,607 of OY979662.1, forward strand.
TTATTAAACAAATAATAATTATATTTACATGCACGTACCTAAATGTCTTATATATACTTTCATTAGAAATCTTTTCGCAATATGTAAATTATAATTAATTTTCCTTGAAATTAATGTTTTTGGTTGGTAACACCAATAAAATAAATAATGTTGCAAGTCGTGAGTCATTGTCAAAATAAAAGGTAAAAGTAAAATAAAATAATGTATAAGAATTATAAGAAGTTTTAACAATATTTATGTGAAGTTGAGTCAATATCTAAATGCTTAATTACATCATATTTCAGAGCATTGTTTAACATTCGACTAATATGAATAAAGGCACGCAAAACCACAGGTAGGCGTCTAGTGTTAGATTTCCATATCTCTAGTATAACTAAGAACACTCAATTCCATTGTTTCCGTAACATTAACCACTTAACGTCTGGCACGTACTCGTATCTAGCGAAATGACGTGATCAACACACCAACCATGAGGGTTAACACAATTACAAGGAAAAATCTAAAGAAACATGGTATTATAAGTAGAAAAATAGGAACAAAGAATCTTTTGAAAATTAGTGCTAATAAAAGGCTATTTTGAGTCATAAAGTTAAAAAAAGTAGAAAAAAGAGAGGGAGAGAGTTAGTTAAAATAATAATTTATAGAATAAAAGTTGTTTCTATACCAATCAATCTTCATTTTGCCAATTAATATTTTAACGTGTAAATATCAATAAAGAGATGTTCTAACTGGCTGCCTGGCAACCCAGCATCCTATTTACATAACACACTATCAGTCTCGATCTGAATCATTTTGAAGGATTTTGCTGATTCATTGATTCATATATTCGGAAAATTTTTTGCTCAAGAACGTAAATAACGCATTGAATGTTGTTGAACTGTCAAGATGACAGCCATTGCTACTTATCAACCAGCAGTGCGATTCTGTAACCATCTCATCGTGATAACTTAAGTGAAGTGAGCGTGGAGTGAGCTGTCAATAATGTCAATTCCTAGCAAAAACAAACTCACATCACCTAAGTTTTCACGGTGAGATTTTTACAGAATCCACCGATAGTACTCTGTATCAGCAGTGCGATTCTGTAACCATCTCACCGTGAAAACTTAGGTGAAGTGAGCGTGGAGTGAGCTGTCAATACCATGTCAATTCCTAGCAAAAAATAAACACACTTCACCTAAGTTTTCACGGTGAGATGGTTACAGAATCGCACTGCTGTACCCTCTTTGACTAAAGAATTACTATTATTTTGCTGTGCCCGACAGGGTCCAAAATGATCATATTCTGTAAAACCTACCACCACACATTGTGGAAGCAATAAATATATTGAGTATTATTAGAGTTAAATGACACTTTCCTCATTGACTCGTGTTTCTCTCGCAATAAATCAAACATGTAGGTACAGTCATCCTCAAATAGATGACGCATTATACATCGACAAGAACTGAATTTAGTTGTCTACAATCTTTGTGCCTTAATAATGTATCAATGTGTAGCCATGTCACATATTCCACATTGGATACTTAATTATAGCTACACATTAATACAATATTATGAACAAAGATTATTTAATACCACACATAATGTACAGAGGCGGACTTGATGTCATAGGCATTTTTTTACCTTTGGGTGACGCTGACGCAGGGACAAACAGTGGTACGTACGAGTAAGTGCAATAACGAAAATTGTGAAATAAATATTGGAATATAAGGATATATATCTTATACCTATTAAAAACTATTAATATAATATACATATATACCTAATTATATACAAATATAAGCACAAATAAATACTTATAAATACACGAATATCTAAAAAAAGTTATTTGAGAATAGGAAATCTTTAACGCTGGTTATGCGCGCGAACTTTAATTTTAAAGGACAATCGGTTGGATGCCATACTGTTGTTAGATGGTAGATTGAACTCTTGTCCATGTATACATAGATACATCTTTTTGAGGCTGACTCTACGTAACTATTATGCTCAATTACCTACCAACTTGTTGGCGTTGGTTGAGTAATGCTTACATCAACTAAGCTAGTTTCTTAGAATTTCTATTTATTTATTCAACACTTATGTAGGTACGGTCAGCACCAAAAGTCGATTAACACTTCAGTTTTTTTAATCTTAGTTATTGAGCAAAATATTAACACTTCAGTTTTTTTTAATCTCAGTTATTGAGCAAAATATTTGTTGAAAATTGCATCGTACTTCTGCTGCAATTTTGAATAAATATTTTGCTCAATAACTGAGATTAAAAAAACTGAAGTGTTAATTGACTTTTGATGCTGACCGTACAGCAGGTTGTCGTGTGACAAAATAGGATTCTTCAGTACAGACGCCAGCCCATGAAGCTACTACAATCTGTCAGATTTCTTTAATAGATTTTCAATTTTATCGCTAAAGCATAAGATTGGGTGATTGGGAATTTGACAGTTTCGGATAGCTTGATGTGCTGGCGTCTGTACATTTTCATAATTTATTATGAGACAGTTTTATAAACAGGGTGGCAGGGACATCGACTCGTAACCTGTTACCATTCAGTAGGTACAGCACATCAAGCTACCCAAAACTGTCAAATTTTCCCAATCAACTTTGAACCTAGTGCTTCAGCGATAAATTTGAAAATCTATTAAAGAAATTTGACAGATTGTAGTAGCTTGATGTGCTGGCGTCTGTACCTATATGATTCTGAACGCCTCTGATTTTTTTTTCCGATTTTTTTTTGTTGTTTTTTTTTAATTATCTGTTCCTTACATTTTGACCATGCAGGTTTTGCACTTTTCTATGGGGTAGCTTTTTCAGTAACCGACGAAAAGTTTCAACTCTGAGGCTGTATGTCTACATTGTCTTGACTCAGTCTGGGCTCTCCAGTCTCTCCAGTCTGCATAATCAGCCTATATTGTTCCCAATGCTGGGACACAGGCCTCCTCTCGGTGAGAGGGACTGGGCTGTAATCTACCACAAGGGCCCAGTGCTGGTTGGTAGATGTCACAATCATGTCTTCGAATTTGTTGTTCAAGGACATGCCGGTTTCCCCACGGTGTTTTCCTTCACCATTTTGAGAGCAGTGGTGACAAGTGAAGCGCCTGCCACCATATGGCACAAGAAAATCTTGGTTACAAAAGAGTCATCTAAATCTTTAAACTCAGTTCTATTATTACTACCTCTCAGGCAAAGGTCGCTAGTCAGACAAGCAATAGATAAATTGTTTGTGTCGCTAATCCGGGTACTTAATTACCCAGTTATGAGTTTGACAGAGGTTTATACATATGCATATAGAGATCAAGTCAATATTGTGTCTGCTAGCTGAGCCTCGTGACACGCCAAATACGGTAATCACTAATTCATGTTTAAGTAAACGTGGGGATATTGACTCGACAACCTCAACAAACAATGATATTTCGCCTTTTGTTTAACCGATAGTCTTCATAAATCTGTACTAATAAAAAAGCTGAAGAGTTTGTTTGTTTGTTTGAACGCTATAATCCCTGGAACTACCGATCGGATTTGAAAAATTCTTTTTGCATTTGCCCAATTCTTGAGGAAGCGGAATTCTTAATAGCGCGGGTTAGCGATGCAGGCAACGCGACGGGGTGGCCCGGGGGACAAGAAATTTCCCGCGGACGAAGTCGCGGGCAGAAGCTAGTAAATTAGGATAAAGCAGAGGCAAATTACAACCATTAAATTGTGCGCGAGTTTTGGTAGTAAGGACAATAATTATTAATGTTGTACTCCAGGATATAAACAAAAGCTTGATAGGAAAAGAAAACCAACAAAATGATGATAAATTTAGTGAGTTAAAAATGGTAGCCGTCGGTCATTCTGGGAATTCAAATAAAAATATGAAATTTCATCGAAGTCGACTGCTTTTGTTCTCTCCTGCTAATTGGAACTGGGAAATAGGAATTCTTGTATTTCCGACGTTACGTTTATTTGCTAAATTCTGTCTGGGTTCGAATTTTTTTTCTTTATAATTAACCGGCTGGACTGATCAATGCCATAAAAAAAAATTGTTGAAAGGTGCAGGAATAATGAAAAATGTCTCCTTATTGAAATTGTGCAGAATAAATGGTATTTTATCCTTTTCAAGATTTTTTTTTATTATATTTTTTTTTCAGCCATACTTGGCTTTGGTTTAAGTACGAATAAAAATATTTGTATGCCAGTTAATTTAAACCCAAGCTACTGCTGGAATCAGATTTTCGGGAAGCGCCAGGGTAGCCCACGAAATTCAGAATTCTTACGTGTTTTGCAATTTGCAGTTCATTGTCAGGTTATTTGTTGAACCAAATATGATTAGCGACCGTAACCAGTACGTATTTACAGAATTACAATCATTAAAATCATCAATACAACCCTCTAACTTCATATCACCCTATGACTATTTCATGAAATAGACACCAGCTAAGAAGAACAAAATTTGAATTTCGCAAGCTGCCTTTGGGGCTTCCACCTAAGGAGTAAATACTTATTCAAATCAAAAGCCAAATAAAGTAAATGAAGTGTTGTGGCATCTGCTGCTTATAGTTCCATCCGACGAACTCAAAAAAACGAACCAAGAAAAGTGGTGTCCATTCACACGACGCGACCAGCACCCTAAAGGCTCCTACAAACAGGCGCGACACGCGATATAATCGCGCGCGACCCAAAAGCACCGCTCGTTGCGCGACTTGCGGTGCCTTTGTGTCGCGTGTCATGTCGCGCCTGTTTGAAGGAGCCTTAATTACGTAACACACTCCACACAATCACAATCTGAATCATTTTGAAGGATATTGATAAACCATTTCTACATATGTCAATCACAATCTGAATCATTTTGAAGGATATACATATTATGTTCGAATAATCTGTCTGCTCAACGTAAACAATGCAATAAATGTTGTTGAACTGTCAAAATAATAGCCATTGCTACTGTTTATTGCTAGTGAGTTACGAAATTACCCTACTGATTTATAATGAATTAAGGCTCGTACACACAGGCGCGACGCGACACGCGATACAAAGGCACCGCAAGTCGCGCAACGAGCGGTGCCTTTGTGTCGCGCGCGATTCGCGTCGCGCGTCGCGTCTGTTTGTAGGAGCCTTTATTCAAATCAAAAACTAAAAGTTACAGAAGTCTGATGGCATACCATCCCACGAAGTAAACAGGACGAGCTAAGAAAAGTGGTGTCCATTCCCACGACACGACACGATGTTTACGATTCAGTAATTTGCTACCTGCCTACTTGATGACGTCACAAAAAGATTCATCTCAGTAGCCAACAAGGTAACAAAGCAAGACACAAATGATAAATTGATCAGTGCCTACTGTAACTCTTTTTATTTGCAGCTCACGTCACAAGGTCACGAGAGAGGCTAAAACAACACAAAAAAATAAGGAAACTGGCGTGCATTATTAAGTATACCTTGGTTTGTTTCGTGCCTATTATTAAAGCTAAATCAAATGTTTGTCTATCAATTCCGAGTATTTCTAGAATAACATTGTTTGTCGAAGGCGTTATCATGTGCCCTCTTGTTGACACGCTTGATACTCGGGTCGTACTCTGTGTACGTGTGATTGTCTTTATTGGCTGTTATCTTCATCTGTCACTTATTACTTAAGGCACTACCTCGAAAATCTAAAATCCTCGAAAACCTACTAAGCGAGCGAAAGTGATGCAATTACTTTTGAAACGCAAAAGAAGAGTGATGGCTATAATGTGCGTGCGCTCGGAATAAAACGAAGTATGTGCCCAAAAGAATTCACTACTTTTTTAACAAAATAAATGAAAAAACTACTTTGAGGTAAACTTTGATATGATAATTCTCTATGAATGTTTTAAAGTAAATTCCATTGAATAACTCTTAAGCGTTACGCCGTGATGTCGAAAAAAGTAAAAAAAATAATATAGCTTTGCAAATTTTTTGTATGGAGAAAAATTCGTTTAATCGTGTATTCCTTTGACGTGATACTAGACGAAAGAGTCAAAAACCATATACCAAAATGTGAAATACCTATTCCACATACTTAACAAGTTACACGAAACAGAAAATTAACATTTTTTTCAATATATCACCTTAACTATTAGGTACCTACGTAAGTTTATCGAAATTTTAAGTGAGCGTTGTCAGCGTTAGGGTTACTCAAAAGTTATCATATCGAAAACAAACGTCTTGTATCTAAGTCGAGACGAATATTCTTAAGTAGATATAAACGGATATTCTTATACAAGGTCTCGATAATTTTGGGGTCAAAAACATTTTGATATATAAATCAGGTTTTTTCATTACACCTCAGTAGGTAAATTATTACGATCACACCATCTATTTAAATTAAATGTTAAATCGAATATAAATGACGTTTCGGTTTATACCTAACGAAATCAAGGTAATATGAATACAAGATCGATTTTCTTAGAAAAGGCCTTGTTTGTTCGGCCTTCCTCTGTTGTATAGATATAGCCGACCACGTAATTGCCTTTCCACTTTTGAAAACAATCTCCAGTAGTTAAAAATACTTCACAAAAGTAGAAACTATCTAACTGTCACATCGAAATATAGACTCTGTAAAAATGTCATCGTAAAAACGTAAAGTAAAAGCGTATTTGAAGTGAACTGTCATCCTATTTAACGCTAGGGAATCTTCCCTAGATTCCCTAGCGTCAAATCACGTGACAGCTCACTTTACACTCACTTCACCTAAGTTTTCACAGTGAGATCATAGGTCGGCTGGATGTTTTGTGACGTGCAAATGGCTAAACCTTACCAGTGGTAACGCAATTCTATGGTCGACTATACGTACCTAGCTACAAACATTCAAGTTATTCTTAAGTCACCATACAAAGCTTAGTTATAATATTACGTAGAAGGAAACAATGGTGTGTTTGCAAGCATTTACAATTGAAATTAAAATGAACAATGTAACTATTACAAAAAAAGTGTACTGCATTCGCAATTTAGTTATCAAATATGTAAATAAATAACTAAGCGACAACACTACGATACATCGGGATAAAAACTATCCTATGTGTTAATCCTGGTTAAATACTGTCTGTGTGCTAAATGTCATCCGACCAGCCGTTTGTGCGTGAAGAAATATGTAACAAACATACAAACACACTCACAGACTTTCGCCTTTATAATATTAGTCTGGTGTACCAAATTTCATCCAAATCCGTTAAGTAGTTTTTGCGTGAAAGAGTAGCAAACATCCGACCATCCATCCTCACAAACTTTCGCGTTTATAATATTAGTACCTACCTAGGGTAATATAATATTAGTAGAATAGTAGGATTAGAACGATTAAACGCGACAACGTAACAAAATAACACATTTACGCGTTATAATACTTACTATTCATATAAATTACAGCTAATCACTTTACATCAAAATGCCAGTTACAGCAACCTAAACCGGAAAATAATAATATCGAATGTACCGACAAGATTTTTTATTTTGTTTTAATATTAACGTCTCACAGCCTCACAGGTACAGACGCCAGCACGTCAAGCTACCCGAAACTGTCAAATTTTCCCAATCAACTTTGAACTTTAAGCTTTAGCGATAAAGTTGAAAATCTATTAAAGAAATTTGACAGGTTGTAGTAGCTTGATGTACTGGCGTCTGTACTATTAATTATAACGATTTTTTCGCGAGAGTTGTAATTTCGACCTTCATAACCGCTGTCATCATAAAGGGGTAATTATGGCTATCATTTTGACAGTTCAACAACATTCATTGCGTTATTTACGTTGTTGAGCAGATAATTTTCTCGAACATACGAAGCAGTGGATTAGCAATATCCTTCAAAATTATTCAGACTGTGATTGATATTGTTACGCAATTAGGATGCAGAACTTTAAAACCATAGATATAAGATTTATATTTCTTTGTATAGAACATAATACACCAATACGCCTGTATTTCCCGAAGGGTTAAGCAGAGGTGTACAGACGCCAGCACATCAAGCTACCCGAAACTGTCAAATTTTCCCAATCAACTTTGAACCTTATGCTTGACGCGATAAAGTTGAAAATCTATTAAATAAATTTGACAGATTGTAGTAACTAGATGTGCTGGTGTCTGTACCTATTATACAAGAGCCTATTTCCGTGAATACATAACATAATTAGCCTATTATATTCTTACTGCTGAAACATAGGCCACCTCTCGGTGAGATGGAGTGGGCCGTTATCTACCATGCGGGCCCAGTGCGGGTTGGTAGATGTCACACATCATCGAATTAAGGTAAATAGCTGCGACAAAGTTTTGTAACTAATGTAGCTATTAAGTACGCAATCAATTTGTAAAATGTGTTTTTGTTCCAATAAAGATTACTTATTATTATTATAAATAATATCCGTGAATTTCTCGATCAAATACTACAGGTAAGTGTATACCAAGAAAATATAATAAGTAATTTCCGTGATTTTCTCGGACAAAAACTCCAGGTAAACCAGGAAAATCGAACTACTTATAAACAACCCATCTGTATTTCAAATGCAATATTCGAAACGACATCATCTACTTCATTATTCGAGATTCGAGAACCTTCATCAATAATTGCACCCGTACCACAAAAACATTGATAATACACTACAATACGATTTATTCCGGCCTGATCCACTGAACCCCCCCTCCACAACCCCCTCCCCCTCCTCGATCCCCTGCTAGTTTAGACATTAGCATTTTTTATACATTTGGTCAATTGAAGTAAACGTTATAACGTACCTACCTATGCGGGTGTTCTCATTGCCAAAAACTCCCGCAGAAAAGTTACGAAAACAAATGAAACTATCACTTTTAACCCAGTATTTATTGCGATTGCGAAGGATTTATTTGCATTTTCCTTTCCCCTTTTTGTACAAAACTGAATGGTAATTCCAGCTCTAAATCTAAACCCTGATTTTTAATACGTGTAATGTTCTAACCCTTTTTTGACGAGGCCTTTGTCCGCGATCCTGACTTTACATAAATCTGGTGAGACATGTCACCAATTTTATTATAGGGTTCTTTGATTTTCACGTGTATTTTCAATTTACATTGTCCTAAATTGTACATTAGGTACCGCACTAGTGCGATAAGGTAAACCTAAAAGCTATGCAATACGAGCCACTTGAGCAAGGGTTTTGTGTTACAAAGCCTTATTTACGTGTTTCTCGCTAGCCACTGCTACGATATTAGTTAAACTTTAAACTGTCACTATAACAATTTCAATAAAATTTTCGAGGAATATTCAAGCTGCAGGTGATAAAAACACGAGAAAGATTAAAGCTCTGATTCATGGATGGACTTTACCTGTATGTAGGCTTAAAATTGTACATAAGGTTTGTTCTATTTATACACCTGAATAAGAGCATCCATATTAATAGCTTCGTCATCACTGAATGGTCGTGCGTGTGTATGCCTTGAATATAGATGGAGCCAAGGAAGTTGACTACGTTGCATTGTTTAAGGTACAGGTATGGCCAACGAACAAAGACGAGTAACGCTGTTAACTTTTACACAATCATCATCTAAATTTTTAGATATATTGTCTTTCAGCATTTCATTTACGTACTAGTTATTTATACTACTCGTTACATTTCATATACATGTACATATTATTAATATTAAATTTAAGTCTGTTCAGCTTATACCTACCTATATTATGTAAATACAAAATAATAAAAAGCCTTTTACGTCTGTTCCAATAGTAATACAATATTTGGCTCAATAATTAAGATTAAAAAAAACAGTGGCACTCCGGGAGTGCCGACAGAAGTGAAAACAAAACACAAACAGAATACTTTGCCATCACTCACTGACATATCGGATATACATTGAAACCGAGTACATCCCGAAATCAGGCGAACACATCCGATGCGGATATTTTTTCAATTGTCATATAAACAATCCACGCGCGGTGTTGCTTACGGTAACAGTTCAATGGTTTTTCCCATTTCAAAAAATGCCGAACGCGCCTAGAGAAGTTTTCACTTCAAAAACCGATATATTAAAATCTGTTGTTCGAAGTTGACTTTGCCATCTACCTACATAAAAGCGATAAGTAAGTTTTTTTAACAAGAATCAAGTACTAGAATTATAATGGCAGTTGCTAGAACGATAAATCCTACCTAGTTTGAAAATTGAAAATCTTATCGAAGAAATATGTTTCACATAATATTGTTACAATCATACAATGGGACCGGCTAATAAGTAAAAAAGTTGATAGGTACAAATTAATGAAGTTCAAGTCACAACTTTGATTCGTGAGCTAAAAAAAAGAGATCTTGTTTTTCATTTTTTATTAAAATTTATCACAAGCCGGCTTAGAACAGCACTGTTCCTTTTACTCATTATTATTTTTCTACCTAATGTAGAAAATAAGTACCTACCTATAATTATATCCTTATCATTGAGGTCAAAGGTTGATAACAAAATGGCTTGTTTACACAATCACATCAATAGGTATTTTTCCCAGAAAAAGATAAAATAAGTAATTAAATAGGAATGTCTGTAAGTTTCACTGACTACCTCACTTGAAATACTCTAGCTTCCTTCTATCATATTTTATGTAGATGATCATCTTCATACTGCTCCCAACGATGTTGGGGTCCAGAATCCAGTTTAACCGGACGCAGCTGAACCAGACCAGTATTTTACATGGAAGGACTGCCAGAGTTGATCTGACCTCCACAGCCCAATTACTGGGAATATATTTTATGTAGATATCGCAAGAGAATATCAAATGTTTTGAGACAAGACAGTTTAAGTTTTGTCTGTATTATTTTCCTCAAAACCTGCTGGAGCAAGGTCAGGGTCTTTTTACCTTATTCATTGCATCAAATTGGTCATCTAAACGGCTTATGATCTCATTCGTGGTGACAACGTTTTTATGCGACTCTCAAAATTGCTTCCACGAACCAAAAGAATACGATATACTTAATAAGACTTTTCTTTGGGCATACAAAATAATGGTAAATTTTCTAACAAAAACCTGATGGATATTTCACTATAAAGTATAAACACATTATATAGGTACCTATCTATGTCTATATTTATTGGTTTTTATTACTTACGCAAGATCTTCATGCAAGAAAAATAATATTTTTTTCCTTAATTCCTAATAAGGAATCCCTACTTAGATCGCGGGCGCAACTAGATTCTATAATCTTATTTTTCCTACTTCCCACACACAGTAACATTTACAGTGTCCTGGCAAAGTAGGTATGTGTCAGCCTTTAAATAAGTTAATTGCGTCCGCCATATGCAGAAGAAACAGAATCACTATAATAGATTATATTAATTGGGATTATACACAGTTATGTAAGTATGTAAATCGTGTGTTAGGAGAGTGAAATCTAGCTCAGTTAATGATGTTGTTATTCTTATCGAAGTTATATAAGTCTAACTACAGTCACCACTGTGCTGTTACGGTTTCAATAGTTACCTTCTGATCGCAGATAACCTTTCACTATAAAAAATCAGTATTAGTTAGCTTGTAGGTTTTTCTTTTCACGCTCAAATCGGTGATGGATTTATTAAAATAATTACTGCCATCAAAAACAGGTACAAATAGGATTGATATGTAGAAAATAATTCTGAATCATGTGTCCCAGCAGTGAGAAAACCAACAAATAGGCTGATTATGCATCTACATCTAGTTGGACGCAACTTAAATTAAGATTGAAAAATTGTTAAAAAAAAGTGGGTATTATAGTGAAATCTATTAAACGTCTACAAAATTAGGTCGGTATCAAAATATATCAAATTAGCGAAATCCCACAGAGCTGCAAAAAGGTATTTCTCTCATATACATAACATAATTTCTATAAAAAAAATTTTTGAAGAGTTGCGAAACCGTCAAACGAACAAAATAAAAATTCGCTAATTAAGTAAGTACATGAATAAAATCGCTCAGCAAAGGTAAATATACTTACATTCCCTGACATAGCTCTTGCTGTTGTAGTAGCAGACGACTTTGCTGGTTGAAGGGCCAACGGCTCCCGCTATAGCCAGAAAACCGGCTAAAACGATTAAAATATTCATGGCAATAAATAACTATACTAAATGGCTGATCTAAATGACTGATCACCACGACTCGTGTGTGGCGAATGAGCCTCGGCACCCGAACACCACCGCGCTTACGAGATGCTAAAAGGTCAAAGATTAAAGATGACCGTATCGACGGCGTCGAGTTTCGGCGAATCTTATCTGTTGTTGTTTTTAACCTCTCTTGCTTGAGGAAAGATAATTATGCTGCCTACATATTTTCTTTATTACCGTTTATAGGTACATTTATGTATATTCTTCTTGTTGTGTAGGTACTGTTTTATTTTAGTAAAATTGAATCACGTAGACCTACTTATTTGATACCTAACTACTTGCTTTTGCGCGCCGCTTCTACAGCGTGAAGGTTGGAAATTATCCCACTGGAACGTACTACCGTGACATCAGACCGGAATAAATCGACAAAAAGTGTTAACCCGGGCAATGGTCTATCCATGCGCCAAATTACTTTATGTATAATAAAGTAAACACACAAACAGACTTCATCATCATCTATCTTCCACAGCTCGACTTTACCCATTGCGATAGGCCTCTCTTATCAAATGCCATTCCCCACGCCCCTGTGCCAGCCTCATACAGGTTCTACCCGTGATGATAGCAATGTCGTCCGCCCATCTCACCGTCATTTCGCCTTCCATTCCTTGGATGCCACTCGGTCACTGCCTTTCTCCACCTGTCATCATTGCTCCTTGCTGGGTGTCCTGCCCAACTCCATTTGAGTTCCATAACTTGTTTTCCGATATCGGATACCTTCGTACGTCTGTGGATTTCGACGTTTGGGACTCGGTCTACAAGCTTTATGCCAAGCATGGAACGCTCCATGGCTCTCTATGCCACCCTCACCTTATCCACAGCCTCCTGTGTGAGCGTCCATGTCTCGGCACCATACGTCATGGTGGACAGAACACACTGGCTATAGACATTGTGGAATTTTGGCTGATTACAGAATGTCGTCCAATTTGCTAAATGCGGTCCACCCAAGCATTTCTAAGGCTAGGCTTTCGCATTATTAATAATTTGTATAGACAGTCCAATGTATATAGTCCTTTCACTTTAATATACAATTGACGGGTCTGTATAATTCTATACTTGCTTTAAAATAAACTGCTGTAGGTATAATACATTCACTTAATCAATGACTCGCCAAGCTCGATGATGTCATTGTGCTAGTAAAAAAGATTTCATGTAACAAACATAATGGACGGTACAGTACTCGTCGAATGAAAGCCTCAGCCCCGAGGAGACTGTTGTCAAACTGGTTGTTTCACAGGATCCCAAAATCAGATTCTGTAGACGAGTTTAATAAATTATTTAAATCATAATAGGTCAAGATTGTTTCATTTCAATCACCTCGGTACATATACTTAGCTTCTTACTAATAAACGTTGTATAGCGTCTGTATAGTTACACAAACACAACGCTTTGTCTTCTTCTTTCGAAAGTCAAATTACTGACAACTGAAAGAGAGAAATCGGTGTGTAACTATTCATCTGATATAATACGTTTATTAGTAAGGGGGCTAAAGAAAAAGTATATTATAAATAAAAGTAAAAGTTATAGTATAATTATTATACTTAAAGAAAAGTTTAAAAAATATGATTAGGGGATATCATCATATTACTTATACCTAGTAATTTTTGACACTACTTTTTTTTCTATCCTGTAGGGTATAACTTCTTGTAACTACCGGTACAGGTAGATGCACCCTCATTCCATAGAAAATTGTCGTCATCCTTATTGTCAAGCTTTAATAAGTCATCATCACTGTGCTAAGCGTCCGCACCCTATCCTACTTATAACAATAATAAACCCGAAAGTTTGTGAGGATGGATGGATGGATGTTTGTTACTCTTTCACGCAAAAACTACTAAACAGATTATGATGAACCTTTACAGTAATATAGCCTATACATCAGAATTACACATAGGGTACTGTTTATCCCGATATTTCCACGGGATCGACACTTATGCGGGTGAAACCGATCGGCTTAAAGGATTTGAATGAAAGGACATTGCTCGTCGTCCATACATAGTTGGCCTAAGATCCAACAGGGAGGTGTATTTACTTTTTGGGTTTTAGATAATGTATATATTCGATTGAACTTAAATTAAAACAACGGACACTTTTGAGAATTCGAAAAAAAACAAAACACTTTCGGATTTTGAGGTTATACCTAATTACGTCAATAAAAACATGCGGTATGTAGCAATAACAGAAGGCGCGTGCAAAGTGACATTACTACCAAATGTCAAATGTCATCTGTCAATTCATCAATTGTCAGACTATGGACACATATTATTGCTCGTTTGACGTTTCAAACAGCGCTCAATCGAGTTTTTTGATAAGCCGTATTATGGTTCCGCCACATCATAGCGGACGTGTGTAACTAAAAACCATTATCGTATATGAAGCGTTGAGAATACTGACGCTTGTCTGTGTCAAACTCTTATTAAGAGTGCTGTTACAAAGACTTGGCTGTATGAGCTATAATACCTTTGCCTATTAAAAACCTCAAATTGAACCAAAAAATAATAACACCGATGATTATGACGGAAGTGAATACTTTTTAAAATGTTTTCGAAATTAAGAAGTGTCCGTTCTATTGAAATATTTGTAATGTATATTATTAAAAGAACTAGTAATTATAGTAAATGTTTCATGCGTGTTGATTCATAGGCCATTTTTTACAATGTCCTTTGGCACATGGGTAAATCATGACCTGGGTTAGGACATAAGATACTTTTTATCTCGATATTCTCACGGCATCGAGATTTATGCGGGTGACACCGCGGGGCGCAGCTGGTTTTTGATAAAAGTTATTTACAGACAAAGGTCGCTTGTTCGATAAGAACGGTAGACAAAGTTGCCACAGGGACTGTGGAAATATGAGGCCCCGGGGGATCCCGATTTCCAAAGTTCATGGATTTTTAAATCGACTTTTATTCGAATTACGGTTCAACTTTTATGAAACAACATAGGTGTGTCTTGTAAAAAAAATAACGGTTGAAAGAAATCATATTTTTTTGTTATTTACCTAGTTAAATATTTACTCAGTTTTTTTAAAGATATTTCTAGGTACTTGCAACGGTAAAGACCAGTTTCTACTTACTATCGAACGGTTTATGGAACGAAAATCATCACAAAAAGCTATCAAATTGGAACGGTTCACTAATGAATTCTTTTTTCACTTTTGATTCTATAAAGGCAGTGGTAAAATTATGCACACAGTAACTGATTTACTTGTTTATTCGGGTAGAGTTTCCCCTTACAATTATTAGCATGGAGTGAAGTACACAAAACCACCGCTTAGCGCTTTTATAATACTGGCTGGCTGGCGGCTACTTCATCTCCCCCGGCTCGGAATTTGGCGGGGCAAGGCTCACGTAGTGGGGAAGTGACGTGCTAGTCAATTGACTTCCTCTTTGCTGTGGCTGCTGTGTCGTACTTGGTTGTCATGGCTTGGCTTGGCTTGGCTTGGCTTGGCTTGGCTGTGGCTGTGGCTGTGGCTTTGGCTGCACCCAGACAACACGGCATGGCATGGCTTTGGCATGGCTGGGCGTGGCGGGCTTGACAGCCGGCTTAACGGCTGGCTACCGACATCTAGCGTTACACTCGGCCATCCTGTAACAATTGCTCCCGCAATGGAAGCAACAAAACTACGATTACAAGTCGGCTCAAGATCACAAACTAAATAATCAACTAAACATGATAGAGCAGCTAATAAAACATCCTTAGAGCATCACAAAACACAGCAGGAATCTTATTCGTGGCCTGTGGCTTTTCATTAAGCCCCTGCAACAAACCTCATGTTTGTTTCTCTGAATTCCTCCTGAATTCCGAGTCCCACGGGCTCTATGGTCTCTACAAGACCCCGACCTCCGCCAGAGTTATAGACGCATCGCGCACCCACGGACTACTTGAGTTGCCTCAAGAGACACCGATTTCTACCGGGCTACGACTATGTAATAACTACTGGTACGGTCCCCGACCAGTCGAACTAAGATTCACTACTATCACAACTAGACTTTTACTTGGCTTTCCTTAAATTCGTCATTAATACTCTGATCCCCTTTGCCTGTGCCATGGCATATGCCTTACCCTCATGAGCGTACTTGATTCAACCAGAGTCATGTAATCAAACTTTAATCAATCATAACAAAAAAAAACATCAACCAGAGCCATGTACCATCGTGATCCACATTACAACAATAATCTTTTTCACTAAGTGCCTTAGACACCTGGAAACCCACAGAAGAGTAAACCACTCTAACGCTACGGCTCTCTAGCCGAACAGCAATCGCATGGACCCATGTGTATCACCCTGTGACTACACACTTTTTACTACGGTCGATAGAGAACCCCTACTCGCGTGGTTCCCACTACTTAGGCTTGCTCATAGCTCATCACCACTGTGATCACCATCTACTTCGACTGGTACATGACCTACTGGCATCATTCGTAACCTATCGTGAGCGTATTTAAAAATTGCATTGTTAACTAGATTGGGCTATACCTAACAATGTAACAGTTTCTTTTTCTTGTTGTTTACCAGGGAAGCACTCGGTGCCTCGAGTCAAAACATAATGAAAACGACTCACCAAATTCGTAGACAATAGATCTGTAGCTGGCTTAATGGCTGTAGTGGTTGCAATCTACATTTTCCTTGGCAGAAGTCGTGAAACTCCTCGCACGAAAAGCACCGTCCTTGATCAGCGATTATTCATACAGGAGATCCAAAGAATGCAGCGCTGTCCACTACTGTCATTCTGCTTGCACACGTCCTTGTGTGTTATAACCTGTAACCAAAAAAATCAACAGCAGTGCATGTTCCACTCGGCCAATTCTGACCAAAATTATTACAGGTTCTGATGAAAATCACCACGAACTCTTTCTCCCAAAGCCGACATGTCGAACAACACCCATACTCATTAAAATAATAGGAAACTCATTAAAATATAGCAATGCTCATACTCTGACCTCCATCCGGTCTTCATCATCACACTTATAACCTCTATCCGGCCATAAGCAACAAACCAATCGACTTCCATTCGGTCTTCAACACGTAACACCTATCCGGTCACTAACACAATCAGGCGACCTCTATCCGGTCACCTCCACAAACAACACCATCAAGATCATCATTTCGAGCCTTTATCAACATAATTCTTAAACTAGGTTTGTTCAACATGTTACTTTATTTTTCCTATAACGTTACAGATTATAAGAAAACTCTTACTATGCTAGGTACTCTAAATCTTAAGTTGACTACTTAGTATTCAACTAGTCTTGTCAGCGTTATCATTTTCGTCATGGCTAGTCTCGTCATCGTCACCTACGTCTGTGCCTAGAGATTAACTACGATAACATGGCGCGCCCCTCCAAAATTCAGAAACGTTTGAAAGTATTTGTGTAAGTATTTACAAAGCACCACCAACACTCACAACGCATGTGTGTGTAATGCAAAAACCGTCAAACAAAAACAAATCCACGGATATGTTGCTCGACTAGTGCCGTCATTAATCGCTCATTATTATTAGTATGGCGCTGCACTGAGGTATTCTATGAAACGAACACGTGCGTTGTCTTGCGCGGTCGGCTAGTTATGATTAGTTGACCAACAAATCTGGTAATAAGTGAGATATTACGAGTACCGATTGCACAAAACTATGAATAAATTTTATTGTGTTCAAATATTGAAATTTAATTTACTCTAAATCTAATATTTTGATGTTTAATGTTTTCAATAAAATGAATGAATGAATGAAATGTGACTCTTATTATTTTTATACATATTAATAATTTATGACTGTTTATTATATTAATCATTAATGCTTTATAAAATAAATATTTAATAAATGAAACCTTTATAATATATTTGTAACACATTTATTTTTAGTTACTAAGACATCAAAATCATTAATTAACAAAAATACGTAATCATAATTATTATAAAAAAGTACATAATATACATTATGGTCCAAGTGACAATGAGGGCATTATTCATACTGCCCGGGCGTTATTAATAATACCCTCATTAATCACTTGGCCCACAACGTTTATATAAAATAAAAAAATCTTAATTATCTCTATTAGCACTGGAACTAAAATTTTGTTCATCGCTGTCATAGAAGCTTGATGTGTCGTTTTCAGAATCTGATTCTCCTACGTGAATAATAAATTCTTGCTCGTCGTCGTAGTTATCCCAGTATTTGGATTTCGTCTCCTCCACATGTCTGCAAGTGTTGGTCCACATTGTGCAATCGATCATGTCTAGATCTTCATGAAGTAATTTCATTATGGATGTGTAGTTATGGTCTATATTTTTGTTTGCGACATAGTTTTTTAACACTCCCCAAATTTTCCATGACTAACTTATTTTGCAATCAGTACTTTCGTGTCACTGAGCGATGTAGTATCAACAACTTGACTGTCTCAGACCGCTGCCGGCCTGCTACTGAAGACGAACACTTACAACTACATACAAAAACTTTCGTAAGGATATGGCTAAACACATCGAAACAGTAATTTGGAGGGGCGCGCCATGTTATCGTAGTTTATCTCTACGTGCATGTCAACGTCAGTTAATTTACACAGTCGGTCGTGTGCGTACTTGTACGTCCGGCGGAAGAAAGGGACTTCAAAACATAAAGATCACTTGTCAAAACACCTTAAATGGACCTCTGAACTTCCGATCTAGTTTAGTCTGATAATTCTGATTTCACTCTTCGTTTTCTAATAACACAAAATAGCCTACCCAAAATAATACTTTGCAAGTAAATGTCGTGTAGAAATGTAATAAAATTTCAAGTTTTGTGCTGAATACACGCGTTTAACCAATACCAGTCATCGCAACAACATTATTCACAACTCGCTTTTTGTAGCATTTGCACCACGCCGAAATAATGTGATGGCTTTCTGCTACTCAGGGGAGACCTGGATGAGAGGTCTGACGAATTACACGATAAAAATAAAATGTTCACTTTGATCTAGGCAGCCAACAGTAAGGATATATGCAGAGTACGTACCTCAGACTGCAAACTGACACTCGTTGAACTTCCGGATGTCCATGAGCTGACGATGGGGCCAAGGTTTAGTTATGTTGATGAGATGAGATGATGATCACACGGAGTCGGTTAGAATTTTTAATGCTTTTTGAGCTGGTCGCGAAGTCGCGCGTGTTCCGATCGGCGTCCGTTACGAACTGTCCTTGTGCTCTGACTCTCTGAGCTTTGACGTTTGCGTACAATGCATGACAACATACATGACAATCAAAAATTTGACGTCTCGTTACTGCTGGTAAGCCCAGAGAAAAAATGTGAACGTGTTGTTGGAAAGGAGTTTTTGATGGGAACGAAACACTTTTACTAACGAGCATTCAGCACCAGAATCGTAACAAAACAATACAGCTGACCTTTATGTTCCAACGTGCCTGCGGGTAGTTGTACGACGCAAACATCCACTCGCCGCTGCTGCTTGCAGCGCGTGCTCCACCTCCATCATCTGCTTGGCTGCCACTTCTCGTGCACCGGGTCGCAACATGTCCTGGATGCCCTCACTTGCAGCACACGAAGGGCTTCACCGACGGCTGCGGGCTGCTTGGCTCGATTCTTGAAGTCACTCCACGTCTCTGATAGCTCCACGCTACGTCCTTCGTACTATTTACGATAGCCACGTTGATACTGCTTCGTTTGTGCGCCTTGATGACGGCCACAATACGACCTCCTTGCAGAGAATTTTCAGCAAAACACAAATCAGCTGTCGTATTGTGTGCTGTTACGTTTGTACACGCGTCCTATCGCGTTTTCTAATTACGGGAACACTTTTTTTTTTCTAACATGGCGGTAGGGCGCAACTGGCGCGTCACTGGGCAAAGGTATTCCTGCATACAGCCTATGCCCAAAACAACATTCACTATGATCGCGCATCCGTATCTGGCTTGTCTGGGTTCAACTCGAATTTTTATCCAGGTGGTAACTGTGCATTCTTCGTTTTCAGGGTCAAATTCTGGAATTAACGATGCGGCACGGTGGTCTTTCAGACGAATGAGGGTAGGCGCTTCGTGTTCCAGATCGTTGAATGCTTTTTCAACTTCTTGTGCTAGGAGAGTCTTCAATATTTTCCTTGCAGATGGTGTGGATCGACCTTCATCGTTTGAATCTTCAGACATCTGGTTTACCGACGCAGAATTTTCGTCCTCCCGACTAGGCGACCGTGACGTTTATAAGTAGCAGAGCGTCGTTTCATCGTAGGTTTTTTTTTTCGATACCACTTCTGAGTATAAAGGCAGTGGTAAAATTATGCACACAGTAACTGATTTACTTGTTTATTCGGGTAGAGTTTCCCCTTACAATTATTAGCATGGAGTGAAGTACACAAAACCACCGCTTAGCGCTTTTATAATACTGGCTGGCTGGCGGCTACTTCATCTCCCCCGGCTCGGAATTTGGCGGGGCAAGGCTCACGTAGTGGGGAAGTGACGTGCTAGTCAATTGACTTCCTCTTTGCTGTGGCTGCTGTGTCGTACTTGGTTGTCATGGCTTGGCTTGGCTTGGCTTGGCTTGGCTTGGCTGTGGCTGTGGCTGTGGCTTTGGCTGCACCCAGACAACACGGCATGGCATGGCTTTGGCATGGCTGGGCGTGGCGGGCTTGACAGCCGGCTTAACGGCTGGCTACCGACATCTAGCGTTACAATTCATTTTGTTGTGTTCAGACGTTTCACGTCGACTGAAAGATGCCGAATGAAAGACAAATATGAACAAAAATTTAAGGATTTGTTACTCCTTACTTAAAACATCATCATTCTCCGGCCATAACACAATTTTATTTGGGGTCGGCGCAACATGTCTTTTTATTCCATACCATCCATAATCCATCCGTTCCATTCCACCATCCATCCCATCCATCCATCCATTCCATTCCATCCCATTCCATTCTTCTATAATAGTCATCATCTTGGTATTTACCCCATTTCTAACGATTTCATCATTCACACAGTCCATACATCGTTTCTTTAGTCTTCCCTTTTTTCTCAGGATGGGAAATCATCAAATGACCCCTCCCGCTCTGGGTGGAGTGGAAGGGAGTGTCAGACTCTTACTGACTAAAACCCACCCGTGTTCCTTCCTTAGCCCTTTATCTTCCGGGCCAGCGGTAACCCTTTCGGACAATCCCGCTGACCCGGCGGGCTTCGGCCCTAACGGGCCCCTTCAATTTGATGCTGACGTCTCTTTGAGGCGCGCGTGGAACACGTACCCGCCGGCTCGGCACGGCCGTCTCCCCTATCATAGAGTTCCACATACATCGTTTCTTTGGTCTTCCCTTACAGAATACCGATTAGGACTAGTATTTGCCATCATGGTGAAAGGATAGCCAATCGACAGAAGTCAACTGTCACACCTGTGCCGGACGTAACAGAAGATCGGAGGGTACGCGCCTCGGGGAGGCTCCTTTCATGCATCCCATGCAATGATGATACTATCTTTTACTTGTAAACAGAAGTCACAATACCAACTTCCATATAAATTTTCATCCCCTAACAGCCAGACTAAGGTAAGAGTAGGGCTGGCCACGTTGCACGAATGCACGCTGAGAGATGGGCAAAGATCGTCACGCACTGGACGCCTGATGGCAGACATCGCCATCGAAGTAGACCGCGGCGAAGACGGTGTGACGATATAATTATGTTTGCGGGGCCAACATGGTCAGAGATCGCACAAAAAAAAGGGAGGTTTATGGAAGGAAAAAGGGGAGAGATTTGCCCAGTAGTGGGACACAACAGGCTAACAAAAAAAACTCTTGGTAGCTAGCACTTAGCCAGAACAAGAGGATTCCGGAATCGTAGGTTTTACATTGCAATTTGGTTTCTACTGGATATAAACAGTCTCATTCTGGAATCCTCTCGTTCTAGATAGTCAGGTAGGTACCTACCTCCTAGCTGCCGTGAGTAGGTATTATCTACGGAAGTTTCAATTAATAACGTAACATAGTATAAGTAGGTACCCTTTGTATGCAGATCGATCTACCTACCTCCCACGCATAACTAGTAGGTAGGTACGATGTTTTTCAACACCTAGTACGCCTAGGCTAAGTGGTATTAACAATCGTGTTACTCATGCCTGTGGCCCGCTGTTGATCAAATTCCATATACTTAGCTGGTATTATTAGGTTCTGTGGCCACTACGATAATATTTTCGCCATTGTACAGACGCCAGCACATCAAGCTACCCGAAACTGTCAAACTTTCCCAATCAACCTTGAGCCTTATGCTTTACCGATAAAGTTGAAAATCTATTAAAGACTAGCTGCGCCCCGCGGTTTCACCCGCGTAAGTGTCGATCCCGTGGGAATATCGGGATAAAAACTATCCTATGTCCTTCGCCGGGATGCAATCTATCTCTCTGCCAAATTTTATCGAAATCCGTACAGTGGTTTAGGCGTGAAAAGGTAACATACAGACAAACAGAGTTACTTTCGAATTCATTAATTAGTTATTTTTAATTATATTAGTAATGGATATTTGACAGATTGTAGTAGCTTGAAGTGCTGGCGTCTGTACTTAAAAAACACCATGATTGTTATTTCACAAATATTAACCGAACTTCAAATGTCATCATCAAATAAGTATAGCAAATAAGAGCAGTGGTGACCTCATAAGTACTTATTTTATTACTCACAGTCTGCTCTGACCACAGTCCCCATTACCACTGGGTAATGTCCCCGACTCACAAGTTGTAGGTAGGTCGTGGCTTTGGAACCCAGGCACGCGCTTTACTTTGTGTAATAATTTCATCACCACTGCTCTCAAAACGGTGAAGAAAAACATCGTAAGGAAACCGGTATGTCCTAGAACCAAAAAATCGATGACCACGTGACATCTACCAACCAGCACTGGGGCACTGGGCTCGCGTGTTAGATTATTATTAGCCCACTCCCTCTCGAAGAGAGGAGTCTTGTGTCCCAGCAGTGGGAACATTATAGGCTGGTTATGTGTCAAAAACTTCTCAAGCAAAGTTTGTAAAATGTTGGTATATGTCAGCATCAATGGAAGGGGCCCGTCAGGGCCGAAGCCTGCCGGGGTCAGCGGGATTGTCCGAAAGGGTTACCGCTGGCCCGGAACATAAAGGGCTAAGGAAGGAACACGAGTGGGTTTTAGTCAGTAAGAGTCTGACACTTCCTTCCGCTCCACCCAGAGCGGGAGGGGTCATTTGATGATTACCCATCCAGAAAAAAAAAATAAAAGTATGTGGGACCACCGCGCGAGCTGCCTCTACCAAATGTAAAAAGAATCATATAAACTTTTTTTTAGAGATATCTGATTCTTGTTGAATTTGAGCTGTGGCCCTTCCACTCACCATCGGCTAGACTCACGCACCCAAGAAAACTTTTGAGGCTTTTAAATCCTCTGGAGCACTGCTTTATAGTTGTGCTTTGATGGCAGGGCCACCTTTAACTTCGTCTCTCGATGCTAATGCTTTTTTTCGGTCGAGCCGAATATTAGGCCACTTTTTAGCCAAAACCGAAACTGCGGCCGAAACCTGACTTTTTGGCCGAAACTAGCTGAAACCAAAACTACGGTCGGTCTCAGTGCCCCGTGGTTACACCCGCATAAGCCTAGATCCCGTGGGAATATCGAGTTAAAGAGCATCCTTTGTGTTAATCCTGGTAATAAACTATCTGTGTGCCCATCCAAATCCATTCAGTAGTTTTTGCGTGAAAGAGTAACAAACATTCATCCATCCTCATTAACTTTCGCGTTTATAATATTAGTAGGATAGGATGTATTCCAATTGTTTCTTTGCATCCTGCCCGTGAAGTGAATACTATTCAACTAGCGTCAGGCGGCATACTAAGGAACTATTTTGTAGACAAATTATAGTTCCTTGTTTTGCCGCCGTTTACACTGGACATTCACCGCCATCTATGCTCGCGCAATGGCCATGTCGGCCACGGCCTTTCATATAAAAAAGTACAACCATCGAGCGTAGCAAGGGGGCTTCGTGGCTACTATTCTTATGCGAACATAGATGGAGCTCCTCCATTTTCTGGAACAAATTGCGATTCTCGTTGCACTAAGGTTTAGCAGTACACGTACAGTCAACCACATGTCAAAGGAACCAGTTTAACTTTACTTTTTAGTTTACATTACCTACTATTGGCGTGGTTGACTGTAGTAGTACGTAAAATGTTCAAGCTCCGATGTTTAACACTAGGTTCCTAGTTCTGGTAAGTACCTAGGTATTTACTTACTAGGAATTCATGGTAGTTGAGGAGATCGATATCTCGATCGATTCTCGAAACGTGTGATTGAAACGATGATTAGGGTTTTGTAGTATTACATCGTGCGTAAGTAGGTATATAGATTTAATTAACATATGAAGCTTAGCAAGACCTATTCTTCAAAACTATTCAGATTGTGATTGATAGTGCTGCATCCGCAGCGCATTCTAAAGGGGAACGTCCACTGGTCCACACCGGCTGCAATGCACGCACGTCACGCAACGGATTATGGTTTGATTTGTATGAATACATAAAGCACTGCGTCCTCTATCGGTACCGCCCGCACCGTGCGCTCGGTTCATTTCTCCGTACAAACGAACCAAAATCCGAACCGTGCCGTGCGTGCGTTTCGGCCGGTGAGGCAGACCAGTGGACGTTCACCTTATAAAGAGCATTATCAAATGCTCTTTTATTTAGAAAGTGCTGAACGAATATTAAGTTTGCTTACTTATCTGAAAACTAGAATTAATCATAGAATTTCAAGCACTAACCTGTGAATGCTAAGAGTTAACTTTTCAGAATGATATTACAATTAGGGTAACTCCGGGGGAGATGGCCCTACTAACATTAAAGATCTATAGCCAGGAAACCAAGTACAATAAAACAATCATTATAATCACAAAATATATGTATATTTCTTATAAAATCTTAATTAAACACAGTCTTTGAATCAACATAACATAGGTGGATATATTTTAGGTTAAAAATATACGACTGGTCATCTCACCCAGAGTGTCCGAGAGTGACGACCTAGGCTCGGGGGGAGATGGCCGGTACTTTTTTTTTGCCTTTTCCTTTACCCTTCCTGTCTCTAACGAAGGTTAAGGAAAGAAAAAGAGAAGTATTTTTCTTTATTTCCGCAGTTTGAGCACGTCTTCAAACTTCGTGCGGTTTTCGTGCACCCACATGTTACATTGCAACCAATCCTCGACTAGTTGTGTCTTATAATAGTTCTCGCCGCAGCGTCGGCAGTAAGTCCACTTCATTTTCGTCTTCTTCACTTCCAGAGGAATCGTGAAAATCTATTGGTATTTCTTCGACTGCTGTCCGAGATTCGACGGTATTACGGGATTAAGGTCATCTACCTCAAAAGCACGGGAGAGATGGCCATATCATTTTCAAAAAGAATGATGCAATCTCCAACGACCGTTTTTAGGTTAGAATACGAAAAAAGTTATTCTTCACAATAAAACGTCAAAAACAAGCGAAATTGAAGAAACCTTTTTGTGGCCACATACTATGTTAACCCCTTATATCCCGTCCACACTTTCATAGGAAGCGAAGATAAATTAAACATGGTGTGTATCTTGGCAGCGGGCGAGTACATGGCTAATGCAGAGCGGCGCGGCGCATTAATTTATTTGCAGTGCAGGTGATGTGCATAGCAGGGTGACATACAGGTAGGTAACAGTTAATGGCTCAGTACGCTTATTGCAAAAAAACGCATGGAAATGTAACAGGTACAGACGCCAGCACATCAAGCTACCCGAAACTGTCAAACTTTCCCAATCAACTTTGAACCTTATACTTTAGCGATAAAATTGAAAATCTATTAAAGAAATTTGACAGATTGTAGTAGCTTGATGTGACATCTCATGACGTACCTGCTACATGAGAATTGTTTCTGTTATAAAATAAGTGCCCCTAATGCCCGAAATAATTCAGAGACGCAAGCAAAGCGCCAAGGTAATTAAAATACAACATCTTAGTCATGAGAGAAAAAGTTACATTTAATTCCAAGATCGACAATATTATTGGTACAGATACATTGACCATATTGTATACTTCGAAATAGAACTACACTATGATAAAAAATTCCAAATTTGGCTTCCTTATAATCAGTCCTTTTCTTCCTGCTTATTGTTCGTCGTTCCGCTGCTCCGCTGGTGACCCTTCTCGCCCCTGCTCCGCTGGTGACCCTTCTCCCCCCTGCTCCGCCTTATCCGAGCTGTCTGCTCCATCGTGTCCACACTACTACCAGTCCATGGCATCCTCCACTACAATATCCTCCAGGTTATTCGAGTCCCAAACTTCTTCTTTCCAAAAGACGTTCTCGTCAATTTTATCGAATATTGAGTATTGATATGAGCACATAGATAATTAGATATGACAATAGATTAAATGATTGATAAATAGTAACTTTGTAGGTTACTTTGTTACTATTTTGATGGAATCGTGAATGAAATTAGCCGGCTGTCCGATGTTCGGGATCGTCATTGGTAGTCATCTCCCTAAGAGAACGTTCCACAGCATCTTCGACTATGTTCATCAGATTCTGAACATGTATTTTGCCCATTTCATCATTGGGTTCTTCCTCTTGTGTCCTCTTCTTCAGCAAAGCTTGTACCATCTCCTTGGTTACAACTTGTTTGTTAGTAACCCCAAACATCTTGTTGAAACGTTTATGGATCGCTGTTGGTATGTCATCATCTTCTATCTCATAGATGTATGCATCCATAAATTCGAGAGTCCCATCCAGATACTTGCTTGTTTTTGGATGCATTTGAATAATCTCCTCAGTCACTTTTCCATAGCGTATCATGTTGTTTACCTTCGCGTATCTGAATTTAATGCTGGTCCACTCCTGTTTGCATGCTTTTTCTGCAAAAGAAAGAAAAAATATGTAAGTGCATATCGCAAAGGCTCTCTTTTAAATGCAATGGGGACTTGATTCGCACGCTCAGCGGCTCAGCTATACCATAAATTGTTTTTTTGTTTCCAGGACAGATTGCCGGGTGGTACTAGGTACCTATATAATAATATATTGCATACGCAGGGTGGCACAGCACGTAATGAAATTCTGAACATCATACACAATCATACTAATATTATAAAGGCGAAAGTTTGTGAGTGTGTGAGTGTGTGTGTGGGTGTATTTATGTTTGTTACTTCTTCACGCTCAAACGGCTGGACCAATTTTGATAAAATTTGGTATAGAGGTAGCTGACACCCTGGAATAACATATAGGGTACTTTCTATCCCAATATTCCCACGGGATCGAAACTTATGCGGGTGAAACCGCGGGGCGCAGCTAGACTTCTATAAAAGTTTTTTATAAACAATAACAAAACAGATAAGTAGGTACTTACGCGGCATGCGAATGTCGCGAGCAATCCTATCCCAGGCGGTGGTCAGGGCGGCCTTGTACTGGGTCGGGGTCATCATGATGTCCCTTATGTAGGTGATAGGATGACGCTGAACCATCTTCATCACATCGTGCTGAAAGGGCGACCAGTAATTTTCCTCTGGACCGATCTTCTTCGCCATTTTATGTTCAGTTAATTCACTTTGCTCACAAAACTCGGGATACGTCTAATACCAGAGAGGGAACCTAGAGAATAAAGTAATGAAAGCGATCAATATTTTAAAAGCTGCGCAGCATCGGCGGGCCGGGCGTCGCGCGCAACCCCTCATCCCTTCTACTAATGCTTGGCCGATGTAAAGCCACTCACTAGGGGCTAGCGGTGGCGGGTCACCATGGAGCGGACTAGTGAACTGATAAGTCTGTGTAGGTAATCCCCACAGATAGGGACCTACATTAGACATTTCAGCTTTTCCTCTGAGATGGCTACGATGGCTGGATAGCTACGATGACTCTGTTAGTAACAAAGACCAATGGCACTTACTACTTTACTATTCAGTTTGGTCGCCTGTTTGTTCACCATCCAATTACACTAGGCAAAAAGAACACTTTTTTCCCCTCAGAGATTTCATTATATTGTGTGATTCGGAATCGTCGTGCTACGGAAAACCAAGGACAGTTAATAAAACATCTGTCACGTAAGTACTTATAATAGTAGATGGTTTGCCAAGGGAGCAAACAACTATTTTGAACAACTATTTTGCGCGCGTTTTACTTTATCATACAACTTAACTTTACTTGATACCTCTATATACTTATTATCAATACCTACAAGACGTCATTATCTCGTTTCTGTAAAAAAAATCTGGGTAGGTACCCTCCTAAATACATAATAAAATAATGTATTTTTTAAAACTAATTTTGTTTTTTTTTTCTATACATAATCAGCCTATAATGTTCCCACTGCTGGGACACACGCCTCTCAGTTGCAGTGAGAGGGAGTGGGCTGTACTTAAGCACGAGGGCCCAGTGCGGGTTAGTAGATGTCACGTCTTCGAATTTTTAGTTCTGGGACATGCTGGTTTCCACTTGACGTTTTCCTTTACCGTTTTGAGAGCATGGTGATGAAATAATTTCCACAAAGAAAAGCGCCTTTTTTCTTGTATGTGAAGATAAAAAAATGGATATTTTTAACCGACTTCTAAAAAGCATGAGGTTCTCAATTCGGATGCTTATATATATACATATTATGTATGTTCTCCGTCATATATAGACCGGTTCGCAAAATTCTTTCTTTATTCAAAAGAAGTTTAGGTATTCCGAAATGGTCTCATTTAAATTCCGTAAAGATCTAATGATAAATTTCGGAGACAGACAACGGAACTCTTCAATAAATGCCAGCAAATCAACCACAATTGCTGCTACCACATATTATGTATGCATTGTTTAAGGAATCACACAACATAACATCACGCCTGTACCCTCTAAAGGGGTAAGTAAGTACGCAAATGTGTTCAGTATACCACGGTACACCCTCATTTCTGTCAAAGTTGTTATTGGGGTAGTACCTCTAATCTAAAAATTCTCTCATTTTTTATTAATGGATAAAGTATGCTTCAGTGGCGGTACCAAAATTTTATGAACTTTTTGAATTAATTTCCATGATGAATAATACGAATTAATTTCCACTTAGTTTATATTGATGACGTTTTAATTGCTTCCCGTCACTGATATTCACATAGCAAGTAGTGTTATATGAATGGGTGTGGGGTAGGTTAGGTACAACTAAAACATGAAAAATAAAACCTTTTTTTTTTAAACAACTGCCTATAATAACACTACAAAGTGAAAAATAACTTTAATTTCGGAAGTCGGTGTCAAAAAACGAAAATGCGGAACCATCGACGTTATTTTTCACTTTGTAGTGTTTGATTTGGAAGACGGTTGTTTTTATTTGTAAAAAAAGTTTTTGCTGGTAGGTACCTATTTATTAGGGGCTAAATACGTTATTATTTATTCCGGATTTTGAGTGTTGCCCAGAATTATGAACTTACGATAATTATATTAGGTACCCAATGGCAAAAAATTGGATAGCAATATGTATCCTGACTGAGATACCTACCTATTAGCGAATACCTAAGGGCAAAGGGAGTTTCCGCGTTTGAGCTTTTTGCAATCCGCTTCCGCTGCTTGATGGAGGCAGCTTTAGAGCCTGGCCAGATATACATATATGTACCTATATTAAGACCTGCCAATTATGATATTCCTAGTAGTAGGACCCATACTTCTGTATAACGCAATCGAAGCTACCGCCCACCCTATTTTGTTGTTTGTTTTTGTAATTATTGCGTTTTGGTACGAAACATTTACTAATTTCACAGAATAGTAAGTACTAATGTAGGATAACGAAGCCCTATAAAATGTCTAAGGGTCTCTACCACTTAATTTCTGTAGAAAAATTGACATACATAAATTAATTGCATACATTATATTTGATTATATTATTTCAAATTGAAAAACACCGGTCAAGGCGGACCGGTTTAAAAAGTCACAGAGGGTGAGAGCAAGGGAAAAAAACCTTTATAAAAAAACCTTCACCATTCTTAAAAACTAGGTTGCATGTTTTCTGTGAATAAAGGTCATACAGATAAGAGTAAACCCTGACTTCCAAACTAGGAGATCCTGTGACTTAGGAGTCAGTGTTCTGCTGTCACTATGATGCCAAAAACCTTTACCTACTAAAGTGTGTTATATCGGTATACAAAAACATGGCAAAAAACAGGTTTGAAAGTACAACGAAATTATTTCAAAACATTAAACAAATAGTAAGAAATTTATTAAACGGAGTTGTGATGTGAGAAAGATTATGAGACAAACAATATAACTTGAGCAGTCGCTGCATGTATTTCGCGCGCAATCAGAGGTGTTGCATTTTAAGACGCCATCGCTTAGCCAACACGCCTTGTCAAGGCATAGGTCCATCGCCATAAATGTAAATAACGGGAGCCAGATTTGAATACGAATGAAAGTCTTCATGAGACATGAGTGGCCACGTCAAGTCATAATTACCTAAACTTAACAGGAGGTAGGCACGGCAGAAACTACAGAACGTCACCTGATACGATCCTTATATGTAGTTCTTTTGCCTCTTATTCGTAATTATCTTACGTGACACTATTATATCGCGCTTGTCGCATACCTAAATTTAAAGCAAAATGCCATTAAATAGTTGTATTTTTAACCGACCTCAAAAAAGAGGAGTTTCTCAATTCGACTAGGTAAGTTGTATTTTTGTTACGCGATACTCCGGCAATTGTAAATCGGTTTCATAAATTCTTTTTTAATAGATAGGGTACGTATGCCTCAAGGGTGGTCCCATATAAATTTTATTTTCTTTGCTTGGGTAGTTTATGAGTGGGCGTTTTTGTTTCAATAATACGTATTTCTGCCACTTAGTTTAAATTGATGATGACTTCCTGTCACTGATATTTACATAGCAAGTAGTGTCTTATACGAATTTGTGTGGGTTACCTAAGTACAACTTAAAAGTGAAAAATAGCTTTAATTTCGGAAGTCGGTGGCAAACAACGAAAATGCGAACCCAACTACACCGACTTCCGACTGTCTTTTTTAGAAGTCGGTTGTTTTTCGATTAAAAACTCGTGATGGACTCCATGATGGAACTACTGATGATTTTTTTAATCACTAGTTCCATTAACAAAATAGGTACACAAATAATAATTAGGTTATGAACTTGTGACATACATACCTACATATTTACTATATTAATCCTTATGCTCATCCGTACGCAAAATCGCGCATTGACGTGGAGTTGCGGACACCAGCCCGTATTACCTATTAATCCTTATGCTCTTCCACACAGAGTTTCTTTGGACTTCCCCTACTCTTATAGCCATCCACGTTCATACTCAAAACTGACTCACGACATTTTCCCGATTCCTCCGCATCAAATACCCATGCCAAGACAACCGATTTCCACACAACTTTTCAGTCACTTACTTTAAAGAAAAACAGGATATAAAACAAAAAAATAACATCGTCGGTTTGCTATCATTTATTTAACAGCTAATAATTTTCTAATTTACAATTAATTATTTTTTATTATTATCTAGTTTACATAATTCTACCTAGGGCAGAACAGCTATAATTTTTTTTTAAAAAAACGAGCATTTTATGAAAATCATAAAAATAGAGAAGCGTGACACGAATTTGGCACTCAGTAGTGAAATAATATAAAAATATAATAAATAGAGTCAAGATCCATGAATTAAAAAAAAATACAATACGTCAATTAAAGTTGTTTTCTAATCTATTGATTTAATCCTACGTTTTGTGCCTTAACGGGTGGTACTTGTGCTTGCGGTGGTACTTGGTTTTGAGTCTGTGCAGCCTGTTGTGGCGCCGGCGGAGCCTGTCCTTGGCCTGGTTGAGCCTGTCCTTGGCCTGGTTGAGCCTGCGCTTGGCCTGGTTGAATCTGTCCTTGAGTAGGCTGTGCTTGCTGCACCGGCGGAACTTGACCCAGATTCACATTAAGCTGTGGAGGCGCTTGCCCTTGTGGTTGGCCTTGCGCTTGAGGTTGCTGTCCTTGAGGAGGATGTTGGTATTGACCTTGAGGCGGCTGTTGGTATTGACCTTGAGGCGGCTGTTGATATTGGCCTTGGGGTGCAGGCTGCTGGAATTGACCTTGAGGTGGTTGTTGGAATTGGCCTTGAGGATATTGCCCTTGATACTGCGGTTGTCCCTGCTGATATTGCTGTGGAGGCTGCTGGTAAGGTGGAACCTGTCCTTGAGGCATTTGAGCTTGAGGGACTTGACCATATTGTTGTTGGCCTTGGTATGGCGGTTGTTGTGCGTGCTGCATTTGTTGCTGGTAAGCTTGCTGGTGTTGGTAAGCACGGAACTGCTGCAGAGCTTGGTGAATTTGATGCTGTGCACCAGGGATGGGCTGGCCATGAGCATCAACCTGCAGATGAACACAATCATTTAATGTTCAAATCGCAAATTTATGATCCAGATGATGATTTACGAGCGGGGTACAGCCCCGCTCGTACACACAGTTATAGATGATAAAATTCTATTATAGCCATTACAGGTCAGCTGGGATTACACTGCAGTCAGTCAGTCTGTCTATCGCAGTACACTTTTTTTTACCCGAAAATAATATGGAGATTAGCCATGTGAGCCATATATTGTAAAATTTATGATGAAATAGATAATCCTATTTTAATTACATTGAAAAGAACAGTAATTGTGTGGGATACCGAACAATACTTCTAAATTGGACCTATGCATTTCGTTGTACACGGTACTGTCAGTACGTTGTAAGCTTTTGAGTGCGCTGAGCATTAATTTGTTTTATCTCTCTTAAATACTTCAATCAACCAATTTAACCGTTCAGGAGAGGAACTCCTAAATATCTTCTTCTCCATCTATAAGCAACATTGTCTATATTTGTCATTGTCTATAAGGAACATTTTAATCGAATCTTACATTTCTATGTTCTGGTTCTAGGAACTTTTCTGGAGTAAATATATTTTAATACTTTTTTTACTAAAATTATTAAGAGTTATGACAAGTTAAGAAAATATTAAGACGTAATCTGGTCTTAACTAAATCAAACTATAGAATCACTTAATACTAAAAAATAAATTTCTACTTAACAACATAACTATCAACACAACTCTCTAAGGCCCAGTAATCCCACAGAACGACTATTTCATGAAATCTTGACATTTTGGGATTATACTAACCTATCAAGGTGTATTACTGATTCTAATGATCATGATTCTGTAAATACATATTTGTTACGGCCGTGAACCATATTTTGATCGACGTACAACTTAATAATGACCAGCAAATTGCAAAAAACGTAAGAAAATTTTAATTTCGCGGGCTACCTTAGCGCTTCCCCCTTAAATAGGATTACTTAAAGTTTATCTAAACAGTAGTATTAACTCTCTCTTAACATGTTCTTAAATGCTGTGCCCACTTTTACTTAACTGACCCTTGGATTGTATCTAGGAGATATCTTGAGGGTCATACTAGTTTTAGCCAAGACAACAGCTGGAATTGGTCAACTAGCCTTCAAGATAATATCTACAATACTTGGGTGAGCTGTTTTTCCAGTAAGGTCGGCACCGTTTTATGTATAGTTGTGTTCTATGCAGTAATAACCTACCTATTCTAAATCCAAGCCAGTGAACCTAACCATGAATTAGAAGAAAAAACACAAATAGTTTTATGTAAGTTTAAGGAACTGCAAGAGAGACGGACGATAATGTTGAAATCGCGGGCGGAACCAGGATGACACTAGGACAGTAGAGTCGAGATTGGCGCAAGCAAAGAAAGGCCTATGCCCAGAAATGGGCAGTTGGGCTGTGGATACTGGTGATGAAGGATAAGTAAGATACGAACCAAACCACGCTGCTGAAGGTATCTCATTTCTTCAAGCCTCCTCCTCTCATATTCATCATATTCATTTTGAGTGTAAATTTGATTTTCTTCAATCGTCTTCCATCCTGAAAAAAATATTATATTAAGTACTTATTATCTTATTGACAGAATACAACAGTTTCTATGTATTTCGTAGTTATATAACAAGTGACTTTGATTGGAAAAGTACTGGAGAAGGAACAGACTCATTAACTCATTGTGAAAATTAAGAAGTTGTTTTATTGTGTCTATGATAGTACGTTCAACCGATGGAATTAAATATTACTAAGGACTTTAGAAAAAGGTTTGTACAGTTCGAGAAAACAATACATTACCTTCATCTTGGTTAAACTCTGCTTTTTGAGTCTCTGTCATGAATTCGTTGAAGTCGATCAAACCGTCGCGGTTTTTGTCGTTTTCCTTGAACACGTGTTCGCGCATCCTTTCCATTTCCTCGGCTCTCTCATGCAGGTCCTTGTTGGGACCACCCGGTCCATACAACTTGTCCAATTCCTTGATGAACAAAGCCTTTACTTCGTCTGCGTCCCAAACGCCGTTGCCATCAACATCTGTCGATTAAACACGACGGTTTGACAGTTATAATATTTTAACGGAAAAAAAGTAATTGTGATCTTAGATTGTTGAGATTTTAATAAGATATCTGAGTCCCAGTATCTTTATAGATAATGGGAAGTTACTTGGTCATTTCGAAATTAAATAATAATAAATTAATCATATAATCTGTTAATTGAAAGAGATTGATATATATATATATATATAGATATAATCTGTTTATTGAGATATATGAATTGAATTGTATTTGTGTATGTTTGCTATAAATGAATATTTGAGTATTGTAAACAATTTTTTTTTTAAGTTTACACTCATTACGTAATTTCGAAACATCATAGTACCTACATACAATGATTACAGTGAATTTCCTGACAGCTTAAGACTATTTTCTTGATAATAATTTATAATAATGTTAGAAAAACACAGTAAGTAATCACATCTTAAATTAATTCTTATTTTATTAATTACTATTTTTTATATTGTTAAGGATGCTCTCTATTCTGATATCTACTATTCAGTTGAAAAATAATTTATACTGAAACAGTTTTTAATACATTCAATATGAAGATACAAGCACAAAAATCTACATACACTTACACTCACACACTAAAATCAAATAGAAGCAAAATCAATTCTAGAGAATATTCAACAGCAGTAGGTACGCAAAAAACATGCACAATTACCTACCGTGTCAGCTAACACAAAGCAAATCATAATAATTGATTACGACTACACACTTTAATAATTAATAACCAAATAAAATTGTTTATTCATTCACAAAACAAAAGCAGTAATGCATGCCAACAAAAAGATAAAACAAATCTTAGATACTCAATGGCACATGCGGGTTTGTAAAATCCAATTTAGCGTGCGTAAAACCTTTGTAAACTCGAACTTTCATTGTTTACGAGTTACCTACCTATAAAACCTACTTACTAATTCGTGTTCTAAGTTATACTTGACTTGCACGCTATGGATCTTACCATGCATCATGAAAAACACCTTTGGGTTGAAATCATTTGTATCCATTTTGTCGGCATTTTTCCAGATCTCTAACAACTGATCCTTTGTCGCGGGGTGGTGTAGCTGTTACAAATAATTGACGATTAATAAATAATGTTGTAAGTCACCACTCACCATGCATCATGAAGAATGCTTTGGGCTCAAATTGTTGTTGTTCCATATGATCCTGTTTCTCCCATACTTCTTCCAGTTGTTGTTTAGAACCGGGATGGTGAAGCTGCATTTTATCAAGGGCATTTTTAAATTTAGTTTCGATATTCGTGCAATTGTAAAATCAAGAAGTAATTGAAAGTTGAAAACCATATCTAAATTACACGCGAAGGAATCAGAGGCCTTATCACATTGTTAGTCATAATAACGGCCGTGTTTTGAGCTCATTTCAATAACATCTGACGCTAAGGGGAATTCACATTGTTATTAATACGTTTATTTTTCCTTAAAGACAAGTCATAGGCAAGGGCAACAGTTATCATTTCTAACAATGGAAGCGGTAATAGATTCTCCAAACGGTAGCGGGACTTACCGGCTTGTGGTGTTTGATAGCTTCTTCCTCTTGCTTAGTTTTCTCAATGTATTCCTTCTTCTGTGCTTCTTCCATGCCTTCTACTTTCTGATGTTCCTCAAATTTCTTTTGCATTTCATATTCCTGAAAATCGATTTATATTGTAACTACAAAAAAGCAATAAGGATACAAATAACCATCGAAGTTTATGTGATCATAAAATATATTTTGAAATAAGTAATAAAAATTATTCAAGGCTAAGTGAGGCTGACTGATGTACTAAGACGACTGTATTGGTTTAATGTATGTATTGTACATGCATGGACAGATACGTCTCGGTAATGTGTTAGGATGGACAATATAGTGTGACATTACCAAGATGTTAGAATAAGGCCATGCCTAACAATAGTCAAAGAAATAATAGCAACAAGTACCTTAAATTCTTCTTTCCTCTTCTTATCAGCAGCCTCTAAGTCGGCAGTGGTCTTCTTAATGAGCTTCTTTAAATCTTCAATCTCGAATGTGTGTGGGTTATTATGATCTAAATGTTCATTTGTGGCTCCTTTGCCTTCCTCGTGTTGTTCCAAGTTGTTTGTCAACTCATATTGCTGTTGGCAAAAGAGAAAAGTAGCAAAAATGGATTGCAGAAAAAGAAAAACTTAATTTTAAATGTTTACACCGAAAAAGACGCAATTTATACCATAGCAATTAGGGAATAAATGTTACTATTTACCTTAGTCGCTAAATGACGAAGTCTGTCTAACTCACGACGTTTAATTTCATCTAATTTTGTCCTTACGTTATGGTTGACAAAGTCCAATTGTTCAGCAATTTTTCCAGACTGAAATGTAATAATTAAAAATAATAACCGATAGAGACAAAACTTTGTTATATCTTCCAAAATATAGTGATGAATGATGTGGGGTCATCTACAACACTATGCATTGAAATTGTGCATGGATTACCATGGTCGCTGACAGGCAACCAAGCAGCAATTGATCTGACCTAATTAATTATTTAGGGCTATAATGGCATTCAAATTACAAACAAGCATAGGCTAATTTTATCTAGAACGGAGCTAGTAGCTTCAAGGACACAGTCCGCTTATTGATCCAATGTAATGCATTATTGATCACTTCGTAAAACATTTATCTTTTGGTAAAATAATGGCAAACGTGTTGACGAAAATTTTAAGTAGGCTGTGATGAGACCCACTGATCATGATGTCATCTTAGATCAATAATAGCCAATGTAAAACTACAAGTTATTCTTTACACACTGGCCAGTGATCTTCGCTTTATGCGGTCGATGGTGTTATGCATTAGCATCACAGATCATCTCTGCTAGTTATGCACAAATGACTAGTTTAGATCATTTTTCTGAACATAACAAAATCTAAAACCAGCCAGAGAACATAGCTGGGTCATTTTCAAAAAAAGTGTACACTATTAGAAAAATGCCGAAAAAAAATTTTTTTATTGTAATTAGATTTTTTAATTAAATTTACAATTACTATTCTTTTCACAATATGAAAAGTATAATAAAATCACTTAATCAGGATTATATCCTCAAATACAACATTTTTTTTGCCCCTGGGAAACAAAATTTGTTCCGTTCCGAAACTAATAGTTGTCGCTTATAGAAATTAAATAAAACTCGTTTCGATTTAATCAAATAACATAATTGGTTAACGATGTTATGTACTTTAATACAAAACAGATGAAACATAAAATCAACAATAGCAAACATACATAATCAATATTTTAATTTCCATTCTGTTACTCTTTGGACCAAATTAGTTCAATACTTTTTGGTATGTTTCTCAATAAACATATAACTTAGGAACTCTTTTTTTATTACATTAATCAAATGATAACACTCTTAATTATCAAAATCTTATAACAATTAAATAACGTTTCGCTCTAAAAATAATATTTAAAACAAAATAAAAAATAGGACAGTCACGGAATAGATTGTTCCTGTAACGGAATAGAATTCTTAAGACTATTGCACATTATCAAGTAAATGAGATCAAATTATTACAAATATTCTAACATAAAATTGAATACGACTCAAATTTTACACCTTATTCAACATGATATAATCACACTCCAATTCTAAGAATAGGAAATAATAATATTAAAATCTTTACGTTTCGCATCGCATGCGTTAATGCGTAAAAAATATTAAAATATGTAATAATATTGTTTTATATATTTTTTTTGTTTTTTTTTTTTACCGAAATAATCAATATTATTAGTTCGTTTTTTTGGAATAGGAGTAGGCACATGGGCAAGATACAAGCGAAAATCGTGACCCTTTCCTGGCAGTCGGATAAAAAGGTATAAATAAAAAAAAGGAATTTTAAAATCAGAAAGTAGACTGCTTTAGAAGTGAACTATAAAGATGTAAACAAGAAAACAACCATGCTGTGCGGTCTACTTTTTTCTGTTCTCTCTATTTCTTCCTCTGATCTAACTTTTCTTTTTCTGATAATTCCGTTATTTTCTTATTCTTTAATGTTATTCTATTCAAATCCTTTTTCTTATACTCTTCATACCTTTCGGGGTCTTTCTTTAATTTTTCCCAATATCTTTTCTTTTTCTCGGATGGCGTAAGTGGCATCTTTAAAAATATGACGTCAACAATATCCTGTGCTGAAAAATGAACCTACATCCTAGAACAAAATAGCAGGCCCATTATAACTGTTGCTGGTATTGAAGAATGCAGTACCCACCTATTAAAAATTAGTTACAATAATCACATTCATGTTCGCAATATTGATCATATTAGGCATAAAATGTACATAGCTGACACTAAAAAAGTCAACATTTATTAAATTCCTCACTTTTGTATTATCAGATACAATAAAGTGGTATGGTTTATCGATTAAACTGGTAGGAAATCCGCAACCGAAACAGTTTTCCATAATTCGGAAATGAGTTATTTACCACGGCCATATAGATCCGTGCAATAACATAAAATCATTTTCGTTTAGAAATTTATAAACTTTTGCTAGGACAACCATTTTTTACTAGGTAGGTAAAGTGCCTGAAAAAAAAATGCTTATGTTACATACACAACCATCATCATCATTACCTTTCAGGCAAACGACGTCCACTGCTGGACATAGTCAACCAATTCAAATAATATTACGAAAATGCATAAATTTTATTTGGGTCATTTTGAACACATTCATTTCAACAATATTTAATATTATCAAAATAAACACATAAACTTATTGTACACAACTAGATATATAGCAAAAACTCAAAATATAGCAACATAAGTGTTTGTGTTTTTTTTAACAAAGTGACCCATTTAGGACGTTACGAATTATATTTGAAAGTCGTCACTTTGATATTATAAATAAATAGATCACCAGTACTACAAATATAATGTATCATCTTCCTAAGAATTCCATTCCGAAACATTTCAATTCCATTTCTACGTTACTTACGTTTTGGTTACGGAACGGAAGTAACGGAAGGCTGACTTTAAACACTTTTGTTTTAATTATTTTAAACTAACACATTAGAACAGCAAGCTTGGTATCAATTTATGTTCACTGAAAGCTAATAAAGATATCAAAATAATTTGCAAGAAATAAACTTGTAAACTTACTTTGATATTGGTTGCGGCTCTGGAAAATCAAAATTGGACCACTACTGAGGTGTACCTGTTCGTTCGCCGGCCGCCGTCAAAATGACCAAATTACTTGTTAAAACCCGTTGACAGTGTTAAAAATATTGCCGATCGAAAACAATACGTATCATATGGTAGTTTTGATTGCACATCTCCGCAAAAATTGCGGTTTCGGAAGGGAATTTTCCATTTCAACCAATTTATGTCCTCACAAAGATTAAATTATTTAAATATTTTGTGCCACATTAGACTATTGCTGTAATCGTATAACACATCGTGCATAACTATACTTTTCAAAATATCAACCACATTATTATATTTAGGTCAGCAACATAAATTAAGGTTACGTTATTTGAATGAAAATAGTAGTGGGACAGTGCTAAAATAGATACCCTCTACCTTAATTTTAAAAAATTATGGTAATACGACTGTGTTTACAAGCAGCAACATATACAATCTTATTATTAAACTGAACACAGATTCATATTTTTAGTTTTGTTTTTCTTAAACATGGATATTATTCTTAAAAAAAAATACTAAAGTTGTGGGACACGCCCGAAACACCAATGTACAGTTTTTGTGAAAATGACCCAGCTATGATTATTGAATAGTGTCTCTGAATGCAGCGGCGTAGATGTACATGAGCTGCTACGGATATTTTACTGTGTCTATGATTGCACTTGATTGCAGCATTCAACCAGTTGAAATTTTCATGTAAATTGGATAAATGGTTCTCGAATGCAATAATACCGCGCAGGAGAGACTGCATTGTGTGTCATGTATGTAAGCATACTAAAAATACCCTCTTACCCTAACATCCTCTTCATCAGCTTTTTCCAAACGTTCTCTGAAGTCAGGATCACTTTCCAGGGCTTGAACTACTTCCTTCAGATACCTGTGGTATTCCATGTACTCTTCCTGAGGACAAACATAATAATATTAATATATTTTTGCAGTCTTTCAGCTTATGCTGTGTAAAGAAATAGAAGTATGTGTTCACAAAATCCAACCAGAAGAAATTCTTTTAGCAGAGCGGTTTTTAAATAAAATAGACAGCATTCAGCATTTAGTTGTTCTACACAAAATACTTTCTAAATTATGGTTAGAAACAGGTTAGACAAACTATAGTTGCCGCCGGATAAGAAAAAAATAAAAGTTATTGACCCGACTTGTACTAAAAAGTCCGCAAAACTTCGTTAGAGATCGCTCGTCATTCAAAACAGTCGCTAACAATGCATCGGTCGAGTTTCATAATACCCAACACTTATCCCAACGGCATAAGTAAGAAATAAGTAAATTTGAATAATGATTGTGATATTTTTTTTAACTTTCAAATATCCATATTCAAACAATGAAATATGTCAGTGCTATTGTTTATGTCTTTAAAAAATAATTTTCATGGTGTGTTTTTTTTTTTCAAGATTACTTATGTTTTCAACTTATATTTTAATATAAGAACATGCCATAATTGGATTTATTTATTTAGCTTCAACTTAGATTCATAGAAGTATACAAGTAATTAAGATAACCGAATCTTAAAGTTCTTACCAGAAAATTAGATTTTTTGGGTTATGCCCTCATTCTCGGCGCTGCGTGTGACGTCAGAGCGAGTCAGGGGCGCATTACCTGTTCGCCCTTTTGTAATTATTATGTTCTTAAGAGCGCGCCTTGGCAGCCCAACGCGAGCGATTTCGTACCTCTCGCCCGCGCCCCCTCTACAATAATACGCGATGGCATAGCGCGCGGCGCGCCACCACCGGCGCAGGCGGCGCGCGGCAACGCGTTCGAGTGCGTGAGTCGAGTTCGAGTTTAAACTGCGCGGTGCCCAGGCGATCAACAGCGTTCTGTGCCGAAGACGGGCCGTGAATATGCCGTTTCGTGAATTTGAACTTGATTCGTATGGCAATAAAAATGTATTCGTAAAAAATTATGTCATTCAAATAAAGTTCAAATTCACGGAAGTATTTGGTACGACGGATCGATCGCGATGTGTAGGTAAAGCATAACATAGCTGATTATAATCAAACGAGCTCATTGTCGGTATAGGTAAATACATCATTATTTGGAAGCTCCGTTCATAGACCTACAAACTGACATACCACCAATATAGTAGGTAAATAGGTACTAGGGCTTCCATCCCGAGACGCGAGTTTCGAAATTTAGAAGCTCGTGTTTTTTTTTTTCGTGGACTCGAGACTATCTAGTCTGATCCGTTATTCAGTCCTCGCGTAGGTACTCAATCTATATATTATGTACTTACCTAAAAGGTTAGTATGAAATAAAATATTATATGTAAATATTCATCAATATTTATTTATTAAACAATTTAATATTCAAAATTATATAATACCATTACAATAACAATAAAAATCCCATAAAATTATTTTAGGTATTTTTACCCGCATTATATAGGTAGATAGGTAGGTACACACGGCTACGTATTAAGCTATACATTTCCAGTATATAAGCTGACCTCTCATTGTACGGGAAAGATTCAATTATGTTACATTATGCGATTTAAAATTTACATACATTAATACAAAGCATCACGCCTGTATTGCCCGATGAGGTGGGCAGAGGTGCGGGAATCGAACCCAGGACCTCACAGCTCAGCAGTAGCGCTTGCGACCGCTAGACCAACGAGCCAGGTAAAAAAAATATTAACGGGAATTAAAAATTTACTTACTTTTTTTTCCCTAGGCAATAGATATTCGAAATACCTAAGTAGCTAAGGAAATAAAAGAATTGATACCGTTATATAAATCGGTAGTTAGGTACAGACGCCAGCACACCAAGCTACCCGAAACTGTCAAATTTTCCCATTCAACTTTGAACCTTAAGCTTCAGTGATAAAGTTGAAAATCTATTAAAGATATTTGACAGATTGTAGTAGCTTGACATGCTGGCGTCTGTACTTACTTTTTTCTTTCTTTCGTTCAGACTACGGAGTTGTTCCCTCAAACGTTTTGTTTTGTTTTTGTTTTTTTAAAAAACCTTTCCCCACACTAGGAATTACTCCTGTATCGTGGGTGCGTTTACAAACATTTAAATTCACATACACAAACATCCAGACCCGGAACAACTACCTGTAGGCAATACAAATCGATGGCGAAGTACCAATACCTCCTAACTGATTTTTTTTTGAGAAATTCACTTTTTTTTCGTTTTGAATTTAAAGGCGTTATTCGCATGTTTTAGTGAAATCGCAAAGTGTATTTTTATTACAACAACATTAAATTAAAATGTGGAAATACATATTACCTCCCAACTAAAACAACGTGTCTATTTTTGAACGTTTTTATCCAGTATGTGTAAATTTTTGACTTTGTCAGTTAGGAGTTATTGGCACTTCGCCGTCGAAATATTTGTCCGGTCGGGAATCGAACCCGCGACCGCGACACGCAGCGCAGCAGTCGATCGCTCAGCCACTGCGGCAACCACGGAACAGAAAAAACTGTTTTTTCTGTTCCGTGGCGCCAACCATGTGTCGTATTTTCCGTGAGTTTTCTTTTTGCCCATCTTTATTT
This sequence comes from Luperina nickerlii, assembly GCA_963855955.1. Classification (NCBI taxonomy): domain Eukaryota; kingdom Metazoa; phylum Arthropoda; class Insecta; order Lepidoptera; family Noctuidae; genus Luperina; species Luperina nickerlii. The sequence goes on from OY979662.1 coordinate 14,187,721, forward strand.
ACACTAAATAATGATAATAATTTATTATGTTTACACCAAACAGGTTTAACTCCTTTTTACAGTAGGTAATACCTACCACTAAACAAAATAAAAATGTCGAAAATAGTCCTCTCTCTGTAATGTCGCCAAACATAGGTTCGTCCTCCAAGAGATGCCGTAGCAGACTGATTGAATAAATTGAAAAGGATAGCGCTATTACTACCGCGTGCAAAACAAGAGACAGAAAGAGAGTATGCTCGCTTAGAATAAAATGACGCAAGCGCCAAATCTCTGAATTGCTAATTACGAGGAGAACGAGTAGAAAAATAAAAAAATAATTCTGCACGATTTGAGATAATATTATTACCTATCTATTAGTTTAAAAATCATCATTAAATTCCATAGGGTTTCAGAGATCTAACTCAAAATAAGTGCAAAACGAGGTTTTTTCGTTATTTTTTTTTATCGAGATTTTTTTATCCAATCGTGTTTTCGCTTCTACAAATTTAAAGATTATAAGTCCAAGTTTAATGTGTCCAAATAGCAAACTCTCAAGTCTTACAGATACCGATATCTAGATCGCCTAATATCACCAAAACAGCATAATATAGACTCTTAACGCATCCTTCGTGTCGATTGTCATTCCAAATCTGATTTGCGTGTAGGGTTGACTGAGCGTACTCCATACTCGGAAAGTTTTCACGAATATTTGTTGTTATTTTGTTACTGTTAATTGTTTTAGTGTTTTGTTTTGTTAGTTTGATACTGTTTTGTTTTATTTTTGTTATTGTTAATGAGTGAAGAAGTGAGAATGGATCCACCAACAACCCAAAAAAGGCGACGACAGAGAATCGTTGAACCTCAAGCAGGTTGGTTAAATTATTTTTAATGTATACCTATGAATTAATTGACTAATGACATTTTTTGCTTAAATGAAGACTCCAAACCCAAAATTGTTTGTATGTAACTTTTGGACACAATAAACGTATTATTTCCGTATTCTTTATTATTACATGTTATTATTATTATTTGAAATAAATGATTTGACTTTGAATTTTGTTTAAGAGTTTTATTGAGTAAGTACCTTCAAAAATAAATACGACTGAATATGGTTTTGGTCAAAAGGTTTGTAACTCATTCCTAGTGAACGCATCAAGGACGCCCCTTACCGCGATACGTTTGTTATGATCGTGTTAGCGACACTTCCTTTACATTTTTTTCGTATCGTTTTGAAATATTGGAATACATTGGTAGACGGGTGTTAACGACTTTTATTTTTTTCTTATCCGGCGGCAACTATAGTAAACATTTACAGTAGACAGAGGCTAGGCAAGGCTAAGAATTTGAAAAAAGAACGCAAGAAGTCAAACAAGTGCTAATGTTTTATTTAAATTACTGCTGTGTAAGGAGTTTCAAGGATTAGTACCTAGGTTACAGCACTTTTTACTTTTTTTAATTATGAGGAAGAAAAACGGATGAGTAACCAAACTCGGAGGCTATGACAATATTATATAATATGAATTATCCTTGGTTGGAAATATGTCTCAACCCCATAAATGAAAATAAATTAGACATATTATATTATGATTTCTTTTTTCTGGTTTTATAAATAATATAAAGTAGCAGCGCCCCGCGGTTTCACCCGCAAAAATTTCGATCCCATGGGAATATCGGGATAAAACGTATTCTATGTGTTAATCCTGATTATAAACTGTGTGCCAAATTTCATCCAAAACCGTACACTAGTTTGTGCGTGAATAAGTAACAAACATACAAACACACAAACTTTCGGCTTTATAATATTACTAGCAGCGCCCCGCGGTTTCATTTCGATATATCGGGATAAAGAAAGAAAGAAAATACATTTATTTAGCACAGACTAAAAGACACACAATGCACCAGATAGTTAGATAATAGTCATACATCAGATAAAAACAAAGATAAAAATAAAAAAGTGCAAAGGAAATTAGCTAGAAAGTGTGCCTCACGGCTGCGCCAAAAAGGCAAATAAAAAATATCTTATGTGTTAATTCAGGAAATGGTCTATCTATGTGCCAATTTTTTATCCAAATCTGTTCAACGGTTTACGGATGATTGAGTAAGAAACATCCAAACATCTTCACAAACTTTCACATTGAATATTAGTAGGATAGTAGGCTTAGTGTGGTATTTTTAATATTTCTTTAATTCGCATATGCATGATTTTTCAAGTCGGTATACTGTGTATGTACAGACGCCAGCACATCAAGCTACTACAATCTGTCAAATTTCTTTAATAGATTTTCAACTTTATTGCTGACACATAAGGTTCAAAGTTGATTGGGAAAATTTGACAGTTTCGGATAGCTTGATGTGCTGGCGTCTGTACATATACAAAGCTGAGGCATTCCTCCCCCACCCAATATTACTTATTGTAAGAAAGTTGTGACAACTCGCAGCAAAAGCCAGTAAAAGTGGCACAGCATACAAAGGTTTTCCAGTTGTGTTGAACTAGATATTTTCATGTTACAGTGTATTCATAAATACTGACCCAGAATGGAAGCAGACAATAGATTGTATTGTTCAATTTGCCATAACTATATTGATGCATACTTTCCATATGATGTGTACTGTTGACACAAGATTGTTTGTATGTTTGCTTCATGTATAAACAATAATTAGTGAGATTTTGTAACAATAATAAGTGATTTCATTGGTCATTCACTCATACAGTCACCAAGTCACAGATTTGACATGGTTTTATGTGGTTAATGTTTATACACCATTACAATTTGATAGTTTTAATTCTTAAAAGGGGTCATTGTACTCATCATAATGAACAACTTTTACTATGAGAGCAACCCTGAATTACCATCATCTACCTAGCCTTATGCCAACTATGTTGGGGTCGGCTTCTAGTCTAAATGGATGCATCTGAATACCAGTATTTTGCCTGGAGCGACTGCCTTTCTGACCTCCACAACCCAGTTTCTGTGTAATAGGATACCCCTTGGTAAGACTGGGTGTCAGATTTTCGGGCTTCTTACTACCCGTAACAACTGTCAAAGATCCACCAATGACAGCCAGGACCAGCGGCTTAACATGTTTTCCGAGGCACGGAGGGGTCTCGGTATGTAAAGATGGTCACCCGTCCATAGACCAACTGCGGCAAGCGTTGCTTAACCTAATCGATCGACCTGTGCGGCTGTTATTATTTAGCCACGGGCCCCTCTACCTGAAAGCCCTGGGGGCTGAGAGCAACCCTGAAATAGTGAAAAAGAAACAGCTAATCCATACATTATGTCGAGTTATAAGTACAATGGCCCCCTTTTAAGGATTAAAACAATCAAAATGTGTATAGATCAGCCTTTGAGAACCTTGTGCTAAAGTGTCACTAAACTAACAGGCTCTGTCCAGAAAAAGGTTCTAATCCTGCTACTGAGGGCTGCTCCATAAATGATAAAATAAAGGGAAAACATATTGCAAACAAAAAAACAGTATCAGTATAAACAAAAAGGGATTTACAAATAAATTATGCATGAAATACACATAGGTAAGTACAAACGATTTGTAGCCGATGTATTTATAATATTACGAATACAGCAGAGCCCATAGCTTAATTTTTTTATGTAGAAGGCCAACTGGTTCTATTTTTAAGCATGTGCACCTTTTTTTGTTAGTCACGATTCTAGAGTATGTCTATGTGTAAAATAAAGACACTTGATTGGCGATTACCTATGTGAAAGGAATAATAATAAAAGATAATTACCAAGTCATCCTTGACTTCACTGTCCTGCTCATTGGACTTATCTGGAGTCACGGGCGGTGCATATGAGCAATGGAGAATCACCAAGAGAAATAAAAAACTTGTAAACAACTTCATTGTACCTACAAAAAAACATTATCTTACTATTGATCTGCAGATTATTTATGCATTTAAGTAATTAGGCATGATTAGCAGCTGGAAAATGTTATCAGGCAATTGTGTTTTTTAAAAGACACTGATTAATCAATATGAATCAGTATTTTGGTCAGTGGGTATTCTTAGGTTTAGAGTTACTAAAATCGTTCAAATAAACAGTGAAAGTTAAACCTTTTTGAATGGTACTATGTAGTACTAATCAATAAATCTAAGTTCAGCCATTTGCTTTTTATTTCAAAGCTTTCTATGAAATAAAGATTTCTTACATGTATTTTATTTTGGAAAAGATGTACCTATAAACGAGAGTAATTTAATAAAAACACGTTGTACACAGATCGCAATAGTACCAATTAATTACAATTTATGAATTAACTTTCCGAAAATTAGTTTTCGTACTTACAATTTTTTAAATGCTACTTACCGATTTACGATCGACAGTATAAACAAAGTGACTTGAAATACACAATGTTACGGAAATAAAATAGGAGATTTCGTCACATTTGTTGCATTGAAAATGAAAATGTTTATTGACGTGTCCCAATGCCAATCATCGTAGCGCTGAGCGCTTCCACGAAAACAGTGATGTGACACTCAACTGACTCCGACTTTAGAAAGTCTCAAACTCTAATAGTCGATTATGAAAATTATCATGTTAGGTATCTATAGGTGTCCCAACAAGAGCGCCGGAGAAAAACGCATTTATTTTTGAAATAAGCAAACATATAACAAACCACGAAACCTCTGGCACAGGTTGTTATATTCTTTTGTTGAAATTTGGAATAACGTTGTCGCATAAATGTGGCTGTATTTCATTCTGTAATTATATATTTGTTACGGTCGTAAATCATATTTTAATCAACGTATGTACAACTTAATACTGACCAGCAAAATAGTCGTAGAGAAAATGTTGATCTAAATTCTAATCAGTTTTCGAGCATCACGCTCTGCAAAGCTCCGCTGGTGTCTGTCTGTTACCTCGCCACGCTTAAACCGCTGAACCGATTTAAATGAAATTTGGTATAGAGATAGTTTGAGTCTCGGGAAAGGACATAGAATACTTTTTATCCCGATATTCCCGCGGGAAACTTATGCGGGTGAAACCGCGGGATGCTGCTAGTAATAGATAAAAGTTTCGATAACCCAACGCCTAGAAAACGGATTTGGATGAAATTTGGTAGGCAGATAGATTAGGACCTGGATTAACATAATTATAGGCTACTTTATATCCCGAAATAATGCCGAAGTAGCAGGCAACAGGCAACAGCAGGCTAGTGTTTGATAAAAGTAGTTTTTTAGAAAAATTTCACTTTTCCGGAACGTGTAGTTCGAAAATGGGTTCTAAGCGATTTCTTTCTCTCGCTTTCTACAAATGCTTAATGTCGTTGCTGCGCATGCAAAAGTCCCTATGTGTTTTTAGTGAACTTATTTGAGCTATATGAATTATAACATTTAGCGTGTTTATATGGAAATTTCGATGTATGAATATTACATAGCTACATTCCTCAACTCTTTAAATATTGCACTTATCATATAGCTGTTTATAGAGTTTGTGTGTATTGAAATAACGATTAAAACTGCATAAAGAACCGAAAATAACTAAACAACACATAGCGGCTTTTGCACGCGCATCGACGATGTCTGATGCTGATGTCACATAATATTTTCATAATTTATCTGTGGTTTCATTATTTTATTTGTTGTCATTTTGACATCAAGGAGGCACAGCGGCTGGCGGACAAATACGATGATTGACGTATGACATTCAGCCCAATTCAGCCTATTTACCGTTTGTTTACATTTTTTGAGACTCCGTTGTCAACCAACACAATTTATTCATAGATTGAGTTTTGCTGTATGAAACCGGACCACTTACATTACGCACATGTTCTACTAAAACATATTTATAACTATAAGATCATCGGTTTATTTAATACAATATGAGAACTGTTCCAAAGTGGGTGAACAAAATACACGAAGCTGACAAAGTAGAATTTTCCAGGTAAATCAACCCTGGATCACAAAAAAAAGCATGCTTATTCTTAAATGAAGATATAAGTACTATTGATTTTAAGATAATTGATAATATCGTCTTGTCATTTTCTTTAAAATAAACAGTTGTTTGCTTAGCAAACTAATCATGTATTTAAACATTAACGCTAAATACAGAGATTGCAAGCTCTACAGAATTTTCATGCTTAATCTGTAAGGTGGATAAATGGGTATCCAAGTTTTATGCTAATGATGTTGCAAGCATCAGCTAGTATTTACTTGTTAAGATTTGATTCACCGTGATTACTTAATGCAATATTCACCAGGTTTCATTGTATTTATGAGCTATGATAGAGAAGAACTGTTCTCGCATTAAGTCACTATATTTTTATAACCATTTCTTTTCAGTGTGCACACAATATGCTACAGTCCAGACGGCAATCAACTGGTGGTAGGTGCAGGAGAAAAGGTCATGGTCTATGACCCTAGAGATGGAGCCCTTGTCCAGTTACTCCAGGCTCACAAGGGAGCAGTCCATGCTGTAGCATACTGCGGAGATGGCAAGAAGTTTGCAAGCGGCAGTGCAGATAAAAATGTTATCATTTGGACTTCCAAAATGGAAGGAATATTGAAATATTCGTAAGTTAAACAATTTTGCTGGCGTTCTAATAATATGTATGATGTTAATATGGCATTAACAAAGTTGATGTGGTTATTGTTTTTTTGGGCCTGAATGCTGACCATACCAAAGCAATTGCAACATTATTTCAATGCTTGTTGTCTTTTTTACAGCCACAGTGAAGCAATCCAGTGCCTTGCTTATAATCCAGTGACATTTCACTTGGCGTCATGTGCTCTCACTGATTTTGCATTCTGGTCTATGGATGTCAAAGCAGTTCAGAAGTTTCGAGTACCAGGACGTATTACAAGTTGTGCTTGGTCTACAAACGGCCAGTACTTAGCAATAGGTCTGGCCATTGGAGCAGTGACCATAAGAGATAAAGTAAGTCAATTAATTCATGTAAGTACTGGCTAATATTATTCTTACGTGTGAATGTAAGCTGAGCTATAGGCAGTAAGCGATTTTCAATACACAATTTGAATGAACAAAAGAAATCAAGTCTTTGACCCTTATGAATAAACAGGTTTGCAAGGCCTATTTATAAAATCGCTGCTTTGCTCGCGTAGAGGTCGGAAATTATCCCACTAGAACTTACTGCCGAGATTAAAAGTATCCTATGTGATCCAGGTTATAACAAACTATCTGATTGCCGAATTTCAAGCAAATGTGTTTAGCCATTTTTGCATGATTGAGTAACAAACATCCAAATATTTGAACTTACAAACTTTCACATTTATAATATTAGTAGGACTGTAGGATATACTATAAAAAGAAAGAGATTATACTTAAGTATTATAAAACTGACTCTGGGGTGAATAATCAAGTTGTCAACACACCCTATAACAAAACTGAGAAAGAAGTTCTACTCGACACTATTGCTAGTCGCATAAACTTTTAATGGGAAAACTACGCCGCATTCTATTTTCTCACGATCACTTTTCTAAAGAAGACGTGACCTAAATGGTCCCAGTTAATTCTAGTAAAAGTTCAGTAAAGGAGAATGGGCGGATGTGGTCCGAATGGAGTCGTGTTTTTCCTCCATGTGTAGATTTATTAGCGGGTATAGTTAGTCTTACAATATTAAATTATGAAATATATAAAGCAGGTTTTATCATCCGACGCCACTTGGGCCAAAGTCCAAAATGTCCAATCTCCTTTACATTAAACTTATTAAAAAAAAAATTTTTTTTTTCAGCTTGGCGATGAAGCATTCCGCGTGGTTCGTGAAGCGGCTGTATGGGCGGTTGCCTTCTCAAAATCCGTTCTAGTAGTTACTGACTGGAATGAAACTTTATCATTCTATAATACTCAAGGTCAACCGGTTTTGAAAGAAAGGAATATAGGTAAATATCTATTGTAGTATCAAGTGGTCAAATCCCTAGTCAAAATTAATACCATCTGTTTAGGCCCTAAGGCCTGTACCTTCCAAGCTTGTTTGTACAAGCGTATAGATTGCGTGAGTTCGATTCTCACTTGTTACATTATTGATGGACGTGAACACGACTGCCCCGTTGGTCTAGTGGTGGCGAGTGCTACTACGAGGTCCAGGGTTCGATCTCAAGGGTGGGCATAGTGTTTTCCATCAGGGATCTCTCAATAGCAGCCCAGAGTCTAGATTTGTTTCTGGTTGATGGAAATAGGCTCGCTCACTACCTATCACTTAAAACATAGCGAAATGTGGGTGTGCTATGGGTACCTAGTACCTCTGCCCTAACCCTTAGTAGATTACAGGTGTGATGTTATGTATGTGAACAAGGAGATTTAGTTGCTTGGGTTACACGAACAGCAAAATCAAATATTGACCCCAATCGCATGTAATGTAAAGTGGTTTATTTATGAAACACAGGCTAGGCACCACTATTTTATTCCATTTTGGAAGTAACGAAACATTTACTCCTATAAAATAATGGAAGAATTTCAATATAATTTGGATGGAAATCAGAGTAAGTTTGTAATAAGAAACAGTTACTTACAGACATAGAACATTAAAAAAAACTTTCAAAGAGTGAAAGTATGTCATGAGGAACATCTATTTTGGGCATACAAGATTTTACCATACCGGCCTGATGCTGAATTATGGCCCTCATAACTTTTAATAAATCCTTAAAACAACTTCAGGTGTAGCAGCGTTGTCTGTCACAATGCTTGGAGCATTAGTGCTGGTCGGTGGTGTGGGTGGATGGGTCGCGCTGACGGCGGAGGGAGTCCCGATATTAAGTACGCCGCAAGAATGGGTGTGGGCGATAGCCCCCTCGCCTTCTTATAATAATTTGGTAAGTTTTCAGACTGCTGTTGCTGCTAGTATGTACTTGTCTTTCTTAAATGCCAGGGCGCCGAATACCAAAAGCGATGTCTAGACAAAAAGTCGAGGTTTTTTGAAGTGACAACTTTAGGCGCGTTGGGCATTTTTTGAGATGGGAGAAAACCACTGAACTCGCGCCACGGTTGCCGTAAACGACACCGCGCGTGTTTTGTTTATAAGACTATTAAAAAAATACCCGCTTCGGATGTGTTCGGCTGTCCTCGTGATGTACTCGGTTTTAATGTATATCCGATATGTCAGTGAGTGATGGCAAAGTATTCTGTTTGTGTTTTGTTTTCACTTCTGTCGGCACTCCCGGAGTGCCACTGTTTTGTTAGTGCCTTCCTCAACTCGCTAGTAGCGCGAAGGGTGATCCGGTTTCTAGCAAAGCGATGACCACCCACATAGCGTCTCCAATTTTCCGGTGAATGGCGCGTGGTGTCTTTTCGTTGAGAGCGTTTTTGTCAACGGTAAAGTCAAACCCCGCTGCCCAAAGATTTAAATTACTAGATTTGCTCTCACCGTACAAAGTCACGCGATAAAGTGTCCATACTAAGAAGAGTAGCTCACACGTTATTAGCGTTTCCATGACAATCGAGTCAAGTCACTGCGTCATTGTGTGTCAGAGGTGTCAACACGAAATGCAGAAACGCGAAAATATTTTGACGCGGTAGGGCGGGCTTATCTATAACAATTTAAATCTTTGTTGCTGTCATAATTTTCATGACATCCGCCACTGCGGCTGTTATGTGCGGTCACTGCTTTTTTAGGAAACCGTAGCTTTAGCTATAAGACCGCCATTTGTACTAGTGGTGGTTAATAAAGCGTATAGCGCCAAAATATAACAGACTATTTGTACATAGCGTATAGCGTGTGCTATAGCGGCTCTGACTTCGCGCTATATTATAGCGCCTCAACCTACTCAATGAATAAAAGTTTAAACGCGCACAGCGGGGCCAGAACGAGATAGTAAGATAGCGTTCGCACAGCGGGGCCAGAACGAGATAGCAAGATAGCGTTAGCGACTATAATGTATAGCGCGTTGCGAAATAATATCTACCGCGCATCATCAATTCATCAAGTCCGTTTAGCGTGATAGCACTGATAGCGTGTTGCTAAATTATAGCGTCTCCGCGTTCAGACTGCGCCCGAGTTTTGAAATAGCGCGCTATAATTATAGCGTATAAAATAACAGACTATATGAATATAGTTTATAACACGTTTACAGTTTATAGCGGATTTGAACATCGCTAATTTGTACCGTCCTAATGGGACTTTCTTCCCCTCAATGATCATTAAAGAATATTATCTATTTGTTTAATAGGGCCGAAACTAGAATAGTTTATCCGTCATCGTGCATTGTTTTTAATCAGACAGTTGCCCTTTTCGTTACAAAAACTAAATTATTTATAAAATGAATGTATAATTTATTTATTACACAATTTGTTATAGGCTGTAGCATGTCAAGACGGCACTCTGTGGTGCTACCAAATAGTGTTCAGTACAGTTCACGGTTTGTACCGCGAACGGTACGCGTACAGGGAGAACATGACTGACGTTATCATACAGCACCTCACTACGGGCCACAAAGTGCGGATCAAATGTCACGACAGGGTGCAAAAGATTGCGATATATAAACATCGACTGGCGGTATGTATCCTCTATATCACACTAGTATAATAAAGGCGAAATTTTGTGAGTGTGTGTGTGTGTTTATATGTTTGTTACTTCTTCACGCTCAAACGGCTGGACCAATTTTGATAAAATTTTGTATGGAGGTAGCTGAAACCCTGGATTAACATAAAGGCTACTTTTTATCCCGATATTCCCACTGGAAAGCTTTAGGCTAATTAATATCACGCTATGAACTCTTGGAGCCGAGCAATTTTTTACTTGCTAGGCTCCAAGATGAAGGAAGAACGCTAAGTGAAAACGAAATAATAGCGCGGACAGGCGTGAGGCGATGCGACGGAGTGGGGAGAAGGGACAAGAAATTTCACGCAGATGAAGTTGCGCGCAGTAGCTAGTAATAAGTAGTTTTGTTGGTTGGTTCTGCATAAAAGTATTCAGTAGATAAGTTTGGTAATGTTGGTAGCATAGGTTCGTTGGTCTTCTGTAAGGTTTCCCTACAAGATTTTGTGACTCTCTCTCTAAATAAGGTTTAGAGTCAAACTAAGCTCCCTGGACCATGGTTTCGACCGTGTTTGTCAACATAATAATGGCCGGGCTTAGAACCACATAGCTAGTATGTGTTGTACAGGTCATCATGGGTGCATTGAAACTTTTTTTTTATACTTTGCCGTACACTAAGAATTAATCCTGTATCGTGAGTGTGTTTTCAAACATTTAAACTCACATACACAAACAGCCAGAACCAGAACAACTACCTGTAGGCAATATTGTTCCGTGATCGATCGCTCAGCCACTGCGCCAACCGTGTCGTCAAATATACATTCTACATTTCTATAGAATATTTAATTTCTTAAAGTATTTCTTGGGCCTCCGGCCATCTACTAGTTTACAAGTCGTAAGACAGCGACTTCCACCCACCCGGTTTCTGAAACGTAAATCAACGACATGTCACTCCGGTCATGTGATCTGGGGGCCTAAAAACGCCAGTTTGGCAAAATCATAAAAGGCATAACATTATGAATCATAATATGGCGAAGACAGTCCGTGTTTTTCTTTTTTTCGCTGCACTACGTAAGAATTATCAAATAGATTGGGACTGGATTTGGATTGGATTGATTTGTATGTACATTAGCAAAAAAAAAAATAACTGTAAAATCCTTCACCGATTTATTATATTTTTTTTGTGGATTTGATACGATTAACTTAACAGTTAACTGTCCATTATGATTCATAATGTTATCCTTTTATGATTCTGCCAAAGTGGCCTTTTTAGGCCCCCTGAACGTCAATTTCCGTAATTAACAACGTTCAAAATCTAGTCGCAATATATCTCAGCGACAATCAATGTCAAAAACTTGTCAAAAATGTATGGAAATTAGAGGTACTATTTCTGACAGATTGAGACTGAGATCAGACTGTGAACGTCTTCGATCAATATTGATCGAAGGTGAACGTTCTTAAAATTACGAGAGATTTCCCTCTGATTGGCTGTTGATAATTCAGTCAACCAATCACAACAGTTGACATGCGTTTGACAATTTGGTAGCAAATTTTTGTGTTAATTTTCCTTCCGGAAAACAGGTGTTACTTTTATACCGTTTACTTAGAGATAATGTTGTGATTTTCAGGTGCAGCTTCCGGAACGCGTGGTGGTATATGAACAAGGAGACGTGGAAGGAATGCTATACAGGGTCAAAGAGAAGCTTCCGCAGAAGACAGAGTGCTCGCTCCTAGTAGCTACCAGCGAGTCCTTGCTTTTGTGTCAGGTAACCATGCTAAAACAAAAAAAAAAAAACAATGGCACTCCGGGAGTGCCGACAGAAGTGAAAACAAAACACAAACAGAATACTTTGCCATCACTCACTGACATGTCTGATATACATTAAAACCGAGTACATCCCAAAGACAGCTGAACACATCCGAAGTGGGCATTTTTCTAATCGTCTTATAAACAAAACACGCGCGGTGTCGCATACGGTAACAGTGGCGCGAGTTCAATGATTTTTTCCGATCTCAAAAAAAGCCCAATGCGGCTAAAAAAAGTGGCACTCCGGGAGTGCCGACAGAAGTAAAAACTTGAACAATTACGTGTATAATTTTTGAATCGTCTTATAAACAAAACACGCGCGGTGTCGCTTACGGTAACAGTGTCGCAAGTACAATGCTTTTTCCCATCTCAAACAATGCCCAACGCGGCTAAAGAAGTTTTCCTTCAATAATACTGGGTTATTATTGTCATACTTCAGGGCAAACGCCACTAGCATCGATCACCACGCTTGCTCAAGACGGGTTCTTGGTAGCTATCTAATTTTTATGGATGTGACCTTTACTCATCCCGTATATACTTTATTGTATCACCGCACATGAATTTTTAGCTGCATAGGCGACCATCCCTTGGTTCTGGCGACTATGTTGTTGCTCAATCTACCTAGTATCCTCTCGGGCGACTGCATCCACCATATTGTTTGATTCGCTCAGAAAACTCTGTTGCTACGTGTAATGAGGTGGTGACGCCGAGCAAATATTTAGACGTGACAGCTGAATTGCGTTCCTTTGGAGAGCTTAAACAAAATCTTGATTTGATTTGATTTTATTTTGTAAGTAAGTAGGTTTGCACAAACACTTTTACACGTCAATCATATATTTTTTAAACTAGATGAGATCGGCGTTTCCTATCTGACTACTCTGAGAAGAAAGGCCGAAACAAACTCAGAGGTCATAGTCTCTTTTAAAGTCCAGACATGATCTTGGTCAGGTTATATGAAGACCATGTAGGTCGATATCTGAGATGGTCTTTTGAGGAAAGAACCACACAGATTGGGAGGACCTGTCCAGTCAGTGCACGCATTTGTCAGAAATGGTGTTGAGTATAACAATTTAAAGATTGATTGCAAACGCCCTCAAGCAGCTCGCAGAAGCGAAGATGCTCAGCAGGAATAACAGGAAGATGTATTCAAGAAGGTATTTTGAAATTGCTTATATCATTTCAGGACACAAAACTGTCAATAATTGGACGACAAATACCGAAATCATGGACAGTTCCAGCACCCATACGTTATGTGAAGGTGACCACGCTATACTTTGAAGAAGTTTTGCTGTTGGGTCTCATGAATGGCCAGGTAATATATACAAAAAAAAAAAAATAGTTCGCTAAGCTGCTATTACTGTCTATTAAAAATCACTGTTATGAGATTGAAACCAGGCCGTAAGATTTCTTAGAAATGAACCTTCAATTTGACCGTCAAATGAATCAATCAAAACTACAAATAATACACGCAAAAACTCACCAAATGTGCGACTGTTAATAAACTTTTAACAATATCATTACGTATTGTTAAAAAAACTATGGTAACAGTCTCACAATTTCAAAGGAATTGTTTTTGAAAATGCACTTACTTTTTTTGCTATAGAGAATCTCTTGTTACTAATCTCGACTGTTCGCCGCCCTTCATTACGGGACCGTTCATTATATGTTCGAGAAATTTTGACATGAGTTTTGACCACCTGGCCTTTGCAACACGAAACAGTGGAAACAGAAATGTGGAATGAAATTAGAGACGATTATTAAATGTATTTGTCCGCGAATTGGAGTAGAAACTTGGAGGGGATTGTTACAAATACGGTATTCACGCTGCCCTGTGTGTGTTTAACTACTATTGTAAACGGACGTACCGATCGCGCGCGCGTGCTCTAGTTAAGAGTATTTTGCAGACGCATCATAACACCGTCGTCGCGGTGTACGTCGACCTATCGGGGTCACCGCGATGACCCAGTTACAAGTGCGGAAATCATCATGAAGTGTTTATTATAATTGTTTAGGTGTCACGCTCGCCTTAAAACTAAATAATGGCTGCAAAACAGTCTATAAAAATAAAAACTGATCTGGAAAAGCAGTTGTACGACTGTTACATCCAGGAGAAAACGGACAGAGAAAATCTGCAACAAATGGTACGACAACTGAACGGCCACATACAAAGCTTACAGGAACAGGTACAAGACCTTCAAGGACAGTTAAAATGCTTAAGGGCACAAGAAATAGAAGAACCCACAAATAAACAGGTCAGTGAGACCATAACACCTGCTCAGCCTACTAAAAGTGACGTTGAGTACTGCACGGACGAGGATGAACTCGCCAAAGAGACTGAGTGGATTAGGGCTAAAAATAGGAAGAAAAGGAAGTTGAACACCTCCCTTACTCCACCATCACTACAACAAGCTAGCACTAGCGCTCAACAGCAGCAACTCAACAAAAAAGAGAAGGCCAGCTTTAAAAAAATTCTAGCACCGCCTCCAATCGTAGTGGACGGTGTTAAGAATTACCAAACATTCTACGACTTTTTGACTGAATCTCAGTCGGTAGAAACTTTTACCGCCAAAATGTTAAGCGGTAATAGTGTCAAAATAAACGCCAAAACTGAAGAATCCTACAGAGTGATTTCTCGACGATTAACGGAAAAAAACTGTTCGTGGCACTCATATGAGGATAAGCAGACCAGGCCAATAAGAGTAGTGGCGAAAAAATTGCATTCTTCTTGCCTACCGGATCGGATTAAAGATGACTTAACGTCGCAAGGATTTCAGATAGAAAATGCAATTAACAAGCTAAGCTGGAGAACCAAAGAACCGCTGAACATGTTCATATTATCATTTAAGAATGACGAAGATGTAAGTAAAATATACGGCATTAAACATATCCTAGGGTGTAAAGTTGAAATAACCCCGCTTAAAACATCAAAAATAATACCGCAGTGTAAGAGATGCCAGGCTTATGGTCATACCCAAAGGTATTGCTCAAAAGAGCCAAGGTGTGTTAAATGTACAGGTAAACACCTCACAGCTGAATGCAACAAACCTGCAGAAGAAAAACCTAAGTGTGTCCACTGTGGCTTACCTCACCCAGCCAACTACAGAGGGTGTTTAGTTGCCAAGGAGATGCAAATGATGAAGAACAAAACCTCAAAAAATAAGTCACCTAACAACCTTTCCGTTAAGCAAACTGTTAGAAATACCGACAAACAGACAACAAAACAAAGTGCACAGTTTGCACAGACAACCGCGAAAACTGCACACACATCTAAAAGTGTCTCATATGCACAAGCAGTAAAACCAAGCCCACAACCACCAAGTTTTGAGGACAAGCTCAACCAGATCTTGAAGTGCCTATCATCATTTGACAAGAGACTAGAAAAATTAGAATCAAGTACTATAACAATCAATCATGAATAACACATTAAAAATAATGGCGTGGAATTCCAACGGACTGCTGCAACACCAACATGAGTTGCAAGTAGTTCTAGACACAGAAAATATTGATGTGTGTTTGATCTCTGAAACGCATTTCACTAAACAGTCTTTTGTAAAGTTTAGAGGCTATAAGGTTTATCACTCGCTGCACCCTAATAACACGGCCCGAGGGGGTAGCGCGGTTATTATTAGAGAAAATATCTGCCATTATGAACAGTGTAAATTCGAGGAGCCAGACACGCAAGCTGTGGCGATATCAGTGAAAACAAATAAATTTAATGTTACAGTAGCGGCTGTATACTGTCCTCCAAGACACACGATAAACAAAGAACAATATGTACACTTCTTCAGACTCCTTGGGCAGAGATTTATATTAGGCGGTGACTTTAATGCTAAGAACACTCATTGGGGATCGAGATTAACTTCAACTAAGGGAAGACAGCTTCTAAGTGCAGTGAAAGACATGCGTTGTGAGGTCATAAGTACTGGAAAACCTACATACTGGCCGACTGACCCCCAGAAACTACCAGACCTTATCGACTTTTTCATCGTCAAAAACATATCAACTAATTATCTGAGTGTGAAAGAGGGGTACCACATGAACTCCGATCACTCTCCAATATTATTACAATTGAGTCACAAAATATTACTAAGAGAAAACCACCTGACATTAGTCAATATGTTTACAGATTGGGAAAGTTTTAGCATAGATCTGCAAAATATTATTGACCTAAAAATTTCATTAAAAAGCAAAGATCAGCTCGATGTTGAAGTAAACAAGTTCAGCAACAATATCCAACAATGTGCATGGAACAACACACCACAAGTTATAAAGAAATTTAAAGGAAATACCTACCCAAAGGAAATAATAGACCTATTACATGAAAAAAGGACTCAAAGAAAAAGATGGCAACAAACTAGATTCCCGCAAGATAAAACTCTATTGAATAACCTTACGAAAAGACTGAAGAGAAAAATACAAACTTTTCAAGATGAGGCTTTCAACACTAACCTACGTCAGTTAAGCAGCGACCATACAACGAAATACTCTCTTTGGAAAGCGACAAAGACTCTTAAAAGGCCAATTACACCAATTCCCCCTATTAGAGATGGTAACGGAAAGTGGGCCATAAGCAATGAGCAAAAAGCTCTAAGATTTGCTCATCACTTAGAAGATACCTTTCAGCCAAATGATAGGTCTATAGACAACCTGCAATTCACCAATATTCTGCAAGATCAAAGAATTAAGCTTGTGACCCCAAAAGAAGTTGCAAGGGAAATTCAAAACATCAGCCTAAAAAAGTCACCAGGGTATGACCTTATTACGGGAGAAATCCTAAAACATCTCCCGCGTAAAGCCATCGTTAAGCTTACTAGGCTCATCAATGCTGCATTTGTGCTAAAGCATGTTCCTGAGCCATGGAAAGTTGCTGAGGTGATTATGATTGCAAAGCCCGGTAAACCACCTCACGAAGCATCATCATACAGGCCCATTTCCCTGTTGCCTATAATATCAAAGCTGTTTGAAAAATTGTTTTTAAAACGCCTAAAACCTATAATAAACGAGAGAAATCTGATCCCTGACCATCAGTTTGGTTTCAGAGAGAAACACTCAACAATAGACCAAGTACATAGAATTACCAACATCATTGAGAGAACACTTGAAGATAAAAAAGTCTGCTCCACCGTATTTTTAGATGTGGCACAAGCTTTTGATAGAGTTTGGCATAAGGGTTTGATATATAAGCTAAGACTAATGCTGCCCAATGATTTTGCCGATATCCTACAATCATACATTACAGATAGAATGTTTCGAGTAAGGCACGAGGATGCCTTTTCCGAATTAAAAGTTATTAAAGCTGGCGTGCCTCAAGGTAGTGTGCTGGGTCCAGTCCTCTATCTGCTGTACACGCATGATATACCAGAGCTGGAAAATAATACTATTGCAACGTTTGCGGACGATACTGCTATTATGGCGACAGCGTCATGCCATACGGAAGCAATCAAAAAGGTACAAATCGCTGTAAATAAAGTTCATGACTGGGCACAAAAATGGAGAATTAAATTGAATGAATCGAAGTCACTCCACATTGACTTCACCAACATGAATTGTGATTACCACCCAATCTACATAAATGGTCAACAAGTGCCATACGCAAATACAGCCAAATACCTTGGCATAACGCTTGACGCAAAACTGCGTTGGAAAGAGCACGTCAAAAAGAAAAGACAGGAACTAGAAATGCGCTTTAAAAACATGTATTGGTTGATTGGACGGGATTCTTGCCTATCGATACATAATAAAATCCTATTATATAAGCATATCCTTATGCCAATATGGACATATGGCATCCAATTATGGGGCTGTACTAAACCGACCAACATCAAAATCATACAAACATTCCAGAATAAGGTACTCAGGAGTATTGTTAATGCGCCCTGGTATATAAGAAATGACGACCTCCATCGTGACCTAAAAATAGAACCCGTCACCAACATAATCCAAAAATTTGCTGAGGCCCATGAACACCGACTCCACCGACATGTGAACATCGAGGCAATTCAGCTGTTAGACCAAACAAATATAGTGCGAAGACTAAAACGGACAAAACCTTTTGAGTTAGTGTAGTGTAAAAAGTGTAGAAATAATAGTGCTAATGACACACATAATAACACATGAACAAAGTGTTTACATCATCATATCAGACTCTAAGAAAGTGGAACGGACTTGTGTAAAGTACAATGAACACTATTCTAAGTTTTAAAATAATTATCACGTAAAAAATTAAGTTAGATTAAAATTGCTTATTAGTCTTATAGGCTAGATTGTAATGAATTATTAAGAACCTAGTTCTTTTTAATAAAGGATAAAAAAAAAAAAAAACGCTGCCCTTGAAAATCGCCAGATGCGCGATACTGGGCAGCTGGGGCTAAATAACCAGTTTCATATTAAAAATTGCATGAATGGACCATCAGATTACAAACGGATTCTATAGATGTCGGCGTGTGTCCATTGTGCAGCATTCCCATGAGAAATTACAGTTACACGTGTATACCACTGTATACGGGATAATAATTATGTGGGACCATTTTAGATTTGAATAGGTACATTATTAATCTGAATTTCTGCAACATCGGTCAAGTGAACGTAAGCCGGTTCGGATTCTATGGGGGAAAAGATGTTTGCATTGGGCTCAGCTTATCAACCCAATGCTCAGAAAACTCGGCATATAATAATAGGGTCATCAACAAAATGGGGACTTAGGTAGGTATTTACTATGTAAATACATCAGACAGTACATATGTAATGTAGTTATTTATCTCTTTTATCTTTACATAGACTTAAAATTGTGAATCCCAATACGCTAAAATTGTAACAGTAACACCACAAGCTCTATGTAAATGATAAATGATTTTATTATTGTAAGTAGGTTTGTACAAACACTTAGACGTCAATCATATTTTAAAAACTTGATGAGGTCGGTGACTCCTGACTACTCTTAAGAAGAAAGGCCGAAACAAACTCAGAGGTCACAGTCTCTTTTAAAGTCCAGGTGAAGACCATGTAGAATGATGTCTGAATTGGTCTTTTGAGGAAAGAACCACACAGATTGAGTGACCTGTCCAGTCAATGAACACATTTGTCAGTAATCGTGCTTCTCAACTCAAAACTAAAGGAGCTTAACGATTGTAAAATAAGTATTGTTACTTTAAGCATTACACTTAGGGGATCGGACGTTTCTCCTTAACATAAGTTTTTATAAACTGGCTAGGAGAGCAGGTGCACCCACACGATTGTAGATATAGTACTTATTTTGGAAAATTGTATTATTAACACGTACAGACGCCAGCACTTCAAGCTACTACAATCTGACAAATTTCTTTAAAAAAAATTCAACTTTATCGCTAAAGCATAAGGTTCAAGGTTGATTTAAAAAAATTGACAGTTACGGGTAGCTTGATGTGCTGGCGTCTGTACTACAATACTTTATTTGAGTAAATAAAATTATTATATTATGTTGTGTTTAAAAAAGAGCTGATAGTGTGTGGGTAATGGATAGAATTACATAGATTGGCTGCGTTGAGGGATAGAAATGAGTACGTCAGAGGAAGTGTGAGTGACGCCGGCGACCAATCAATTGTGTGGGAATCGTATGTCATGGTATGGACAAGTAAAGTTGAGGCTGTTTCGCGGTCGTCTCACTGACACTTATAAGGGATTATGCTAAGACATTAAGTCACTGGGTCTTTAATGTTGTGTCATGCAATAGTTCAAAAGAACGGCCAAGCCTTACATTTAAACCAAGATGTAAGGCTTGTAGAGTTAGGCCTTGTAGAGTTAGGGGCTTGGCTCTACATTAGAACTGATAACTTTTTAACAGTGAAAGCTTTATGTAAGTCTTGGCAACCGGCTATTTACATGAAGTGTTTTTGGTGGGATTTTATTTCTTTTTGTACCTATTACCCATAAGAAATACAGACTTGCACACCCCATTACGGGGTTGGGTGGGTTTTTTTTGCTGTTGTTTGTGTGCAAATCCTAGCGTACGTACCAAATTTTAGCTTTCTAGGACTTCGGGAAGTGCCCTAGAGGTTTCGATGAGTGAGTCACTCAGACAGTCAGTGACGAAATCGACGTATTTGAGGTATTAATAAAATACAGAATATACAAGCTAGACCAATTAAACTTAGGGTGTTTTGTAAGTCTGCTAACTACATCTTATCCGAAGCTATGAGGGTTTCATAATACGACGAAATGCTTCGAGAAAAGGTAGGTAGTTTCCCATTCAGATCACTGATTATTTATATAAACCAGACACGAAAAGCGACTTTATTTTATAATATGTATAGATGTAGATGAGGTGATGTAACGTGTGTGTTTATATCCTACAGATCTGGCAAGTGGAGGCCGGTCAGGGCAGCGCTAAGATGGTGCTCCAGACACCGGCGTCTGTCCGCTGTCTGGACGTAAGTGCGTCGCGCGCCTATCTCGCTGTCGTCGACGAATCATCCGTCTGTAGAGTCTACAATCTATCTACCGGGGAATTACTGTTTACGGTAAGCTTAAGTACGAAACTGACTGTGTGAAACAGCTACATAAGAATTGGCTACACAGGTAGATTGTAGAGACAAGTTATGAACACACTAACAAAAGAGAATTTTTAGAATTTAGAATAACAAAAGAGATGTCTCAGAGCCATGTTTAAGTTGAAAACCACTGATAGTTGTAAGCCCTATTTTATTTGTTATAAAATTTTGACATTGGCATCAATTTATATTCTGGAAACAGTAATGTTTGTTAGAGGTAATTTTAATTTATTTTCGCAAATGGCAAATAAGTTTCCAAGAAACGCGTGATCAAAGTCAGCTTTGTCTGCATAGGAGTAGGACGGCACTTATGCGCAAGTGTTTTTTGCATGGCTCCCATTATTTATAATAAGTTACCCAAAAGTTGGAGGGAGCTAAATAATTCACATTTGAGAAATCAACTAAAATCATATCTTATCGACAAAGCTTACTATAATATTAACGAATTTCTGACAGAAGAATTTATATTGACATAAATTTTAATGCATTATTATCTATTTTTCTATTATCTATTTTTCTAATATTGATGTTTATAATTTATTTTGTTGTTTACTAATTCACATAAAATTAATGTTTTTGACTTCAAATTAATAATTTATAATATTTGCACGCCATACTAGGTGGCAAACATGACTGATCCTTTCTTTTTTATGTTATCCAGCTTGCATTTATATTCTTGTATGTGTACACATGTTTGAGCAAATAAATAGATCTTATCTTATCTTTGAAGGTACTAAAATTAGACAGCACATAAGATACTAATACCTAACTAAGATATTAGAGGGCCGTCCATTAATCACGTGATGTTTTTTTTGGCATTTATAACCCCCCCCCCCCTCCCCCTTGGTGATACATGGTGAGGTTTAAGACTACAAAAATAAGATTCTTTGTGGGGGAGGGGGGGCAAAGAATCTTATTTTTTTTTAATATTTATAAAGTACAGGTATAAGTATCATCTAATTTTATTATAGAAAATTAAGCGCGTTGCCGAAAAAATAAATACACGTGATATATTACTACACCTTCTGATATTTCGTCATTTTTTATGGACCCCTCCCCCCCTTCGAGTGATTAATGGACAGCCCCTTACTCCGCATTTACCCTCACAAACAAGTTATGAGACAACAAAACTTGTAAAAGACTTGTCAAAAACATGACATGATCAATTGATCATAACGTGTATTGACATTGTTACATTTTGTTATTTATTTTGTGCACATTTTTGGCAAGCTTCCTACAAGGTTTGTATACTTACCTACAACGCAGTCTCCACAACCAGTTTTAGGTGTAAGCAATAAACGAAAACTGTTGACACAATACGTGGAATACAATGTTTTAAATCTTGTTGTAAACACGTGGTAAACGCGTAACGCGATGGCATTAATTTAAAAAAATCAATATCATACATCGTGTTGGTCTAGTTGTCGAGCGAGACGAACAGATATTTTGACTTTTTAAAGTTTTAGATAAATGTTGAAGTCCTGATTATGGTAAAGCAATATAAAAAAAATAGCAGATTAAAGATAATCACAAGGAATACTTACAATTTGATCGAGGTTGATTGATTTTGATTGATTCTCAAACCATTGTGACAGTCTATGAAACGGTTGCTGGTCTGGGGTATGTACAGACGCCAGCACATCAAGCTACTAAAATCTGTCAAATTTATTTAATAGATTTTCAACTTTATTGCTAAAGCATAAGGTTCAAAGTTGATTGGGAAAATTTGATAGTTTCGGGTAGCTTGATGTGCTGGCGTCTGTACATACCTATGTATGTACAGACGCCAGCACATCAAGCTACCCATCAAAAATAGGTGTTTACCTATGTAAACACCTATTTTTGTTAACATTGTTTCCCGTGTTAATGGCGCTTAAATCAGAAATTTTATGTCTGCTTAACAGGAGGAGAACATAACATCAGTATCGTGGAACTCATGGTGTGATGAGCTGCTGAGTCTGTCTGGTGGCGGACTGCTCACTATAAAGGCCTGTCACTTCCCGC
Source organism: Luperina nickerlii (assembly GCA_963855955.1). Lineage (NCBI taxonomy): Eukaryota > Metazoa > Arthropoda > Insecta > Lepidoptera > Noctuidae > Luperina > Luperina nickerlii. The sequence goes on from OY979662.1 coordinate 14,210,482, forward strand.
ATGCGACGCAGCCTTTGTCTGGCTCTGTTGTAGGATTCCAGGTAAGAAATATTGTATTTTTCAATAGAATATTAAGGAAGGTTGTGTTATTAGGACTATAAGAATTAATATAAGGAATGATTTTCTTAGGTTTCTAAGCCGATGCACCTAATTTTGAGTGTGTATGTATCTATGTACGTATATTTGAACAGAAATTTCTCAGTAATCAATTATTTATTTTTATTTTCATAATACAGTTTATAATAACCGGATTAAAAGCAGTTTATTTCTGGTTAGTTAAACTATTAAAAACTATTTTTATTAATGCGAAGATATTCATAGTTTTCTTTTCAGAATGCTACTGAGTTATTTATTATGCTTTTGGTGGGATTCACCAGGCTGCCTGGACCTAAAATTGTGCATTGGGCACGGTAGTAGTAAAAGGCATGTAATTGTATTTTTCACAATGAATGCAGGGAATGTATTGCGTATATTGATTGTATTATGTCGTAGATGGATTGTCGCATCTGCCGTTTTACATAACCGCTAGCCGTTTTACAAAACAGCTCCGTTATGTAAAACATTAATTACGCTAGTGCGTTACGTCTTACAAAACTGCTATCCACGTTAAGACTTAATGCAGAATGGCTTATCTGCGGTCACAATAAGCGTTTGGTGTTGTTTCTAATGCCGAATCGGGCGTATTAACTAAGCCAGGGCACTCTTGACCAATTGGGTTAAGTTAGAACAGAACTGTGAAAAACCGCGCGGGAGACGAGCGAGCGAAGCGAGCGTTGTCGCGGCAGCGGTCGGCGAGCTCTACTTCTAAGTTGGTCGCAGTTACTTGGCTATTAAGTATTTTTAGGACTGACTTTCATAAAACTCTGGAACTCTAAACTTTATATTAAAATGATCCTTAAAATCACTGTTTTCACTTGAGCTAGGGCCATTTTCACTCATAACACTCGTTTTATTTATTTGTGTTTTGGACGCCATTATTGTTGTTGACACAGAGCCACGAGCGTTAAAATAAAATCTGCAATCTGACGTTTTATTTCACGCTGTTTCATATAACCTCTAATTGTTGACTCGATGCATTGATAAACGCAAAACGTTTTTTCTGATTCTGCGTGTTAAAGTTCAGTAATTATGGAAAATCGCTAAACGTCATTTAGTTGTTTTTCCCAACGGAGCTGTTTTGTAAATCGCCTTGCGGTTATGTATGTAAAACAGTGTATTCGAGAATACATCTACGACATATACATTGTGTGACATAAGGCGGGTCTGCAGCGACATTTGTTTTTGTTAGAAATGCGATTCGATTTTCCACTTTCGTTGCAGTTATTTAACTGGCTTGATTACTTAAGTCAGGAATGTTTCGCTAAGAAAATATATGACAAAAAATCAAAATTCGTATCTGAATCGAATGGAAATCTTGATTCTTGGCGCAGCAGACCTTAGCTATAAAACCCAATTAAAACGGGATTTCTATTAACTATAATATTAATTTTATTTTTACGTTTTTGTTTTTTTATTTTGTTTACTAAAGTTAAACGCTTTTGAAGTTCTAGGTGCTACCGGTTAGGTTAAATAAAAGTATAACACCCTCATTGAGACTGTATTTATTAGGCAGGGTAACCATCACGCAAGAAATGCCTCAAAGTAATTGGATTGGGGCCGTAGGTTATAGCGTGACACATTCTAGCATCAAATAAATAAAAACAATATATAATTTTGTTGAAGCATTTAGCTAAGGCCTCAAGTTACAAGCACAATGCACATCATACATGTTTGCTAGAAACATCCAAAAACAATAGAAAGACGCCGGTGGAGTTAGACGTTATCACGCCTAAAAATAGAAACCAATTATAATAATTTGGTCTTAATCAGTAGGCTATAACAGTAGGGGAAGACCAAAGAAACGATGGATGGACTGTGTGAATGATGATATGGTTAGAAAGGGGGTGAATACCGAAATGGCAACTAATAGAAGTATGGAAAAACAAGACATGTTGCGCCGACCCCTAATCATTTGGATCATTTGGCCGGAGAATGATGATGAGGTCTGATGATGAGATCAGTAGGTGGCCACTTGAATTGCAATGAAGCGACCAGCTCAACGCAGGCTCCTTGGCCGCTTTTTATGAAACCATAGAGATTCAACCTGAGCGCTTGGTTTATAACTATTAGGCACTTATAAAGATAAAAGTGAAGACTACAGGATTTGTATCTTTAATGAATGCCAATGATACTGTCACTGGCGTTGATTGATGATACAATTTCGAACGTGACGGCAGACCGGAGACGGGAGTGACGTTGCGGTTGACGAGACACGTTAGCGACAGTGCTGCTGCAGTTGTGATTCCGAACGGCACACATATGCGAATTTTTCAAACAATAAAATACGTACAGCACTACTGGTACCGTCTGCACTCGCCGTTCGACCGCAGCAGCAAGAGACACGGTCACCGTCTACGGAAGCGTTTTCGTAGAGATACATAGGGGTGTCGCTGCGGGTTCATTATTTCAGTTGGGCGGCACAGTTGCTGCAGTTTGCGATCTGTCGTCGCCTTTAGAATAGTACATTGAATCCTCAAAATAGGCGTATGGACACTTGGGTCTGGACTTTGGGAGGTATATAGGTATCCCTCACGCATATAATATCTTAAAAACATGGCAGGCTAGGGAAGTAGAGCATGGTCGTGGTAATAATTTATCAGTATCTAGGTACACTACGGGCGAGGTGACTACGGGCAATACCATCTTTTTGCCAAAAGTCAACCAGTGGATAGCTGCGTTAGGCTGTTGATGACACAGGTATACTGATAAAATCTTACTGCAATCGAAGCACTTCACCACAAATAGTCAGCATAGTTTTAGTCTTAATTCCAATGTAACGTTTTGTTCAACCTCCACTTAAATGTGCCGAGTTTGTCTTCAAATAAGATTTTTATCTAATTAAACCGATTTCAATACAACTTTTTCATGGCTTAGGGAACGCGTATGCGGTTATTATTATCAAGATTTAAACCAAAATTGAAATTGGCTTGATTTATTTTTTTCTTTTTTGCTTGTCTAATTTATAAAGCTCAACGTCTGTGTGTGTGTTAGCGCACTTATAAATCTAGATCCATTTAACTGTTGTTGTTTATTCATAGCTGTGATTTCTGATAACGTTGTAGCTATAGTTTGTTACATTAGGTAACATAGATATTAGCGAATTACATAAAATAAGGTATGTAAATAAATAGTGTAAAAAACTACAGTGCACTGAGATAAACAATAAAATCGTATACAGATTTCCTCAACGGTAAGGCCAAAAACATTTATTTTGCACTAGCTTTAACCCGCGGCTTCGCCCGCGTGCTTGTCGGAAATTATCCCACGGGAACGTAGACACTACTGGGATAAAAACGATCCTATGACCTAATCTAGGTCACATGTGCCAAATTTCATCGAAATCCATTTGATCATCATTCATGGAAAGGTAACTGACAAAGTTACTTTCGCATCTAAGTTATTAAGTATGGATATGGATTAGTATGGACTATTACGTGACTCATGACTGATTTGAAGCCATATCCAGGCTAATCACTTCACTTGCAATCTATAATTCTTTAAATGATTTTTAGTCACAGCCCGATTCATACTTTATGGCGGCTCTGAACACGAGGCGAGTCGCTGCGCAGTATCAAATTCACCTGTCAGCGGGGGTGAGGCACCCCTCACACCTGAGCAGCCTGTAGCGCACTTCAGAGCCGCCATAAAGTTTTACGCGAACTCTAACACGTTGAATCATCAATTTCCGAGTACCGGTCCAGAGTTTGACAAATAGTTGTAGACTCGCCTCCTATTGCCTACATCTACATGGAACATAAATTGGCGAAATGAGGGGTGTATTAAATATTATCTGCCCTCCCTTTGGCTTTGCCTACCCTTTGGGCAATACAGGCATAATGTCATGCGTGCACGGAATGGCGGTCAAATAAAAATGCAGTCTATAAACCTGACAAATATGTTTGAAATATAAGTGACCTATGTCAACCGTTAAGAGTTCCCATGTCGTTCCTTTGTTCGAAAGACCTTGAAGCACCCCGTTCACTCATCTTCGAACATGGTAAAAAGTGAGCTTATAGACAAACATATCTTTATTAAAACTTTAGAGAAGATAAAACTATATTTGTTAATTAATAAATGAATTGTAATGACTTTTCAGGGCGGACGTGTGTTTTGTCTACAAGCTAATTCTATGCAAACTATCAACGTGCCACTCTCGCATGCCGTGCATCAATACATACATCATAAAATGTTCAAGTACGTATTAAGAATATTAAGATATTTTATATTTGAATTATACTATTTGTGAAATTTTCGTTTCATCTTGTATACGATTGTTGTGCATTTTAGCGTTCTTGTGATTTAAAATTGGAAACCACATTGCCGCACGTGTCACGCGTGGCATACGTTTAGTTTTTGATTTCTGGCAGTCATAACATAACATAATCTGCATTCGCGATTTATTTACCAAAAAACCAAAGAAATATGAGTTTATGGAAAAATAACTTTAAATCCTACACCATAAAGTTCAGTTTACACTACAACTTTAATAGATTAAGCTAGTCACTCTGAAATCAACTTAATTACCATTAAAATAAAGTTGATATTTGTTTCACTTGAAATAATATTAATTTGAAATACAGGTTTGAATACCTATACTTTACATAACCAGCCTATAATGTTCCCACTGCTGGGAGACAGGCCTCCTCTCGTCCAGAGGGAGTGGGCTAATAATCTATCACGCGGGCCCAATGCGGGTTGGAAGATATCTTATGGCTGTTTTCTTTTACCGTTTGAGAGCAGTTGCTCTAAAAATAATTCGAGTATAGATAATATTACATGAATCCTAATTCAAATATTGACAGTTTTATCTCAGTGTTGTCAACATAACATTATTCAAACTTGATTCTAATTTCGAATTGGAGGATTATGGTGGCATTACCGACAATACTAGTCAGTACGACTTATTACTACCACAAAACTGTGTTACCACAATTCAAATATCGAATAGCGAAAACATTGCTACAATGGCGCCAACATAAACCGCAATGTTTTTTGGTAGTTATCGTAATAATACGTGTCGTCTTAAAGCCCCTTTGGCGTTAACACATATTGCTGTATTTATACTGTCGGTTTTGTTTGTGTCAGCGTTACTCTCAATGCGAAATCATTCACCATATAAAGTGGTCATGCTATTATCCAGCCCAGTTCATAATAATATCCACATTGTCCAGTTTATATTATCCAGACTAATAAGCAGTAGTAGTATAAAAGGGAATGACCCTTTGTTGCCAATGCCATTGAAATGCAAATGATAAAATTTGCATCTCAATAAATAAAAAACCGACGTATTCACATAATAGTCTGATTCATTATTTGGCGAATGATTTCATTGAGTACCGCTACAGCTGCAATTTTTTGCAATGAGATTTGTGCTTCTTATTCCAGTTGGAATTGTAATGGGGTTAAAAACAGAAAACTCGTGGTAGGTGGCAGCACTGTTGTTAGGCCAGAAACCGACACTGTTACTGACGAAATCATATAATCTTAACGTACGATTATGCGATTTTCGACTTTATTACTGATGTAATAAATGTAATAATCCATTGAGATTTAAATACGTATTTATTCATACGTACTAAAATAACAGGCTGCTTTGTAATAAATAACATATATCTGGATCTGTTATTTTTGTGTAACAGTCACAAAGAAAACAGATATCGTAATTAATCTGTTATTATTATTAAGTAAACATTTCTAATTCTTGAACTAGTATTAGTTGCGACATCTAAAACGAGCAAGTGGCAGTTTTTATACACATTCTCACATGCAGTGTTGCCACTTTGCCAGATATGATTTTTAAAAGTCCGTAGGTAGAAACTTTTTTAAAAGCTAAGGATGTCCTTAAAATTAGTTTACAGTTGATTTAAAAAAATCTTAACTGTTTAGTTTCGATTTAAATTTTAATTTATAACTTGGACATATTTCCGCTAGATTTATTTAAATCTAGCGTATATATGTCCAAGTTATTATATTCAATCAATATAAAGTTCGTCGGTTTTTAATTGTTGCGAACAGATTTAATACCCTAAAACAGTGTTCATAATCTCAGATAATTTACATACCATAAAGGTGTGTCCAATTACGGCGTGCAAGGTGCGCGGCAGCTACGCGCGGCATTCGCGGGACACAAATTTGCCGCGCGACTAGTTTAGACCTTCTGCGCGGCAGTGCTGCGCGGCATGTCCGAGACACGTCGCACTCTTTATTTCGAATTCAAACCACGATAAAAGTGGCCGCGTGTGTTGTAGCTTATTATTCGTAAATTAGGTAGAAGGAGAAATAGAAGAAAGTGTATTAAAAAAAGGCATTTATTATAGATTTTATTTTTCTATTTTTATTATAGAAAAGTAAGTAACGTAGCCCAAAATAAAAAAACATACTTTTATTGCTAAAAACGGTTCTATATTATACATCTTTCCAAAGAGATCAGGCCTACCGTTTTTTAGTAACAAGCTTACAAAGAGAGGCATTTTGGATACCTAATCGCCTTAACTACCCATGTTAAAAAGATACAGTCAGGTTTAACTTTAATATTATCTACTGTTAATAAAATATAATAAGATTAAACTTACCACAACCAGTGGCATTACTTGTTTTTCTCTGTTTCTCTTCTTTTCTTCTATAAGAACTCAAAATAGTTTTCATTTTCAATTTTAAAGCTGCTTTTGGTTGTACCATTTTTTTGCTATTTCATCCCATAGATCTTCTCTCACGTTGTTGTTGTGATATTTTTTACGTCTAGTATCCCATAATGGACTATATTTCAATAAGACGAATTGCTGTTTCGTCATCCAATTGACTTGATAAAATACGTCCGCCCACACGCAACCACTGGCGAACAAACACTAACACCGTTCGCGGCGTTTGCTGTGCGCGGCAGGTAGCTCGCGGCTGCCGCACACGGCAGTCGACCAACCACAGCTAGCCGCGCGCGGCAACCGCGCTTGAATGCCGCGTTGTATTTGGACACACCTTTAGTTGATTTTTGAGTGACCATTAGTAACCAAAAGGTCCTAATAAGTTTTTAGTTGCAATGGAATTTGAACTTTGTTAACATTCAGTTTCTTGTTCTACAACTTCAAAATTATCTCAAATTCCTGACTTAATATAGATGCAACTTGATTGCGCCGCCTGTGGGTTCGAATCACGGAATCAGCTTATCGTGTACTTTGCGCTGTTTTGATTAGGTGTAAATTGGCTCAACTTACCTTTTCCAGTTGCGTTGCACCTGTTATGAATCGTTTTACTCAATGTTTTATTATATTTAATAATAATTCTTTTGTTTCGTTGGATGGACCGAACATCAGTATATTAGCCAAATGGCTAATATACCGATGTTCGGTCCATCCATCGGGGAAACATACATAAATATGTATGTTTCCCCGTAGACGAGTCGAAAAATCCGTAGAGTTACGGATAAATCCGAAGGTCTGGAACGCTGAACACACGTGTTATGAAGAGGGTTCCCCATCCCATCATATCCCGGTTGAGGCGGGTATAAATAGGGCGCACGGGCTTACATCCTTTCATTACGATTTGGAAAATATCTGTATAAACATCATAATCTTTGCGTCTCCATACTTAGTCGGTTACACTAGTGTTGGTTGTGCGTCACAAAGGCTTCCTATTGATTTCCAGTTCAATTTTCGACTACTACTTTACATTTGACTACTAAAACAAAAAGTATTTGTGATGTCTGGTGACGTAATGGACGACATGTAAGTTTTTAAAATTTTCTTATTATTGAGCATAATTTCTTTTTATTATTGTAAAATTTAAGTTAGTAGCCTATTGGCTTTGCGTTTTTCCATAAATGCTAGCAAAATTTTAATGAAATGACTGAGTGCAATTAGTCGTTTTACATAAAAGATGTTTTTCATAACCTTCATGATAAAATATAATGTTATCAAACTACACTCTGTCCACCAGGTTAACCGTTTTTTGATAGCTGCCTTAGATTAGAACGTAACTATTCCAGATTACGCAAAAGTTAACTTTAAAATGCGTAATAAAATAAATATATAAACTGCCTTATCTTATTCAATTATCTTATTTATGACTTCTTACAGACATTATTATACCGTACGTGTATCAGTTTTGACAAAATTTATATAATTGTTATGCGTATTAAATTACATTCTATCGTACTAAGTGATGGGAACGAATGTATTCACTTCAAATAAATAAATCGATAATAATAATTTTATATTATAGGTAAATCAGTATAGAAAAACCTTGCATCGACTCAAATATCAATAAAATATATAAATCATTTATCAGGATACGGATTTGCCACCATATACAAGATTTTAATGTTTTATTTCGATTCACCGAACATTCATAAAATGTTATGATTAAAAAACGTTTTGTTTTAATATGCAGTAAATCCCATATTTATATATATATATACACTACAACACAATTGATACGGGAAACCAGTGCATACTTTATTGTTACGCTGATTTTCGCTATAAAACATGCAAAATTGAAATTAAAGTAAACAAAACGGCTTATTTATATTGTGTATTTAATCATAATAAACACAGACATAGAAAATACGCTATTTTTTATTCGACAGCTAAAAATCGATAATTGATACTACATACAAATTAAAGTGAAATTATTGAAATGTATGTTATAACATAACGATGCTGCAATCACTAGTTCCATCTGTCAAAAAGCGGCTAACCTAGTGGACAGAGTGTAGATAAGTTATACTGATACTTTGTTTTTATTCACTTAAAATTTTGCAATGTATTTATAAGGTTTGGTGTTTCCATTTTTATGTTATTTTATTAATTTTTTCCACTCAAATCCTTAGATCACACTGAGCTTTAGTTTTATTTCATTCCACCAACCACTAATACATACAGTCCATTCCCATCGCCTTCATTTAAATACATCGCGAAATGTTAATTGAATAAAAAGAAAGCATAACGTATCTACAATCTGTATAAAAACAAATCTGTTCCTTATTGCTGATCACAGTACATACCGTGTTCCATAAGTATTTCATAAGCTTGATTTACTTTTTCTTTCTTGTTTGATTTCTCATCTTCATCATACTTAAATCTGAACTAGCTGCGTTTGCTCGATTTTAATTAAAAACTCTTGGCGCCATTCTCGTCAGTGTTGCGTCAACTGTTATGATTCGACACAAACCTACTGCGATCATTATTAAAATAATTCAATTTCAGGGTTTCAACGTACTTGGTAAAAAGTTGGCGGCCAGGGTTTAGGATTCGACCGGTTGTGCCACTGATCCATTCCATGTCTAATGACGTTTAGACACGAAATGAAGGTGAAGAAATATGTGCAATACAAAGATGATGATTATTTTAATAGGTTAGTACTGATTGCTATTTGCAAGTGCTATTTAATTTTATACCGTAACCTTATGACATGTGACAGTACCTGCAATAAATTATAGTAATAGAGGTACCTGCCATAAGATCATTTAGAGGGGATGCGTTTATTTTATTTTATTAGCAGTGCCCCGCGGTTTTACCCCCATAACTTTCGATCCTGTGGGAATATTGGGATAAATCCTATGTGTTAATCCTGGTTATAAACTATCTGTGTCCCAAATTTCATCCAAATCCGTTCAGTAGTTTTTGCGTGAAAGAGTAACAAACATCCATCCATCCTCACAAACTTTCGCGTTTATGATATTAGTAGGATATGAAATAGGGTTAAATTGTTAATGAGTCATACTGTTCTTTTAACTCGTTGCAATCAATCTATTTCTCGTATTGGGACAAGGAACTTGCGAAATATCTCATAAGCAAGCTAAGGAGATTTTTAAAATTTATTTAGCAGATACTAACAAGCTAGGTGAAAAGCAGAAAGCTTTAGTCTTAAAAAACTAATTGTCTATTGTTTCAGATGGTACACACAATCAAGAATATCAATATAATACTAAATCTTTATAATTTAGAGTAATGGCTGCCTTGGTTCCTGTGTTTAAACAAGATGTCTTCCAAACTGCCTTTATGAAGACTTGCAAGACAATTATTGCATTTCCTAACGACACTCATGGGTCTATGTGGTTCACAAAGTATGTTAGATTGTAAGTTAAACGCGTTAGCGTGGCTCCCTTTTCTGGTATACTGTTGATTGTAATTTTATTATTAATCTGCATAATAGACTAGGTATAACTTGATTGTGCATAATATTTGTGTCTCATAATGATAGAATTTGATAGTATTCTATATATAGCCGATTCCGTGTATGTAGTTTGAAAATATATAATCTTGCTTAGCGTAATTTTAGATTTCATAGATCCTTTTTTTTAACTTAATTTCGCAACGTTACAATTATTGCAGCTAAAAGTTGCTTAACAATTTTTCAAAATCAAAAGCCATTTATGCCAACCAGGCTGAGAATTAGCACTTTTCGAACGTCAAAATTACAAAAGACAGTCCCCCAAAACGCAGCTGAGCGTTCGCTGAGCGAAAACTGCAATGAATTAATTCTGCACATCCATTCAGACTTTTGTATCTCCGGTTTTCTATGAAGTCTAATTTAATGTTATAAGATTTATGCCCTGAAGTTTTAACAATGCCCGTCCAAATTATGCGATTTTTTTAAGGACTTATATTATGCGGATTTTTAATCTAGGTATATAATCAACTGCGCCTACCGCGCTGGTAGGCACAAAAACGACAAACGTGCTGCGACAAAAACATGATTGATTATAATCAATCAATAAAAATAAAAATATAAAAAATAAATAATTATTTATTTACTGTTTGGTTAAGAATATGAGTAGTATTTTTTACAAATATCGTTGCGTCTCGTTGGAACATAGGAATCAATGTTTATTTACCTGCTTCATGTGCATTTTTTTTTGTGTGGCCACGCATAACTTTTTTTAATTAGTAAATCGTCATTACCGTAAATAAATTCGATGCGGCCAACTCAATTAAACTTTAGTTTCCTAGAAAAGCGGTTCGGTCATATTGTTCGGCCGTCATGTCATTAACATCAGAATTTGACATTAAATCAAACCTCGCTGCCCAAGGATTTACATCGCTAGATTTGCTCTCATCGTACTTAGTCACGCAAAAAAGTGTCCATACTGGGTAGAGTAACCTTACACATGATGAAATAGCGTTTCCATGACAATCAAGTCAAAGTAACTGCAACATTGTGTGTCAGCGGTTCAAAACGAAACAGATACGCGACTATCTTTTGACGCGGTAGGGTGAATTTAACGATTTAAATCTTTGCCGCTGTCATCATTGTCATGACAGTCGTCACTACGGCCGTTAAGTGTGGCCACCGCTCTTCTACAGAACGCCTAATAAGCTTATACTTATTAGATCGTTGTCAGTACATAGATGAGATTGGAATTAAATAGCTTTTGCTTTTGCTTATTAAAACAAAAAACAAAAAAAAAATACAAAATAAAAAATACGAAAAATAAGGTTTTGCTAGTGCTTAGTTTTCAGTGTTTTTGTGTTCATTTTATGAAACAAAAAAAACGAATGAAATACAAAAAAAAAACGAATTTAAGCTTATTAGCCTTTTGTGTTCTTTGCAAAATAAATGGTGCCTTAAATAGCAATATCAATACTATAATATCAATAATATTTTGATTGTGTACAAAGTGGATGAAAAAGAGGCCTTTTCTTAGTATTTTTTAGTTTATTTTAATCCGACTGACCCTGAAGGAAGGTTATAAAAAAAACAACTAAAGAAATGTACTTAATAGTTAATGTAAATAGATTTTTTGTGTGATATTAGTTTGAGAGTAATTTCTGTTTTCCTTAACTTCGTGAAAAGATAGATCACAATGCTTTAATATGTCAATTAATTGTTGTATAAGTACATAGTGAAAGGAGGAGAAGTCTCTGGTTACAATGTTTTTAGTGGATTTTGACCCGACTGCCCAATTTTTGTGTGAGTTTGAGGGTTTGAATTTTGTTCTCCTAAACTGAGTAAAATAATACATCACAATGCTTTAATAGCAATAACACTCGGTCAATAGATTGTTGTACGAGTAGGTACATAGTGGATGAAGGAAGTGCCTTTTCTTAGTAAGTTCTTGCCGACTGAAAGAAGTATTAAAAAAAAAAAAAATGTATAGGTATACCTATTATTGTAAAAAAAAAATTGTGATTTGAGTTTGTTGGTGATTTTTGCCGACTACCCCTGAAAGAAATTGTATGTTGAAAAAATACAAAAACCGGCCAAGAGCGTGTCGGGCCACGCTCAGTGTAGGGTTCCGTAGTTTCCCGTCCGTCACAATAAGTGTTCCCACTTATAAGTTTAAAAGTGGGTATCCATAATGTTCGCGCTCCAGCAGCGCTCAGCGCTCCTGCAACTGCTCCCGGTAGTGGGTACGTGCGCGAACACGGAGCGTGCATCATTGCACGCTCCGCGGCAGGTGCTCCAACTCGTGACGGTTTTTAGCGCGAACACAAAGGGATACGTTCAGGATAATAAAATATGTAAACGAAGTTAAAAAAATGCTTGCATATACGATTATACTACAAACTTAGTCCAGAAATTATTTTGTACAACTTTTTGTCTTTTTTGTACAAAAACTGTTGTTTCCATCAAGTTCAAAATAATTTTCCTAGAAAGTCCTTATAAAGTTCTACTTTGCAGATTTTTTTCATATTTTTTAAACTTATGGTTCAAAAGTTAGAGGGGGGGGGACACATTGTTTTTTACTTTTGGAGCGATTATTTCCGAAATTATTGACATTATCAAAAAATGATTTTAGTAAATATTCATTTTTAAATACCTTTCCAACAATATATCACACGTTAGGGTTGAAATTAAAAAAAAAATCACTTCCCACTTTACATATAGGGGGGCTACCCTAATAAAACATTTTTATCCAATTTTTATTTTACCACTTTGTCGGCGTGATTGATATACATATTGGTACCAAATTTCAGCTTTCTAGTGCTAACGGTCACAGAGATTAAGCGAGGACGGACAGACGGACAGACAGACATGGCGAAACTATAAGGGTTCCTAGTTGACTACGGAACCCTAAAAACAAAATTATACTTTATTGTAAACATATTTTTGTGTGGTTTGAGTGCTTGGCCAGATTGGCAGCGCGGGGCGGAGAGCGGCGCGGGTGCGGGAACGCGCGCGGTCATTCTGTCCGCAGTCAAGAGCGGCTGCGTTCTGTGTGTTGTCGTGTCCAGTGTTTGTCAAAATATATTATGGATGAAGAAGGCTTATTTTTACAAGAAAACGGCTCGAACTAGTTTGAGAACCCCGATACCCGCGCAGGCTGCCCGCGCACCCACTGCGGCCACTTGTATAAACGAGCTAGATCGTGAGTTGCCCGCGCGCTCCCCGCGCCTGCAGCCCGCGCTGCTCACCGCGCCCGCGTGCCCACTATGAACACTACAATGAAGTTCTTATGTTTGAGTACGCTGCGCCGCGCCCGCCCCGCGCCCGCCCTACCAGTCTGGCCATGCACTGAGAGTGATTTTTGTTTTCCATATTTCGTAATATGATAAATCGCAATGCTTAAATAGCAATAACAATAGGTCAATAAATTGTTGAATAAGTACATAGTAGATGGAGACGCTTCTTCTTAGTATTTTCGTAGGTAGTTAATGTTGAAAAAATAAATTAAAAAAACAAATAATAAAAAGATGATAGGTGTCATTAGAATTTGAGAGTAATTTTTGTCAAACATGCTTAAATGACAATAGGTCAATAGGTTGTTCTTTAAGTACATAGTGGATGTAGAGGTGACGCCTCCGCTGGGGATTTTTTTAAGTTACTTTTGATGCGACTGTTTTGTTATGTCAATGATTAGTTAATAATTTTGAATTGATTTTTGTGTTATTTGTGCATGAGAGAGTAAACTGCAAATTTAATTAAATCATAGTATAAACAAAAATGGCAATCCAATCTAAACTGGTAGTATATGAACTGGAAACGAACGAAAGCTTATTAATACTTACTCTAATTAATGATTTTCCAACAAAAAACAATTCGAAATAACAATTACTAATATTAGGTATAAATTTAAACAAATTTTATTCATGCCCTACCCGCGTCGTCATCGTTTTTGTACTTTTTTAGTTATAACTACCAACTTTTAAACACTTTGTCCGCATCTCCGATAAAATAGGGCTACAACTCGAAAAACCTGGATTTTTTGAAAAGCGATAATAAACTCACGGATTTATTAATCAGTCTTTATTCTTACACTATTATTATTATGTGATCAAAATTATACATGCTTACAAAAAAATATGTTATAATGGTATACTTACGCTGTTTTTAAAATTTTCTGTATAACTACCTGAAAATTACTGGAAATGACTTTCTAGTTGTAACCCTATTTTATTGGAGGTGCATTGTGTTCAATAATTATATTTCGATATATATCTCGTTTCAAGATTGTTTACAACTGTTCTAACATCCGGACAAACCTTTGAAGTATTCGTGATGTTTCATTTTATATTCAGTTTTGTTCCTTTATTAATAAACAAAAAAAAAAAAAATTTTGCCTACTGCCCCTAAGGGAGGGTAATATTTTTTATTGCTTTCGTTTTACTCATTTTTTCTTGTTATTTGCCTGAACCAAGTGGGTCTAAAACATATAATTTCAATGATTAGTTATTAATTGTAAATAGATTTTTGTGTGATTTGAGTTTGAGAGTGATTTTTGTTTTTCTTAACTTCGTTTAACGATAGGTCACAATGCTTAAATAGTAATAACAATAGGTCAATAGATTGTTGTACAAGTACATAGTGGATGAAGGAGGCGCCTCTGTTTAGTACTGTTTCTGTTAACGACTGTCCCCGATGGACGGTCATATTTATTATTGCTTTCATTACACTCATTTTTTCTGGTTCCAATTAAGCGGGTCTACAACATAGAATTTCAATGATTATTTATTAATTGTGAATAGATTTTTGTGTGATTTGAGTTTGAGAGTGATTTTTGTTTTTCTTAACTTCGTTTAATGATAGGTCACAATGCTTAAATAGTTATAACAATAGGTCAATAGATTGTTGTACAAGTACATAGTGGATGAAGGAGGCGCCTCTGTTTAGTAGTGGTTCTGTTAACGACTGTCCCTGATGGACGGTCATATTTATTATTGCTTTCATTACACTCATTTGTTCTGGTTCCAATTAAGCGGGTCTACAACATAGAATTTCAATGATTAGTTATTAATTGTAAATAGATTTTTGTGTGATTTGAGTTTGAGAGTGATTTTTGTTTTTCTTAACTTAGTTTAACGATAGGTCACAATGCTTAAATAGTAATAACAATAGGTCAATAGATTGTTGTACAAGTACATAGTGGGTGAAAGAGGTGCCTCTATTTAGTACTTTTTCTGTTAACGACTGTCCCTGATGGACGGTCATATTTTATTATTGCTTTCATTATACTCATATTTTCTGGTTCCAATCAAGCGGGTCTACAACATAGAATTTCAATGATTAGTTATTAATTGTAAATAGATTTTTGTGTGATTTGAATTTGAGAGTGATTTTTGTTTGCCTTAACTTCGTTACATGACATTGCCTAGATAGGTCAATAAATTGTCGTACATAGTGGATGAAGGAGGCGCCTCTGTTTAGTACTTTTTCTGTTAACGACTGTCCCTGATGGACGGTCATATTTATTATTGCTTTCATTACACTCATTTGTTCTGGTTCCAATTAAGCGGGTCTACAACATAGAGTTTCAATGATTAGTTATTAATTGTAAATAGATTTTTGGGTGATTTGAGTTTGAGAGTGATTTTTGTTTTTCTTAACTTAGTTTAACGATAGGTCACAATGCTTAAATAGTAATAACAATAGGTCAATAGATTGTTGTACAAGTACATAGTGGGTGAAAGAGGTGCCTCTATTTAGTACTTTTTCTGTTAACGACTGTCCCTGATGGACGGTCATATTTATTATTGCTTTCATTACACTCATTTGTTCTGGTACCAATTAAGCGGGTCTACAACATAGAATTTCAATGATTAGTTATTAATTGTAAATAGATTTCTGTGTGATTTGAGTTTGAGAGTGATTTTTGTTTTTCTTAACTTCATTTAACGATAGGTCACAATGCTTAAATAGTAATAACAATGGGTTAATAGATTGTTGTACAAGTACATAGTAGATGAAGGAGGCGCCTCTGTTTAGTACTGTTTCTGTTAACAACTGTCCCTGATGGACGGTCATATTTATTATTGCTTTCATTACACTCATTTGTTCTGGTTCCAATTAAGCGGGTCTACAACATAGAATTTCAATGATTAGTTATTAATTGTAAATAGATTTTTGTGTGATTTGAGTTTGAGAGTGATTTTTGTTTTTCTTAACTTCGTTAAATGACATTGCTTAGATTATTCTATTAAAGAAGCTTGACAAATTGTAGTAGCTTGATGTGCTGGCGTCTGTAACATATCAATAATTTTATGTGTGTTTAGTTAGATATTTGATTTTGATCTGTCCTAAAAAGCATCTTAGTCTATTTGTAAAAAATAAAAATAGGCTTAATACATATGACAATCTACTACTAAAATCGTGACTTTTAAATAATCATAAGAATGATATATCAGATTTGTTTAATTTATTTTTGGTTCTTTGAGTTCTTTTTACACATTGTTTTTAACATACTATAGCACCATAACCAACACATTATGTCATCGCTGAACCTTTCTCGTTTGGATATTCTTGGCTATTATTATTATTTTTTCTTATAAATACTATACTTATACGTTTATTTTGGCAGCTTGATTTTTTTCTGTCCTGAAATGCTTTGCCAATGGGTTAATATGACATCCTTTATTATAATCGATTAGTTTCATTTAATGGTCATTGCGTATGGTGTATTTGTGTGCAGTTTATTTCTTTCTTTTCGTTTTTGTACTTTTCTTTTTCCGTGAATGTGGGTTTATTTAAGGTGAAAGCGTCAGGGTAGCTTTATTTATCTGACCAAGATTATGCATGGACTTTAAAAGAGACTGTGACCTCCGAGTTTGCTCCGGCTTTTCTTCTCAGAGTAGTCAGATAGGAAACGCCGAAATCATCTAGTTTTAAAAATATGATTAGCGTGTAAAAGTGTTTGTACAAACCTAAATACAGAAATAATATCATTTATTTATGATAACCCGCGAAATTCAAATTTGACAATATACAACTTGACACTGATCTGCAAATTGCAAAACAAGTAAGAAAACTACGTCTTGACGCTTTCGTTTTAAGCTGTTTTTTTCTGCCTATATGCTAGCTAGCTATATCCACCATTGTGGGAGTCACTATCGTTCAATACTATTCACTGAGGTTGGAACAGATTTATGTGTTCTTACTTGTCTTTCTCTAAGTATAACGTGCAGTTTCAGAAAACGAAACATACGATAATTATGTTTTGTTTTTCATACCTAGATATTAACAACTATCGGAATTCAAACATGTAAACGTATGGGTCACATAACTACGTTTGGTCAGCTTCAGGAGCATCTGGCAAAATTATTTTCGTGCTGTATTTTTTGTACCTGTTTATTTTTATGCGAAAGGACTTTTCCCTCGAGGTTTATTAATAGTAGATTATTCACTAAGGGGATAAAGCACTGTCTTAATGTCGCAGGCGCTATTTTGAATTGAGTGCAGTGAGGGATTCAAGCTCGCCCACGACGAAGACACCTTTATCCCCGAGGAGAATACTCTACTTTTCGCACCTACTGCGAGGTAATAAAAACCAATTCGATTATCGAATTAGTGGTTTATGAAACTGCTATATAACCAGGGAATACCTAGTTAAGTGCAGTGTCATACACTATTTACCCGACTACGTGACAGGAGAGGGTTATGTTTTTATGCGTACTTACATATATAAGTATGTATGTGGAATTCCTTATAACCTCGAAGCATCCTAACGGTCGGATGGAGTTTAATGCATGAGGTGTCAATCGACTCGTTTGGGTCGTGCGAAGTTTTGTGTTTATAAAATCAAAATGCCGGATTTTAGAAGTCAACAAGATAGGTCTTGACAAAAAAAAAACTAGTTACTTTACTATGTGGGTTATCAAAATAAAGGGCTTGAGGAGACGATTCCAAAAATATAACACACGAAAAGGTTTAAAATTAAAATAAATGACAAAATCAAAACCCGACTGCAGCTAAGATTCAAAACTAGCTCACTTGCTGATGCAATTGATGGCATCAACTCTGAGATTTAACTAAAATAACATACCTACTTCCTGTCGGGTTTTTTTTATTTTTTAATCTAAACTCATTCACGCATTTTCATCAAAAACAAAATATATAATATCGTCAATGGAGCGTCAACCTAAATCCAAAATTCTAACGCGGGGGTATAAGCGCCACAGCACCCGATCATTTTGTTCGTCGACGGCTACTAAAACCTATGAAATGAGAACTCTGGTCGAACTGTACATTAAAAGAAAAATAGTAGATTGTTTGCCAAGGGAATAAACAACTATTTTGAAGGCAAGAGTGTTTCTTAGAATTCAGAGCGCAGCAAGGGATTCAAAGTACGTCACTCGAGCTTAAAATAGTGTTGCTCTCAACGTGGACACTGGTGGTACTTTTTATCACCCTCTATGAAAAAATAAGTAAGTGCAACTTATGGCGAGGCACGTGCTTTCACATGCCTCAGCACTAATATGAACGTCCACACATTGCGAATCATGCGATAAGCGCTGTGCGCTGCGCATGCCTCGCAATATCTGTATCCGCCTTTACTTGTTCATACAATGTTCGTGATTGATCCCTTTGGTGATTGGAACTTTACTAACAATATCCACATTCTAAATTCAAATCACTTTTAGTCCCTAGGGAATAAAAAGCTATTTTAGTCCCTGTTTACGAGGAATACACTAGTTCTTTTTGAATAGATGTGATAAAAAGTATTTTTTGGTTAATATTTCCATACGATTTTCTCAGTTGACGTTCCAAATTCAAATCACATTAATGACCATAATTCAGGGTCATAATTAAATTAAGTACATAATGCCCGGCTAGAGCTTAGGGCTTACATGATTTGCTTTAGGTTGGGTTTGCATGATATATAATTTGACGTTAGCGAATAGGTGGTGTGAAAAAAATATAATGCAGTAGCGGCGGGCGGGTCGCTAGTACATTATATTTTATGCTGCTTCGAACGGAATGCTACTTAACTGGACCAAATTGTCCTATCTTTCATACTGAATCCAACCATATACTATATGAATTCGGTTGGGTAGTTTCGGAACTTTGTGTGTAGAGATTAGTGTATCAATCTATGATAGCAAAGCAAAAAAAAAAATAGATAGCAAATGTTTGATGTAATTTTCTTATAATTATTAGAATAGAATAGAATAGAATACTCTTTATTATTCAACTATATGGTAATTTTTATCTGTTCTTTCCATAGTTTGATATGGCCTATGTAAAAAAACACTTCGTTATCATGGTTCTCGAATATCGTTCGGGAAACATTTCATTTAAAATTAAGACGGCAAAGTAAGTTTGCTGAATTGTGATTTTTGTGATAAGAAAAAAGATATTATATTATTTCAATGGACCGTGTACCGTCCAAGGAAACACTTCAGGCATACATTCAGGCATTGCATTATATAATCATTAAATTTAAGCTTTCTTTAAATGTCATCAAAATTATATTAGGTAAGTGCATATTTCAGTGAGTCTAAGAAATAAACTGCTTAACTTGCTTTATTTGTTGTTTTTATTGTGACTCTTGCACACAATCGCCCTGTCCCAAATGTATCCGATGCAGCCTCTCCTGCCTCGCTGATTTCTGAAATATGACAAAAAATATCCATTCCGTTATCTCTCGATTCAACACTCATAAGTACTGATAACTCACAATTCAATCATCCCGAGGATAAACCTTCAATTGATTCTTTCTATTGATTTCTACTTATTTAAGTGAAATTTTTCCCTATGGGGAAGTGGGCAGCCCGCAATTGATATTTCATGAAATAGTCATTCAATAGAGTTATATGAATTTAGAGCATTGTATTGATGATTTTAATTATTACAATTTTGTAAATAAATCTTAATACGGTCGCGAATCATATTTTGTTCAATATACAACCTGACACTGACCTGCAAATTGCAAAAAAAGTAAAAAAAATAATGTCGCGGGGTAGCTACCCTGCCGCTTTCGTCTTAACTCTTCGCACGTCGAGTGTACACCATGTGTACCGATAACAATAAAATTTCTATTGTGTCTGCTAATTGGACGCGCGACGAGTTAATAAGAAAGTTAAATTCATTCACTGGCACAATCCACAGGGAGTGCATTGTGCCAGTGAATGAATTTAACTTCCGATACCGCTGAGACCAGCAGGAACATGATATTTTAGTACAAAATTACAAATAGCGCAATCCACGAAAACGCGCCCCACTCTACTTACTAATCGCTAGTAGTTGTCGCTAGTTAATTCCGCTAGCGTTTTAGTTTTTTTTATACACACTAATAAGTATTTACTGTGTATCGACAAAATTAAAACACTAGCGGAATGTTGCACACTTGTACTGTAAGCGATTAAAAAAAAGAGTAGGCCGCGTCTTCGTGGATTGCGCTATCTATCCATACTAATATTATAAATTCGAAAGTAACTCTGTCTGTCTGTCTGTATATTACCTTTTCACGCCTAAACTCTGAACGGATTTCGATAAAATTTGGCAGAGAGATAGATTGCATCCCGAAGAAGAACATAGGATAGTTTTTATCGACATACCTCGCGGGCGAAGCTGCGAGCGGAAGCTATTATTTATATAACGAAAGCCAGCACTTCAGAATTCATCTCCTATTGGGGATAAATAGGAGACGAAAAAGTGTGAAATGGAAGTTTGTAATTTTTTCCGACCAGTATCAATATCACACAGGTAAGTAATAACAGCCGCATGGTTCGATTGAGTAGGTTAAGCTACGCTTGCCGCCTTGGTCCGTGGATGGGTGACCGTCTTTACATACTAAGACCCCTCCGTGCCTCGAAAGCACGTTAGGCCTTTGGCCTGGTTAGACTAGAAGTCGACCACAACATAGTTGGCAAAAGGCTAGGCAGATGATTTTGTCTTGCATCTGGCACCATAGAACTCAGTAATTAAGCAAGTACCTTCTACCTACTATCAGCAGGTTGGTTATTGACCGTCTTATTACAAAACGTGTTCTAACTTAAGTGCAAGTTTAAACCTTCGAGCAAAATATTTTACCAAATATTCAAAGTCATGTAACATCTACCAAACCCCACTGGGCCCGCGTGGTGGATTACGGCCCATTCCCTCTCACAGAGACGAGGCCTGTGTCCCAACAGTGGGAACATTATAGGCTGATGATACTGGATAGTGCCTAGCCGAAGTTGATGAGAAAGGCCCTTAAACTAAATTTTGATTCCAGTGAGGCGTACTCCGTAGCGTGTCTGGGTGTGACTTCGATAGACTGGGAGCGGCTAGGAATGGCTGCTCTAGAGGAGCTATCCTTCGAGATCGCAAGGAAGGCCTTCCAGCGAAGGGAGAACATTGTGTGGCTTAACCTCACTGATCATTTACAGGTAAAAAAATACAGATATTACGTTTTAAAATATGTTGGTCATATTTAGAAAACCTGCCTTAAGAGTGTTTACGCCGAACGGCATTTCATACAAACTTTCAAGACCTTGTTTTTCGAAATGAGTGAACCGATTTTTTTAATGAAACTTCATATGCATTAGCAGGATACAAAGGTCTAAAAAGTTACTTAAGAACATTTTCGATAAATAGTGTTACAGCCAAATTAATTATTATTAAATTAGACCGATTTTAAATTTTCCATAGAAACAGCGATTTCCAGTTATCTTTTTTAAATAAGACATTTCGAAAATGTTCGTTAGTAAATTTTTAGACCTTTTTTGTATCCTGCTTATGGGTATGAAGTTTCATTGAAATCGGTTCATTCATTTCGAAAAACAAGGGTTTGAAAGTTTGTATGAAATGCCGTACGGCGTAAACGCTCTTAACCAAAGGTGGATCTCACACTACCACACGCTGGTAAGAAATTAAAAAAAATGGTTAGTGAACTTCTTCCTTTAACTTTTAAATGTTTGATGTTTAAGAACATTTTGTTACATTGAAAACTTTGTTAACGTATTAGGTACCCAATGGAATAGCAATGTTGGCCATGCAATTTGAGAGTTTAGAGAAAAGTAATAGTCGAATTCTGGGAAATTGTCAAAAAACCACGAAAATTGGTATTCTCGAATTCTATGATTTTTGCCTAGGCTTTATGGGTGCTTAATTGTTGCAAATGGGTCACACTATCACACCCTGGTAGGAATACATCAAATTACAAGTCAGCCTGTATAAAATTTGTGTTTCTAAGCGACCTCGAAGAAAAGGAGTTTCCGAATTTGGTTGTTCTTTTATTACTATTTTCTTTGTTTGAATGAATGGAGGGAATCGCTCAGAATCTTCGCCATCACGCTATTTCAAGATTTAATTAAGTTGATTTCGTATAGTAGTAATCGCTGATTACCTAATTACATCGTGATTCCTGTGAATGCTGATTGAAATACGTCGATTGTGATTTGAAGTCATTTATTTCTATTTCCGCGCCCACCTACCTACATAATTATAAGAAGATGAGTTCTGGTCAAGGGCCTCCAGGCCGTCCTGGCTCTTCGATTATAGTGATTCAAAGAAAATTATTATTATTATAAATAGCTCGTATCGACCTCCATTCTCGACGACATCTGATCATAAAACCTTGTTAACCCAACAGGAGCGCTTCGAGGCTGGCGAGAAACGCGCCGTTGTTTTAGGCGAGATACTGGCGTACCGGGGACGATACGCCGACGCTGCGCGTTCGTACCACAGCGCAGGGCGAGACGAAAGAGCACTGAACCTTTACGTGGACCTTAGGATGTTCAACAAGGCTCAGGTAAGAGTGTAATATGGACTCCATTGCTACATCTTTATCTATCTATACTAATATAATAAGTGCGAAAGTAAATTCTGTCTGTTAACTTTTTACGCCTAAACTGATTTGGATGAAAGTTGGCACACGGATAGAACAAGACCTGGGTTAGAACATAGGAATTTTTGTCCCGCAAATACTTTCCCGTGGAATTCGGAACGCGGGCAAAGCCGCAGGAGCTGCAAAAGCTAGTAATTAATAAGATAACCTCTAACCCCCTTACTAATAAACTTATTATATCAGATGAATAGTTACACACCGATTTCTCTCTTTCAGTCGTCAGTAATTTGACTTTCGTAAGAAGAAGACAAAGCGATGTGTAACTATACAGACGCTATACAACGTTTATTAGTAAGGGGTAAGAGTAGGGATCCTTAATTGCGTAACACACTATCAGTAGCAATGGTTATCATTTTTACAGTTCAACAACATTCATTGCGTTATTTTCATTGTTGAGCAGACACATTTTTAGAACATTATGAAGCAATGGTTAATTTAATTATAAATATCTTTCAAAATGATTTAAATTGTGAGTGCAGTAAGGTTCGCTACCATTTCACTGACTGGCGAATATTTTAACCTTGATAATATGGAGTAGTGTTGCCCAAACTCGGTCTTGGTCTTGCAGTCTTGGTCTTGTTCTTGCATTTTTGCAAGACCAAGACCAAGACCAAGACCGACTTATTGTAGCAAGACCAAGACCAAGACTGAACCCTGCAAGACTTGAGCAAGAACAAGACTAAGCCTGCAAGACTCTTGCGTCTCGCAGTTAAGTCAAACTGAGATTTGGGCGTTATAGTAGGTATTTGGTTTCAATCCTGATTTTGATAGACGTTCCCCAGTATCAAAACCGTATCGTCATAACACTAAAAGGTATTGATATGTTTCGACTATTTATTAAGTAGGTAGGTAGCGTGTTACTTACAAATTTGTTCCCATATGTGATAAAAATGTACCTAGCATAACTATCTAGCAAAGTTCATTTCATACCTTGTAGGTATATCTACTTAGAGTAATAGATTATACTTGTATAAGTCTAATGTGCAGATCTAACGTTAGTAGGTTGATAAAAGTTATGTAGGTATTTATGTTTCAAAGTTTATATTATTCTTCTATTTAGCAGAATTTAAAACTAACAGCGAGTCGAATAGTTCTAGTACTAGTAACAGTTTTTAAGCCAGCCGATGTTATGGTACAGACGCTAGCACATCAAACTACTACAATCTGCCATATTTCTTTAACAGATTTGCAACTTTATCGCTAAAGCGTTAAGGTTCATGGTTGATTGGCAAAATATGACGTTCCGCGAATAAACTGTTGGTCGGTCAGTGTATTACGTACCTACTTATTTGATAATTTACGGACAAAGACGCCGCCGCCGCGCGAGGATTTCCGCAATCTTCCGCATTTTATGTCAGGTTCAAGCATTTATGCACTTTATTGTAATAATTTAAAGTTTATTTTCAAGTGCATTAATAATACGAGGAGACCGCTTGGCGCTGCGGTCCCTTTGTCGCGGCATTTGAAAGCGAATAGCGTAGGTACGAACTACGAAGATAGTGTTGACCTCGTAAATGAACTTTAGCAATACAGCTGATCAGGTAGCCCTTTCGAGTTTTATTTACATTGCTGTTTTAAGTGAAACAAGTGAATTTATTATTTTTTAATTGAAAATCTCATTAAGTCAGATAGAAATAATGATTTTATACAGTTTACAGTAAAAAAAAAAATGCAGAAAAAAACGTAAAAATTAAGAAAAAGCCGACGAAAAATTTCAACGCATGGGGGTCCAGAATCATGTACTGAATCCATGGTAAGCGCGTTGATGTCCCTGCCACCCAGCAATAGGCTAATAGGTATTTGAATGTAGTCTAGTCTAAGTAGTAGAGTCTCGCAAGACTTGCGAGACTCTTGCTGCAAGACCAAGACCAAGACCAAGACTGAGAGCGCAATACCAAGACCAAGACCAAGACCAGGTGTATTGACGCAAGACCAAGACCAAGACTGGCTAAGGTCTTGTCTTGGTCTTGCATTTGGGCAACACTAATATGGAGCAGTACAGAACCAGCCTGAAATGTTTCCACGGCTTCAACTCAGGTCTCCGTTATGGAAGATGGAGTGAGCGGCAATCCACCACGTGGACCAAGTTCTACCTGATATCGTGAGGAAACGGGCATGTCCTATAACAAAAAATTCGAAAACGTATGACATCTAGCAATCCGCACTGAGCCCGCGGGATGGATTACGGTCCACTCCCTCTCACCGAGAGGAGGCCTGTGTCCCAGCAGTGGGAACATTATAGGCTGTTTACGCTATGCTATTCTTCGAATTTTAAAATTGTTGACATGCCTTTTACACTTCGCCTTCTAAACCTTTTGACCGCAACAGTCATGTATAGATGACAAACCAAAATGTGCCCAGAACGCCACGGTTCTACTACATGACAGACTTTGACGGCGAGGGCACGTTTTGGATTATTTGACATGTGGCGGTCAAAAGGTTAAGGTGCCACTAGTCGATATTTTTTCCATACGAACTTCGGGAGAGTATTACTCCACTGTTTGACATTGTGTATCCAAAAATAATCATTATATCGTTTTGACTTATTATTAATTTTGTCTGTACCGAAACAGAATAGTAAAACAAAAAGCCATTAAAAAGTTATGAGCCAACAAAGATTCGTTTTTCTTGCTATTTTTGACGTAACTTTGGGTGCAAATAAGTAATAAAAGACCTGTGAAATCTTCAAAACCAAGTCCGTACCGACAAAGCTCGTTTATCGAAGAGTTTAATAAACTTTATTTGTAATTGATTTATGCAGTGTTTTTTTTCATAAAACTCGATTATCCGAAGCACTTTTCGAACTTTTTTACGCGTCTATCAGTGTGGAACGGTGTTTCTGTGCGTGAGAACTAGACGTTGTTCGTGTAGACTAGTGTCTAACTGGTCAGCACTCATACTAGCTCTGTCGGACACGAAGCCAGGTGAGACAGCATGCTTTTTGGCCATGACCACCGGGAGTTCGAGCTCGCGACTAGTTTACTCTTAACAATATGCAATAAATTCCCCACAGCAAGAGCAAAACCTTCTTCTTCTACAGTTGGGTCTGTAAGAGAAGAGGTAATTCAACAAGCATCCGCACGCTTACTTATCGCGTGTTGGCAAGTTCTGATTATTCCATTTTCTGAAGAACTTTTCTTTGTTGTTGTAGGCCATAGTAACACAATAATTTAAAAAAAACATCTTACCATGTAGGTATTTAAACCCGCTCCTTTAAAACCTCGGGATTCCTGTTACTTATTTGTTCTGTTTTACAGGAATACGTGGGCGAGGGCGAAGGCCTGGCGGCTTTAGCTCGTCGCCGCGCAGAGTGGGCGAGGCATGTGAACGAGCCACGCGCGGCCGCTGAGATGTACCTTGCAGCGGGCGACGTGAAGCGTGCCGCCGAACTGATGGCGGAGACTGGTAGGAGAGACATGTGAGTACAGTTTGTTAATACAAATTTATAATATTTTATTACACACTAGCTTCTGCCCGCGACTTCATTCGCGTGAAATTTCTTGTTCCCCCGACAGCCCGCGTAGCATCGCGTCGCCTGCCAGCGCTTTTACTTCCGTTTTCGCTTAGTGTTTATTCTGACTTTTTTCGTTTTACCGTAATGATAAAATTGCCATTACACGTTACCTGAGAATTGGACTAAGTATCAAAATAATGCAAAAATAGTTTTTCAAATCCGATACGTTGGTATTTCCAGAGATTAGCGCGGTCAAACAACCAAACTTTTCAGTTTCATTATTAGTATATATGGGCACCTACGTGGGCACCTACATGGGCACCTACATGGGCACTTATGCAACGTCAGAAGCTAGGTGCTGGTGCACGGTTCCCATTGGTCGTTTTCTATGGAGAAGACGTCAAACGCTTCCGACAGCGTGCGGTGACGTCACGACGAACCTCCGACTCGCCGCCGGTTGCCAAATCGTTCCTTGCCACCGCCGTCGCGACTGGCGGTCTTGTGCGGTGTGCGAGCGACACCGTGAGCGTGTATTTACGAACACAGCATTTGGCCGTCGTCGGTGATGGGCGGCTATACGTCGTCGGTCGCGGTCGGCGTGTGATCAGATAGACCCCAGCCTTATAAAATGTTTCGAAAGAACTATCGTAGTCCTTTGGTTTGCTGACGTCAACGCCAATTTAATCAAAATAAAGAGACGTATGAACCTAGATTAAGTTAGTTACCAATAAATCTCGTAAACGATAGTCGTATTTCATTTTAAAACTCCATTGACTTTTTTTCGAAATAGGTAATCGGTACTATAATATTAACGTATAATCTTGTGGAGCACAACTTAACGTGCTTATTTTCTGCATTTTCATTCTAATATAAAAGAAATAACCAAACAAACAATGAGGGCGCCACTAGGCGGTCGGCGTAGGCTTAAACGATTTGATGTAATGTTTCAGGTTGATTGAGTTGGCACGCAAACTAGACAAGGGTTCAAGTGGTTCGCTTCGTTATGTAGCAGAGGCGTTAGTGAAGGCTGGTGAGCCGGCCACTGCCGCTGACGTATACCAACGACTTGGAGACTACACGTAAGTACTTCAACATTCAGTCGAAACTGTGGTGGACATTGGCTTCCCCCAAGCTTCGCGACAGCATTTCTGTGCTTCCCGCATCTAACTGATTCTTGTCGGAGGAACCCGTCGGAACACATTCATCATCATCATCATTCTCTGGCCCTTATCCCAATTTATTTGCGGTCGGTGCAACATGCCTTTTTCTTCCATACTTCTCTATGAGTCGTCATCTCGGTATCACGCCCTTTTTAATTATCATCAAATCCATCATTCACACACTCCATCCATCGTTTCTTTGGTCTGCCCCTACTCTTATAGCCGTTATGTTACACATTGATCAAGGAAGTAAGAATCCTTGATCAACAGTGTAACATGTATAGCAATAATGTTTGTGTGTGTGGAATGTTTCGTTAAATGGTCGTATTCGTCGGAAACTATCAAATCATCACCCTGTTTAAGCATCACCAGGCACAAAAACGATGAAGAGAAATATCGTGAGGAAACAGGCATGTCCCAGAACCAACACTTCAAAGATATGTGACATCTACCTACACGCGATGGGCCCGCGTGATGGATCACAGCTCACTCCCTTTCGAAGGGAACATTATAGGCTGATTATGGTAATACGATGAATATTCTTGTATTCCCACAGTAAAGTGGCGCAACTGGCAGTAGCGGCGGGCGAGTGGTCGCGCGCGTTCACACTGGCTCGCGAGCACGCCGAGTGCAAGCGCGAGGTGTACCTACCGTACGCGCACCGAATGGCGCAGGAAAACAAATTCGTTGACGCGCAGAAAGGTTAGTAATTACTCCTCTTAAAACTTCATTTAGTCATAGATTCTTTATTTTCCTACCCTATCTTTGCAATAAATTAAACCGAATACATAAAAACCTTCCAACATACTTTTATTTTTTGATCGTTTAATTTATTTTACTCTAATAATAAGCTCACTAATTGTTTGAAACTGTTGTTACTTGCTGTGATATCAGATGTAAGCTATCAAATAAGTAACCTTGAACAGGTGGAGACCTGAGGGCCAATTCTACTAATTTAAAACGTTCAAAATCTAGTCGCAGTCTCATCTCGGCGACAATCAAATGTCAAAAACTTGTCAAAATGTAGGGAAATTAGACGTATTTTTTGACAGATTGAGACTGAGATCAGACTGTGAACGTTGTTAAAATTAGTAGAATTGCCCCTCTGGTGCCCTGTATTACAGGTGTTACTACCTACCACAGGCACCAGCGATCCACAAACAGAAATCGTTAATTTTTAGGTGTTCAATTCGAATAAAGTATGTTCTATGTTTATATGGCTAATTTGTATGTCTCAGCGTACCACATGGCCGGTGAGACGACGACGGCGATGCGAGTATTCACGATCCTCGTCGGTAACGCGGTCGCCGAGGAGAGGTTCAGCGATGCGGGCTATCTCCATCACTTGCTCGCCACGCAGTGTCTTGAGACTGCTGCGGTTGCTACTACTGAAAAGTTAGTACTATGTACACTTACTTACTTTCAAGACTGGATAAAGTATGAAATTAGTATGTATATTGAGGAAGTTTTAACTAAAACAGTGATGAATATAAATGTTGATGGATGGAGAGGGAAAGAAAGACTGAAGAAAAGATGGATGGATTGTGTGAGGGTATAAATAAATGGTACACTGAGTGCCTGCAGTCTCTCCTTCTCCCTTTAGTCCATCTAAAAGTTGTCTTTAAAAATCGTTTTTAGCGCCCATGCGCCCATGACACAATGGGCGGTAAAATTGCTCTATTTATATCTGTGCTGACTGTTATAAAGAACACGTGAATCAAGTGTGTTTCAGTCCCTGAACATAAAGTGAATAATATAGCAGTTTAAGTTATATTTAAATTACTTATTATTAAGCTAGATTGGAATGTGAATAAAGAATCACTAACTGGATATCTTACAAACGAAAAAAAATAATGGTGTACATAGTGAAGAGAATTCTATTCTACTCAAATACTCGTTTCACCCGCAGAGATCGCAATCCATCGCTGCGTGCGTATACACACAACGACCGGCTAGCCCGCATCTACCACGCATACGACGTGGTGCACCGCTGTGTGAACGAGCCCTTCTCGCTGCACCAGCCCGAGGCGCTACTAAACGCGGCGCGGTACGTCCTCGCCTTGCTGGACGCCGAGCCGCCAACTGGAATTTCTCTGTTGTATCCTTTGATAATGAGTTTGGTAGGAGGGGAGATAAGGAGTGTCACGGACACTATATTGAATCCCGTCCGAAGGCTTAAGACTACAATCCAGAGAGTAGCGAGGGTTTTAAGTTCGCCCAAGACGAAGACAGTTTTGTCGGAGGGGAATACTCTATTTTTTACATCTCCTGCCTGCGAGGTAATAAAAAGCAATTCGATTTTCGAATATATTTTTCTTAAAAAAGGTTTCATACGAATTTTCAGTTGAGGTTCCAATTCAAATCACTTTACTACCCGCGGGTTATAAAGTAATTCAGTATAATATTATTACCCGGCTAGACCTCACTGCTTTAATGACTTAGGTTTCATGACATATAATTTGCCATTATCAAACAGGTGGTGCAAAAACATAACTTTATTTTTTTGGAAGTCGAACAAGCAATTTGGTACCTTTAAAGGCAAAACTATCATTCTTCTACACTGACAATATTCATTTTTATTGTGTGCGCAATAACTTTTTATGCTTATAGCATACATGAGAGTGTGATGTAAAACAATTTACTACTTGGTACACACAACATTGTTAAAAAGTAGTTGCAAGTTAGCTGCCTGTACATCAAATAGCTTACCAGATCTAAAATAGTACCAAGTCTAGCAGTACCTTCACAGTTATTTTACCTCTGACAGCAGCAATCCAACAACAACCTTATCGTAACGGGAATAAAGATCACTGTGATTTTGGCAGACTTGTCAGTAACCTTCAACCTTATCGTAACGGGAATAAAGATCACTGTGATTTTGGCAGACTTGTCAGTAACCTTCAACCTTATCGTAACGGGAATAAAGATCACTGTGATTTTGACAGTGATGCAAAATCAGAGGAAAAATAACTGTGAAAGGACTGTAGATGTTTCTTAAAAACTTCCTCGACATGACGTTTTGCTCATTCAAACAAAATCTAAAAATGTTTTGCAATGAGGTTGTACTAAAATCAAAGACGTTTTCCAATGATAAACAAATAAAGTATTTAGCCTGGGTATGCAGAAAATCAATCAGGAGGGCAGAAGCACTTTTATCTATTATTTGGACTAGCTTCTAAAGTCCAATTATAGAACGTTGCGTTCCCGACATTTTTCATATAGTTACAATTTCCTAGAATAGAGGTGACCGTACATAACGCCCGCAGTGACGGCTCTCATGAAAATGATGACAGCGGCAAAGATTTAAATTGTTAGATACCGCGTCAAAAAATAGCGGCGTTTCTGTTTCGTTTAGACACCTCTGACTCACAATGACGCAGTGACTTGACTTGATTGTCATGGAACCGCTATATAACAATATGTGAGCTCACTCTTCTCAGTATGCACATTTATTCGCAATCTAAGTACGGTGAGGCCAAATCTAGAGATTTAAATCTTTGGACAGCGGAGTTTGACTTTACGGTGTCAAAAACGCTCTCTAGTAAAATACACCAACTTACTATCATAATCAACATTTCAGTGACGTCATTCGCCAGTAAATTGCGTACGCTATATAGGTGTTAACCACTCTTCTCTTCCTGTTTTTCTCTTACGATTTCATAAGCTTAAGATACAAAAAAAAAAACTGAAGGCAAAAATTATTGACGCACTTCATAGTAAATTATCCTTAATCATAATACCAGTTGTTTGTATCTATGTTTATCAAAACAAGCGAAGGCGTTGAACGCAAACACGCTGGCTCGACAAATGTTGGACAAAATATTGGGCTTGCAGATACCACATAAGTTTCAGGTTAGTTTTAAAAATATTTTGATTTACAACATGTCCTAGAATTAACGCACACCTAAATTAGAATATTATGTTATAATCATAACATATACACTGAATTTATTAAGTCGAAAGCGACGACATTTTGGTCCGATTGCTACAATTCATCTGATTCGCATGATGTTTCGCT
This sequence comes from Luperina nickerlii, assembly GCA_963855955.1. Classification (NCBI taxonomy): domain Eukaryota; kingdom Metazoa; phylum Arthropoda; class Insecta; order Lepidoptera; family Noctuidae; genus Luperina; species Luperina nickerlii. The sequence goes on from OY979662.1 coordinate 14,242,191, forward strand.
ACTTAAATCGCGACATAAAGTTGTAATGTTTCGCAACGAAATTCGCATAGCAGTTTTACATCATTATTTTCGCTTGTGAGGTGTGCTGAGGCCTTTAGCATTGGTCCTAAAACAAAAGAACGCCTGTCCATCCAGTTATGTTTATTTTCTTAACTGTAATATCCCTTACATGAAAACTGTATTTATTCAGGAAAGCGTGGAGCTGCTAATATTGAAGACCCGCGCGAGCACTGGCGGCGAGACCCGTGATGACGAGGTGGCGCCGCTGTGCTGGCGTTGCCGACGTCACGCGCCGCCGCTCTGCGCCTCCCGGTGCCCTTTCTGTAGACATGCGTTAGCGCACTCGCTTGCTACACACGGTCAGTCCACATAATAATAATACCAACATAGAATTGTCCCACTGCAGGTCAAACGCCTCTTATCACTCAAAGAAGGCACGAGCCTTGATCACCACACTTGCTCAAGACGGGTTTTATTACACAAACATATACATAAACTCACGCCATGTTCATGGGAGTAAACAGAAACTACAGGCCGCCGACAGAACCGACTAAATTTTTTTACGTAGGCGGTCCTTGTTATTTGTTTGTCTTTTTGTTTTATAGAAAACGTTGCCCCACACTAGGAATTACTCCTGTATCGTGGGTGCGTTTACAAACAATTCAATTCGCCACCCTGTATAACTATGCTGACTGCATTTACCAACATTAATATCCTGCCTCAGTGTCCACTATCTGCCAGATAAGTGTTAAAATATTAGAGTATGCGTTTTAAATTATCTGCCAGATTACTTAACCGGAACTTTACACTGTGCAACAACACTATAATCAACATATCTATTAACAGAAGTGCTACCTCTCGTTCAATTTGAGCCTGCCGAGGGAATAACTTACGAAGAAGCGCTGGATCTGATCGAGCGCGCTCCCCTCCCCGAGTCTACGGATGCTGAGAACACAGAATATGGCGCTGAAGTCCTCAGAATAGACCATGACGTGGATGGCGCGGACCCATTCTTAGATAAAGTTGATGAGGTAAGTGTTACCGTTAATCTAGGTCGGGTGTGGGTCCATCTGTGTCTTTAATGTTGATGATGATGCCTTCTAGCCGTTTCGGCCACAGCGACAATGACTTTCAGGGATGTTAAGAGCTTAGATGTGCTGCTCTTTAATGTGCTCTCATTTGACTACCTTATCCAACTTTGGCGGACAGCTAAAACGGACATATCAGAACATCATTAGCAACATGATGAATTATAGCTGTTATTGTAGTGGTCTAGCTTTCAGGTCATCACGTCTTTTTTAATGTTGGCAGCTTACCGAACTCTCTGGTAGCTAACGAAGTAATTTTTTTTTTTAATGTTTGCAGGATGACGATCTAGGCGTGGTAGTATGCAGCCGAGGTGCATTGATACAGCTGAGCCCAGCCAGTGTAGTAGTGATCAACCGGCCGCCGCTGCGACCTCTTATGTACCGCAACATGCTGCCCGAACTGCCTGCCACTGCCTGCCAATACTGTCACAACGTACGTCTGTCTTTATTACAACTATAGGGCGGCCAATTTAAAAGTACACATACCTACAACTTAAAATATTATTTTTAACCGACTTCTAAAAACAAGGAAGGCCTCATTTTTTTTAATGTATGTTCGGACATAACTCCGTGGTATATAGAGACGGATTTATTTCTATATAATATTAGGATATATTTATTCCGAAATGGTTCGATTTAAATTTCGTAAAGATCTGTTGATTAGTTTCGGAGACAGACAACGGAACTCTTCAATAAATGCCAGCAAATCAACCGCGATTGCTGCTATCGCATATGTATGTATTGTTTACGCTATCACACAACATAACATCACGCCTGTACCCTTTAAAGGGGTAGGCAGTTGTGTTCAATAGCTTTCTGCTTTAGCTTCCTGTCACTGATATCCACATAGCAAGAAGTGTTATATGAATTTGAGTGGGGTAGGTACAGCTAAAAAGTGTAAATTAAAAAGTTGACAACCGACTTCCAAAAAAAAAACACTAGGTACAAAATGAAAAATAACTAATTTCGGAACTCGGTGTCGTTGGTTTTGTATTTTCATTTTTTGACACCGACTTTCGAAATTAAAGTTATTTTTCACTTTGTAGTGTTTTTTTTTGGAAGTCGGTTGGATTTTTTTTTGTAAAAAGGTTTTCATTACCCTAAAGTCGACTGCAAAAAAAGAATTTTTCAAATCCGACTGCTAGTTCCAGAAATTAGCGCGTTCAAACAAATTCTTCTTTATATAATTTTATTATTATTAGTGTACATAATGTTGTGTGCCTTATAGCCTGTGCTGAATAAACGCATTTTTTCTTTCTGTCAAGTGAACAAATGAATCTAAGACTTCTTGTTTAATTTTATACAGCTGTTCTACATGGAAGATTTCGAGATCCAGCTGATCAGTAAAGGCCACTGTCCGTTCTGCCGCCACCCGGCTGAAGAACCTCAAAATGATGACGAAGACACCGAAGATTCTCTACTGAACGACTCTAGTCCTACCACGACTAGCCCTAGCAATGACCGCGGCTCCTGGTAATTAGGTGATAAAGATCTACTAGGTACATATGTGGAAACAGTTGTAGAATTTAAAAACTTCTGATTAACAAAATCAGGTGGGAACGTATACCACCCTCCCCCCACACCTTCAGATGTAAAATCGTATGTAATTAATTTTATATTTGTTTTATTTCACAATGTAGTTTGCATAATATGCGACATTTTCGAATAAATTTGGTGGTTATTGAGTATTTTGAAAACCGCAAGCGACGCTGGGGAAATTATACCGTAAGGACCATTACAGATCAGGTGAATTTTTGACGCGAACAAGCTCCTTTTTGCACGCTTCTAACCACAGCCATGGTAACATATGCCGCTGTGCCAATTTTGTATAAGAGGAGATGCGCTTATAAGCAAAGCAAAAGCCGCGAACAAAGCTTCAGATGATACATGCAATCGCGTGCGAAATCGAGCTCGCACACTCCGAAAATACGCCGAATATAAAATGACCCTATAATTATACATCAGGTGGCAGAACTGTGCGGTATTGTGTACATGCACATTTCTGCCACCTGTTGCCAGCAATAATATGCGTTCCAAACACTGTCTCCATATTTATTAACGAACAAAACAAAATTAAGTACTTATTTTACTTCATGGCGATCTGAAATATCTTGTTAAATTTACATTCTATGTCATATTTTAATGTTTTCGGGTGCCGTACTCGCATAGTTTAAATGGCTTTATAAAATTAGAATGTCGTTATGTCCGTGTATAGCCCCATTATCTATCATCCGTCACGTGTATGCCCTTTTTCAACTTAGGGGCTTACATGACCTAAAGCGCGGTCACTGTCGGACTGCATAGAAAAGAAAGAGAAGCGCGATGACACAACGCTTGTAATTTATTGTAAAATATGAAGCAATTATTTAATTACAAAAAATCTATTGTTTGGACTAAAAAATTACAACACTAGTATTTTAGTTTGTTGCTTGTAGAATAATCTGACAAGTATGTATATTAGTATGGTTTTTATTGTAAAAAGAAAGTTTTCAGACGTATATTCATGATTTTTTCTATCGTATCAAATTAGTTGTATTATGTTTGCAACACACTATCTATCTAGCTTAAATCCTAAAGAATATCATATATTTTTCTGATTTTGTTCACTGTAGTCGATCATATACGTTTATTGTTTCTAATACTTGCGTTTTTTGTGTTTAGGTCCTGAGCCTGTTTTTTTCAACATTATTAAACCAATCAAGTTTAAAAGAGACCAAACTCAAACTCAAACTCAAAGCATTTATTTCAATTAAACCTTGTACAGGCACTTTTGAATTGTCAAAATTAAAATTAAAATAGTCCGTCAGTCAGTCAGAAAGTTGAAGCTAGATGCCCATTCCAAAACGTAGATCTCTATGGAGAAGAACGGGCAAGAAACTCCATGGACACTCTTTTAAATCAAGATATTACAAATCGTGGGTACATAATTATTGTTGCTTCTATATGCGAGAACAATGTAAAAAAAAAAAAACAAATGAAGAAACATTTCAAAATATAAGATTAAAAATAAGCCTTGGCAGTTAAGAAATGACCAGTCTCAACCGACGGCGCCCGTTCACGAACATCACGCGTGGATCAGCACCATCCAGCTCAACCATTTTGTAGGGAACCGAATGATCCAACACACGCGCCACCATCGATGAGACATTTAAGTGAGCATGACATGTTCTCAACCGCCATGCTCTTTCAAGTCAACATGAACCTAATTGCGATTGATGACCTGCAACCTAATTGCGTAACACATTTTTAATCACAATCCTATAGGTTTACAAGTAAATTCCTAATCTGATGCTTCATAAGTTTGAAAACTTCGTCTGCTCGACAACGTTAATAACGCAACGAATGTTGTTGTACTGTCTAAAAGAAAGGTATTGCCATTGTATGTTTGTAACGCATTTACCCCGCAGATTTTATATATATATATAAGGTCCCATTAAAATAGATGGACAAACTTTTGGAAATAATTCAGACCACCAAAATAAGGACGATGGTAAAAAATATATAAGAAAAACGCATAGATGCTTACAAGAATAATAATCAGCTAACGAAAATACACTAATGCGCCGGGAATTTGTTATTTTAGGTCAAAATAAAATCACTTTCATCAGTGTTTTTTTTTTTTTTGCTTGCATATCTTTGGTTAGACGAACTGAGCGCTGAGTTAAAATTAGTCCATCTATTTTAATGGGACCCTGTATATTATACAGATATAAACATTATATTAGTTTAAAAAACTATCACAGTCGTCGTCTAAAGATGTCGAGTGAAGGAACCTTTTTTTTTATTATCCATTAATTTCCCACTTCTGGGCAAAGGTCTCCCTGCTCTCCTTCCGCCTCTCTCTGTACAGAGCTGCCAAGGACCAATCTTTATTAAAGGAGTCCAGCTCATCCCGCCACCTCCTTCTGGGCTTGCCGCGATGTCGTTTACCATTAAGCGGGACCCACTTTACAGAAGATAGATCCCTTTCTTTTTTGAAAGTTTCCTTTACGGCCCCTAGTCAGTTTTCACTGATATGCTGTGCCTTTCTGGAGTGCTTATCGCTTCCGGCGTATCCTTGTAACGGGACGTGCTTGCTTACCAATCAAACTTATATTCCTCGAGCTGCTCATACATTTCTTTTTGAGCACTATCTAAGAACCACGAAGTAAAATACCATGACGGAACAGAAAAAGGACATCAATTTAAATCCAGACTAAATATCACCGTCTTATCATCTGCTTAGCCTTTTCCCAACTATGTTGGCGTCAGCTTCCAGTCTAACCGGATGCAGCTGAATACAAGTATTTTACATGGAGCGACTGTCTATCTAACTTCCACAACCCAGTTACTGGGTAATACGATACCCCTTGGTAAGACTGGTTGTCAAACTTTCGGGCTTGTGACTACCCGTAACGACTGTTAAAGATCCACGAATGACAGCCGGGACCAACTGCTTAACGTGCTTTCCGAGGCACGGAGGTGTCTCGGTATGTAAAGATGGTCACCCATCCACCAACCAACCGCGGCAAGCGTAGCTTAACCTGATCGATCGACCTGTACATATCACCGTCTGACAGAATTACGAATTACGCATATAAAACCCTCAAGGTTACGATCCCTGACGAGCTCGCAAAAGTAATCCTTTAATAAATATGGACAAAAAGATTAATAAATAAATAGAGGTAGGTAGGAAGCACTCTGGTAATTGCTTTTTCTCTACCTTGCCATTGGTCTGATAAAAACTAATAAAATTTAATAATATCTGAATTCACTTTCATTGATAGAGGCGGTAGTCTCATCCTACCCACCTGTATGGAAACTTAAAAAGTGTCATGAATAGGAAGTATTTGCGCTTTACAAATTAATTTCTAAAACGTATTAGTTTCTTAATTATCATTTAAGATTTATTTTATAAGGTACCCAATGTTCAATTTTATTTTATGTTTAAGTGTAGATATTTTTTTGTTTTAATCACTTTTAGAGTCGATTTTGTAATCGTCATATCACTTTGCTCCGAGGAATATTACATTGGTTTGATACATTTTCTGTACTGATAAACCACCATATTTATCCAAAAAATAAAAATTTTATTCTATGATTGATAAATCGGCCCATAATTATCCAGTTTGACTTAATTCAAATGAATGTTAATCTTAGTAATAATTACCTTGTACTTAAGATGATCCATTGGAAATGCTTATAAAATGCTTTATTGACTGTGTGATAATAACCATCCGTCCTTTGTATAATAATATTTAACAAAATCTATTTATTTAAAATAATATTACCTCATAGAAAGGTGGTAGTCAGATGTGCCTGTACCAAGCGATTTTTGATAACTATCCGTTATTATTAGAAGACGCTGAATTAGTTTTATTGGTGCAAGAAGAAAATATGCAAGATGGCTATTTCATTATCTGATAAAGACGAAGTCTTCTTGCTGCTTATTAAGGTAACTTCTGACTTGCTCGAGTGTTATGTAGCGTCGAATAGAAATTACATTTATTTATTATCTATTTGTGCTATAGAGCTACGGTTTCCTACGAAAGCGGGTGACCGCACATAACGGCAGCAGGGACGGCTGTCATGAAAATGATGACAGCGACGAAGATTTACACCGCAGAGCCGTTCCACACGGTGCGGTGTGGCGCCTCACCGCAGAACATTTCGCAGTGGCGACGAAAAGAGTGTTGGCTTGCCCATCTCTACGTCAGTCTGTACAAAATTAACAAGCATGCGCCCTTCCCTCTGCCGCATAAACAACTGAGCCGTGCCGCTCCGGCGCCGCACTGCTTACACCCCTCCCCGCCTCGTTTCAAGTCCGATGTACGTGCAGTACCACACATTTTTATATGTAGGAAACCGCAGCGGCACCGCTCAGGCGCCGCACCGCAAAGATTTCGCCGTATCGGCGGGCACACCAGCTGATCGTGTGCCCGCTGATATCTTTGCGGCGCGGCACCGCAACGCATCTTGTGCTCCGGCACTAAGTCGCGTTTCTGTGGGCACTCACCGCTCTTCTAGGATCCCGTGGTCATCCCAGTCACTTTAGCAGGCGTTCATTAAAGTGTTAGGTTTAAGCACCTAGCAAGACTTTCGTATAATAAATTCATGATATACATACACACTGTTTGTAAAGTTATACCTATAAGATAACCTTAGGGTGACCCATCAAAATTATAGTTAAATTGAATTTGGCAAACAAAACATGTTCTCTTTTCCTTCATAAAACCATCAAATTATGGTAATATTGAATGCTATAAGTATCCAGAAATTGTAATAAATAAGAAAATGATCTCTTATAAATGCATTTAAAAGTGAATGAAAAACATTGTGATAAAAGCGACCGTCCCAACGATTGTAAAATAAATGTAAATACTAAATGACCGTTTATTATTTCTGCTGCCCGAAGTACTGATTTCCTTTAAAGACTTGAAACGGCCAATCTGGGGTTACAGCACCTGTTATACGTCTTGCAAGATGTTTAAAATTTCTGAAGAGTCTGCCATTATGTTAGTTGTTTGCTTGTTTTTGTAATGTTTTGCGAAGAGGTCACTACATTGCCATTTGCGAAAATAATAACTTTAATTTGCGGTTTATCTAAGACTAGCTGTTGCCCGCGACTTCGTCTACGATCCAAGATGCCTGTATCCTTCTCCAGGTCATGTTTTGCCCATGTGCTAAATTTCATCCAAATTCGATTAGCCGTTTTGGCGTGAAAGTATAACAAACATACAAAACATCAAATCCTTTCTCTTTTTAAATCGATTCCACTCACCATGACTTACGGCCGAACCTAATAACCTATTTTTAGCTAAAGACAGATAGCTACTGATAGTAGCCAGTAGGAAGGTATAATCATAACTGCCAGTCTGCCAGTACAATATAATCATATACAGATCACTACTGATATAGATTATAGGGACGTTGAGATAGATGGGCTTTTCTGCCTCCAGTATGCCAAAACTGGCGATAGATACATATCTATCACCAGTTTACATATACCCTCATTACATAATGAGGGTATTCCAAAATGACGTTCGCTAGGTGGCAGCACTGAAAAGTCAGGTCCAGACATCTTTCAAAGAACCTATATTTTCTTTAGTCATGACTGAATGATGAACGAATGAATGAATCGAATGATGAACGTCATCATATATTTTATATTCATAGTCGAAATAGAAGACCTCTTGTCAAAAATCAAGCAGAAAGTGTTGACTTCAACGCCATCTAGCAGAAAATCTTCCCCAAACTGACCGATGTTGCACCAAGCTCACAACACAATCCTCATTCGTCTCCCGTGAAATGCCACTATCGCATGGAAGGTGACTGACGGGTTGCGTCAAAAGATGGCAGCAGCAGTGTCTGCTATAAACCCCGGAGAACTAAGCAAAACTTAAACCACGAAAAAATGTATAACTAAAGTTTACCAGTATTATTTATTTAGCCATTTATGTACACTCATATATAATCAGACAAGACGAAAGGAGCAGAAAAATACACGCGTACAAAGGTGATGCTTATTTCTAAAGAAATCTCTTCCAGCAAATCTGCGATAGGAGAGTGGATAAAAAGAACAACACACAACATAATCTGGATATCAGGATGGCAACCAGTCGGTTCACATTTAAAATAAAAGCTCGGGAACACATCCATAAGAAGTTGGCAGACTTGTCCCACAATTAATTTGTTGGTTTTCTTCATCTGTTTTTTTTTATCTCTCCTCACTTTGTATAATTTGTTGTATGTATGTATATAAGTATTTATTATTATATTTTATTCTTCAAAATTTTCTGTTCTGTTGCACCTACTGTTTTGTCTCTGCATCACCCTAAGGTAGACTGGTAGAAAATGCCCAAGGCATTAAGTCCGCCTTTGTACATTATATGCATAAAGTTTTAATAAAAAATAAATAAATAATAAACATAACGTCAGTTTAATCATTCATTTTTTAAGTAACTTTACTCCGAGTTTATTAATAAGCCAGGTGATTGCACTAATTTGCTCTAATGCACATTATTTTGTCACGGATTCTAGCTGCCATTTGGAGGCCTGGCCTGTTCGCGTAGCCGCGTAGGTGTAAGTATAATTATGTACCTCACGTGTCTTGGATGTAATAATTACCTAAATGTCTTGTTTTGCTAAATCATTTTCTATAAGCTTTACAGATCAGTGGTGGCCCAGTGGTACCAGCCCCGAGTTACGACTTGTAGGTCGTGGGTTCGATTCCAGGCAGGCGCTTTACTTTGTGTAGATAATTTCATTACCACTGCTCTCAAAAGGGTAAAGGAAAACATGGTGAAGAAACTGGCATCTCCCAGAACCAAAAAATTGGAAGATATGTACCCGATACATCTACCCGCACTGGGCTGGCTGGGCTGGTAGATAACAGCCCACTCCTTCTCGAAGAAAGGAGGCCTCTGTTCCAGCGGATGGATCACAATAGGCCGATTATGCTAAGCTTCAGGAGAAGAGGCGATGATTCAAATGGTGCAGTGCAAGTTGGCACAGGATTGTGGGTTCGATTCATGAGTTAGGTCCTATTACCCGTGGGATTCGAACCATCTGAAGCCCATGTGGCCCTCACCGCGCATTTTGCATTGCGTTGAAATGTGGCCGAGCTCGTTACATTTAAAATATTAAAGGCCTTTCTCTCTGTTCGGACACCGATTGGACTTGTGGTTCTTCTCGCCACAACCATAACAACGCCTCGCAAAATCTGACTTGGCTGACCTCAGCCCTTTTTATTCCCACAAAATTTTCCTACTTCAGGCACAACAACACTATAAAGTTAAGTAACGGCTGAAGGATTTGGATGCATAGTTTACTTAGCATGCGAGTGAAACCGCGGCGAACAAATAGTTATATTCACGATTGTCTCAGGAAAATCATTAAGTTTGATGAATATTGTTATCACTTTTGAGTGTGTAGTAGTTTCGGTGGTTTTTAGGTAGGCAGTGTAGGCACCTAGGTAGGTACGGCCTTCGTAAAATCGTTAATAATTAAATTGTGGTATGCAGTTGCTGCTTGTGTTGATGAATTTTAACTAAAAGCGTAAAATTGCAAATAATGTAATTATGGTCAAACAGAAGGTTTAAAAGTTTAATATTTATCACGGGCGATGTGAAATGTTCAGTGTTGAAGATAAATATTATAGCATTAGTGGTACCTAAACAAAATTTTATGACTTGGTAATTACTGCTAATAAATTGGAAATAATTCATTATCATTTTCCTCGCTGTTGAACCTATTATGCATAAGGTACCTACTATGCATCGCAATTATGACTTTAAAGAAAAACTTCGCGGAAGAGTGCAGGGGCCCTACAAAGGCCACTATGTAAAAGGATAACATTATGAATTATAATATGGCGAAGACAGTTCGTGTTTTCCTTTTTTTCGCTGCACTACATAGGTATAACCAAAGAGATTGGGATTGGATTGGATTGATTGGTATTTTAGCACAGACAAAAAAATAACTGAAATTCCTTCACCAATGAGATTTGATACGATTAACTTAACAGTTAATTACTGTCCATTATGTTTCATAATGTTATCCTTTTTTGATTCTGCCCAAGTGGCCTTTTTAGGCCCCCAGATCATCACAAGAAAGTTGTAGGTTGGATCAAAGGGGTGTAAGAACTTAAGGATGATTTCCGCCAAATGGCTCGCACCGCATCGGGATCGGATCGGAAAGGCTACGAACGGATCCGGCGCGGCGTCTGGTAGCATGTCGACGCATACGATCGGCTCCGTACAGTCGCTTGCGAACGTATCCGTTTCTGCGCCTAGTCAAATAGTTTCATTCCTACCGTGTTAAAGTTGACGTAGTATTGTTTACCATGGCATTAGAAGAAGAAGAAAATATAAAACACAGAAGAGGAAAAGAAAACTTTTGGGCGACAGCCGAAAGGATTCGGTCGGATACGACGATAGGTGAACGGAGCCGTAGGTACGCGCGTCGCAGTATACTTTCGGCTATGATCGCGTATCGCGGAAGACGCCCGCGGTCAAGCTGCTGTGCTCGGCTTGGTACCTTATATAGACTTTAAATACTGTGTTATCGTTTAAAGATTGTAAATTCCGTTCTGATCCGATGCGATGCGAGCCGTTTGGTGAAAATCATCCTTTACAAGTTTACAGTAATGATGAAAAAAAGATTCTCAAATGAGGTTTTCTTTTTAGGTAGGGTAGTAATTACAGTCACAAGCATAATATATTAGGTACTATGCACAGTTCGGCAATATTAGGTATATGATTTCATGATCACACTAATATTTTATAGGCGAAAGTTTGTGAGTGTGTTTGTATGTTTGTTACTTCTTCACGCACGAACGGCTAATCGAATTTGGATGAAATTTGGCACACAGATAGTTTATAACCAGGATTAACACATAGATTACTTTTATCCCGAATTCCCACGGGATCGACACTTATGTGGGTGGAACTGCGGGGCGCAGCGAGTTCATTCATAAATATCTGTCGTCAAGATGACGGCAAATATAAGTGATCACACCGAAGCGAAGGTTAAATCCGAATCCTCGCGCGATATTTTTCCGTGCGTGCGTACCTGAACTAAGTCACGGTAATATACTGTGGCTGTAGGCATTTAATTCAAGGTTACGGCCGAGATACAATACTGTATGTCTTTATACTGTGACTAAGTCCTGTCAAAGCCAGGTAAGTACCTATCTTATTATTACAAACAATGAAATCGAGTTGGACTGAATACAAAGTTGGATTAGTTTCATAAGTACCGTCAATTGAATGCAACACACAGTTCTCATAACCTTTTGTAATAATCAAAAGTTCTCTGTGATGTTTCCGTTTTGTGAACGTTTTGTTAGCTTAGCTACCCGTGCTTCAACTAGATGATTCTGAATAGGTAAAATAAAGTTATTAGTATAGTTATATGGTTCTTCTTGTGCAAAGGATTCGGATCTAATTCGCCATCAACGGTGAACTAAATTGCAGTTTTAATTAACTGACACGGTACCTACTTATATGTATATGAGCCTAAATTAGTAAACTGTTTTGTTTAGCAAACTGAATGTCAGCTGCACGTCTGGACAAGGTACATTTGGCTATGTGACGGTTAGATAATTTCAACCTTAATGAAAATGCAATTTACTGGGAATTGTTGTCAACAGTTGTAAAGGAATTCCGAGGTGGACTATACTACTATATAGTCCACCTCGGAATTCCTTTACCACTTACTTGACGATGGATGCCCAAAAGGGTAACGTCTATGGTCCCTTCCTCCTGTCAATGAGCAATCAATTGAATAATTATAAATAATATAGGTAGTAGGTACAGTATCTTGCGGTAGGCAAGAAATCTATATTATAAATAAAAATCAATGTTTGTAATATGTTTGTCCTCTATGCGTTCCGAAACCATTGGTAAAAAAAAAATTCTGGTTTTCCCTAATACGAACATAAATGTACAGTCGATTTCTTTTTTTCCCGATTTCAGGTTTGGTCCCATAGTAAAAGTTGTTCATAATGATGAGTACAATGACCTCTTAAGAGGTTGTTAATGTCTTAACAATAACCCTGTATAAATAAGTAGAAGACAGATTATGTTTATGTATATACATAAAGGTTCCTACAAACAGGCGCGACACGCGACATAATCGCGCGCGACACAAAGACACCGTTCGTTGCGCGACTTGCGGTGCCTTTGTGTGGCGTGTCGTGTCGCGCCTGTTTGAAGGAGCCTTAATATAATAGAAGATGTGGATGTAGTAGGCTCCTAAATTGACCGCCCTGAAAGTATTCACACGGACTTAAAATAAAACATGTATTTATTAAGTATTTAAACCTTAAAGTCGAGTAATGATATTAAATTTGAAATATAAATATAAAGTATCGGTAGTGGTTGCGCCGGAGTATCGATGAGCGGCAGCAGGTGATGCGTCGTGTTCGTTTTTGGCGAATCAGAGGCGAGCAGGTGCGCGCGCAGGTGTTCCCGCGATCTCAGCCGATATCGATATACAGGTTGATGTTGATTGATCGATTCTCTCGCTCCTTGATGATAATGTCGTTTATACGTACTTGATAGATAAGTAATGCGATAAACACATAAATTTTATTACATAGATTTGAGATAATGTAAATAAATAGTATTGTTTTGATCGATTAGGTATGCATAGGGTAGGGCTTTTTTTTTCAGGATGGGAGATCATCAAATGACCCCTCCCGCTCTGGGTGGAGCAGAAGGGAGTGTCACACTCTTACTGACTAAAACCCACCCGTGTTCCTTCCTTAGCCCTTTATGTTCCGGGCCAGCGGTAACCCTTTCGGACAATCCCGCTGACTCGGACAATCCCGCTGACAGAGCCAGAGCTCGCGAGGGCTGGCGAGTCAGAGGGTAGGGCTTAAATCAAATTAAACAATCAACTAAGCTGTAGTATGAAAATAAGAGTGGGTAACTCTTATTTTTATACTGATCTTATACATATATTATATGGTTGTTCAAGATTGTACAGTATTGACACTCCGTACCGTACGCTAGGTGGTTAAGGTCAGGTTCAAAGGCCGTATTATGAAGTATAAATGTCATCATTATACCATTGCAAAAAAAATGGTGCTTCTGGCCTTCTCTAGCTCCATCTCTCTTTCTCACACTGGAAAAATGGTTGCATTAATACGTCATAATATGGCCCCAGATTGAGTGAAAAAGCTACTGTAGTACTTAATCAGCATTCTACTTCAAACCTTCCTTTTTCAATGAGAAACGCACTCCAAAAAGTTCAAAAGTCCGAATATGTTATTATACTTAAATCCAGTTAAAACACCACGTGTCAAAATCGGCGTAGTGAAGCAGGAGCACCCTGTAGCGTCGGCCCGTGCGGTACTATGCTAACGTGCGCGAGCGCGAGATAGGACAGATGCGCGCGGCATATGCGCCGGAGAGCGCGCGCAGCCCGCCGGACGCTCGCCACTCCCACCCCGCCCGCGCAGCGTGTATCTATAGATACAACGGGCTCGGATTTGTTTAAGACTTTCTGTCAAGGTAGCACGCCAGGCAAACTAGTTATGTGTTTACAGATTATTTTTAACGAATGGGCCCTTGTAAATAGCAAGCCTCATCTATATCTACATACATATTATAAATTAAGTCGGTTTTCATGTCTGTTCAAGTGTTCCTAAGCGTTGCTCTTCTAAAGTACGCAACGGATTTTGATGCGGAAGGTATAAGTGCATGACTTATACGTATATAATTATAGTAAAGAAATCTCGATGTATTGTGATTGTGAAGTTGTAAAACCGTGGGAAGCGGGGGCGGGTTTCTAAGTATTGTCATATCCAAGTCGGTATACATTTTAGTTGATTTAAATAAGTAGATACCTTATGTAACAGTCTCAAAAACGTGGAACTACTATGGATACATCTTCGCTGTACCTACCTTTTGGGGAATACAGGTGTTATGTTACGTCATTTTCAGAAATTAAAAATGTAAACGACACTTTAAAACAAGTTTTTACTCAAGGTTGCAGGTCATCTTCATAATGTAACAATGTTTTGCCATCCAATCTTAAAGTGCATTATAGGAACATAGTTTGCGTTCCCTCGTGCGAAGACGATACTGACTGCAGCATCAGGTCACCTTTCTAAAAAATGCAATGTCATCGGAGGAGAGTACCAAGTAGAATAGAATACAATACTTTTAACGTTATATAGAACAAACAAACGTCGAAGAAACAAGGGTTCGACGTAAGGTTATATGTATTAAGAAACACCGAAGAAAAAAGATGTACTTAGTAAAAACATAACTTCGCATTATCAAAGCATCGATGTATAGACATCGATGTAAAAATTTTCACAGAATAGTATTTCGAACTCGTTTAGGGAACCCTATGTAGATGTACCTACACCATATGAATTGCAGATTATGCCGAACGTGTTTAAACAACATGTCCCGGAATGAATGCACATCGACAAACACCCCAATTAGAATATTATGTTACTAGCTTCTGCCCGCGACTTCGTCCGCGTGAAATTTCTTGTTACTCCGACCCACCCCGTCGCATCGCATCGCCTGCCCGCGCTATTACTTCGTTTTTGCTTAGCGTTCTTTCTGACTTTTTTTCTTTTTGCTCGGCTCCTAAAGGTCATAGCGTGATATTAATAGCCTATAGCCTTCCTCAAGAATTGGGCTATCAAATGCAAAAAGAATTTTTCAAATCCGACTGGTAGTTCCAGAGATTAGCGCGTTCAACCAAACAACCTAACAAACAAACTCTTCAGCTTTATAATATTATAAATAGTATAGATAGTATAGGATAGTCATAGTACATACACTTAATTTTTACCATTGTGTATTTAAAAACATTGTTCAAGTATTTATTAAATTAGTGAAACTGGTTATGGGTAAAAATTGTGGTCACTTTGAAATCTACGCAACCACATAGCCGCACACGTATAATAGCAAAGTAGATACTTCGTCCATTTTGGTTTGTTTTGACTCAACATCTGCCTAGCCTTTTCCCAACTATGTTGGGGTCGGCTTCCAGTCTTACCGGATGCAGCTGAATACCAGTATTTTACATGAAGCGACTGCCAATCTGACCTCCACAACCCAATTACTGGGTAATATGATACCCCTTGATAAGACTGGTTGTCAGACTTTCGGGCGTCTTGAGTACCTACCCGTAACGGCTCCTACACAAAGGCGCGACGCGCGACGCGAATCGCGCGCGACACAAAGGCACCGCTCGTCGCGCGACTTGCGGTGCCTTTGTGTCGCGTGTCGCGTCGCGCCAGTGTGTACGAGCCTTAACGACTGTCAAAGATCCACGAATGATGTTTTGTTTTGACTGTACAGCGGAATTATTAATTGTTTTTCAGAAATCGATTCAGTAAATGATTCTGAACCAAAATACCTTCTACATTCATAATGTGCATTAATTCAGTTTCACATTGTAGATTCATCTCAGTAAATTTGTTCACAGAAATCAACATAATGAGTTCAATAAAAGCTTCAATTATATGATTATTGTTAATAGTATGTAATTGAGTAACAGTAATTTAAATTATAATTTCATGATACTGGTCCTGGGTTTGCGTTTGCGGTTAGTGTTATTGAATGTGCATCAAACGTATAATTAATGAGCTTTTGATCAAAGCTTCTAAATAATAAAATAAATGATATTTTTCCATTTGTTTCGTGGCGACTGTTAATTGGATTTTAATCATACTAGATAATTTACTTAGGGCGGATTTTACATGGAGCAATTGCCAATCTGACCTCTACAACCCAATTACTGGGTAATATGATACCCCTTGATAAGACTGGTTTTCAGACCTTCGGGCTTCTGACGACCTGTACCGGCTGTCAAAGATCTACGAATGACAGTCGACATTAACATGCTTTCCCATCCATGGACCAACCGCGGCAAGCGTCGCTTAACCTGATCGAGCGACCCGTGGTACAAGCCCCTTGACATTAATTAATACTGACCTATATTTACAGCAGTTTCGAAAGATGTTTCGAGTGCTTTTTACGAATATTTTATCACTACACATAATCTTTACTTCATAATTTTGTATTAATAAGTATATACTTATTTTGCAATAAGTGCAAAATGCATTTCCATGTGTTCAATTTACAGGCAGGTGTTAATTAAATACTAATTACAAAGTCATGACCACGAGTATTTGATACCGAAATATAAACAACATTAAAATTATAGCCAGAAATGAGGAAACCAAAAAACTGCGGCTCAGGTAGAATGATCGGCTGTGCCTACTTAATTTTAGGGTTACTTAAGTCACGCAGTCGACACTGTGGCTTTAGGTACGTACGACACGATTTAAAAGTTTTTACAGATAGCGCAGTAGGTATGTTTTTAACTACCTACTATTTATTTAGAAGTATAGATAGTATATAGTGACTTGACTGGATAAATTTTTAATACTAAATAAACTAACAAAGTATTAAAATAAAAATATCCTAACTAAAACTATTAACAAAATAAAAAATAGATAAACAAAAAATATGGTTAAAAATACCTCCGCATCGTTGTCGACTGGTAATGTACCCAAGAGACTGGCGGGTGGCAATTCTGGTCAAGGTAAAAGCCAGGTCTTGGGTCACGGGAAGTGTCAAACAGCCATTTGGAGATTTTATTGAATAAGCCATGAGCACTCGGACCCCACGGCCCTTGGGTGTCAACCCTAAACGGCTCGAAAATATATAATTAGTTAATTAATTAATTTTTAAATATTGGTTAAAAATATACGTTGCTTAAATACGTAAAGTTGATTGTGTACAAGTTTAATAAAGCACCTCGTTAGACGATGATGGAACATGAAACTTACTATGAAAAACTTAGTCCACAATCCTCATAGCAACATTGCATACCAAAAAAGACTATCTTTTCGATGATGATTTACCAAGTACCTACCTAAACTACAGATGACTTATTTCGTAATGCCGATACAATCACACGGCCTTTGGCACAAATGTACCGATGTAATGTAACCACTCGAATAAAGAACCTGAAACGCAAGCAATACTCCCATAGACAAAATTACTAAAAATAAACGTCCGAAAAGTCTGCCCGTACAATATTTGTGGTTTTCGTTCGATGTCTATTTTTGGCGGCGGACAGCTGATTGGATATTGATAGTTCACATAGTGAACTTTACAACTTCTTGGGAACTATCAAATGGTTAAGTCTTTGATAGTTCCCAAGAAGTTTTGAATTAGCTGAATGTGTCAGGCAGTCAGGCCGTCGAGCTTACAAGAGAACTTTGCTAAACATGCAGCTACTGCATATTGTGAAACTACGTTAGTTTCGAGCTTGTACCGTCAGAAAAAGTCGATACTATATTAAACTTTGATTGATTCAAGCGAACCTCCTCATATCTCAAAGCTCTATAGACGGTTTCTGTCGGAGAAGTTACAGAATAATTAATAAATAAGTTTTTTACAAGAAAAGGAGTAGTTCATTTTATGTAAAAAAAAAACTTAAATTTATCCGTAATGTAGCTTTAACTTTTTCTAAAATGTTTAAATATAAATAATGGCAATAGCCATAGATTAGTGACAAGCAATTGAAGCAATAAAAGTCAGTACTTTTTAATTGCACTAAGTGTACATGCGTAAATTTACTCCCACTAGGTACGCCAAAACGTAGCCAAGTTATGTGCCGACTTTACAAATACGCGATTGGTCTTACATTGGAAAATCAAATGTGTTCTAATTTTCTTCATGGTTACTGCAAAACATTAAGTAACATATCACATAGATATCGACGAAAAAAATCGAGGATGAAGAAAACACAACCAATGAATACGGAACCCGAGCGCAACGAAAATGTTCAACTGTCCCATGTAAAGTAAAAGAGCGTGTGTAGCAGCTGTCGTTAATAACAATGTGGTTCCAAAAGTATCAGAGCGCGCGCTTCGGGCACGCACCGGCTGTCCTTATAGCCTTCGAAAATACAGCTGCCTCTACCAACGAAAAAAAGAAACTCTTCAAGTATTAGTACATTAGCCCGAGACAGTTGTTAAATCTCTGCAGAGCAATTTATGACTGCTTAAACTCAGGTATTCCTGAAGATCAGAATAATTGGCGCGTGGGTCCTGATAGGAATGCGGGTAGGTAACAATTGTTGTCAATTTTTTAAATAATTTATCTTGTTTCAGTTGCTAAAGAGCGAGAGCTATTCATATTTTGGCATGATGATTACCTATTGACTGTTGGAACCGGATTTATATGAGTATTAAATACATAATTAATTTACGTTTAATTTTGAAGTGGGAGATGCAACTTTGTTTCCATACATCAGACATCACCATACATATAGGTCCATACATACACATATTTTATAGGTTGGCCAATTCAAGTGCATGTACAACTTTTTTTAGCTACCATTTTCATTTGGCGCCAAGTTTTACGGTTATTTGATATCCACTGCTTAACTAAAATGTGGCTAATTTTTTATGCACCATGTATAAGACCATGTCTACCGCAATAACTTCAGTAATGTTATCCTCCTAAATTGATTAAAAACGAGCAAAATTTTTCAAAAAAACAGCATTACGTGCCAATCCCATTTTGATCGCAGGATTTGTAAATCAATTTTTTTTTTTTATTATGGAGCATTATATGGGCAGTCTTTGTTGATCCATGTAGATCAACAAAGACTGCCCATATAATGCTGGCTGCTGGTTGGCATATTTTTGGAGTCCTATGTAGGACTCCAAAAATATGCCAACCTGTATGTGTTACGGAACAACGAGCCATGTAGATGTAGACAATGTTTTTGATTTCTGCAAGCCCTTTTAGAAGAACAGAGGGCTCAAGACAAAAGGAGGCTCTGATTAAAAACGGAAATGTTGAAAAGTCGAGTCCTCGGTGTCTGCACAATGACTCGTACCCACTCGTGTTCAGACCCATCCAAGATTAAGGAAGACTTACGAACTTACTAGAGTAGGCTTATAATACCAATTTTTGTTCAACATTTTTGGGGCAAGCAAGTAAGTTGGAACTTACTAATGAAGAATTTTCCATGATTGTAATTTTGTCGCATGTTGTAGTCCTCAATTTAGATCCACAACTCTCAAATCAGTGTTTTTAATACCAGCCTATTGAAGTGAAAATTTCTTTAGGCGCGTTGAGCATTTTTTGAGTTGGGAAAAATCATTGAACTCGCGCCACTGTTACCGTAAGCGACACAGCGCGTGTTTTGTTTGTAAGACGATTAAAAAAATACCCGCTTCGGAGGTGTTCGGCTGTCCTCGGGATGTACTCAGTTTTAATGTATGTACCTATATCCGATAAGTCAGTGAGTGATGGCAAAGTATTCTGTTTGTGTTTTGTTTTCACTTTTGTCGGCACTCCCAGAGTGCCACTGTTTTTTTTTACTGTCTTATTGCAGGGCAAAGGCCTCTTCACACAGAGAAGGCATGAGCATCAATCATTACGCTTGCTCAGAGCGGATTGGCGACTTTAGACTTTTAGTAACTAGGTACCTACTAGCTTTTAACCGCGTGAATGATGTTTTTGTGCCGATCCGGAACATACATGCATCCCAACAAACAGACAAATGGAAAAAAAAATCTTAAAACTATATTTTCGCCATCAGACAGTGTACCATCCTCGTAGCAATTACTTTTTATCAAAAATATTGAATTTACAGTTTTTACCGCCTTCGTTCTATTTTATTATATGTATTTGTCGCAGGTTTATGACAAAATCAGGTTTTTCATTAAAAACCTAGGCTTTTGATCAAGTACCGGAAGAAGACAAAATTAATACTTTATGTTTTCATAAACCTTAGAAAATCCAGTTTTTTTTAATCCAGGTTTCCTATCGATGTTCAGCTTCCAGTCTAATCGGATGTAGCTGAATACCAGTATTTTACATGGAGCGATTGCTTATCTGACCTCCACAAACCAGTTACTATATAATACGATACTCCTTAGTAAGGCTGGACATTTAACTATACAATGTATCAACTTGAACCTTTCACTATTCGGGTGTCAGCTTGTCATAGATTTACAGCTAGCTGAATATAGCGGAACTGATTCAGCATTCGTAAGCAGTGGTGGTTCAGTGGCAAAGGCCGGGACTTAAGGTCGCGGGTTCAAACTTAGACAGGCGCTTTACTTTGTGGAAATGATTTCTTCAGCACTTCTTTCAAAACGGTGAAGGAAAACATCGTCAGGAAACCGGTATCTGCTAGAACCAAAAAATAGGCGACGGCCGACGTGTGACATCTACCAACCCGCACTGTGGTGGATTACGGCCCAATCCCTCTCACCGAGAGTAGGCCAGTGTCCCAGCAGTGGGCAACATAGGTTAATAACGCAAATCAAGCTTCCGATTGCCGGACGGCAATCAAAAAAGTAGACCTAAACCCACATTTTTTTTTGTTGCCGCTTTGGAAAGTCCTCGTGGATGTCCGCCGCCCTGAGGCGGGCGGCGGGGTCTGTCAGACTCTTACTGACTAAAAACCACCCCGGTGTTCCATCTCACACCTACGCTGAGGGTCGCGGGAACGTACGATCCTTCCACAACCCCCGACTGAGACCTTTTTAACCTAACCTGACCTAACTAGAACTAAATTGAACACCTAGTGTTTTACAGTGCAAATCAGCCTTTAAGTGAGAATCGTTTGACGAGGTATTCAATTAAAGTATAAATGCTCCTACAAACAGGCGCGACACGCGATATAATCGCGCGCGACACAAAGGCACCACTCGTTGCGCGACTTGCGGTGCCTTTGTGTCGCGTGTCGTGTCGCGCCTGTTTGAAGGATCTTTAACTCTAGATGGTAGGTTCCTGCAACATGTAGAAAAGTTTATCTTGAAGATGTGTTCCTACTACAAGTACCCTGTCTGCTACTACACTCTGTACGTCAGCGATGTCCTTGTACGCTTCTGTAATGTGAATAAAAACAGGATGCACAGTTGCAAACCACTATTGTATAATTTTCCCGGTCACTAAGAAATAACGTAAGCTTTTGCGGTTAAAAACATTTGTTTGGTCAAAGCGAGTACAATTCCATTCTGTTTTGGACAAAATTATTTTTTTGTTGTTGGTGTGTTTCTGGAACCCTAATTGATTCTGGCGTTTAAAGTGTTCACCTATATAACTTGTGTTTTGGACAAAGACGGCCCAAGACATAAAACCTTAAAATTTCAATATTAATTTCCAGTCGTTATTTAGCTTGGACTCAGAATTAATACAGTTGGACGTTAGTTCGATTTGAAAGAATTATTAGTGGCAATATCTGAAATGAAACGAGTCACCGGTCCTTCCCTTATGATGTCAGTTAGGTTTTGTAAGTGCTCACCATGCTTCTTATACGATATAGGTACCTATCTATTTGTCGGCGAGCTGGTTGTGCTCCTCTCCAAAGGCATTTGAAAGAAAGAAAGAAAGAAAAAGTATTTATTGCGACTTGTACAGAAAGATCACAAACTAAACATTTCATCACATCATTTCATATTCATATAGGTACACCTATTGCACATTTACCATACATATTGTAAAAAAAAATTGTTACCAAGCTAGGTACGAAAATATGGATCCTGTTAGGGAATAAAATTAAAAACACACAAAACAAAATTAATACTAGATACGTCTACTACTAATAAAAAAACAAAAAACGTAGATATTTAAATTAATTTAGCAATAAAATATTAAAAAATCAAAAAAAAAATATTAAGAAACTTATCAAAATTTTTAACTTTTTTGTAAGTAAACGCTTCTAGTGGTTCTCAATAATGATAGCTTATAAGTAAGCGCAACCAACAACCTTGTAAAAAGCCGCCGCATGTTGACTTATATGAAAACGTCGTTAGAATTTTATACAATTTCGTCTCCAAAACCAGTTCGTTTTATACTACAAATACCTAAAAAGAGAAAAAATACGGTTGTTACGCAATATGAATTTAATAAGACCTAAATCTCTGTACTGTGATTGCTTCACCCGAACAACAACAACAGCCAATCAGAAGTTGGCAAGAAATTTCACAACAAATTAGATAGATTGAATAAGCTTCAGAAGCTCGGGGCTTAGGAGCAATGACACGTGTAAGATGGAGGATGCGACGTATCATACACAATTTAATAAAGTTACAAGTCTGAAGAACATTCGTTTGATATTTGTTTCAATAGCTACCTCTTCGAAAGTTAGACGTTCGAGTTAGGCGGTTCATTTTTGTCTTTCATTTTGGAAGAATCAACCAAATTGGAGAAAGCAGCGGTAGACTGGTAGCCCGGTGGTAACGGCTCTGATTTACGAGTTGTAGGCCGTAGGTTCGAATTACTTTGTGTAAGTGTAATTTATTTCTGAAAAAAAAAACAGTGTATTTTATTTCATTACCACTGTTCTCAAAACGGTGAAGGAAACATCGTGAGGAATACCTATGTTCTACTTAGAACCAAAAATTCGAAGACATTGTGACATCCACCAAACCTCACTGGGCGCGTGTGGTAGATTATAGCCCACTCCATCCCGAAGAGAGGAGGTCAGTATCCTAGCAGAGAGACCGTTATAGGCTGAGTATGCTAATTCCAAATTGGATCTTGTAAACACCTGATATACAATGTCAGCAATACGCGTCATTGTAATCGCCCAAGGGTATGGCAGAGACTTAGGAGGCCAATAATGTAGATAAGTGTAACCTTCAGGTGCATTGATCCTAATTCTAATGATCTATACTAATATTATAAAGCTGAAGAGTTTGTTTGGTTGAACGCGCTAATCTCTGGAACTACCAGTCGGATTTGAAAAATTCTTTTGACATTTGATAGCCCAATTCTTGAGGAAGGCTATAGGCTGTTTAACATCACGCTATGACCTTTAGGAGCCGAGCAAAAAGAAAAAAAGTCCGAAAGAACGCTAAGCCAAAACTAAGTAATAGCGCGGGCAGGTGATGCGATGCGACGGGGTGGGTCGGAGTAACAAGAAATTTCACGCAGACGAAGTCGCGGGCAGAAGCTAGTTAAGTATAATTCTGTAAATGTACAGTGCGCTCCAAAAGTTAGGTTAGTACGTTATTGTAGGTAGGTATTGTTACTGTCGCGAATCTTTTTCAACATATTATTACAGCCTAACACACAAAAAGCATAAGAAATTTTTAATTTCGCTGATTACCTACCGCATCCTCCTTAAGGAAATAGGTCTCTAAATATAGACGACCTCATAATTACTTTATCACTTTTGACAACAGGAAATTAAAGCTTCACCAAGGTTGAAACGATCCAACTGGCTTACTTATAGACAAATAAACGTATTCTTTTTAAAAATGACAATATCCGGATAATAAAGCAATTACGAAGTTGTTTCTTCGACCGGTTCTGTGCTTCTGGCATCCAGCGTATTCTTGTGGCCTTCACAAGGTCATGGGTCCTGCTTGTGGGAGGCCTTAGCTGTACGTATAACCATAGTTTGTGGAAGAGCACCACATTTGGATATCCTCAGGGTGTGCACAGATAATAATAATAAAAAAAACAACTTATTCAAAAGAGTCTCGTACAGTAATCACACCAAAGCGTCCACATACCCATTTAAACGCTATAGATTATAGAGTTCACGTTAAAAGTATCCGGTACCTAAAACAATAATTTACGGATCTGTGTAAGGCACCATCTCCACGAGCGAGATAATCGCAGCGATAGTCTCGCCGTGCCATCAAATACAATAGAAACTCTATGAATCAATCTCCACACGGCGATATCATCGCGACGATATTTTGATGGCATCTCATGACTATCGCCGCGTTTTTCTCGCCCGTGGAGCTGGCGCCTAAAGGTGACGACTGAAGGCCAATCGCCGCATTAAAAACGTTTAAAATCTAGTCGCAATTTCATCTCAGCGACAATCAATGTGAATAACTTGTCAAAAATGTAGGGAAATTAAAAAAAAATATAAATTGTATTTTTAAAATGATTAAATTGTATTTTTGACAGATTGAGGCTGAGATCAGACTGTGAACGTTCTTAAAATTGTGAGAATTGCCCCTCTGATGTGTGTCTCGCTGTCATTATCATTTTTAACTCAATAGTCATTAAGGCATCAGGACAATCAGGATAAGCCATATTTGGGTGGGTCTTGTTTATACAGACAATCGATGTTTAGATGTTCAAACCAATCCATGACTTTAAGTGTAAGCCCAAAGTTCAAAGATCTGGAACGCTTATAATTAGGTATACATTCGAAGGTCCGGACCCCTCTCGTTCCACTTTTGGGGGTATATTTAAAGAGTCTCCGGGGGAATGATTCTTAAGTACGCCCCCTGGGTTTTTTCACTACTTTGAAAACTAGCTCTTTATTATACCACAATAATTTGTAATTCTTCTACAGCAGGTCGATTTTGTAAAAATCTCACCGTGAAAACTTAGGTGATGTGAGTTTGTTTTTGCTAGGAATTGACAGCTCACTCCACGCTCACTTCACCTAAGTTTTCACGGTGAGATTGCTACAGAATCGGACTGCTGATCTCGTGTCGACACGAGAAAAGAAGTTGCACCATCGGTAAACCCATTTCTCCTTTAGATACGTACATATGTATAAGTAGAGCAAACTACTATAATATGTACAATTTTATTATTTACTATATCGGCTACTTGTAGCCACGGTTTAGTACTAGCCACCTTAATATCGAACGTAACAATAGATAAGAGCGTAAAGCTACCCCTCAGTTGACCCTAGTACATTATTGGGGACCCATACAATCATGGTGAGTTGGACGCATATATGCTTAGGTATTATATTTGGACAGGCAAGCTCCATTGTAGCCACCTAAGCTCCATTGTACTTACAATTATTTAAAGTTTGAAAATTATTGAAAAAATGCCTTTGATAAAACAGTTATTGTAAACCGGCATTGTTACTGAAATTGACATAGTCCCGGAATCAATGGATGGCGGACATGGCAAATCTGCCGTGATGTGAGCGATGGCAATGGCTAACAGTGCCCAGGATCTCTACAATATCGATTTACACAAAAGCAAATTACGTTATTAAATATAACTATATTATAACGTACCGCAGCCAATGGAAGCCCCATGACAAAGGAGAATCAGGGACCACACAATGAGGTTCAAACCAGTAAAGAAGACGTTCAATAAATGTATGGGGCTTGGTTCTAAAACAATTGAAAATTTAAACAGCCTTCTGAGCTATATGTATAGGCTGAAAGAGCGTAATTATTTTGATTTCTTCGGGTGTTTAATTTTTTTTTACAGCCGCCTGTTTTTTTTTTAAACAAGTGTTGAAAAATTAAATGATTGCATCACTATTTAACTACAAACATTATTTGTATTTTAGGGGTTGGCAGCCTTGTGGCAGTAAACAAAGTGAATGTACCTATCTAAGTAGATTTGTAATTGGAACAAAAAAATAGACAGTAAACTAAACATTGATCTATGTCCTAATTTCATCATAAGCGACATTTTATTGGCAATTATAAGGGCATGCGACAACATATTCCCAAATTCTCAGCACAAGTGTTGTTTCTTTTACTTAACGGAGAAGTATTCAAAATTCTTTTATGTAGAAGTATTCAAAAAGCCGGGGTGGTGAAACTTTATATTAACAACAGTGACTTTGCACATTAGATGCGCCACTTAGCGGCCCTTGCATATTTAGATCCAGCGGAAATACTTGCCTTCGAGATTATTCGGGACAAAGTTCTTCCTGAAGAAGCTGGTCAAGTAGCTGACTGGTTTTTCAAATACCTACTACATTAAAGGAACATACCAACGAGTGTCACATCAAGAGAACAATCTGAAAACGAAATTGAAAAGAAGTCCGCTTAGATATCCTCCTGACGTTTGGTCCGTGTTGGGCTGCATAAGTGCAAACATACCTAGCACTCAGAATGCAATAGAAAGTTGGCATAACAAATGGAACAATCTTCTGAACCGAAAAAACCTAATATTTATAAAACATTCCAAGAATTGATCAAGGGACAAAACAACACAGATTACGAGGCTGAAAAGTAAGAGCTGCATATTAAAAAGCGAAAACGAAGCACAACAAATTACTTAAATAAACTGAAAAGTCACTTGTCACGAAAGAATGACATGAATATTGAAGATTATTTGGGTGGACTTGCGTCCCTATGTTAAATAAAAAAAACATAATTAGCATTTATGCAGTTTTTAATGTCTTATTTATGTAGATTAAGTGCCTAGTGTGCGATATACTTAGATAGGTAGGTACCTACCTACATGAATTTTGTTTTTGTTGATTTTTTTTTGTTCCAGTTACAAGGCTACTTAGATGAACTTTGTTTATGTTGATTTTATTAAGTATTTGAAGGCGCAGGAGCCCCATCAACCTCGACGCGCCATCATTTTACTATCTTTGGTTCAATTATAATTTTTGCTTTCAATTTTTGTTTATATATTAGTCATGTCCAACAATATAATATTTCCACTATCACCAGTATCAGCAACCCTCTTACAGTAGTTTTGATAATTCGCTATTCCGATGTAGGTCATGACCTAAATCGGAATAGCGTATTATCGAAACTGAAATTTTCGCGACAACGTACATCGCAATAGTAAACTTTCGCAGTAACAAACATTGGAGTAAAGAACTTTCGCGACAACGTACGTCACAATGGTACCTAAGCTTTCGCAGTAACATACATTGCAGAAAAGAACTTTCGCAACAACGAACGTCGCGATAGTAAACTTTCGCGGTAACGTACGTCGCGGTAATATACTTCGCAACTATGATTTACACTCGTTTTGTTTGTACTGAAAAACTTGTCACTTTTTTACAAAAACAGGCGCCTGAAAAAATCATATTGAACTGTAATCGAGTAGCTTAATAAATGAGCTTTCTGATACTTGTAAGGTACAGACGCCAACACATCAAGCTACCCGAAACCGTCAAATTTTCCCAATCAACTTTGAACCTTAAACTTTAAGGATAAAGTTGAAAATCTACTAAAAAAAATTGACAGATTGTAGTAGCTTGATGTGCTGGCGTCTGTCTGTACATCACTTTAGCGTTTAAAAATCTTCGGAATATTATACCACTTTTGACCTCTCCTTAGCCGTTGTAATTAGTTAAAGTACCCGATTGCTAAATGTATAGGTCTACCAGAATCTCATGGCATAAAAACATTGTGATTTTCATATGGCAATGTCAATCCATAAGAAAATCACTATTTTTTTATGCCATGAGATTCTGGTAGACCTCTAATATACCCGATTGCTATAAGTATATCTTGCCGATCATTATCACCGAGAAGAATAAGATAGATCAGATACTATGAAGGACTAGCTAACATTAATATATTACACTACTACCTTCCGCCCGCGGCTTCGCACGCAAGGTATGTCGATAAAAACTATCCTATGGCCTTCCCCGGGATGCAATGTATCTCTCTACCAAATTTTATCGAAATCCTTTCGGTGGTTTATTTTTAAAATTAAATTTTAAATTTTTTTTTTAATAATATTAGTATGGATATGACTCCGATCGGTCACATAACATAATCCGTTTTTGTAAGTGTAAACTGTTTGCTAGTCGGTAAAATGTCTGCCAATTCGGTGTCAGATGAAAACTCCTGGTGATACCTGTTAGGGGTAACAAGAGTGATGGTTGGGATATCGTAATTTACCTACTCATTCAAATAAAGTTGAACAGCTAAGGTCAAGACAATCCTAGAATTTCGGTGGAACCCTGATGGATCTGAGTCTGCACGACCGTGTTGACGACTACAATTCTTATAGGTGCACATTGCACTTAACTCCTGCCATACCGTTGTTTACAAACTAAATTCGGAATTGCGTAATTCAATGAATTCGCAAATTATGTCATACCGATAATGCACTTACTTGTCCAATAGATGTGATCTTATCGAAATTGTTCTCACACTTTAATATGGTGCTTATACGTATTTCTACTATACTTTCAAGGAATTTGTAACCATATATCTTCGCCATGTAGTTATCCCATGAAAGGTGGTCGACGTGCACATGTCGTGGGAACCCAACTGTTAAAATAGCCAGTTTCATTGGCTTCATATCAAATTGCTGAATGGGCATTCAATATAAACGTTCAAATGACGAATAAAGGGCCGCCCCACATAATGATATTGAAGCAAATTAAGTCTTTATGCGCACTTCAAAAATCGACCGTTATTGTCGCATGGATTGGATACCTACACATAATTATGTATGCCATTTAGATTGTACTCTTGGCTTTTATGAAATTGAAAACTGGATGTAATTTTTTATGTTTTCCGCGCCAAAATTGGCAATAAGAAAGACTGAGACAGTACCCCAAAGAGTTGTATCAATATTTAATTTTTTTGAAATACATCTCATATCAAGGGTCTTCTCCAAAATATACCCATAATAAAGCAAAACTACATACGTATAACAGCAAAAAGTCATAACAGCGAATTAATAGTCAGGTGTTGATTGAGCAAACATGTTTGCCACAAATAATCTGGATATATGCAAAATATACTACACGGGAGCACGGAACACTGCACAAGTACGCACAGACTTGCACTAGCGAAACTGTCAAATTTTCCCAATCAACTTTGAACCTTATGCTTTAGCCATAAAGTTAAAAATCTATTAAAGAAATATGACAGATTGTAGTAGCTTGATGTGCTGGCGTCTATACTTACCTATGCCAGTTTTTTTTTTTCTAATAAGTATCGTGGATTATCTTCCACATCCACCTGGTGGCTATATACGAAGAGAGAAATTTCAATAAGTTATTATTGCTACAAGCAAACAATTATAAAAATATGTATATTGAACTGTAGTATTAGACGTAATATAGTTAAACGATGATATTTTTAATAAAAGCGTAGTAAGGATAATAGCTTTGATGGTAGGTAGCAAAAAAAATAGATTTATAGAAGTTTTATAAGAAACTGGCAAATCGCTGTTCTTTTCAAAGAAATAAAACCAAATGAATAGCTGTGTCAAGCGGTTTATATATGATTGGAAGAGATACTGCTTCATTTCCACATTGATTGCAGGGTAAATGGCCATCAATCCGGATTGATGAATTGGTTTCAAAACAAATATAAACACTCTTAGACATGGAATTTAATTTCCTAAACCTCTTTTAGGCTCTGAAGCTGACGGTATGCCGCAGTTTGCGCTGTCAGTTCTCTTAATAAATCTGTATATTTATCAATATAATTGATACTGCGGCATCTCCAGCATATTATTAGAAAAGTCAGGGCGAAATCAACGCGAGATTGGCGGGATTAGCTAAGGAATTGTCGTGGCTTCGGTAAGGAATCGTTAAGTGGTCAGTGAATTTCGGCCCTGAAATGTAAACTACTTATAAAATTGCAAATTTACAATACATTTTTATATTCACTAACTACTTGCTTTTTAATGTTTTTTTGCAAAAACAACATTGCAAAATACAAAATCAAATAAATGGTAGATCCGTTTTTGACATTTCTTTCCAAGCCTAAAAGCGGTTTCCTGGGATCCCAGGATCCCAATTGCTACGAAATTGTTTTAGCCATGTCACAACATTTTGAAAGCTTTTAGATTGTTTCGCGAATTCAAAATTAGACCTTTCACAATCGACAACATTATGTGTTTAACTGATGTACAGTTTAATTTAACATCAATTTATAGATTTTCCGCGAAGTATTTGGTATTCTGGGTTTTCGATAGTTTAACGGCAGCCAGTCGACAAGTGAACGCATACGCGGACTCCCGACCGAGTCACGGTGGCCAATCTCAATGGAGATTAGCCAGGTACGCAGGAGATATTATAGTGCACAAGTGTGTAAACACAGGTACACTCTCTGTTCCTTTACTCTCATAGTCGGACAGGACGGCAATCAGTCACGACCGCGGAGAGACCAGGCGCAGGACTAACGGCTTTACGTGCTTTCCAAGGCACGGGGGTATTAAATCGCCAACTTCCAAACTCCGGGCTAAGAAATTCCTAATGGAAAACCCAATAACACTTTGTCCGATCCGTGAACCGAACCCAGGACACTACGCTTGGCAGTCGCGCTTGCAACCACGGGACTAACGGGGCAGTTAAACACGACGACGGACGATAGACGTTATGACAGCTTCCGCCACATCGAGGAATAAAGGCCCAATAATAAAAATAGTGTAATGTTTATGTTTATATATGCCACACTACAATACAAATACGGTATCTATTAGTGCTTAATATTTGATATGGATATTATTTAAATAAATATGTAATATGATGCAAAAATCATGCGGTGTCTTAAGACTGGTCTTGGTCAATGTCTCGACAGGCAAAATTAGGTCCATGGTGCTGAAAAGTAGGCGCTTAAAATGAAAGAAACTGCACACTAAAATGAGGATCTCACGAAGAGCGATGGAGCACACATGTCGGACCTTACATTGTAAGCATCAGTTCAAAATATGGCGTTCTTAAAATAGACATAGGTGGAATAGCACTGGTGATCTTTGAAATGTTTTCGTTATTTATTTCTGCATGAGTATAGTTTTCAATGTTTTTGTTGGTATAGTGGCGTGTGCTAGCTGACATATGGCAAATAATTTAATGTTTTGTGTTTCTTAATGTTAATTACATACTAGATTGTATAGAATCAAGTTATTCTAACTGTACAGCTGTGCTGCTGGGGAGTTTGTTGCGCCACTTCTTCTTCCCAGCTATAGCACTAGGAAGTGGTTCACCACGCCCGCCCCGAATGGGGGACTATCTTATGTACCTACTTTTACTCAAAGGAAACATTCCTTTACTTTTGAATAGAAAGCAAACTGCATCCGAAGATTTTCGAAAATTCTCTTCTCCCACACCCGGGAATCGAACCGGCTAAAATCTGAAAAAATTATACCCTATACTTTTATTGCATCGATCGTTAGGGTCAATTATAAGGATGAAATCTCTCTAACAAACATGATAAATTAAATGAAAGGAAAACCAAGAAATCTTAAATTAATTTAATTATTTACAAAAAATGGTAAACTTAATTTTAAATTAAAAATTAGTTGCTCGAAATGGGCTCCATTCTCTTGGATAAACAAATTTATTCTTTTAAGGAATTCATTTCTAGTAACCTTTAATAAAGTGGGTGAATATTATAAATCGTATTCTGAACTTCAACTCTCAACTCGTTGTCATTCGCATAAGATTTCATGTAAATTTGATTTTTTACATATCCCCACAAAAAATATAATAATAATATATAGTCTTCAACAAACTACTTAGCCTACCGCTGCTACAGCTGGACCTAAGCCTTTTCGACTGCCGCATCTAGTCATTCCAAATAGCAAAAACCATTTGAGTATTACAATATTTTTTACACCTATTTGAATCCGAATTGCGGCCGTTTTCTGGATCTGCCGAAGGCTATAGAATAATACATGATTTAACAGCCTATTGACAGATTATGTCAGATTTTTTTTTTATCTGTTACATTAAGTTAGATATCTGAAAAACAGGCTGCGAACGTGGGCCGTGGGCGTCTGGACAACTGTTGAACGCATCTGCGTCTTCCTACTCCCTGACGTCGTATAAACGGCGCGGCGGGCGAGCGGCGCGCTCATTCTCGTCTCGACCACCGACCGTGCGAGGCAGCCGCCCCTTTTGCGATTATTCGCACTCACAACTTACGATCGCGTGAAAATGAAGTGCTATTTCACCTGTGTGTTTCTGACGGTTACGCGAATTCTTTTTGTGACCGCGGCCGAAGTTAAGATCCGGGATGAACTCCAGACAGTGGCTGAACAGATGAGTATCCTGAGAAACAAGTACCAGTCCGAAATTAATCAGATGAAGAAAGAAGTCGAGGAGTTAAAGTAAGTGGAGAGTTTCTTTTTATTTGATGACATCGTAAAGGTCCGATTTTGGCGAATGGATTAAAGGATTTACTCACCGTGCTTCAAACTTGCGTGAGTTTTCATTATTTAATTTTCATGACGCGTGTAATATTTGAAAGTTTGCTGACCTGGGGGTTTTTCAGCGAAGTATGGCGATTATGGCGCGTTAACGTGGACGGTTTCCCGCGCTTTGCTCGATTATTTTACAGCCATAAATAAAAAACATTGTTCGGCTTAAAAGTTCTATAATGCTGTGCTTCACTTTGTTTACAATTTTCTTGCGGCCATTGCGATTTTATTTAATTGCCGGGGCGCAATTCGAAAGCTCTTTACTGATAAATACTGCCTTTTATTGTTTCAAGTTCTTTTTATTTTTTTTTGTCTAGGTTTATTTTTTATTTTAAACTTTTATTTTGCGAAGTAGGGATTTATATGTTTTTTTAAAGTTACCGTATGGTTTTTTTTGGTAATATAAAATTAGGAATTCAATTTATTTTGAATAGCGTATTCAGTATAACTATCGTCGCTAAAATCTTATCCTATGCGAAAAATATATACATAATTAAACCAAAAATTGTGGGTATGTGAATGTATAGGCACTACACAAAAGGGTCTTCCCAATAGGTTTAAGTATCCCGCAATGTAACGTCTTTACGATTTTGGTTATCGCCGATGATTGGGTCCTCCATATATTATGCATTATTTATGAGCACATATTATTATTATATTTCTTTTTGATAGGCAGTCTAACCTTTTTTAGATAAATGTATTTCGCAACAATTCAATAAAATTATTGACGAGTTAAATTATAGAGGTAAGTAATAAAAGTCTTCTCATATTAACCAGATTAATAAAAAATGAACGGCTAAGGAGCAGGCTCTTTTTATAGCCGTTGAAGAACGTAAGGGATTGCAAAGTAAAACAACGCGCCGCCGCGCCGTCGCATCGAACATTCACGAATCACGATTTACGAGATACTTTCGGAATGTTTCAAACTTAAAGAACATTTAGGAACTCCTTTTAATTTAAGGAACATATGTAGTACCTACATTATACATAGCTGGTAGATTTTGTAGAGCTCGTCAGAGTGTACTGAGGTGGAATCTCTGCCTGCTAATTATTAAGCTTTGCTTGAAATCACTTGCAGTCAGCGGATAGTGCTCGCCTTTAATTTAGTTACTGATCTTGAATCTACACGACATAATAGCCTAATTTGGATACACCTCAGCGGGCACTGATGGAATAATAATACCTTGTTTTCATCTTACGAATGAGCAATATCAGAGCTGCAGAACAAAACAACGATGTTAATGAGAACCTCACTATTTTAGAAGGCCTCCGCGATGTAATTATGGCATTTCTACTGCCTGCTCTCATCCCAATCCGGAAGGAATAAAAAGAACCTCATACAATATTGAATTGCGGTGCAATTGATCAACCGTCTTCAAATCTCAATATTTTATTCATCTTTATTAATTAATATATGGTTCACGGGTACTTACGAGTAAATGTATGTCCGGAGTCTCCTGGGCATTACGACCTATCACACATTTTAATCTTTGCTAAGCTACCTACTGTAGGTATATCTCAGCAGATAAATTCGCTGATTTGACAAATAGGAGCACCGTGCGCACCTGAACATCTTATAGGTAGGTGTGGGTCGCGCGCAGGTGTCCCGTGTGATACGATACGATACAAATGACACAAGTACGTGACATCGCCCTATTCATAATACCACCGAGTCATGTCGAGTAATTTCTCCACTCCCACGATCCGTCTTGTAATAAATAAGTAATTGATTTTGTCTCCTTAACGCCTCGGATAAGTGTTGATATAAATTATAGCGGCTAGACTTGTCAGGTAGATATAAGTGCCTCATAAAGTAATCTTCACGTCGCCTGATGACAGTCATGAGGCAAAAAACAGTTTTTGTTAATGGAGTAATGGCTACGTAAGCTCGGAAATTTACGAGGAGGAAAGTTTTTAACTAAGTTACTGAGATATGTTCCGCCTCCTTGAAACAAATACATCAAATATTATCAAACAAAACAAAATGTTTTCAAAATTAAAATTCGCCGAAGCGGGGTTCGTTAGTATTTGGCAAAAGCAACAAATCAATCTCAAATTTCTATTTTTTCCGGCAGAAACAGAAACCACAATTTCCTTAGAGGCGGTGATATTACGAGCTTTCATGTTCACAAGAGTGATTGTTCTCGACGGTTCGGACACATAACATACTTAATAATGCATAGAAACTAACAGAGGTATTATATCCGCATACAGACTCATTGAGAATATCCCGATTAATAATTGATCAGCATTAATATCCAAATCGACGTTGTTTGCGTGTAACATAGAGGTAGGTCTCGAAGCAGTACTTTTGAAGCTCACTTGATTGATGTAAGGCCACAAAGCCAGAATTTGAAATGGAATGAAGAAGAAGTGGAGTTCTTTTAGCGAGGCATTATAAAGTGTTGGAGTTCGCTCGAGGCT
Organism: Luperina nickerlii; assembly: GCA_963855955.1. Classification (NCBI taxonomy): domain Eukaryota; kingdom Metazoa; phylum Arthropoda; class Insecta; order Lepidoptera; family Noctuidae; genus Luperina; species Luperina nickerlii. Next base: position 14,277,055 of record OY979662.1, read on the forward strand.
CGAGGGCATGTCTCAACGCCGCGTACAATAGGTGTCGCGGCTGCAGCCTCAGGAGCCGTAATGGCTCACGCCCGGGGCTTTGAAGTCTTGCAAGACGTGTCATAATATAAAACTTGTAAACGCAGGAGTGGTTCGACATCGGGAAGCAAGGGCCTCTTCACGCGAACCAGGCCATCTGATCGACACGAATATTCCTCTTCGTCTTTCCCTTGGGGGATTTATAAAAGACATTGTCGTTTTTATTTATTTCTTAATACGCTGCTGAAAAATGAAGCCTCGAGAGCAGCTTGATATGATGCCACTTGCCAATGAATTCTATTTCTGTTTTTGCTGTTTTGATTTCGTAATTTTAGTTATATTTCTAAACCAGGAAATTAAATTTTGAGAATCTCGGCACTTCGGGGCCTAGATTAGATTGTTTTGCTCACTTAGGGCTGATTTTTCAATCATGTGATAACTTTATTCGGGGAATAATTTTGAAATTTTGCCTGTGTTCATACAAAAATTGTCAAACGTCAATTTTATTCCTCGAATAAAAGTTATCTGGCAAATCAGACCTAGTTAACTTAGGGTTCTTGACCCAATTACTAATTAATATAATTCTGCTCTTAAACCTGCACTTAACGTTCACAAAGCTCCTTGACAGTCAGTGTCAGGTTTTAGCATTTATTTCCGGTTTGATGAGATTTCCCGAGTGTTCTCAAAATGCACATAAAAGCAGACTGTGAACGTCTGACGATAAAAAGGGTCTCTCCTACATTTGTAGAGCGCGCGGGTGGCATTTTTTAACACATTTTCCATAAATCTTGCTTTAATGCAAATTATGAACGCCGAAAGCCGTTTGTAACGCATCCCTTCCCATGCATCTTATTTACTCTGGCGGTTGCTAATGTGACAGGACATTTTTCGAGTTGCCACTTCCAAAACATATATGTCTTTTTAACCCTCCTCCACCATAATAACTTTTAGGTGTTTAATGTTTATATATTCATACATATATTTTACTATGTCTACAAATGGTAAGAAATTGTTACTCGGTAGACCATTATGTTGGTTACGTGTAATTGGCAGTAAATTAAGCTCTATCTATGAAAAGCACCTGCGAGTAGTGAGAAGTGGGGGCTCTTGATCGCGGGCGTGTGGAACAGACTAGTTTAAACCTTATACAGGAGGATTAAGATTTAAAATGAATTGCGGATAAAAAACGTAGCTATAGGTAGAATGTGCCATCTCATGTGCCAGATGAGTTTGCATCTGGGAACTGCAAAGGTACCCGTTTGCATACTTGAAATTCAACGTCGCCAGCTGTTGATATCAGTTTTGCTCATCGATTTTTATTAAGTCTCAGTTTTTTTTTTTACATGGGGAACAGCAACAGCCTTTAGTTATCGTCGTTGTATTGAGTTAATAGTAAACATATTGTAATTGTTATTGTATCTTTAATGCGTTTGTTTGTGAGATGAATGCCATATTATAAAGACTAGTTTTGCTGAATACATTTGGAATTTCGTCCACATGTCGAATATCAGTATGCTCCTATTAATATTTTATTTGTATGAAATTATAAGTTCGGATAGTGCTCTTATGGATTGTTGAGGCTTTAGTAACAAATATTTATATTATTTTTATTACACGTCGAGGCAAGATCGCCAGGGTCGGTGGGTTCTTTTTGTACCTCCAACCGAGCTATTTATTTGTTACTTATTTTACTCTTTTTGCCATCTGAGCATGCGCTTGCTCTTATCATAATTCCAATATCAACATAGTCACTGATTATCCATTTAGTGTAATGGCGTGCGTTACAGCCCGTTTTCATGAGCGTGCAATTAGGTAAATACCGTGAGGAAACCGGCATGTCCTAGAACCAAAAATTTGATGACATGTGACATCTACCAACCCGTACTGGGCCCGCTTGGCCCACTCCCTTTCACAGAAAGGAGGCCTGTGTCCCAGAAGTGGGAATATTGTAGGCTGATTATGATCCTAAATAGTCATAGATAGTCTGTGAATGAATGAAATGTAACGAGGTACTACCGATTCCAATTCATCATCATCTTTCAGCCGAAAGACGTCCATTGCTAGACATACCTAGACCTCCCCTAAGCAATTAATTAATTAATCCAAATTAACAGGACGGCTAGGATGTAACGACATTTATTTCTTATGAATTCTGAATAAGTTCAGCTACGTCGTCGCATACTTACATACGGACAGATTCTGCTTTATGATTTTGCATTGCTTGGTTAAGTAAAATTCAAAGGACCGAACCGACTCTGATGTATTTAATCACTTATAACACACCACTTAAGTTCAGATCATATTTATACAAGTTCAATAGGTACTTTATATTAAGAGGTTTATTTATAAACAATTATAAAGTTAAGTTACTTTCAAACGTCAAAAATGTATTCAACTAAACAGTCGCTAATCACTACTTAGCAACGTTTATGAATAAAGGGGGTGGAGCTTAAGATTATTTTCTGTGAAGCTAACTACTTTTGCGTTTAGAAAGAAGAGAGCTCTTAACATGCAAATAAAATCAGCAAGTACATTGCCACCTCATTCAATAGACACCTTTCAGTGTTAGTGTTAACTTAGGTGCTCATTGGCACTTTTACGCCATCCGCTAAGCTTTTCCCAATTAGCCCCCAGTTTAGCCAGGTGGGCCCGAATGTTATAGTGTTAGAAGAAAATCAGCAGCAAGAGTAGCAACACCGCGACGGACTATATAAGGAAGGCGGCTGGCGGCACTCGTCCATTTGCCCATCGGTCATCGCGGAGTGCGGAAGCTCTATCCTGATATCGGTCATCGTTATTTATTTCAAATATTGTAAATTGTTTGGCCGGAGGCCATTAAAATCTTTTTAAAAAATTAATCTGTGTTTCTATTTGTAACATCAGAAGTGGGATTCGAAGGCTGAAAAGCCGTAGAGACGCATTTCTGGTTTTATAGATAAGACTCAGTATCTCTCCACGTGGTTTTGGTTACTTAATATTTGGACGGAGTTTTTGTCTTTGCGATGCCTGCCAACGATCAACGCAACAAACGAAAACGCCGTGGGCGAACTCCTTCGCCTAACCCAATGGAGGAGATCCTGAGAAGACTACGCGCGTTGGAGGACCAGTCCCGCGCGTCAGTGGAGACTCAAGCCGTTGCAGCCACCAGCGCTGGCCCTAGCCGCGCCGCTGAGCTGCCAAACACGACACCATCGGTGTCGGTGCTCGGGGCGCCTACACCACCACGCGAGCTTGTGCCCGCGCAAGCGGAAACGCCGCCGCCGACGCCACACGCTAGCAACATGGAATCTACGCAGTCTGAAGACGTGGTGACAAACGCCGCAGAGCGTCTTCTAACCGCTATCAGCTGTGCTCAGGTCAGATCCAACCGATATTTTGTCTCTGATTTTGATCCGAGTGTTCATGACTTCGACACGTGGTGCGATGAAGTAGAAAGAGCCCGTATTTCAAACTATTGGGACGACAGAGAATGCCTTGCTCGCATCGGACATTGTCTAAAGGGTGAATCTCGCACCTGGCTTAGCCAATGGACAAGCAATATTCGCACATGGTCCAGTTTCAAATTAGAACTAAAAGCACTATGCCCACGTTCTGTCGATGTCGCGAACATTCTTTATGATGTAATGCGGACAGAGTCTGATAAATACTCCACATACGCTGAATATGCTCGTAAATCGCTTTTAAGGTTACGCATAGTTAAGGGCCTAAGTAACGAACTGCTTACCGCTATTATTATTCGTGGAATCTCAGATCCGCAAATTCGCGCTATGGCTACTAACGCTAAACTATCGCCCGATTCCATAGTGGAGTTTTTATCGAGTTTTGTTAAACCTCCTAGCAGCTATAATAAGAAAGTGATTCCTAATGGCCGGTCTGATAAGTCTTCCAATAGCAATAACTCAAATCGCAAACCGTTAAAACGTCAATATGATTCTAAAGATTCAAAATCAATAAAGTGTTATCAGTGTAATCAATTTGGTCATAAGAGTGTCAATTGTAACAAACGGTCGAACACAACCCCGAGTAATAGCGACGAAAAAGCAATCGCGTTACCGGCGACATCTCGTGGCGATCCGCCGAAGTGTACGTTTTGCAAAAAAGTCGGTCATTCCGAGGTTACTTGTTTTGCTAAGGAACGCACAAACTCACGAAATAATAATGGTGTCAATTTTTGTCGCGAAATTGCGGGTAATTCTAAAAATCGTGATGTGACTACTGCTGTCATATTAGGGATACCGCTAGACGTGCTAATCGATAGTGGATCGTGTATTTCCATAATGTCAGAAGCTGTTGCTAAACATTTCCCGTGTCAATTAAAGCCTAATATCCAGATATTACGCGGCTTAGGTGGTACGGAAATTAAATCTGAATCATTTGTAACGCTACCCGTTGAGTTTAGCGATATAACGATAGAAATTGATTTTTGTGTTGTAGGTGGCAATAATCTGAATGTACCCGTCATAATCGGTACAGATGTACTGAACAGGAAAGGTATTACTTATGTTAGGTCCGGTAACTGCCAACGTATAGTTCATAGTGAGGTGACCGCAAACGATGTTATGCAAGTAAATTCGATTTCCTTGTCCGATCAAGTTAATACATCGGTATCTGGAGACGATAGGGAACGGTTACTAGAGATTCTCTCCAAGTATTCGGAATTCTTTTTAAGTGGTACCGCTACCACAACAGTGAAAGATAGTGAGATGCATATCAAGTTAACAACCGATGTGCCCGTGTACTATAGACCCTATAAATTATCGCATGATGAAAAATTAAAAGTACGAAATATAGTGAAGGATTTGCTTGATAAAAAAATTATTCGCGAGTCCGATTCAGAATACGCTAGTCCGATCCTTCTAGTAAAAAAGAAGGATGGTTCTGATAGAATGGTCGTGGACTACCGTGCACTGAATCGAATAACTGTCAAAACTAGACATCCTCTCCCCTTGATCAACGACTATATAGATAGGTTAGGTAATGCTCGCTGGTTCAGCTCCCTAGACATGGTTTCCGGCTTCCATCAACTTAGGGTTGCTGAAGAGTCTATTCATAAGACGGCATTCGTTACACCAGAGGGCCAGTATGAATATTGCAAGGTACCCTACGGTTTAGCGAACGCGCCGATTTTTTATCAGAAAACTATCTCTAAAACGCTTAAACCCTTCATGGATGCTGGAAAGGTCATGGTCTACATCGACGATGTGTTGATATTAACGGACGGGATTGATGAAAACCTCGTTTTATTAGATTCGGTTATAAAAACGCTTACTGAAGCAGGGTTTTCAATTAATTTAAAGAAATGTACTTTTCTTACCAATGAAATAGAATACCTAGGTAGAATTATAAGAGATGGTCAGGTTAGACCGAGCAATTATAAAATTGATGCATTAGTTAAATCACCGCGACCGAGTAACGTCAAACAGGTTCGCCAATTTCTTGGTCTCGCAGGATACTTTCGAAGATACATTCCTAATTACGCGATTAAGACTGCGCAAATTGCCGCTCTAACTAGGAAAGGAATAACCTTTAATTGGAGCGATGAACACGAAAGCGCACGTCAAGACATCATTTCTTATTTAACTAATGAACCAATTTTGGCAATATTCGATCCCGAATTGACGACTGAGCTGCATACTGATGCCAGCTCTATTGGTTATGGCGGAATCCTTATGCAAGTAGGCAAGGACGGCCGTAGGCGAGTAGTTGCTTATTTTAGCAAGTTGACTGCTGGTGCGGAATCCAAATACCACAGCTATGAGCTGGAGACCCTCGCGGTAGTAAAATCATTACAACATTTTAGGCAATATTTAATTGGTAAATCTTTTAAGGTAATCACTGATTGTAATGCATTAAAAATGACACAACGTAAGAAGGATCTCCAACCCAGAGTTGCAAGATGGTGGATTTATATGCAAGACTTCGATTTCTCGCTAGAATACCGTAAAGGCGCGCTTATGTCGCACGTAGACTACTTGAGTAGGAATCCGGTCAATGTTATTAATGTTGTTCAAAAACCACAAAATTGGGCTCAAGTGGCACAGGCAGGTGACGAGGAGACACTAACGTTAGTTGAAAAATTAGATAATGGTAAATTAGATAATACGCGTTACGTGAAACGTAATGACCTCTTGTACTATAAGTATGACGTCACGGGTGAGCAAGCGCGATTCTTATGTTATGTACCAAAGGCATTTCGATTAAGTTTATTACGCGTTTTCCATGACGAGCATGAACACATTGGTGTAGACAAAACTACTAATCTGATCCTGCGACACTTTTGGTTTCCCGGTCTTAGACAATTTGTCGCAAAATACGTCAGACACTGCGTAGTGTGCATTTCACATAAGCAAGTTCCTCGCGCACCTTTGCAACCAATATCCTCTTGGGAAAAGATTCCAGTACCATTTGATACGATACATGCAGATATACTCGGACCACTGAGAGAAAGTGATGGTCATAAACATGTGCTTATTATAGTTGATGCGTATACTAAGTACTGTTTGCTCTATGCCCTACCAAGGCAAGATTGTAGCGAGTTAAAGCGCGTAATGACCCAAACAATTTCTCTGTTTGGTACTTTTAAAAGACTAGTGTGCGACAGAAGTCGTATGTTCGATAACCATGAGTTTATTCAATGGATTTCAAATTATGGGGTCGAAGTGCATTTTATTACCCCTGAAATGCATCAGGAAAACGGTCAAGTTGAACGTTATTGCCGTACAGTTTTAAACATGTTAAGAGTAGAAGTAAACTATAATGAAAATGATTGGTCAAAAATATTATGGAAACTGCAATTGGTTTTAAACATTACTAAACATAAAACTACTCAATATTCGGCGTTAAACCTTCTTATTGGCACCGATTCCACTACACCTTTAATAAACGCTTTGATCAAAGATATAACGTGCGAAGGTTTAAATCCAAATCGCGATGCAATACGAGAGATGAGACGGCAGCGTGCAGAAGGACTTATTCGCGAAAACAAAGAAAAACAAGACTCTTATGTTAATAAAAATAGGAAACCGCCTAAAAAGTTTCAAGTTAATGATTTAGTCTATGTGATTAAGAACTCTCAAAGTACCGGAAAGCTCGACAGCGGTATGAGAGGTCCTTATAAAGTTACCAAACTCCTCCCTAACGATAGATATGAGGTAAAATTGCTAGCTGGTGCTTATGGAAAGACTAGTCAAGCAGCTGCTCCATACATGGTGTTATGGAAGGGTGAATGGACACCTGAAACTTGTGCAGCATTTTTTGAAGGTACTTAACGTATACTTGCTGTTGTTTGCTTTGTCAGCTTACATACCTACTAGTCTTTCCCTATTCTTGAGTTAGATTATGTACCAAACAAGTCTGTGTTTATTGATTTTAGCAACGTTATGTGTTGTGTTCAGTGGAAGAGACCCACGTAAATCCTGTGCGCATGGTATTGGGTTGACCCTGACACTGGTGGTTTCTGGGGTGAGTCGGTGGCGCATCCGACAACAGACCTGTGTAAATCCAGCCCTTATTAGGTATCTGGGGTGAACTACTAGAGACTGATGTAAATCCTGTTGCGCACGCGAGTATGTGCGGGGTATTCGGTTGCGTGGTAACAGACCTGTGTAAAACCTATGTGACTTGAAACACTTGTGTGTAGCGTCGATTACTGCTCATGTTGACTTGTTTGGTTAATCGGTACATAATCTGACACCTCTATACGAATTTAGACCAACTATTGATAAACGATGTAAATAAGTAGGTCTCATAAAATGTGCGTATCTCCACAGAGATCGATGGTGATGACTCCGAACAGCCGTTGGACGCGGAGGGTGTTGCTGAGCCATCCACGAGTTCCTGCTGAAGGCTTCGAGCACGCAGCCCCGTCAGGAGAAGCCGTGTTAGAAGAAAATCAGCAGCAAGAGTAGCAACACCGCGACGGACTATATAAGGAAGGCGGCTGGCGGCACTCGTCCATTTGCCCATCGGTCATCGCGGAGTGCGGAAGCTCTATCCTGATATCGGTCATCGTTATTTATTTCAAATATTGTAAATTGTTTGGCCGGAGGCCATTAAAATCTTTTTAAAAAATTAATCTGTGTTTCTATTTGTAACAATAGTATATTTCATTACAAGTGCGGAAAGGTTGTCATTGCAAAGAGTTCCGACAAATGTCTACCCGAGCCGAGGCGCAGCCGAAGGCGAGGGTTGACAGTCGGAACAAGTTGCAATGACGGTTTCGCACGTGTACTGAACGACTATTTTTAATACAGTTGCGAAAAAATGAAGCAATTTAATAAAATAATAAAAACACAATAAACTCAACTAACTAATGGCGCCAACCGTAGAATATAAGCAGAGATTTTTTTTCTTCGCCCATTCTGGTAGGCAAAGGGAACTATGCCCATACAGCCAAGTCTTCAGTAGAAATTTTTTATTGATATGAAATGAAAATGAAATTTAATGAGATGAAATGAAATGAAACCTAACCTAACTCATTCAATCAAATCATTAAATCTGATATTGAAACAAATTAGTAGCTTCTTTTTAGAAATATACGTATTTGCATGAATCATAAAAATTCTATGATTTTTTTTTTAGGAAAACTTCATGGTAGGTTTTTCTTTTTAATAGACATTATTTTGACATTTGGGAAAGAGAACGCACGAGTTCGGGAAAGGTAAAGAAAAAGCACGAGTATGTAATAGCCCACATCCCGAACGCTATACGTCCCTGCAATACGCCACTTTTTGAGCAACTGTATTAAAAATATTTTTTTGTATTTAGAACGGCTGCCTCTTTTCGTTCCTGATCTAAAAATTCCTAACTTCATAATGATGTGTCACGCACGGCATACGACGCGACACAACTGCAGAGTAACTGCACTTCAGTTGTGTCGCGTCGTATGCCGTGAATAAAAAAGTTTATTTAAAATTATTAGAGTTGAATTGAATTGGAAAGAGTTCAGCGGAATATAAAAGATTTGCAATGCATTAAAAACAGATCAATTGAATTGGAAGTGGCGATTGCAATTTTCGAAAAGGTCAAATCTATTCTCTGTTTTATGGCAAAGGATCGCGTTGAAGCAAAACGTTTACTCATGTAAAAGGGGGGTACGCTCTGTTTTCATGTTCCAACAATATGTTTACAGTCATCCACATTTTCCTTATAGGACACAAGGTACAACGGCACGTGTTCTTGTCTTGTTTCCTCACATACATATGCCTAACAATAATATATGTAGATAAGGCACACGATTTCTTGCGTCGCACTTACGATCCATATCCCAAGTTTACTAGGCGTTCATTTGCCGAATTTACATGTGAAAAATAAAAGATTCGTACACTAGGTTCTTCGTTTATTTCGCCGTCGCTCTCGCAAAGCTAACGTAATATTTTAGAGCTAGTTATGGGTTCTGTATATTTATATCAGCCCCTCTTTGGTCGTAAAAGGAAATGAACATGTTTAAGTGTACAAGGTTTTTTCTTCTTCAAATATATTTATTATCAACATGCGGTACCGGGGACTCGGAAAAATATGGATAACTAGGGAATATTGAGACCGCATGGAGAGGGTCTATTTTCTATTAAATATGCATTTAGGTGCAAAGTGTAAAGTTGTAAGTTATCCATCTACTAATTACCTATATTGCACGAGGTCAGACAGTTCCGTACTAATTAAAAAAAAAACAAAAATTTATGAAATCTGGAATTAGGGAGCGCTTTCTATTTCAATCTTTTAAAATTAATTAGCGAGATGCCTAAGTTTAGACAGATTTTTGCACCACATCGCCTTTGTTGTTATGTACCTACCCAGATGTAGCTAAAACTACATTGAGTTTAATGAACTCTGCTAAAAATAAAACTAAACGTTCCTAAATGATCAGATGTTACCTGGAGATGTCATGATGTCTTAAGTTTGTGTAAGAAAATGTTAATGTTACTTTTTTTTGCACAGAATACATAACAGTACAGGTAGTACTTATAAGTAACTATGTCTATGTAAAATGATTTTATAACAGATTTGCTCGTAAAAGGTCTCTTATTTCACCAATTTCAAATTTCAATATCGTAATGTATCTCATTACGTACTTGTGCGGTAATGTAATGTAAATCGCACGGTTTGTCAAGATGCTCCGTCAAAACGAACGGTACTTTTTTAAATCTTAGCAAAGAGTTTCAGAAAAGTAGTCAACATTTTATGAATAAAATTAACTTAGGGAGATAAAATATAATAAATAAACATTTAATTCTTGAATTTAATTAATTTTGACAATAAATTACAACCATTAATATCTGTAACAAAAATATTAATTTACTTTATTAATAATACTGGCTGTTTTGTGCCTATGCCTGAAAAAAAAAGCGCGAACGCGCGCGCATCGCTTATTTGTTAAGAACTAAAAATTATTTCGAAGTCCGATATCGCCTCGGCTGTAATTTTCAACTTACCGCACTTTTATCATAATGTACTATTAAATATCTGTGAAGGTAGAAATTCAATTCAAATAGACGAAATCAAATCCATATCGTTAGTACCTACACAACAACAGCATGGGGGTGAACATCTGGCGGTGATGGGATGTTTATTTATATCCCGACCGGAAGTAGTGTGCTACGAGCCCACATCCGGTCCTAGCAAATGGCGCGCGTGCGCATGCTACGCCAAATATGGTCACAAACATTCATAGAAAAAAAAACGTAAAAGTTTTTTTTTGTGGCTCAAAATGTTCTTAACTCTACTTCATTTATTTGTCACCTAGGAAATAAAACACACTTAATTATGATTGCATGAGTCCCTCCAGTAATTTATCTCTAAAGTTAATTGCTAGCGACCGAATACGAAATACGAAATACCTACAAAGTCTACTTTTCCTTTCTTTGCTGAAGAAATCTCGTTAACGTTTTCAGCTCTAATTATCTCTGTTAATTAGGGAAATAGTTGGCGGTCACAAGATCTGTAAAAAGCAAGAGGCTTTTCTTTTTTATTTATCTTATACTTACTAATAAAAATTTATTGCTTTTTACTGGATTTTTAGAAAATACCGTTTTTTTCCTAAATTAAAATTTACTATCGTGCCGGTACTCGGGAACTCGGACCCTCGGCCTCATGTAAAGGGACGGACATTATTCAACTTCTAATGTCTAACAGAAGGCAGGTGCTATTTCTAATGACGGTCATTCTGTTTCGACGGCATTTGACCAACTGACAATAGTTAGAGTTGCCTAAAAGAGGCTCTGGACTACATTGAAACAAGGGCCAAAATGCCCGGCCGGCGGGAGGCTCAATTTGAACCTTTTTTTTCTATAAAAGCGATATTTATCAAGGAGTTCGCCCGCACTTTTGTTATAAGGGTGTTATCGAATTGATTTTTTTCTAATACCATTGAAGAGCACATGGCATCCTTGCATCTGCCGTAACAAAGAAAGGTTTCGAGGACTTTTTTTACGCCGGCAGGTATAATCTTTCTTCGATTGTGCGCGTATCCCGCCACTTATAAAAACTGTTTCGGTAATTATGGAGTATTCAGTTGCATTATAGGCGCGTGTTGCAGCTATATCATACAAAAATTTTAAGATTTTATTTCTCTTTTTGGCAGCTGTTACGGTTGAAGGTACCTTGAAGGTAGCAGTTAAATAATGTAATCGAATTCCAATATATCAGTCACAAAAGGCAGATTTATAAACACATTTTTGTGGCTGATTGTGTAACAAAGTATTCAATGAAATATGAAACCGCTTTGTCGGTGAAGACATTGCAGACATTTCATATCATTTCTTTTACACAGAATCTAAGGTTTTTATAAGGACCGTTATAAATTAAAGGCATGGGCACGTGGCGTGCCTCAAAACCGCGTTCCGCCGTTATTATTCGCCTTTACTGAAAACCGAAGTCCAATAAAATATAATTTACATTTAAACTTCTCTGAAAAAAGCAATTCGGCGCTCTCCCCAAATTGTTAATTTTAATAATGCCTCCGAAATGCTGCTCCCTATCTTTCGCGTTTGGAGATTATTGCCGCCATAAAAAAAGTGCTGTACTACAATCTCCTTTAATGTCTGGAGAAGTAACAAATCGACTCTATGGCATAGAAACGCTACCGAGTAGCATCTGACAAAGTTAATTGGGAACATGCTTTTTGTAAAGCGAATTTGTGCCTACCAGGTAAAGTACGAGTACATAATAATATAACACGTAAAGTACTCACGGCACTCGCCGTACATTCGCATGGAAGTATGTTTTTGACAAGTCCTACACGTGTCACCTCTAATTATGGAAATTATTTTGATGTGAACTGACTGAGATACGAGTGTGTTTTACAGGTACCTACTTGAAGTAGGCATGAAGAATTGTAGTTTTCATAAACTTCAAAAGATAGAGTAAATAAAGGTTACAATGGCGTAAACGACGCGGACGCAGTCGGTGTCAAAGTACGACTTTATAATTGAAAATTAAATTAATTACATGCACCAGAGGGTGCATTGTATTTTAGTAATTTTACTCGTATCGTGAAAAAAATGATAACTACGAGTTATTGAAGAACTTGCCAATAGAGATTTCAGTGTTTACAGTACCTACTTTTACGCGTTTCCAGTGTTGCGAGTGTGGTGTTTTTCAATGAAATTTTTTTTTGTAATTTCCAGGTAGTGCCTGTTAATAATAAAATACGAAATAAAACATTTTCAGAATTTTCAAGTTCCTTATTTCATGTATGGTTTTAAAATCATTACATTTATTAGGAGTGAGAAGAAAAGTACCAATTCCATTCACATTTGATACGTTAAAATATCAGCAACTTTTAATTTCATTTGATAGGTAGGTATCTACTTCAAATATAATAAAGACAAAGAAGTGCTTTCAGAGAACACTTTTATTAATTCCATTAAAAATTAAATAATTTCCCGTAAAAGAGGATTTCATTTAAGAAAAAGAATACATCCGTTTGTTTTAAAAATAATTAACAAAATAAAAGCTCATTGCGGTAGTTGCTAACTAGGGTTGCAATATAAAAAAATATATATAGTAGGTAGTCGAAACTACTATATTATTATGTTCATTTCAATACAAAATGGCAAAATAAGCTCAATAGGACCAGTATAATTGATAAAAGCTGAATTAATGGTATTTTGTACCTTAATATTGATGTACTATCAGTTACGAATCATTAATAAAAACCTGTTAAAAAGGCTCAAAGTAGCAAAAATATGCATTAAAAAACAATGTTTTGTTTTGAAACAGACCTACAATATGTTTTTATTATTTTTTCGCCATCATACTATATTTTATATTAAAAAAGTTGGCAACCCTGTTGCTTCCTATTTGTTTGATGGTCTGAGACATACCGCCAGCAAACAAGATTATATTGCCTTTGGAGAACTGGACACTCCTGAATAAAGTCGTTGGTTCTTGTATTTCTTATTACAAACAAAGAAATTGTGATGTTAAATAATAGAAGAAGACGGCATTTCTTATTCTATTATCACTGCAAACTCGGTTCGCTACAAACTGACTTAGGAAAAAATAGAGAAAAAAACCCTTGCCTCTGTTAAGGCTCCCGCAGACGCGACTTGACGACGGTGCGACGCGATTCTAGTAGAACAATTTCCATGAAGTTTTTATAGAAAGTTCTAGTAGAATTGAGTCGCACTATAGCGTCGCGCCTGTCTACGGCATTCTTTATGCTGATTCCGCAAACATGACTCTAAATTAACCTAAATTGTATTAGTTGTGCAAACGAGAAACTACCTACAACACCTCACATTACTACGTCCGGTATCTGATATGGGAAGATTTTAAATACCTACCTTTGCTTACATTTTGGAAGTAACGTGTTATCATCGCTCACTGAATAAATATTTAACATTTGCCCGGGCGGCACGGTACTTAATAGGTAAATAAAGATATTTGATAAACTATCAATATCGTTTCTGAGTAAAAGCTAAGGCACATGTACATAATATTTGGCTAAATATTACAGTTTAACAAATTCATGCCGCTCTTTTAAATGTAGCGTCATGTATTTGGGTCAGTATTTTATTTGCCCACTGAAAAATGTGAATGAACGAAATGCATGCAAATGGATTTGTCAGATTTATAAAAGTACTGGAAATAACGCATTGCATAAGTAGTTAGGGGCAACAAAGTTGATCCGAAAAAGTAGAAATAGCTTAAAAAAATAGTTACAAAAAGGATATTTTTTTTTAAAACCTGTGAGAAAACAAGTATTGCAAGATTTTACAGCTATTTAACCCAAGATTTCGTAAATGAATTAATATACACGATGGGATAGTAATAATATGCAAATGGTAGTATTGAATAATTAGTAAGTGTTATTACCAAATGAAACCGGAAGGGTCGTCACAGCAGGAGACACGGCGATGGTTGTGCGCCGTTGCATAACATTGCATCCTGCGCATACGCCTCGTGTATGAGACACGCTTGTATAAACAACATTATATTGAAAAAAAAAACATTACAATTATTAAAAAAAAATGCTTGATAAATTATATCGACGACGAATTAAACGATTTTTATGCAGTATCACACTAATATTATAAAGGCGAAAGTTTGTGAGTGTGTGTGTGTGTTTATATGTTTGTTATTTCTTCACGCTCAAACGGCTGAACCAATTTTGATAAAATTTTGTTTGGAGGTAAGTAGCTGACACCCTGGATTAACTAGGTTAATTTTTATCCCGATATTCCCACGGGATCAGTGCGAGTGAAACCGCGGGACGCAACTAATGTAGAATAATTTGATTGACTCATGCCAAATATGTTCATATTCCCAATTAATCTCATATTCCGGAAACTCTTTGACTAATCCAAATACAGGCCTATTCCGTATGCATAAAGGTATCATGAATATCATATAAAAATTACGCATGACAATCCTGCCTGAAAATATTTTGTGAAGCACGTATTCAGACCTCCTATTACACATTTTTATTTATCTGTCGTTTTTAAAGCTTTTATTTTTTTTTAACGCGTTCACCTTTTCCAGCCCTGTTTTAGGGTTCCGCAGCCAAAATTACTAAAAAAACACATGTAACCGAGGGATGAAAAAACAATTAAATGCACACATTGTAAAATCCCATAATCAAAAAGATTATGATGTTGTTTCAAAGGGACTTTGCTATTAAAGTCAACATTTTTTGGGATATGGGATTATCTTCTGTTTCAACCGTTTTTTTTTTTTAATTTTCTTTACTTATCATAATTTTCTTGTTCAACAGACAGGCGACCCACGTCCACGTGACCAACAACCATGAACGCAACGAGCGCGCCACCTTGCAGTGGGCCAAGAGGTCCATGGAAGAGATCCGCGTTGAGATGCGCGAGCTGGAGGAGAGCGTCAGCAACTCCGTGCTTCTTCGTCAACTACATGTCATCAGGAACGAGGTATGTACTCGTTTCCAACACCATATCATCACCATCCACAGCCCAACTTTACCCACAGCTGGACAAAGGCCTCCCCACGCTTCTGTGCCAGCCTCGTCCTGTTTTATCATCATTTCTTTTTCCAATACAGTTCCAGTTAGCGTACTGTTGAAAATTCAAAATTTAATTTATAACAATAGAAATTAATTGCATTAGCCACAGTTGAGCTAATAAAGCTTTCGGTTTATTTTCATAGCAGCGCGAGTGTGGCGATCAATGATCGTGAAATCTCTGTATAAGTTGAGTTCTCATTGTATGAAAAGCCAAGGTGCACTAAAACCGGAAATGTAGGTATAGCTTGATATGTCTTCGTGCGTAATTAGGAATCATCGTTTTAGATAAGTATTAGCTTTACTATCTAGTTTGCTACCTAGCTCCCTTTCGGCCAGTCGTATAACATAACTTTAGTGTTATTTGATGAATTCTATTTTAATCATTTTAATATTTATGATGAGACAATAATGAAAGATACTTCAGATAATCCAATAATTGCCCCAACGTCGCCTTTTTCATAAAATAAATTGACAAATTGTAGACGGAAAACGTCGCTTTAATCGAACTAACGAAGTCGAGACATCTGTAAATTTTATTTGCTGATAGATTATTTTGAATAGAGCGGAGAGCAGTGGTGGCTCAGTCGAATTGGCCGCGACTTACAAGTTGTAGGTCGTAGGTTCTAACCCAAGCAGGCACTTCACTGTGTGTAAATATTTTTATCACCACTACTCTAAATATGTTGAAGGAAAACATGTCAGAAAACCGGCATGTCCTAGAACCAAAAATTCATAGATATGTGTCATCTACCAACACGCACAGTGCCCGCGTCGTGGATTTCAGCCCACTCCCTCTCACAGATACGCTGATTATGCATTGTGAAATAATGATAATAATAGTAGATTATGCACTAAGGGGATAAAGTAGTGTCTTAATGTCGCGGGATCTATTTTGAATCCCAAACGCAACGAAGGAGCTCTGAGTTAACTCCTGAGTGAAGCGAGGGAAGACTAGAATCCTGAATGCCAGAAGGCTGAGGATAATCCCGAAGACGCCTTAGTCCCAGAGGAGAATACTCTACTTTTCCCTACATCTACGAGACAATAAAAACAATAGTACTAGAATCAAAGTAGATATTTGTTAAAATTACAATTACACATAATAGACCTATTTAAATCTGTTAGTGTTTATATTAGAGGGGCGTAGAGCTTGGTACTTTTCGATAATTCTTACGTATTCTCCACGGACTCGAATGACCGTTCTTTCTTTGATTTTGTATCTGGCAAATTTAACAGCAACGAACTGAATGTTTTTCGATATCTTCGATTTGAATGTTTACGAGTTCATTTCCACGACAAGCGCCATTCACTCCAAAAATCAATGCCACCTGTAAAAAATAGGCAGGCAGGTTAGTATTTAAGGGACTAACAGGACCTAAACGCAAAAAACACAAGTTTTAGAAACAATAAAAGTATATGATCGACTACAGTAAACAAAATCAGAAAAATATATGATATTCTTCAGGATATATGCTAGGTAGATAGTGTGTTAAAAACATAATACAACTAATTTGATACGATAAAAAAAATCATGAAGATACCACTAAAAACTTTCTTTTTACAATAAAACCTAACATAAATACATACAATCATAATGATTTTCTTCAGATTATTCTACAACAACATACTAAAGCTCTAGTATTTTAATTTTTTAGTCCAAACAAAATTGTAAATATGTAGATAATTGCTTCATATTTTGCAATAAATTACCAGTGTTGTGTCATCGCGCTTCTCTTTCTTTTCTATGCAGTCCGACAAAGACCGCGCTTTAGGTCATGCAGTCGCTTTAAGCGTTACGTAATACCTATATTAATTTTTAATAATATACACATAAACCGTATGAAGGTTTACAATAATAATTATTTAACTTAGAGTCGACACATCACATCAGTAGATCGCACGCAAGCGGTCGATTCATGAACGGGTAGTTAGTACCTCATTACCTATAGTAAGTATGTAGCTGTTTTAGTTACTAAAAAATTAATCAATAGGTAGGTACTGTAGAGACTGTGTAGTTCTACCTTTAGAAGTAAATGCAGGCTGGTTATAATTGCCGGTGTGTTCCATTCGAACGTTCAAGAAATTGTCAAATATGTATTTTTAATATGGTTTTCTTGTTTAATTGAAGCAGTGCTAGAACTGACTTGTTGATGTAAAGTCGTGAATATATTTTTATTCAAATCAAAGTATTTTTTCAATTATAACGCAACACACACGTAGCATAATGGGCTTGGATGTTCGAATGGTGTACTTACTTTTGTGGCAAGAAAGCTGTGATCAGGGACTAGGCTTCTTTGTACATGATACATGCTGGAAGTAGACTAACGCCGTTTGTAGTTTTCCATTTGTAAAAATCGTCGTAGGCTTTCATGTACGATTCCTTGGACTTTTCTGGGAGTAGATTTTTGGCAATGCCAATTGTATAACTCCGGAGTCAAATCACTATCTGACTGACCGACTTCTTGACAATTCAAAAGTGCCTGTAAATGGTTTAATTGAAATAAATGCTTTGAGTTTGAGTTTTATCGTCACTCGACATTTTTGTGAGAATTTGTAGTTTAGGTAATTTGTTGCAAAGCAAAGCAATTTTCAGTATTCGCGCGTTTTTTTTTTATGTTCAATTTTTTTTTATATTTTACTCGTGGTGGTCTTTTCTATTTTCGAACAATTTACCTATTTTTTAGTGCAGATCTTAATGGTGAATGCATGGAATTACCTATGGAAAATGTTCGTATGCGATTTCAAATTTTGTTCCAAATTCAAATCACATTAATGACCAGAGGTGCATAATGAAATTCAGTACAATATTATTGCTTTGCTAGACCCCAGGTCTTGAATGACTTACTTTAGGTTAGGTTTGCATGATATAGGTATAATTTGACATTGTCGAGCAGGTGGTGTGAAAAATTACATAAATAACTAATTAGAAGGAACTGTCGTCTAAAAGTTGCTGGAAATTAGTAAAGTTTTCTATTGTCACCTACAAGCGAACGACATTATTCGTGCGTCCATTATTAAGATCGTACATCGCGTATGCTGGTAACGTTGAACGCTTAAATAATAAAGGCAGTCATTCAGTATTCCCTTTTACAACATTTTCTTTTTCCACAGTTAAAACAAGCTTTAATGGAGACTGCAGACTTGGCTCAGCTGACTCGCACCCAGGAAGCTCGCATTGACAAGTTGGACAGCGAAGTAGGCCGCATTAAGTATGACGGTCAGCAGATGAGAACCATGATCGCTGAACAGCGCAACCACATCAGCAAGCTTTCTAAGGAGGTAAGTCTTAGCAAGAGGTTTTAACTGACGAAAAATGGAAGAGGTCGTCAAGTCGACGCTTATATTTTTTTTGTGTGCGACGCCGCACCCATTTTTAGACAGCGTGAAGAAAACGAACGTGGTGTCGGAGATGGCTTCCTAATTTATTAGAATTAACAATCGAAAAACTAAATAATAGCTCTATTCTGCCATGTCACCAGAAAATGCAGTAAATAATATAAGTAATGAGATATCCAATAGGCATTCAAAGTAATATAAATAAAGTCTCCGATAGAAATTGCATTCTGTAATATGTAGTTGCTAACGATATCGTTTAAAATGGTAACATAATACCATAGCTACTGAACAGCAGGTGGTATCGCTTTAAGGAGCGGTCCTTAACCACGTGGTCATAGCGGAGAAAGGATTCGATGTGGAATGTGGGTAGAGCTACGAGGTACGAAATTCTATATGGAATTCTGACGCTTTAGAACATTTTGAAAGTATTATACTACCAAATGGAGTAGCAATGTGGACCTTTAAATAACTTATTTTAAAGGAAAAATATTACGAATTCTGGGAAATATAACAAACATTTTAAACTTGGATTTTCGCGGAACCCATTTCCGCCTAAGCTCTATGGGGTGCATAATTGTTAGAAATAGGTCACAATGACACATCCTGCCGGGAATACGACGAGGCACCAGTAACCATCGTCATCATCAGCATTTATATCTTTTTTTATTTCTATTTGCCCTTGCCCTAATTTACGGTCGGTGCAATATTCATCCTTCCATACTTTTCAAGTAGTCGTCATGCCAGTAGTCACTCCCTTTCTATCCATAATCATCAGACGAATACTGAGTGATAGGTATAATATGCAACGAACTGCGTAGGTATGGATTTATACTTCCCTTTGATTTGGTGAGACAAAACAACCGCAGATGTCGAACTGTGTTTCACTATGGTTGCCACCAGATAACAAAAAAATAAAAGTCATTGATCCGACTTGTACCAAATAGTTCAAACTTATTCGATATAGATCGCTCGTCATACAAAACTGTCGCTAATACTGCTTGGGTCGAGTTTCATAATAGCGTCAAGGACGCCCCTTACCGCGATACATTTGTTTTGATCGTGTTAGTGACTCTGCCTTTACATTTTTTTCGTATAATTTTGAAATATTGGAAAACATTGGTAGGGTGTCAACGATTATTATTTTTTTGTTATCTGGTGGCAACACTGACCTCTGTTAAACAAGTACGCTCAGTGGGTGGCAACCATAGTGATGAATAGGGGTTACCTACATGAAGAGAGGGGGGAGGGGAACCTAATAACCATGCTTCAGATTTTATACAGTAGTATATAATTCGTTAAACTTGGGATACTCAGAAAGATTTGCGAAAATAAAAAATAAATGTTCTATAGGTAAATATTTTTTTATTAAATCTTTTCAAAGTACTCTCCACTAGCCTCTATACAAAGCTTCATGCGTCTGAACCAGTTTTCGAAACATTTTTTCCAGTCCGCCGCAGACACCTCATTTACAGCCTGCTCGAACGCTGAGAGCGCATCTTCCGGCGACGAAAATTGTATCCCTTTGAGCAGATTTTTTATTTTCGGGAATAAAAAGAAGTCGCACTGAGCTAGGTCAGGGCTGTAAGGAGGGTAACCCAGCGGCGTGCTGTCCAGGAAGTCCCTCGTTTTGAGCGCGGTGTGCGATGGCGCGTTGTCGTGGTGGAGCAGTAGCCCGCGGAGCCCTGTGTGTGGTCGCATGTTGCTCACAACAAAGACACTCGTGCCAAGCATTTGGTAGTATACCATTCAGCGTTGATTCTTCTTTGGTCCGGTAAAGAAATTGACACCAAGGAGCCAGTCAAATTGAAAAAGCTCGCGATCAAAATCTTTCCCCCGTTTTTAGATTGCTTCACTTTGGAAGGCGTTGATTCATTTTGAAACAACCAAACATTATTTGTTTGTAACCAAAAATTATTTGTAAGTAAAAATACTTACAAATAATCATATTTTCAAAATAGATTAGGTATAACTGGCCAGTCTTATACATAAAAACTTTTTGTTCGCAATACATACTTTCTAAGTGGCCTGCAGTATGTACTTAACAATAAATAAAACGGTAAACATTAAATTTCGCCATTCATAATTTAAATGAAATACCAAAACAACGTACTCGTATTGTCAGAATGAGGGTTTTCGTGAAAATTTACGACACCAGTTGGCACCACTGTGACAAGAGGTCTTCCAATATAAAATATATGATGACGTTCATCATTCGATTCATTCATTCGTTCATCATTCAGTCATGACTAAAGAAAATATAGGCTCTTTGACAGGTGTCTGGACCTGACGTGTCAGTGCTGCCACCTGGCGAACGTCATTTCAGAAAACCCTCATTTCGACATGAATTCCTCGCGAACGGATTCCAATGAAGAATATTTTCAATAAACTGTGCAACCAATAGGGACGCCTTTGTCCAACAGTGGACGTCATTCGGCTGAAATGATGATAATGATGATGGTGCAAACTGAATTTGCTGGAATGAATACCTAATATAATAGATAATGTTCCACACGCAGCACCTGTGGAGCAGTGGTAGCCCAGTGGTACCGGTCGCGATTTACGAGTTGTACGTCGTAGGTTCGAATCCTGACAATTTTACTTTGTGTAAATTATTTCATCACCACTACTCTCAAAACGGTGAAGGAAAACGTCGTGAGAAAACCGGCATGTCTTAAAAACAAAAACTCGAAGACATGTTACATCTACCAAACCGCACTGGGGTCGCGTGGTGGATTACGGCTTACGGCCCATTCCTTCTCTGTAGAGGAGGCCTGTATCCCGACAATGGGAAGTTTATAGGCTGATGATGCTTTACAATACGTCCTTATGTCAGTGTTGGAGGCGACTAGGGTTAGGTTCAGTTGAATTTCGATGGACATAGAGATGTCAAAACCTTATTTTAGTATTCTCATTGATAGCAGTTAAGATTTCAAATGTAAAAAATTTTCGCACACTTGAAGCAATGTTTATATATTAGCACATCGGTCACCGTATATAAAGTGGTTCGAATTAGATCGGATAGACTGTAGATCGATAAAACAGGCGCCCTGCGTGGGACAAGAACCAATTTGGAATTAAAGTCAGTGTAGATGAAGCCGACCTATTAATATAGCTCTAAACCAAACTAAGCTACAAAGTGATATTTGTAGTCGGATTAGACGCAGATTTACTTGTGCAAGATATACAAAATGTCGGAGAACGTAAACAGTAGATGGAGCTACATGTTTGGGGAAAGTTGTACCAGAATCAATATACTCGAGCTGCCGCTGCTGAGTGCAGCTCGAGTATATTGCTCCTGGTACAACTTACGAGTTCAGATTATAATGTCGTTCAGAATGTTTCCTGTAATATCGTTTCAATTAAATATAATTATTACGACAAGAACAACAGCGTTCTGCAATTAATTAGTTAATGAATTAGTATCTAACCGCCTTAAGGTAAACCCCCCAGGCCACGGTATGAACGTGGTGATTTAGTCAAATTACAATGCCAACAATCTCCGCGAACACGATGATAACATTTTAATATGATGCGGAACCCTCCGGCAATCAGTCGAAAAGATTACAGTTCTATTACTACTCGAATCCTACGTTTACTCAAGATATCTCACAATTTTCTTTATCGGACTCCCCTTTATTTCTGAAGAGGAATAAACTCAACGTAACCAAATTGAATCCATTAAAACGATTTGTTCGAGATTTATTTTGTTTGCTACTAGTTTCATGTTATCTGAAGGCCTTATTTGTCGGAAATTTGGGAAAATAGAAGAGCGTCCTTTGATATATTGAGTTACGATTAAATAGAGTCCGATTACGTCACACTGCATTTGTGAACGCCCGCGCCGACGGAAATGAAAAAGCGTGAAGCAGAAATGTTCGAGAGGAAATTAGGCATCCGTGGCCGCTCGCAGAAGGAAGGCTGCCTGCTTTAGAACAAATTAAAAGCATTGTATGAAGGAGAGTAAGTACAGACGCCAGCACATCAAGCTACCCGAAACTGTTAAATTTTTTCAATCAACTTTGATCGAGCGTTAGTGATAAAGTTGAAAATCGAATAAATACATTTGACAGATTGTAGTAGATTGATGTGCTGCCGTCTGTACAATGGCCGAAGAATATCCGAATATCCGTCTAAGAATTTCAAACTAGAGGCAGAATTCGAGACTTTGCCGTTTGCGCTAAGGCAAAGCTCTGGAGCGAAGTACAAAGAAAGTTCGCTAACGAAGACAATATCAATTTGTGTGTAGGCGGCCACTATGTAATGAACTAGCCATGGAGTCAGTACTGTCTCACCTGCTGAGACAACTACGTAAATGGGATACAGTATAATATGCTCCACCGCACTTGCTTGTTATGAAGTGACAAGTTATTAAGTTGGCAGCCACAGTGTGATCTAGTCCTTGTATAGGACGCCGCGAAGCTGTGAATAGCTTCGAGTATGAAAAACAATGCACTGTTGTATCACATATTCTGGTTTAATAAATAGAAATAGCGCGCCTCGCCATTTCGACAGCAATGTTCTTGTTTTGAAATGTGTCAGAGGTTCGGACATTTTAGAAATTACAATACACAACGAAGACGCGGTTCAATAACAAAATTCATTCTCATGTTTCGTACTTTGTGTATTCGTTATGAAGGTTTCCAAAACAATGTTGGTGGTAGTTATTTAATAGAGCCTTCAATGCAACGGCTTACAACAGAGCCGTGCAGGTTTTTCTTCAGTCGCTAACTTTGTTAAGTTTCATAACAAAAGCCGCTGTGCTTATAGCAGCTCATAACTAGCTTTACAGGATGTAACAACACACAAAAAGGGATTGTTCGCGAAACATGGATAATATTATCCTTTACTTATGAAGTTTCTTTGAATAATTCCTAATTCACTTCTTTTTTGTACAGAAATGTTAGTAGCGGAATTTTCCCTAAATTTATCGCAGGCCATGATGATTCACGGTCCGGTTGGCCGGGATTAGGGCCTTACATAATGTACCCGTGCGTTGCGAACATTGTAAAAGAATCCTTTCCGTATTTGTCGATTGTTGATTTGACGGCGCTTGTTCCATTTGCTCGGCAATCATGTTAATGGCAAATGAAGGAGCACAAATTTGAGTAAAAGCTTTTTCATTTAGCGAAACTGCTGTCGGGTTGTTTGAGGTGTATTTGGTTGAGCTTCAGACGGCCTAGGTCTTAAGGCGAAAGCGTCACGGTAGCCCGAGAAATTCAAAACAAACAATTTTCTTACGTTTTTCGCAATTTGCAGGTCAATATCAGGTTGTACGTTTTCTAAATACGTAGGTATCTATATATGATCCACAGCCGTAACAAAATAGCTTTACAAAATGATTATCATTAGCCTGAATTTTGCGGGCTACCTTAGCGCATCTCCAGTCATTCGTTCTAAGTAAGCCTATTCTAGGTAAGTCTATTCTAGCCTATACCATTTCCTCCGAGATATCTGAAAGAGAATCTGACTCATCGAACAAGGCTTGTATAATCGAGTTAGGATTAGTGACAATCCATTTAGCACTGACGCCCTAACAATTTCCTTACATCAACAATAAAAAAATTGACAATTAAGCTCCATATATTATCTATTAATAACGTAATGTTACAGTCTGCTTGATTAATTAGCGACAGGGGTTCAAACTGTATGATTAAGAAGTGAGGTTATTGGTATGACAGGGCCGATAACAGGTGGTATGTCTGTTCACGGTCGGTGATTATAACCGCCAACCGACGACCGTTGCGCCCAGCACTTTTTACCGGTCGATATGCTTTTGAATTTAGAATATAGTTAGTGAGTTGCCAGCGTGGAAAAAGTTCACATAACATAAACACGGCAGTGGGTACTACGGTAGGTTGAATTTTATCCACTGCCATTTTGTTCGTACAATTACAGGTATTATCCAAGCAATATTCAGTACCTACTTCTCTAGCTGATTTTAATTTAGATTTGATTATTTAGACGTGATTACGTTATAAGAAAGAAAGAAATAAGTTTATTTGGACGCAGTTCGTGAAACAGAAAATACAAAAATAACAAAATAAAAATAATGTTTAAAACAACAATACGATACGTGATTAGGTATGTTAATTTGACTAACGTAGGTACAATCAGCAACAAAAGTCGATTAGCACCTCCGGTTTTTTAAACTCGGTTATTGAGCAAAATATTTGTTCCAAATTGCAGCAGAGCACAATGCAATTTTGAACAAATATTTTGCTCAATAACGGAGATTAAAAAAACTGAAGTGTTAATATTTAGCTCAATAACTGAGATTAATTTAAGTGTAGAGGCAAAAGGCGCAAATCGCGCAACGAGCGGTGCCTTTGTCGCGCGCGCAATTATATCGCGTGTCGCGCCTGTTTGTAGGAGCCTTTAGGGCCTGTGCACACCACGTTTTTTAAACGCACCTTCGACGCGCGTTTGTAGCGATACGGACGCGATACGCACGCGAGTCAGACGCAGCCTGTAGACCTTCTGTAGGGTAAAAGCGCGCGTCGACGCACGTTTCTAAAACGCGCGTCAACGGCGCGTTTAAAAAACGTGGTGTGCACAGGCCCTTAATCGACTTTTGTTGCTGACCGTACTTACATCTTCAAAGTTTCAAGCTTAATTGTGCCTAATTAAATTGACACCTAGCTAAGTAACAGCTTTCTGTAAATGTTTTTTCGAGAATTTATCGTAAAATAAATGTAAAATGAACTAAGCGTCTCAAAGGTATTTAACTAAAAGTATGTGGGTATAGTTCCCATAAAAATAAAACGAGGTCGATAGTTGTTTCTGAGTATAGACGCCAGCACATCAACCTACCCGAAACTGTCAAATTTTCCCAATCGATTTTGAACCTTATGTTTTAGCAATAAAGTTGAAAATTTATTAAAGAAATTTGACAGATTGTAGTAGGTTGATGTGCTAGCGTCTGTACATAAACGTTATTACTTTTCAATCAACTTAAGGGGACTACATGACCTAAAGCGCGGTCACTGTCGGACTGCATAGAAAAGAAAGAGAAGCGCGATGACAACGCTGGTAATTTATTGCAAAATCTGAAGCAATTATCTATTTATAATAAATCGAATTTTCGTACTAAAAAATTAAAACACAAGTGCTTTAGTATGTTGCTTATAGAATAATCTGACAAAAAATCAGAATGACTGTACATATGTAGTCAGCGGGATTGTCCGAAAGTCACCGGGATTGTCCGAAAGGGTTACCGCTGGCCCGGAACATAAAGGGCTAAGGAAGGAACACGGGTGGGTTTTAGTCAGTAAGAGTCTGACACTCCCTTCCGCTCCACCCAGAGCGGGAGGGGGGTCATTTGATGATTTCCTATCCTGAAAAAAAAAGACTGTACATATGTATATTAGTATGGTTATTATTGTAAAAAGAAAGTTTTTAGAGGTATCTTCATGATTTTTTTCTATCATGTCAAATTAGTTGTGTTATGTTTTCAACATACTATCTACCTAGCATATATCCTGAAGAATATCTTATATTTTTCTGATTTTGTTGACTGTAGTCGATCATATACTTTTATTGCTTCTAAAACTTGCGTTTTTTTTGTGTTTAGGTCGTGTAATCCCCTTAATGAGAACTTATATCAAATGCCGTGTACATAAGGCTTCCTTGAAACCTTCGAAGAGAGTTAGGTAAACACATACCTGCCTAACTCTCTACTCTCTCTCTCTCTCTCTATAGCCTACATGGGCTTACATCTTATTTTATTCCAAAGGTACTTTATTTTTATAAGTACAGTTTAAAACAAATAGAATTTAACTAGCAGCGCCCGAGGCTCTACCCGCATAAGTTTCGATCTCATGGGAATATTCTGATGAAGTAGTAATAAAATATCCTGTGTCAATCTTGGTTATAAACTATCTGTGTGCTCAATTTATTTTTACGTTCAGCTGTTTTTGCGTGATTGAGTTACAAACATACCTACAAGCTTTCCTTTTTAAAATAATAAATACTATTACTTACCTAAATTTCTATTTCAATTCAACTGAAATACTACGCGGTTAATTAGCAAAACAAACTGTACGTAGGTTGGTACCTACTTATTTCTGCCCATTTAAATATTCACAACGACCTTCCCTTTTAGGCTCGAATTCGTATAAAGTTTTTAGATTAGGTAATAGAAGAAAAATTCAACGATACTTGCTAAAAAACACCTAAATACGTACACTCATATTATATTATCAGACTGAATACGAAGTCCCTGACCTGACCGTTCATAAGGCACGTCGCGTTAAAAAAAAGTTCGGCTAGGTAGAGAGAAAGCGTCAGTGTTTGGCCAGACTGGCAGCGTGGGCGTGGGGCGGGCGCGGCGCGGCGAACTCAAATATAATGAACTTCCTTTGTGTCCATAGTGGGTATGCGCGCACGGTGAGCGGCGCGGGCTGCTAGAGCAACACACTCGATAGCTCGTTCATACAAGTGAGTGCGCGGCGCGGGCGGGCGGCCCGCGTTGTGACCGGGGTTCTCAAACTAGTTTGAGCTTTTTTCTAGGAGAAATAAGTCTTCTTCATTCATATTATATTTTCACAAACACTGGACACGACAACACGCAGAACGCAGCCGCGCTCCAGTGCGGACAGGCAGCCCGCGCGCGTTCCCACACCCGCCGCGATCGCCCCGCGCCCCGCCCCAGTCTGGCCAAACACAGGGTAACCAGCGAAATTATAATTTTCTTACATTTTCTGCAATTTGCAGGTCAGTACCATGACGTTGTACGTTGATCTAAATAATTATATACGCGGCCGTAACAAAAATTTATTCATAAAATTATAAAAATCATCAATAACAACCCTCTGTTCGTATTATTACCCTATTGAATGACTATTTCATAAAATCATGACACTTGAGGGCAATTCCAACACGAGGAGTTATTTTACTGATTCTAATGTTTGTATTTGTTACGGTCGCGAATCATATTTTAATGAACATACGACGGATACAGACCTGCAAATTGCAAAAAAACGTAAATGAATTTGTATTTCGCGGGTTTCTTTAGCGCATCCCCAACAACACAAAATAACTTTAATTTCGGAACCCGGTGTCTTTGGTTTCGCATTTTCGTGTTTTGACACCGACTTCCGAAATTAAAGTTATTTTTCACTTTGTAGTGTTTTTTTTTTGGAACTCGGTTGTTTTTTTTTTTGTAAAAAAGTTTTTTTTTTACTTTTTAGTTGTACCTACCCCACACAAATTCATATAACACTACTTGCTATGTGAATATCAGTGAAAGAAAGCTATTAAAACATCATCAATATAAACTAAGTGGAAAAAATTCGTACCTATTATTGAAGCTAATTCAA
Source organism: Luperina nickerlii (assembly GCA_963855955.1). Taxonomy (NCBI): domain Eukaryota; kingdom Metazoa; phylum Arthropoda; class Insecta; order Lepidoptera; family Noctuidae; genus Luperina; species Luperina nickerlii. The sequence goes on from OY979662.1 coordinate 14,305,198, forward strand.
AAACTACCCAAGCAAACTTCATAAAATTTATATGGGACCACCCCTGAAGCATACCTTATCCTTTAAAATATGAGAGAATTTTTAGATTACAGGTACCCCAATAACAACTTTGACAGAAAAGAGAGTGTACCATGGTATACTGAACACATCTGCGTATCCCTTTAGAGGGTACAGGCGTGATGTTATGTTGTGTGTTTGCTTAAACATTGCTTACATATGCGATATCAGCAATCGCGGTTGATTTGCTGGCATTTATTGAAGAGTTCCGTTGTCTGTTTCCGAAACTCATCATCAGCCGATCGATTCTGTAAAAATCTCACCGTGAAAACTCAGGTGACACATCACCTGAGTTTTCACGGTGAGATTTTTTGCTTGTTTTTGCTAGGAATTGACACTATTGAAAGCTCACTCCACGCTCATTTCACCTACGTTTTCACGGTGAGATGGTTACAGAATCGCACTGCAGATCTTTACGAAATTTAAATGGGACCACCCGGCTGGATGGGGCTACCTTCTATTCTATGGCTGTGAAATACGAGAACCAAAAACATATATTATTATGTCATGGGTCTGCTTTTATCTCTTATCAAAACGACCCACATGCTCGTTACCGCCTCGCTGTGCTAATTATTCACAATTATTACATAGGTACGTGCTACCACCCGGCCGAGGAAGTTGGCACGCCGCCAAGTTGAAAGGCCCACACATAAGTGACGAGATGGCATCTAATGGCCCGTTCGCTGTGATTACATCTTGAAACTCGCTCCGATCATTGAGAGGGACGGACGTAAAGGCTCCTGGGAACAGGCGCGTCGCAATCGCACGCGACTCACAGGCACCGCTCGTTGCGCGACTTGCGGTGCCTTTGTGTCGCACGCGATTTTATCGCATGTCGCGCCTGTTTGAAGGAGTCTTTAATTATACTCGCGTCACTTTAACGTGACATAAGCGGTCATTGACCCACCTACATTCTCTAGAATTCTTTATTTAAAAAAATGAAATAGTTCCCTAACGTCCTGTATCAGTACCTATCTATCGTGATCTTCAACATGTTCCAGTAACGAAAACCCATACAAAGTTTATAATTTGGTTTCCTACGGAGAGATATTAGGGAAAGGGCATTGGCTGCTATTGTCATGTTAAAGCGGCTCGGGTATAAATTATCGTAGGAGCTCGACGCAACGCTTAGAAAAATTATTCCATGTTCGTAGAACGACAAAAATATCCTATCACAGCAGTGTAGAAACACAAAAAAAATTGTGACAAGAAAAAGTATACGGGGTTTTGAATTTGCAATACTCCGAATTTTTTTATCAAAAGACAAAAATAGTAAAGTGTGTAAACTCAGCGGTGTGTAATATTTGACTACCGTTTTGATTGAGCTTCTCGTGTCCGCCTGTGTAAGCGCGGTATACTTCCAGTATATATAGTAAAAGTGCCCAGTGCTGCACTATCCCACCCTATTTCAGGTTAAACAAATTTCAACTTTATTTCAATGGCAATTAAGTGGATTTCAGAGTGACTAGTACTATTGAAACAGATATGTTTGAAGTTGTAGCGTAAACTGGAATTTATATTATTATTATTTATTTTTTATTTATTGTACAGGAATTATAGTTATTTTTCGATTAATTATCTGTTTACATTTTTGGCAAATAAATCGCGAACGCAGGATAGGTATAAATGTAACTTGTTTAATTACCGATTCCTCGCAAAATAATTGAATGTCGATATTGGATTTTAATTGGTACCGTGCATCTGCTTGGCCAAGTGAAGGCTGTTATTATAAAAACAATTCCAATAACATTTTACACAGTCCATATCAGATTTGTCCTGGTTTTTCAGATGTATTTTATTTTATTGAATGTTAAATGCTTTTCATATTATGTTGTAAACTGTTTATTGAACATTTTAATAAACTGTAGCATTTTATTTTTCCGAAAGGAATGGGTTTATCCGAGGTTTTTTAAATAATTGTGAAGTTGAAAAACCTGTAAATAAACTAACATTATGTTGTTATTACCCCGCACTGGTCCCGCGTGGTGGATTACGGCCCATTGCTTCTCACAGAGGGGAGGCCTGTGTCCCAGCAGTGGGAACATTATAGCCTGACCGCTGATTATACCTTTGCATGTTGTAGAAAATGATCTTTAGTTATAGTGTTATTATTATTTATTTATTTGACGCAAAATACGCGCATTGACGTGGAGTTGCGGACACCAGCCCGTATTACCTACCTATAGTGTTATTAGCGTGTTGGCGATTGCACTATCTCTATGAATCTATCGTTTCTTGTCATAAAATTAATGCTAATAGAACTGCTCATGAGCTTGTAATGAATCTCGCTGACATTATTAAATTACAGCGTGCATTGTAAAGCCGCTTACAAATGCTCGAATCTGTTGTTAGTTATTAAATAACAAAGTTTTGTAGCGGACGATGTACTAAATGCCGAAATTCTGCAGAACACGAGTAAGTTAATGGTGAATTTAGTTTTATCTAGTTACAACTAGGGAACTTTCATATCGAGTGTATTATGTAAAGGTATGGACACACTGAGGCGAAACCCGCGCGAGGCACGGGTTGCCGCCTCAGTCGGATTAATACGAAAAATGTTTTCGTGCCCATATTATTATCGTATTTATACCTACGATTGAGAACCTATGTTATTTATTATATTATTTGTGGACACACAGTAAAATACATAGAGACATAAGGATACGTAGGGTTTTTAGAGTTCCGTACCAAAATTGTAAAAAGGAACCCCTATGGTGCGACTCAGTCTGTCTGTCTGTCACAGCTGGATTTCTCAAGAACTCTTATTGCTATCAACTTGAAATTTGGAATAGTTTTAGATGACGTTTGCCCAACTATTTTTCAAATAAGTAAGAAATTATATATATATATATATTTGCAACAGGGATTGAAAAAAAAACATAAAAATTCAAAGTGGGGCTACTAGAGCTATGTGGGGTATCATATTATTATGAAAGAGCGCTGTTTGCACATTCTCATACACTTTATTTTTGGGCCGCATAGTTTCCGACTTTTGATGAAAAATGAAAAAAAAATACCGTTCTCCCCCTTATCTCCGAAGTTTGCATAGAGAAAAATCTGAAATATATGATAATTATGTAATAGAAGTTAATGTAAAGATAACAGGAAAATAAAACGATGTCTTTAAATAGCACACTTTTTCAGAAATCATCAACAAAAGTTACATTAGTTCTACTATCGGTCAAGAGTTGACACGGACCTAAAATTGCAATATACTACACCGCAGCGCGCAGTGTTAAAATTTTCTGACGAATATAGGCCTCGCCGATGAAAATATAATGGTATGGACCCCTCGGTGCGCGAGTCCGACTAGCTCTTGTTTTTTTTTATTTCATTGGACGATGCTATTCATTATAGATATTAATTTATCGATTTATTAGGTGGGCACTAAACGAAAGAAGCCACGTTACAATTTGCATCAGTTTACCTCCATACAAGTTACGCGATTCAATTTTGTCCCGTATCCCGCGAGGTGTTCGTTTCAGTTTGGGCAGAGCTTAAAAACGGTACACAATCAGCTCAGCAACTGCAGAAGTAATTATCATCGTTGGTTACACTTGTTAATTTGTCCCGTTAATGGGGAGTGGGTACTCCATGCTCTTAATATTATTATCATATACATATTATTATTATATAATTAATGTATGCAAAATATTGTAAAACATTTTAAAAGAGTAACGGTGGAGTTTCTTGCCCATTTTTCTCCACACGAAAACTACCTTTTGGAATGGGCGATTAGAATCAATTCTATTTTGTTGTAATTTTTGACGTTAAAAAGTGCCTTTTATGTGCCTATTTGAAATAAATGCTTTGACTTTGAATTTGACTTTAATGTAGACAGAATTTCTTCATAAATTATGAGGTCTTACGGGGTCAATAATGATCACACGAAAATAGTATAATAATTTTGTGTACAACTTTTTTGTGAAAGTAAAGTGTTTATTTCTTTGGACACCTCATGGCTACATGTAATAGATTGAGACAGGAGTACCTACTTGTAGTGTTTCACTTGGAGTGTCCTACAAATCCGGAATGACAAAGGCGCAGACGGGTGAGGTAACATCAGTGGTACAGCGCCTTTATACCTTACGAGTAGCACTAAGTAAGAGTGATTTTCGTAGGTATCACATGTGCGATTGACTGTACCTTTGTGAGCTGCATGCAGAATTTCTATAAAGACCTAAACCAAAGAGGACTTTGGTAAATCACGGGACGTTTCTTCACGACCGTTATTTACGATGGAAAGTAAACTCCTTAATACTGACTGATCGTTCTTTGTGCTCATTAAGGATAAAGTGTTGAGGTATTTTATGGATTGAACCCTTTTGCAAGGTTAAGTAAGAAAGCTCTTGCTATAACTTGGCTTGCAATATCACACAACAAGATAAAAGGGTATCGAAAAAAATATATAAAAATAAAACAATGGCATTCGACGCCTGTTATGTAAAAAGTAAACCTTAAAACATAATGATAAGAAATTAGTATAGACACGTAAGTAGTTAGCAAACTTTCCTTTCCACCATTTAATATTAATTCAATTTGCTTATAATGTAGTCCAACCCACTTAATTTGTATGGGGAGGCCGTGAGAAACTAACTCCGAAAAGCCTGTGGGAACCACTCGGATACACTGGAGGACGCAAAAAGTGGGTGGACCTCACACAGTAGGTACCTACTCACTACAAGAAATCTGATCACTGCGAGTAATTAGTTAATAAAGCCAATGATCACTTTTTTATCCCTTGACTAGTACTTGAACAGATTTTGCGAATAACAGCCGAGTTTTAATTGAAGATGTTACTAACAAATGTTGTTGAGTAGACTTTACCACTTTTTCAAGAAACATCGTTGTTATTATTTATGTACTTAATTTAAGAGAAGAGCCGCTTTCAAAGGAATCGGGCGGTGGTATTTTAATTAAGAGTTATTCGCTAACGTATAGGTATAGTGAGAATGCTTCTAAAGCAATACATAAAGTTTTAAGTAGTATGTAATAGAACTGTGATGTCGTAGTTATTTAATAGCGAGAAAGCATTGAAACTAAAATGGAGCAAAAATACTTGTCTATTGCATTTCGAATAAGGTAGAGAATAATTCAATTCAATTGAATTTATTCGTTAACAATTTACATTGTGTTTAAAATAATTGTACATAATAAAAAAAACATAATACACGTTAGTCGTTTAAAAATTAACAACAACTCATATCAAAAATCGTAAAATTATTCAATGACCACTTACCAAAATTTAGATTAGGAAAACATTTAAAAAGTTAATCCATATACTTTAATGTTGTAAATTAAAGTGTAACTTTAATTTACAACAATAAGCAAATAATAACTAATACCTAACTAATTAATAAAAATAACAAAATAAAATCCTAACTTAACTACGTAAACTATTTATTATCCAAATAATAGTACATTATGACACATGTGATCTATGTTGATCATTATACTCGAGGGGCGAGCGCGATAAGGAAGCCGAGCGTATAATAATCAATGCACACGCGTTTCCTAAGACGTTTTTCAACACACTTGTGAGAAAAAATTTGATAGACTTTTATTGCTTAAATATTAACTTGTATGGAAAACGGTGCGCCGGTTTTGTTTTTCGCGCGCGTCGCGCTAGCCAGCACTAGCGATGCGCGCGCAAGTGTAAATAAAAGCACCAATAGAGTACACTATAATATACTGAAAAAAAGCACTGACCACATACTGACAACAGACCGCTAAACAGCCTATAGAAAAAATAATATAATAAACACAAAATAATGTTTAGACTGATCGTAGTGTTGTCGTATGTCAAATTGTAGTTTAGTTAGTATGGAAGTATATAGAAAGTACTATTGGCATAGAGAAATATATATTAGTTCAGTGAGAATCCGCAATAATAGAACGCCAGTCTGGGTCTTTTCTGTTTGGTTTCAGAAGGAACCACGGACAAATTAAGGTGAATGCGCAGTGGTAGACCGCGAAATTAAAATTTTCTTACGTGTTTTGAATTTGCAGGTCAGTATCAGGTTGTATCTTGATCAAAATATGATTGCGACTATTACTAAGTATTTACATAATTATAATCATTAGAATAGAATCTTTAAGTTAGATTTGTTCAAATCTAACTTAGAAATATGTATTAATGATTCTAATTCCGAAAAGACGTACCTGTTATAATCGCAAATCATATTTTGATCAAGATACAACCTGACACTGACCTGAAAATTGCAAAAAACCTAAGAAAATTTGAATTTCGTTGTCTACCACTGCCCATTCACTTTAAATTGTCCGTGGTTCCTGCGCATTAATCTTAAGGAAAATAAATATTAGTTCATTTTCAATCAAGGACAATACAGACTATTTAAAAAAAAAGTGAAATATGGCCCGCGGATTTCTTTTGGCATGAAGTCTCTTTGATGTGATTAAAAAGCGCGCATCTCCGACTAGTAAATAGTTATGTGTGGCGTTAATGCACTAGTGGAATAACATAAAGAAAAAGCACGCGTTTTAATACACTGCATTATGGACCTAGAAGCGGATTAATAAGAGCCACTTTACGAACAAGTTTGTTGAAACATTATTTAATTTCATCTAGGTATCAATATTATAATAGAAATAAGAATACATACATACATATCTATTCGTCTAAGGAAAAGCTAAAGAACGCCAAGGTTTTTCTGCATTTTCATATTAAATTCTGGAAAAGAAAATTTTTAAGCGCCTCATAACTTAGCTAGTTAACCTATGGTACCTTAGGTATTAAGTATATTTTTTGACGCATGGGCATTGAATTTTGATGGAAACTTACCCTTGCAGTAAATATATAATCTAATCATGTGCGTACTTTGTAGTTTAGGTGTGGGACAGCTTTAAAAAAGATTCGTTATTATTTGAAACTGGCGACTACTATTTTGTAGCTCGATGTGGATGATGGATAATTCAATTGGACCATGTCACCTCATATTACTGAAGCTTTAAAGCTAGTTTCAATCCTAATGGAGTGAAGTGAACCTAATGGAATGCGTGAGTGAGTATACAGTGGATTTGTCAATCAATTAATTAGTATCTATTATTGAGTATACCGTATTCGGACGGTATCGATGAAATGCTACTCCAAATTAATTTCTGTAATCTCTTAATGATACGAGTTGATTTAATCGCCAAACATAAAAAATCTTTGTTTGTCTTTTCGTTCCGGCTAATCTCCGAAATGGCTGGACCGATTATGACGGAACTTTCGCTGAAGATAGCTAATGTTATAGGGAGTAACTAGGCTAGGCTACTTTTAATTTAAACATAAAGTTAGGGTTCCGCGAAAAAAAACCCATTAAACCCAATTTGTTTTCCGACATGCACGCGAACAAAGTCGCGGGCACAGTTAGTTTTAAATATACTCGTTTCAACAAAGCACTCAAAGAAAATAAACAATATTATTCTTAAACTACCTTACTTTATTTTTAAACGACTTTTCAACGTTGCAATAAAATTGTAGCGCACTAATTATACCTCTGATTGTTAGATAGCTTAATGGTTTATTAAATTAGGCCTTCGTTAAGGACGGGCTATATCTACTTATCTGTACTATTATGTTTAATGGAAGCCTTGTATTGTTCAGTATCCATATTGGTATCAGTTGGACCTTAAGTTTTTTCATCAATGGGAAATATGTAAATTCATAACCTAGTTTATACAATCATCGCATCACCGCACACTAATAAGATAACAATACTCTTACTATTAATAAGGAGCATCAGCTGCCAGCTTACCTTGAAAACGAAATGAGAAAACTTTGCAAAACTGGTCCTGCTTCCGCATCATTGAAGGACAGCCAATCACCAGCGATGCTTTTGATTTTTTTTTTTTTATTCCATACGCATTACACATGTCAGCCGATTTACGTGCATAATGCGAGCGGATGTAGTCGCGACGAGTCAAAACTATTCTTTGTCCGTTTGCAACCCGACACAGTGGGAACCTGTTGCAACGTAATTGCTCTGCAACTGGCAATTTGACGGTTCATTCAAACTTAATAGAATGTAATGGAAAAACATGGTAACTGCGTGCTTTATTGTTTTGTAAACTGATTGTTATACAATATGGGAAGGTGCTTTTAATGTAGCATCGTTGTTTCGACCTAACCTAAGAACATTTTGGTAGATAGGTTTTATAAAGCAGGCAGGTTGTTGTTGTGGAGGTCATTTAAGCGGACTGGATGCAGGTAGGTCCGTAAAGATGGCATCTCTTTGTCAACACAATTTCTGATAAGCAGCAATTTTCATAAGGCTGAATTGAAAGCCCGCGGGTCAATCCAAAAACTCCAATGAAAAAAAAGTCGTCCTTAGGATCCAAAAAGTATATTTCCATTTTATAAGTGCACTCTCACAAGTCGCAATTAGTACAACACCTCACGAAGTCTCATTAAATTCATGGGGCATGCGACATCTTTAGGGAAACTGTGTCAAGAATATTCAAATCACCCTTATAAATCGCTCGAACGCCATTCCCGAAGAGGCGAATCTATGTATAAGAATTTAAAGAAGAAGAGAGAAGAGAATAGAATCTTTCCTATCTTTAATTTTGTGTTACCAATATAATTGAAATCAACCTGGATGTTTTTGTAAAAGTGAAAAGACTGGAATTGTGCTTTTATTTACGGCAATAAAACGGAGAACTATCAAGTTTTTCTGCCTTAGAACTTAGTAAAAATGTTTTCAACATTACCCAAAATTAACATACGCGAATGGAGCGGTGTTATACCATATTTCATTATAAAAGCTTAAAGTAATTAAAATGAAAGTATGGTTCCGTGTAATGTTCCACAATTAAAACCAATTTCACAAACTTCAGAGCTGAGCTGAATACCTAACTTTGGGCGATAATTCGTTTACTGTCAACTATATATTTCGCATTGAATTAATGTCTAAATTCATTGACAGCAGCCGGGATAAAAGCTGGAGGGCAATGCAAATGCTTCGATCAAGTTTTATTTAATTATCTACCGTATTGAATTGTGTTGTTTATTTACTGTAATTTGTGTTAATAAGCTGGAATAATTGTGACGCATCTATTTGCTTTTCAAACTACCGACGGAACTTGAGTTTATTATTATGCGTATAATCGTATATGTATTCCTCTGAAAGCACTTTAAGCCGTAGTGGTCCCGGCTGTCATTAGTAGATCTTTGAGGCAGTCGTTACGGGTACATAGTCAGAAGCCCAAAAGTTTGACAACCAGTCTTACGCAGGAGTATCGTGTTTCCCAGGAACTGCGTTGTGGAGGTTAAATACTGGTATTTAGCTGCATACGGTTAGACTGGCAGCTTGATTGACATTCCTATGCTAGCAAGATAAAGCGAATGAAACAAGGCATCGATATTTCATATTTATGTCATATACAATGTATGGTCATGGACTAGGGATATTCTAGGTACTTATATAACAACTAGTCTAGGACACAAATACACTATACACTAGGGTCCAATCCACAAAAATATTAATGTTAATTTGATGTTGCATTAATTACTCACTTTAGCAAGGTGCGTAATCTACTTTTCTTTCAACTACCAATCTACCTACCATGATAAAATATACCTACTCAAAATAAAAACTCAAGTTAATGAAAACAAAGTTTTCCTATACTTTTAAATATTTATCCTGCAACTTTTGCGGCAAAAGGTTATTAACAGTTTCATTTGCAGCTGTTTTTATACTTTTTGGAGTTACATTCATATCGCTACCGCTATTTACATTTGTTAATCTTTTCTTGCTAAATATGAAGTATCAAAGTTTTACATTGGTACAAAATGCGCGCCATTTGTTTTTTTTTTTTCACTGAGTCGGTTTTATTCAGCCGATTTTTATTTTCAGCCAGTATCTTTTTGATCTAATGCATACATTTTTAAACTTAATGGGAGGCAAATTAACCTCTGTGGTAAATTTATATCTAAATAAAAAACACTGCATTAATGAAAAACTGTGCAACCACGACATTTCATACAACATTTGTGCACTGTTTTGGTTCTAAGCAAAAAATACGTCCTTTGTGATCGGTTTTGTAGTGACTGACTATCTGACTTATTACTTGTATTTTTTTTTATTTAAATGAAAATCGTTTACTTTTACCATGTTTGTAAATATGTGAGCACCATGTATCTATCAGATAATTAATTTATATGTCATGGTTTCATTTTTAATTCTTTTACCTATTATTGTGGTATAGTAATTTTATTTTAGGTGCATCGTCTTCACATATTATTATTATGTAATTAATGTGCAAAATTTTGTAAAACATTTTAAAAGAGTAACGGTGGAGTTTCTTGCCCATTCTTCTCCATACGAAAACTACCTTTTGGAATGGGCGACTAGAATCAATTCTATTTTGTTGTAATTTTTGACGTTCAAAAGTGCCTTTTATGGTGCCTATTTGAAATAAAAGCTTTGACTTTGACTTTACCTAGAATATCGCTAGTCCATGACCAGACACATTGTATATTAAATTCCATTTCCAATGGATTAAAATACAATAATCTCGCTACCACAGTAAACATTATCAATGTTATGCGAAACTTATTAAAAAAGGACACATTAGGTAGGTACGAGACTTTTAAGGTTCTGATACCTATATATAAATAAAAAAATATTAAAATAAAAACTTGGAGCATTGGAAAATAAATAATATAGGTATGTATAGAGAATGAGTAATAGCATACGAGCCCTTGTGGAATACAATATGTCTAGAAGACTGTACTTAAACAATTCACCAACATTGTATGTATTTCTCGAAAAAAATGTAATTTTGATCGGTGACCTTCATTTAAAGGGCATCGAATGAAAACGTAAGAATAAAAATGCTGCATTTATTTTTATAACTTGAACAGGGGGCATAAAAATACCACTTTGGCAGAAGTATAAAAGGATAACATTATGAATCATAATGGACAGTTAACTGTTAAGTTAATCGTATCAAATCCCATTGGTGAAGGATCCCAGTAATTTTTTTTTGTCTATTCTAAAATACCAATCAGGCCAATCCAAATCCAATCCTAATCTCTTGGATTATACCTACGTAGTGCAGCGAAATAAAGAAACACACGGACAGTGTTCGCCATATTATGATTCATAATATTATTCTTTTATGATTCTGCCAAAGTGGCCTTTTTAGGCCCCCAGATTTCAGGCTAGAATAAGTAAGTTTCAGTGATTTCCTGAAACTACATGAGCAGACGGATAAAAATAGACGCAATAGAAAGTCTACAAATAAATTCACAAGAAATGAATACTTATCTCGTTATTACTTTAAAAATAAAATGAAAGATCAGAACGGAAATAAATCTTAATATCTCAGGCGGAAAGCTTCCGAACACGATAAAAAAATCTGCCCTCTGCGGGCTGAACTAGACTCAGTATTCTTAGTGTTTTTTTTTAGGGTTTAATAGGGCTACCTAAGTTACGTCGAAATGGCAACTGTAAGTATAGCAAACGGTCTGAATATGCAATCAGTCAAAGTCAATTTATTTTTAGTGAATTCAGCTATCGACACGGATTATCGTTCATCAAATTTAAAAGCTACTGCAGTTGTTCGTTCATCAATTAATACATTTTTCAATAAAGCAAATAATTATTATGTTTTCACTATCGCAGTCGTCCTGAAAACCCGTATATTATTTTTGATGCCAACCTGTAAACATACAGGAAAAGGCTCTAAGTTATCTTCGAGCTGGAAGCCCTTTGTGTACTTTCGAGACTTATACGGGTAAAACGGCGGGGCGTAAATAGTGTTTGAAACACCCTAATCCAAACATTTGCATAAACTAGACCAAGAGTGTCCTGAGTAAAACCACGTTAATATTTACTTTATATTAACTATTTGTTAAAATTATAATTGTCAGTTTTTCCATCTGCTACACGTGATGTGCTCAAAAAACAAACTAGGTAGTGGTCGTACAATGCGCGGCCACACCAGGTGCCATGCATCCTTATGTGACACGGTTTCCATTAACTGCCCACCACTCGATGACCAAAGTAGGCCGTATATTAATTTATGCCCAAAGTGTAGATCGGTAGCAGCTTTCAACATTACATCGTGTTGAACGCACCTTTAATATCCTCCATAAAGACAGTACGGAAGTATTCCTACGACGTCCAAGACAGGCAACTTGTCTGCCTGTGTGATAATTAACTGAAACGGGCCCCTTTGGCTGTAATTTACGGAACCGCACGAAATTGGCACTTTTTCATTGTAACTCTGCGAAGTCTCAGCAAAAGGAAAACAATAAAACAGAATAATGAATGTAGGAACATCGAACGATTCCTAAAACATCTCTGATGGTAGATGTTAAAAAAAAAAATAAAAAAAAAAACTTAAATTCCATTTTTATCTTCATTAATGATAATGATAACATAATAGCTGTTATATAACAAGTGTCGCCGTAACTCAGTCATGTCATCAAACAAAATAGACGAGCAAAGCGGTAATAAAACTTTGGTAACTCCTCCAGGGAATCTGTGTCGTCTAGAAGTTCCCAACGAAATTAACTATAGGAAAACGCCGAGGACGTAACGAAATAGTAGAATAAACAATCGCGCGAACAATATCGACGCAGTGGACAAGCGCGCAGGCGGCATGATTGAGACAAGCTCCTGCCTCCTGGGTGAAACCAGTTCTGGCGGTCCACGTTAATTACACCCGCCGAGTATTCTGAGCAGATGGCAACGTCCACTCAATTTAAATTGCATTACTCATCTTAAGGGGCTTACAGGACCTAAACACAAAAAACGCAAGATCTAGAAACAATAAAAGTATATGATCAATTACAGTAAACAAAATCAGAAAAACATATGATATTCTTCAGGATATATGCTAGGTAGAGAGTGTGTTGAAAACATAATACAACTAATTTACTAATTTGATACAATAGAAAAAAATCATGAAGATACCTCTAAGAACTTTCTTTTTACAATAAAAACCATACTACTAATATATGTACATACAATCATTCTGTTTTTTTATCAGATTATTCTACAAGCAAAATACTAAAATACCAGTGTTTTAGTTTTTATTCCAAACAATAGATTTTTTGTAATTAAATAATTGCTTCATATTTTGCAATAAATTGCCAGCGTTGTGTCATCGCGCTTCTCTTTCTTTTCTATGCAGTCCGACAGTGACCGCGCTTTAGGTCATGTAAGCCCCTTAAGCATAAAGAGTTTATTGTTTTCACTTGCAATTTGAGCAAAACGTATGCTGTTCTCAAAAGCTTAAATAAGTAATAAAAGTTCACTGATATTTCGACGTGGGCGCTTTCATAAGAATAGTGTTATTCAGCTCGAGTCAAAAGGGCCAATAAAAGCTCTTTCCTTCAAGTTAAGTTTACAGAAAATAAAATTTCAGATTTAATTTAATATTCTAAATTAAAACACTCGTACATAAAGCCTCGTATAAATTGTAGAGCCAAGAGTAGTTCTGTTTAAAAAGATTTTCCACTGAATTCGGGTTTTACACCAACATGGCAAAAACCACTAACATTTTCTCATGACCTTATTCTTTCGCACGGTGGTAAACATTAGTGAATGCAAAAGCTAAAGGGGTTGTATACGGCCTATACGCAGAGTTTGAATATTCTCGTGAAGTTTTGCATGCGAAATCTTTCGTTACGAGCTGAGTCTAATAGCAGCTATGTTCTGCGAAATGTCAGAAACTACAATATAGGCTTTAAGGGCTAAACTTTAAGAGTCACGTGGAAATCAGTGAAGAAAAACTTGGTCGAACGGTATGAATATTCTGGGCGCCTCGTCGCTATGTTGCCGCATCGCAACCCGTCACAATCTCCATTAGCATTCTGTCTCTCCCTTTTTGTCTGCCATTCCATCTCCTTTACAATTTTACTTGTTCTCGCTGAATTTTTCATGCATGTTTTTGTTAGAGGAGTAAAGTGGATTACAAGGTGAAATATCCTAATATACACATTTACGAGTGTCTTGGCACACTGAATAGATAATATTGCTATTTTTCTGCGAGCCCTTAAAAGTGATTTCGTTCACGGCTGCGTGGAACCGGCTCCGACTGCCGGCCGGCCTTTGATTCGGTCGTGGGGAGTTTAATTAAAACTATAGACGATGACGAGGTAACGTACCGAAACAATGCCTACGTATCCCTTCAAAGACTAGCTTTAGACCCGATACGTACCTATATAGCTTTCGGAATTTTTTTGTTACCACTGCATAGGTATATTTGAGTCTCTGAACGAAAATTTCGTCATAAAAGCTCATTAGAATTTTCTTTCTTATAAAAGTTTTTTCTGACGTTTTATAAAAACCGTTATATATCTCTTCTAGTAGCTCCAGCTAGTGCATTCATCGTAAAACCATTTTCAAACAAACCCGTGAATAAAAATTGATTGAACTTAATTAATTGCCAGGTGTATCCGTATAAAATGATGAAATACCTGTACAATATTTATGAACATGAGTATCCTTATAGAGTATACAAGAACATATACTTACATACACAAAGCATGTATATTAATAAGGCTTTACTTTAAGTTCACGGAAACTATAACCACAGGCAGGCTCTTTAACCCGTCGCAGCAAAGCGTAATAATCGGGTGTTTACCTGTACCTTAGAAATCTGATGGAGTACTTGTATTATTCAACCACAAACAGCGCCCCAGCCAACGAGTTTTGCTCCTGTACGGGCTACAGGCCTTTGTGAACCCACCACCACCTACCACCTACCGCCCGCCACAGAGTGAGCGAAAACAAAAGCTCCACTACACAGGGTGCAAAACAAGTTCACCAAAATATATAGCTGATGCGTGTATCATAGATTTTGTCACTCATGACAGTTTCATAACAGCTTTAAAATAATTGGAACTTCTGTACCTTTTGATTTTGTGGCTTCGAAACCTAAAATGTTAGTTAACATGCGACGCAACGTTCACAACTGATCCAATCAATAGATTATTATGATTTTGGCAAATCTAATTATCGATAACATAATTATAACGTAGCGAATAATTAATTAGCTATAATAGATAAGCAAATAACTTTATGCCCGCTTTGCTTGCTCGCCACATGATCTGAATGAGTAGGTAGATTATTATTTAGACAATTAGCCAGCTTTCGATGAAATAGCGTAAATGAGAGTCCAACCTAAGAGGAATTTATTGTTTATATGTGCTCGGTAGTTTTTTACTGCATTGAACAATCCACCAACTTATTCTAAAAGATTCAGTTTGTGTTCCATCTCTCAATAAAATAGCCTTCAAAGCCTCAATTCTATTGTTTGTAGATCTATATTTTACTCTTTAGCTAAATTTTTCAGAACAATTTACAGATATTACCTAAATATAGTGAAAAAGTGTGACTTTTCAGAGGGTATCGTCGCTAACTTAGTAACTGTTTTAATGTCGGCGGTGAAACCAAGTGTTCTGACAATAGACTCGACTAATGAATAAATGAGTGATTAGATATTTATATACCTGCCAGCGAAGACAAGGGCCAATAGTGGTAGCTGAGTTGACGGTATACCCAAGTAGATATGAATAAATTATAACCAGGTGCCTAAATAGGTGTACAATGTGAGGTAATCGGCGTAGGTAAATGGTATTTATTGACATTATAACTCAAGGGTTTATTTTTAAGGGTTTTAGAACAGTACGATATTTTCCCACCATTCCTAACCACATATTTTTCTTTGACGCAGGTAAAGATCAAGCAAGTTGCTGAGATGAATCTGGAGAACGATATCCTGCTGGAGCCTCATGAGGATCGAGCCGGGCCACTGACTCCTGAGCACAGCCATAAGTACCGCCACAACAAGATGGTGCACGCCCAGATCTCGCGACTGGCTCGCAGCCAGGATCAGCTCGATGAGCTTCAGCAGAGCCTGCAGACCCAGGTCCTTGACATCCAACGCCGCATGGACCGTTTTGAAGAACCTAACTGGAATCTCCTCTCCGCTAAAGTAGAGTTCTTGGAATTAGAAAACAAAGTCCTCAGCAGCCATCTGAAGAACACCACCCAGAAGGTGTCCGACTTCGACAAGGTCCATGCCTCCATCCTGGAACTTCGCGAAGACGTGGAGAGCATTGAAAACAAAGCCGATAAAACTATCCCCGAATTCAGAAAGGAGATTTCCAAGTTGGATGTTAATTTCGCTCAGGTAAGACTATTGTTACTGCGTTATCTTGTACATTTACGTGTGAACATAAGCGAAACAATAAAACTTGGGTACTTTACCAATTTTGACATGATTATTGGAGTTTTATAAACAGTATAATGTTAATTAATTTGTTTCACAAAACTTATTATTTTAGAATTTTTATTTATCTTTTTTTGTTTAGTTGAACGCTGCATCATCGTACTTCAAGGAAGACCAAGAAAATCTGCGTCAATCGGTAAAGGCGATTGCCGTCAGTGTGAGCAATGCTATCGACCGTGCAGAAATGGACCGTATTGCCATTAAGAAGATGAACGATTCTGTGGAGGAACTCGAGGCCAGGTCTCGCCAGCATTTCTACCGGCTCAACGACCACATTCTGAAGGTAGGTTTATCACACCATTCCAGATCGCAAAATGAACGCAGGTGCTGGCCACAAATAGAACAAGACTTGTCCCACTTTTGATTCAATTTCAATTATAGGGTTAAACTGAACTTGAGTGAGAATTGTTTCAAAAGAATTTTGCTGTACGGAACTATTTTTAAAGATTCCAACTTATTATTTAATAGCACAAGCTTGCTTGAGCACTTCTCATAAATAAGCCTTTTTCGAGTTTTGCTAGTCCATCCGGACTAGTTATCCAGTTATTTTGGCATGTTCGAGCGAACAGAACATTAGGTAATTGGTAGCTGCATCCGAATGTGGATTACTATACGCGGTTGACTTGCTGTCGTTATTTATTTTTAACCGGCTTCAAAAAAGGAGAAGGTTCTCAATTCGGATGTTTATAATTTTTTTTTTGTATGTTCGGTCATAACTCCCTCATATATAGACGGATTTGCAAAAATGTTTTTTTGTTCGAAAGAGGTTTATTCCGAAATGGTACCATTTTTACTGAACCGTACACAAGTTTAAAATAGAGTCATTATAATATTAAAATTCAAATTGATTCTTGATTTTTCCAAACAGCCGGTCTATTGTATAAAAATCTCACCGAGAAAACTTAGGTAAAGTGAGTTTGTTTTTGCTAGGAATTGACACTATTGACAGCTCACTCCACACTCACTTCACCTAAGTTTTCACGGTGAGATTTATACAGAATAGCAACGCAGTTCTTAAAATTCGTATATGTATGCTTACAATTCTTTCTAGGAAGTATTTATTTCCAGGGTTTAGTTTGTAGCTTGGTTTAAAATTGCATTATACTCCTGACTTAGTTTCGATTTAATTCGCAGGTCACAACAGATTGATATTATCTAATGTTAAATTATTTTGGCGCAGAGCGAAGCCAACCGAGAACTCAACCAGACCGAAACCATTCCTCTTCCGGAACTAATGGGCGAAGTAAAGGAGCTGCAACCCGTACAACGTGAGTACGAAGATCTGGTCAACCAGCTCCCTAGAGACTGCTCCAGCATCTCCGGCCCTGCAGGCGTCTATCTCATCCACCCAGGACAGGTACCCTTCGATATCTGGTGCACCAACGGTAGCTCTCTCATTCAGCGCCGACTCAACGGCTCCATAGAGTTCAACAGGAAGTTCTCTGAGTACGTCCATGGGTTCGGTGACCCATCCGCTGAATACTGGCTGGGCTTAGAGTCCATGCACCAAATGACCGCTGACAATTGTTCATCCATGCGCATTGACATGAGCGACATCTATGGCGGATATTGGTACGCTGAATATGAACATTTCTACGTCGGAAGCGGTGATGCAGGATACGTTCTGGAAGTCGCTGGATTCAAGGGCAACGCCAGCGATGCATTCGAGTATCAAAACCATATGGAGTTCTCAGCTATCGACCGCGACCGTGACATCTCGAACACTCACTGCGCCGGCAACTATGAAGGAGGCTGGTGGTTCTCGCACTGCCAGCACGTGAACATCAACGGCAAGTACACGCTGGGCCTGACTTGGTTCGACTCCGTACGCAACGAGTGGATCGCCGTCGCCACCAGCGTGATGAGCATGTCCCGCCGACCAGGCTGCTCTTAATCGCACTAAGCTTACACCCAAGCTTCATAATCATGTAGTTAATATCATAACGATTCATAATATTAATGTTATTTCACTTTTCAATCATACCAAAGATTTCAATTTAAGTGAGGGTATTTTTATTTCCTTAGATTGATTAGTTGCATAGACAGTATTACTTTATCAGATGTTTTGTCTTATAATTTCAACATTAAAAAATGTTTGATTTCAGTTTGATAATTTTAATTTAATATAATTACATTGGTTTATTAAAACGTATTACCTACTCATTCTAAAAGCAAATGGTAATAATCAGGTTAATTTTAATTTAGTCTTATTTATTTAAATGTAACGTTTCTAGATTGGGGTGATGCTGCAATAGCGTCTTTACTTGAATGTTGAACAACTTGAGAAAGTGTGAAGTCAGTGAGTCACTCATTCTAGAACATCTGAACTAGCTCGGGTGCAGACTCTTGGTACTTCTAAGTTTATTTATGATTTTTTTTTTTAGTAGGTAACTGTTTGGGAGAGAAAAATCTTTGTAAATATAATTTTATTAGGCAAAAGATGCCATATTCCGTTTCGCATGCATGCCAGATTTAGTCAAGGGAGTGTAAATAAGTGATTAGATTGTAAGAATCTTTCATAAGAAGCATTAAATGCTTTGGGAGACTTGTTTGATGACACCTAACGGACGTAGGGTGGCGAGTGGTACATTAATTTATTTATTACAAAATAATTTGTCAATTTAATTTTATTACATTTACGAGATTATTTTAACATTTCTCTATAATCGGAAAAGACTGCCATGTCTGCGGAAAGTGCGTTTTGCTTTCGTCGATTGACATAAAAAAAATAATTTTATTTATTTTACTTGATTGGTATGATAATAGTGTTTTTCAATATAATCAATATAATCGCATATAATCAGACTATTAAAATCAATGTATAATCAATAAGCAAATCAAAGGTTTTACAAAAAAAATTATCTCTTTATGTAATAAAAATAGCGAGGAAACCCAGCAAAATTAAATTGTACAACAACTACAATATAAATCAATTTTGAAAACCAAATAAAGATCTTAAATATAAAAGTGTTGTTTATTTTACTCCCCATTTTTAAGATTTACTATATTTCAGCGTATTTCAGTTGGTTTTCACACCTAATGCGAATGATACATGCATGTAGGTACACACACGTATAATACATACATATGTACATTACATGCCTTTATGTACCGTATAAAGTTCTAAACGATTACTTTTATAAAAGGGTACTGTTTTTTTTTAAACTTTGCCCCACACTAGGAATTACTCCTGTATCGTGGATGCATTTACAAACATTTAAATTTACATACGTAAACAGCCAGACCAGGAACAACTACCTCTAGGAAATACAAATATTTGTTCCGTGCAGGAATCGAACCCACAACACGCAGCGTAGCAGTCGATCGCTCGGCCACTGCGCCAACCGCGTCGTTAAATTAAAATATTGCTAGTACTTACTTTGGTGAGCAGTTATACCTATATCTTATAATCTAAGAAGCGCTTACATTACAACATATACTTTATGATCCATAACATGCCCACTAAGGTATAGTTTAATTAACGAGCTTATAACTAAAAAAGTACTTGAATTCATAAGGTTTTTTTTTGCGACATATGAAAATAATATATAGTTAGGACACACCGACGACTCATCAAAAACACAACAACAACAAGAACAAAAATCGGATCAACATCATCAATCGTTGCTGATGGATCAAAGCCTGCAAAACAATGGTTATGTCACCATGAGCTATTGTAGGTAACACTCGAAAATATTTTACGGCTTGTAAGGATATTAAGCAGAGGTGACCCAGTGGTAAAGGCTGCGACTTACGAGTTCATAAATAGGTCATGAGTTCGAACCCAAACAGGTACTTTACTTTGTGTAATTTATTTCATCATCACTGCTCTCAAAATGGTGAAAAAAAACACCGTGAGAAAACCAACATGCCCTAGAATCAAAAATTCGAAGACATGTGATATCCACTAACCCGCACTGGGCCCGCGTGGTGGATTACGGCCTAAGGCCTGTGACCCAGCCATGGGAAGATCATAGACTGATTATTCTCATGCTAACCACCACTCAGCAGGATGGTAGCGAGGGCTGTCCAGTATTCGTCGTTCGTAGGTTTCCACTGATGTAGGTACGGTCAGCAACAAAAGTCAGTTAAACACTTAAGTTTTTTTTTAATCTCGGTTATAGTGCAAAATATTTGTTCAAAACTGCAGCAGAAGTACAATGCAATTTTGAACAAATATTTTGCTCAATAACTGAGACTAAAAAAACTGAAGTGTTAATATTTTGCTCAATAACTGAGATTAATTAAACTGAAGTGTCAATCGTATTTTGTTGCTGACTGTATCTACCGTATCGTTCGTGGGGGAGGATCGCTATAAGAAAATGGCTAAGTACCTATGACATGGAGTGGTACAGTGCGTGCCACGTAAGAAGAGACTTGACCCCGCCTCCCCCGCTTCTTTCCGCCGCCCCTATGACGTCCGGTCCCGTCCCGCACTCAGACCTCATACCGCTAAAGATACATAAAATCGTGTTCTGCGCATGTCAGACCACGTGGTGTGTCAAGTCTCTTCTTACGTGGCACGCACTGTAATGGTAATTAGAAAATTATCATTACCATACGTAACCATTGCTTTTGAGGGGCTTGTGGCTAAGTAATAACAGCTGCACGGGTCGATCGATCAGGTTGAGCTACGCTTGCCGCGGTTGGTCAGTGGATGGGTGACGCATCTTTACATACAAAAACCCCTCCATGCCTCGGAAAATACGTTAAGCCGTTGGTCCCGGCCGTCATTAGTAGATTTAGTAGATCTTTGACAGTCGTTATGGGTCGACAGAAGCCCGTAAGTCTGACCGCCAGTCTTGCCAAAGAGTGGGGCAGTCGCTCCTTGTAGAGTAATGGTATTCAGCTGCATCCAGTTAGATTGAAAGCCGAACCCAAAATATTTGGGAAAAGGCTAGGCAGATGCTGAAATATTGTCAAAAGTGGTTAACCATTTACAAGGTCGACTTTACTCATTTCTCTCGTCCCAGAGGTCAGGCGGGCGGTAGGGTGGTGCGGCGTTGCTCGCAATTCGCAAGTTTTCAACTGATCTCATATTTCCCGTTGCATTTTTCCTCAACTTACTTGTAATTTTTTAATAACGGCAAAATAACTCTTTCGTTTCTCAACAAATTTGATACTTTAAATACTTTGCGCTTGTGATTTAAAGTAAGTAACTATTAATTAGAGTGTTTATAAAAGTTATATTTCTATATAATTAAAGTTTAATAACATCTAATACAAAATTCGTCGCAATTAAGGAAGTACTCATGAAGGTATGTCGTTTAAAAAAGTATTAATGTTAAGAAATTATAATTCTACTTGAAAAACTATAAGTATTCTTCATAACATACATCACTTTCGTTTTCAGAAATATCCGATGTATCCTTGAACAGGGTTCCTCCTTGCACTACCCATTGATTCACGTCAGTTTCATTAGGTTTTAGGAATGGAACCAATCGCGGGGTTGTAAATTTATTTTGCGGCTTTTTCCAAAGGTTCTGGTTGAATATCTTCTGTCTTAGTTTGGCGTATAACTTCTTCTTGTACTTGTGATGAATCCCATCGTAAAGGTAGTCTCTTATGTCATAGATGCTTCCCCTCAACTTTGCCAGTTCTTTGTCCAACTTCATTATCTCCATAGGTCTGTCACTCAGAACGAATGGTTCGGGTCGTACTACTCTGGTCAGGTTGAGCCACTTCGTCAGTATGTAAGCACGTTTTGCTTCAAATAGTGTCGTCAAGTTTTCTTTGTAGATGCGCCGTATTAGCGGAATGTTATGAAGTAGCCATCTGTAATAAAGGTGTGTGATTATTAGAAAGTTTTAAACAATGAATTTCGTTCTAGCTAAATACAAAGTGGGACAAAAGTAATGTGATAATGTGAATGTGCCATAATTTTTGCTAATAGCGCTATTGTGATTCGATACATAAAGACAGATAGAAAATGAATGCAATGTCACACACAGTCACACAGCTCGTACAAAGATGAAGATCTCCCGTTCTGTCGATTTGAACTGGTCGGCCACATCCCCAAATGAGAGACAGTGCTAGCCTTTTTCCTTCGGGGCACTTTAAATGTCGCGTTTTCCACAGCAAACCACAAAACAAGTCTTGAAAGCCAACATTGAAGAAGGAATCACCAATTTGGAGCCAGTTTTGCGAGCAACTATTCAAGATGCCGTAAAACGAGCACAAATGTCCATCAGCTCAGGTGGTTATTTGACCGACCTATAATTCATGCATTGTACACATTTAAAAAAACTTTCCACGAAAACAGGGCCCAATTTTTTCCCTTCTTACAAAATGGCTGCCGATTCACATTATGTCATTACCTTTGCCCCACTCTGTATATACAAGAATAGCTCATATGCCGTATGATTTAAAAGACTAGCTGTAGGTAATACCAAGACAGATCAATTAGGTAAACCAATACGTACGGTTTACGATAGTACCAGTGGTCAATTAGCCTAGGGCTGCTTACATTTACTGGTTCTCCCTTACTCGGTATTAGAAATCAACGTAATCAATACTAATAAATCTTATAGATCTAGGCTTGTCAATATATATTTTAGTTTATTTATCCACAGAGCCTATTTCACCGAATACGGAGAGGAACATGTCCAACTTGAACAATATAGGAGGTAATTGATTGATCGAATATTGTAATATATACGTAAAGGCACCATACACATTTAGTTTAGTTACTAACTGCATAATATATTCTCTGACGAAAACCTTTTAGAGAAACATTTCTGTAGTTTTAAGCTAGGCCTACATATACAACTAAGCGTCAACATGAGAAAAAAGACAACCATAAATTACCTAATTAATAAAGGTCCCAAAAGAAAAACTTAGTAGTGACGCAGGTATCTTAATTTTTACATAGCAACATAAATAACATCACGTTTCTTTACCCCGGGGATCAGGCAGAGATGTACCTATAGGTATACCTACATAATACATATATGTACCCAAATATCGCCAGTTATATTTAAAGGCTCCGGCAGAAAGGCGTGACACGACTCTAGTAGAACAATTTCTATGAAAACTTCAGGATAATTGTTACTAGAATTGCGTCGCGCCTGTCTCGCACGAGTCCCGCTCGCAGTTTTCGCTTCCGCACCGACTTACGGCGTCCCTTAGGTCGGCCCATGGATAGCGAACCTATATTTTTCTTCATAAGATTTTACCTTTGCATCGTACATGCAACTTACGGTTGATAATACTGCAGGCTAGTATAAACCAGAGGCAGGTCGTTTTCGTAGCCGCAGCCGTATCCCCAGGACTGGAGGGCGGCCAGGTGGCCCTCCACCACCAGAGGGGCGCCCGGCACTGCTAGACAAGAGGCCATTTTGTCCTCCTCTCGGGCACGCCCCACGCATAGCATGCCTGGCTGCATTGTGACACCGTTCTGGAAACAAAGTTATGCAAAGAATGCCCTTTTTAGGGTTCCTTAGTAACATTAGAGACACTTTTAGTGTTAGAAGCATTTAGTTGATCTTTTTCACTGGTTGTAGCTGTGGGTATAAATATACTACGTTACAGACAAAACTCTTATTAAATTAAAACACGTTTTCTCTACTAAAACATTTTTTACGTAACGTCTAATATAAGTATCTAGAGAATCGTTACAAAAAGAAGTGTTTAAAAAGGGTCACAAAAAATCTTGTAACCCAATGGGTTTCTAAATAAATGTTAGTAATTGTAAAATGTGTTTTTAACTTTTAGTATTATAGTTTTAGTTTTGCCCGGTGGTAAAAGTTTTAGACAAAATAAAAATAAAATTACCAAATAAAACTAAACACTGTGACGCGCGGGTATTTTTACAGAAGCTCTATCAGTCTCAATTATAATTATATTGTAGTCTGCGGTCTCAATATACCACATCTATGCTCTCTCATGGTCGCGATTCAAATTGAAACTAAAAAATTCGAATGAAAACTTTAAACTTATCGAAAAACTTTTTTCTATCAAACTACAGCTGACAGCTGATTGTACAACTAGTGCATAAAATGGCTCGTTTATGTCCGAGTTAATACACTCTGCTTTTCTCTTAGATTGCGAGAAAATTAAATGACATAAAGTCTCTAACAGTATTTTCACTGTGCTAATATGTTGCAAAATTGAAGAAGAAAATAGTTAATTCCCGCCAAGAAACTTTTTAAAACTTAGTTTTCATTTTCAACATGTGTCATTCGACTTGGGTACTTCATACTGCCAAGTTATAAAAACGTTTATTTGCGTTTTTATATAATAAATTACCACTATTTTATCTGATTTTATTAAATTAATGATAGAAAACACGGAAGTGATATAAATTAAAGCAAATGAAATAAAATAACATTTTTAATCTGCGACGTTTTATTGTGCATTGGGCACAATAATACGTAAAAAAACGGTGGGCCTGATTATCTTAATATTAGAAAAAAAAAATACTTTATGCACTAGAACATAAAAAGCGACTTTATGTCGCCTACACACAACATAAAGACGAACTTTTAGAACGTGAAAAGGGTTTTATATTACAGTACCTATTTTACATAATATTATAAAACAAAGTCGGTTTTCGTGTCTGTTTGTGTGACCGCATATTAAATTTCTTCTAAACTGCAAAATTGACTTTGATGCGGGTTTCACCATCATTTAGAGAATTTATTCCGGATGGTTTATGTGTATATTGCATTAATATTTAACTTAGATGTAGCATAGAAATCTCGATGTTTTGACACATCGGCACATTAGTAGACGTTTATTTGCGTTTTTATATAATAAATGACCACTATTTTATCTGATTTTATTAAATTAATGATAAAAAACACGGAAGTGATATAAATTAAAGCAAATGAAATAAAATAACATTTTTAATCTGCGACGTTTTATTGTGCATTGGGCACAATAATACGTAAAAAAAACGGTGGGCCTGATTATCTTAGTATTAGAAAAAAAAAATACTTTATGCACTAGAACATAAAAAGCGACTTTATGTCGCCTACACACAACATAAAGACGAACTTTTAGAACGTGAAAAGGGTTTTATATTACAGTACCTATTTTACATAATATTATAAAACAAAGTCGGTTTTCGTGTCTGTTTGTGTGACCGCATATTAAATTTCTTCTAAACTGCAAAATCGATTTTGATGCGGGTTTCACCATCATTTAGAGAATTTATTCCGGATGGTTTATGTGTTATTTAACTTAGATATAGCATAGAAATCTCGATGTTTTGACACATCGGCACATTAGTAGATTGCGCCCGTGCGAAGGATCGCTAGTGTTACTAATATAGTGAAAAATAAAATGATATGCATAGGTACCTATTTCTTATATTGTCGACATCGGCAGCATTGTCATAGAGATAGAGTGGAATAGAAAGCTACTCTGAAAAATGCCATCATTTCTATATTAAAGTACGCAGCATACGATCGTTAAACTTTTGAGTCTGATAGCTTGCATACTAATTTAGTTTCTGGTAATTAATTCGTTGTAGCGCCTACGGGTATTCTTGTAGCTACATTTCTCTTGTGTCGGTTGCGCATAGTGTAGACAGTAGGCGGTACCTGCTATCGCCCTAGTAGTAGTAGGTGTGAGTGACGACAATGGTCTCTATTTCATAATCTGTTAACAATAGTGTGTATCTTGGTCCCTCACGATTCTCATAATTCTAGCTTCCCCTTTGATAACCCTTAGTTTGTTGTGTCAGCAGCAGTTAGTGTTACTTAGTCTTAACTTAATAGCTATTTATTTAATTAAGACACTCCAACGACTTATTCACTAATACATTTTTTGGGGTACTGTAACAATTAAACTTGAAATCTACAGTAAATTTGTCACTTACAGATGTACACAGAATTGAAGGCTATGGGCGAAAGTTACAATATAGGTTACACAAATATTAAAACTCTGACTTCTAAACGGTGATAATGTCCCGAACGTACCGAACACTGTAATTTGAAAACATTTTTAATCATGTAACATTTTAATATAAGTATACCTATTAAAACACTCCGGGAGTGCCGACAGAAGTGAAAACAAAACACAAACAGAATACTTTGCCATCACTCATTGACATATTATCGGATATACATTAAAACCGAGTACATCCCGAGGACAGCCGAACACATCCGAAGCGGGTATTTTTTTAATCGTCTTATGAACAAACACGCGCGGTGTCGCTTACGGTAACAGTGGCGCGAGTTCAATGGTTTTTTCCCATCTCATAAATTGCCCAACGCGCCTAAAGAAGTTTTTACTTCAAAAATTGTTGCTGATTCTCATTGGTCCAGAGCTCAACCCCCCCCCCGCACGAAGTGACCTGGCTTCTGATTTTCATAAGTGCACGTGGGACTTACACATAGGTACACAGTATTAATGCGAAATAATTACTGTATCGATATGATCGGTCTTACACCAGTCAATCCATTCATTGCAGTAGTGAGTATAATATTACCTATTTTATTTTCCAGTCCCATTCGGTTTTGGTAACAATAAATTCAACTTTGAAAATAGACTTGAAAAGATAATATCTGCGCTCGATTTCCTGGTCAGGCGAAGTGTTATTGGATTTTCCATAAGGAATTTCTCAGTAGCAAACCCGGAGTCTGGATTTATGTCCCGTTGAAGGCAATAGGAAATGTGGGTGTACAATTAGGGTACAACTCTGGCTAGCCCCACGGGGAATACAAGTGTGATATTACGAAAAGTTGTGTAAAAAAGAAAACTTTCAGTTTGCTGATTATGTTCACGTAGGTAATTAAAATAGAGTCCAAGTGAACAATAGGCTAAACTTTACAACATAATGTTGTTGTAGCCATTAAAATTAGATACATACCTATACCCAGCGGCTTGCCCTAATAAAATCATAATTTAGTTGTAAATTATGATTTACAACTAAATTATGATTTTATTAGATAGAATTATGATTTTGTTTAATAAAATCATAATTTACAACTACAAACTTACTTAAACCTATCAATAAATAAATATATTAAAAAAATACCAGTCAATGACCTCGAACACAAACATTAATAACTGAAAATCAGCCAATCCCTCAGTTGGGCGTTTTTTTATACGTTGAAAATCTGTGGGCTTGCCCTAATTTTGACCCCTAGGCACGCCACTGCCTATACCTATGTAAACCTATAAATACATAAAATACTTTGGATTTTACCATATGAAGTTTTGACACAGCAAAAACCACTTAAAAATATAAACCTAAAGGTACCAACTACACCTTTATTTTTTCTATGTTTACTTATTTATTTTTCTCCAGTTTATCTGCATCTAGGTCAAACGCAGATAAAGTGGAGAAAAATAAATTTGATGTCGCTAGTTTAATTGGCGTGGTTTCGTTAGTAATGGCCCTGTAGTTAGAACTTTCCCAGTTTTTATTGAAGCCTTTGATTCTGCTAGCAGTACTTATATTTTTTTCTATTTTTAGTTAGCTCGCAAGTCAATCTCCGTCATCATTTTTCGTAACGGTGAATTTTCTTTAAGCTGCTAACATTTTAAAATCTACCAGGCAAAGGCACACATCTTTTGGAACTTAGACAAAAAAAGAAGATGGTAAAAAAGGCTTTATTTGAAAATCGGCGGGGTAATTGCGTGACACACTTATTACGACAATAGCTTTCATTTGGACAGTTTAACAACGTTTATTACGTTACGTACATTACCAACGTTGTTCAACAGACGAATTTTTCAAACATATACAGCAATGGCTATTTTCTTCAAAATGTTTCGGGTTGTGAATGACACTGTTTTATGCAATTAGGGTGCTGTTTTATTTTACTCGCAGTTAGTATTAGAACCGTTTCGTATCCTGTCTACCATTAACTGTTGGCATCGAACACATGGTCACCTATTATTTCCATATCATCATCATCATCAGCCTAGCCTTTTCCCAACTATGTATGTTGGGGTCGGCTTCCGGTCTAACCGGATGCAGCAGAATATTATTATTATCATTAAACTAGCTTCTGCCCGCGACTTCGTCCGCGTGAAACTTGTTACTCCGACCCACCCCGTCGCATCGCATCGCCTGCCCGCGCTATTACTTCGTTTTTGCTTAGCGTTCTTTCTGACTTTTTTTCTTTTTGCTCGGCTCCTAAAGGTTATAGAGTGTTAAATAGCTTATAGCCTTCCTCAAGAATTGGGCTATCAAATGCAAAAAGAATTTTTCAAATCCGACTGGTAGTTCCAGAGATTAGCGCGTTCAACCAAACAAACTCTTCAGCTTTATAATATTAGTATAGATATAGATTTTATGGCTTTGATATTTCTCGAGACTCTGGGGTCCCGACCTTTAGAAGGCATACCAAGGGCCGAAGCCAACTCGCAGAGGCCCGTTAGACGCTTTTAATGAAATGAGGCACCAATAGACGATTATCCCAATTCGCACTATGCAAGTGCACCCAGGGACAACACTAGGTTGGTGTAGGACTATTGCAGGATATGGAAACAAAGATATTGTATTATGGATTTGGGTGGCTAAAGTGAACTGGTTATTGAAGACTATGGAAAGTCTATAGCAGGCGCTATAGACTCTTATTTATTTTCACAAAAAGCTTCATATACAATGAATTGTGTTTGGAGCCTCCTTTTAGGCAAACAATGCCTGTGTTAGGAGACTCCAAAAAAAAAACACAAAATAATAAAATAAAAAACACACAGACAGTGTTAGTTATAATGGCAGGGGGTGACTTGCACACTCAATAATGGGCCCCCGAAAACGGTAGCTAGCACATAGACTGTAGCAACAAGGGGACAACATGTCCTGAGGTGCTTATGAGGAGTGGAGAGGTATTCCACGGCTATCAGGACAATTCCGGAAGTACGGTCAAAATCCCTACCAGCAGATCTTACTGGAATACTTCCTTCCTCCGAGCACGTTTGCTCTTGCTAATCTCAACTCAAGCCGGGCAATAAAGGCAAGAATAAGGTGGGAGCTCTGTTCCTCGTCATTGTTCACTCCAACCGGCCAATAAAGGCAAGCCAGAGGTGAGGAGCAACACTTCTCCTGGGAGATAGGGTCCGTGGGGTCGCTACTGCCCAACAGCTCGCCACATGCTGCCCTGTGGGTTTATTATTCTCCTATTATTTCCATATACAGGGTCAATATAATTTAGCTAGCGAAACTGCAGACGTGATAGAAATTGATATCTAAACATAATAAAACCAAAAACAAATTAATTGATGATTTTTTTTTGTGGGGTCATCGACCGCAATTTCTGTAATCACTTGAAACATCAGTTTAATAAATTCGTTTTTTTATGTGTAGACTTCACAAACATGATGGGTACCTATCAATCGATCTCATACTTCAAGTTACCACACTACTAGCGGTCATTGACCCAACAAAAAATCCTCAAATATTTTTGTTTTTATTTCGTCGTGTTTAGTTATCGCGTCTGCAGAGTTTCGCTAACTAATTTAATTTGACCCTGTATCCATACTAATATTATAAATTCGAAAGTAACTCTGTCTGTCTGTCTGTCTGTTACCTTTTCACGCCTAAACCACTGAACGGATTTCGGCAAAATTTGCCAGAGAGATAGATTGCATCCCGGGGGAGGACATAGGATGGTTTTTATTCCGATATTCCCACGGGATCGACACTCATGCGAGTGAAACCGCGGAGCGCTGCTAGTACCCATATGTATGTATGTATTTTCTTTCTTTCTTTCTTT
Organism: Luperina nickerlii; assembly: GCA_963855955.1. Classification (NCBI taxonomy): domain Eukaryota; kingdom Metazoa; phylum Arthropoda; class Insecta; order Lepidoptera; family Noctuidae; genus Luperina; species Luperina nickerlii. The sequence continues at coordinate 14,335,182 of OY979662.1, forward strand.
CTTTCCATATATTTCTGTCTCGAGCAGAGTTTTATTCAAGTACACATTCACACAAAAGTTAAAGTCTGCGAACAACAATACCAATATTAACAAAGAGAAAGTACTCTATTTTTAGGTACGCCTAAAGCAAACAATTTAGCCGGGAGAGAGCAAACGTTGTGTAAGTCATTGTCAATTTGTTAATATTTCATAAAACATCCGTCTCGTATGTCAAGTTAACGATGCCTGTTACTGTAAGCCTATCTGAAAACTTATTACAGAACAAAGCAATAATGTTAAAAGGTCTTTGATGATATTTATTGATTTAATGTCAAACTCAAATTATTACGGGAAGCGGTTGAAAGCTTCTTAAAAACATTGTTATATTTTATCATGAGTGTTATTTTCATGGTTTTCGAGGGTGCTGAAGCCAAAAGTGCAGGACAACCGGCTTTACGTGCTTTCCGAGTCACACCTCAAGACCTCATGCTGAGCAGTAGGTAGCGCTTGCACTTCACTAACGAGGCAGGTTAATAACTGCCTAATGGCTTAGTTTATTATGGGGTTTATACGGGTGATCAACATTACTTCTGATTAATATCAGAAGTAATGTTGATCACCCGCCTAGCCTCTTCCGAACTATCTTGGGTTCGGCTTCCAATCTCACCAGATGCAGCTTAATACCAGTATTTTACATGATGCGACTGCCTATCTGACCTCCACAACCCAGTTACTGGGTAAGTGGGTAATACCCCTTTGTGACTGGTTGTCAGACTTTCGGGCTTCTGACGACCCGTAACGACTGCCAAAGAGCCACGAATGACAGTCGGGACCAACGGCTTAACGTTCTTTCCGAGGCACGGAGGGGTCTTGATATGTAAAGATGGTCACCCATCCACAGACCAACCGCGGCAAGCATATACAGACAGATAATGTATGTATGTTGTTGGACCTAGGACGTCCCTAATACGTCTGTGGTTTGACTTGACACTTTGTTGTTGTCATTTTTTTATTTTATTGAAAGTAACGATACAACGTTACAATGTATAATACTTACCAGAATAAACTAGATACTCAGAATTTCCTTTAGAACCAGCGACTCTACGAGAAAATTTATCAAACACATTATATTTTATTATTGTAAGCAGAAAATTCAGAGGACACACATTTATTTATTCGTTCTCTTTTAACAATTTGTTCGAGCAACTGATTACGGCCGAAGTTTTTAAAGCGTGTTTTATGCGCCGCCATATTGGTTCAGTTTTTATGCTTCTGAAATCCCCTATAAGTGTTCGCTACGACCATCTAGTAGGGGAGAGGGACTAAAAGTGTTAGGTTTTATTCAAACTTAACAATTTTAATTGAAAATATAGGCACTAAAAACGAATATTATAGGTATATTATATTCTTTTACTAGCTGACCCGCTGAGCAGCTGAGCTGTCAGACGTCTTGTTCGAATTTCAATAGTTCATACAAAAATCCCGTAAAAACAGGACGTTTAGTTTTTCGGGAATTTGTTTTTTTCTTCTTTCCTTATAACCCTAATTCAGACTATTACGAACATTCTATAAATACATAAAATAAAATAGCCGAATCTATCCAGCCGTTCTGATGCGTCTACCAACGAACAGCATTTCATTTTTACCCGACTACGGCAAATCCAAAAAGTAGGGTTATGATTTTAGCAGTCTATGTACTTTGGTGGCGGTTGAACGAAACCAACGATCACAGTTAAGAATTTATTTACTACTAGCGGCCCGCCCCAGCTTCGCATGGTTAGATATATTATGTATATGGTATTTAACAAACAAATTAAAAATTGTTAATTTTAAAGTCTGCTTTTGACAAAATAAACAATCCGTTTGGGAGCTATGATGCCGCAACATTCAACCCACAGGCAGATAGTTACTATTGCATGAAAAAGTAGTTATTGTGACAAAAAGGTAATAGTTAGACATATGGTATTGCAATTTTTTTTGTAAATATTGTTGTCCTCTATAAAACTAGTATGTACATCACTTTGCTCTATTGTCAATAGTTTCCGCCGCAGCGTACGCGACATAAGGGTTTTTTTTGGTATTTTTTTCACACCTCCTTTTTCATACGGATCCCTAACTTTTTTTTAATATTCTATCGCCTATGTTCATCAAGGATAATGTAGAATTCTAATGGTAAAAGAATTTTCAAATCCAGTAGTTTCGGAGCCTATTCAATTCAAACAAAGAAACAAATCTTTCCTCTTTATAATATTATATTTATCTATTATCTATAAGTGTAGATAGACAATACCTATGTGTGGTTCCAGGGATGGACTGCGGGGCTATCCTATCTCTTAACCTCCTAGCTATGCTATTCCTGAGGGCGACGGGGCCTCCGCTCAGGTCAAGCTTTGACAACAGTGGCACGGTAATATTATCTATACAGTATTCTATCTTCATACAAACGGTCAGAATGCGATACCTAGGCGCCTCGAGTTCGGTTTACACTCGGTAAACAAATTGCACCCACAGAGTACATTTATATATAGGAATGCTCCGCAGTGATGAACAGACGCCAGACGGTGAGATGGTTTGTAAGTAGTAAGCGTGCGATTTGTAACAAATATTCATCGAAATAAGTACTTACTTAATATGGCAAAGAGCAACTATAGACTACTGACTACACCACCACCACCACACCACACACCACCACCACCACCACACCACACACCACCACCACCACCACCACCACCACCACCACCACCACCACCTGTTATTCATCTTCTACTATACATACATGTAATTGGCCTTTGCTGTTTAATGTTAAAATAAATAAATAGGTACATATTATGTGGGTACCACAAAAATTCGATCACAACGCTACCGACTTCCAAAATTAAAGTTATTTTTTACTTTGTAGTGTCCTTTTTCGAAGCCGGTTGTTATTTTTTTTGCAAAAAAGTTTTCTTGTGTTTTACTGCCTTGTGCTGTTCTTCATGTTTTACTGCCAATAAACGTATATTCTTTCTTTTCTTCTTTTTAACGAGTGACTTTCACACATTTAATTCCGCTATAGTGACTTTCACACAATTCTCACAAACAAGGTGTAACAATGTATGATGATGTAGGTCTACATTGTTACACCTAATCCTAAACCATTCTATATTTGCCAAAGATGTAAACAACAACTGGCAGCTCAAAGTATATTTTTAAATCTGGGTTAGTAATGTGGTTGTATGAATTTTAAGTTCAAGGGTAATCGATGTTACAATTATCCATCCCATTGCGACGTTTTCGTTTCACATCCCATCACCCGCCCGCGCTATTACCTCGTTTTCACTCAGCGTTTTTTTCTGACTTTTTTTCTTTATGCTCGGCTCATAACGTGATGTTAAATAGCCTCTAACTTATCTAATCTTGATATTACCTACACTCCGAAATCCTACTAGAGTAGGTACGGTCAGTAACAAAAGTCGATTAACACTTCGGTTTTTTTAATCTCAGTTATTGAGCAAAATATTTGTTCAAAATTCCAGCAGAAGTACAATGCAATTTTGAATAAATATTTTGCTTAATAACTTAGATTTAAAAAACTGAAGTGGTAATATTTTGCTCAATAACTGAGATTAAAAAAACTGAAGTGTTAATCGACTATTGTTGATGACTGTACCTACGTAATTAGTGTTTTATTAAAACAGATTGTCAAATCTTGTATTCTTATCCAACCATTCGTTAGCAAAATTCTTATAATAATACTGTATATAAACTGACAGCACAGTTTAGTGTTTCAAGTAATTGGAACTGGACAGGTTGGGTCTGTTATGCTGTCGGTATGTTTGCTCCTCTAATTTATTCGCTTGGAGTGAGACCGGACAGCACACACGTTTGGTACACACGACGCGGCATAACCCATAAAACCACAGTACGTCAGTCAGGTGGACATACGTTGTAATGCCTGTGCCTTCATGCGCAGTATTGTTCTTGTCGGGCTACAGTGCTCTGTAGTCGGACGACGTGTTTCAATTTATAGGATCAGCGGTGAGCGGTCACGACACAAATGCAGTGTGTAGGTGCTGCCTTTAATATTAATACTCGTAGTAGTAACTGTAATCTTATTTAAAAAAATGGAGTGACTTCATACTGGCAGGAGTAGCAGGTGAAAACTACGTGATATTAGTTTGAAAAGTATTTTATTCCAATTTGATGTCACGTGGAAATGGAATTCGGTTACTTGGGAGTAGACGCGCTCTTCCTGCACTAACTTTTGAATTTTAACTGAATTTATCGAAATGTTATTCGGAAAGTTTATGTGTTATCGATATGAAATAAAATATGTCGGTTGGTATTTTTAAAGCTTAGCTTTTAGAGGCATTCTAAAGAGTTATAGGATAAATACATGCTATCATTGTTACTTACTGTCATAAGGCGTATATTTAATCGAACCGCGAATAATTCCCATTTTGCTTTCCTAAAAATATTAATGAACACCTAAAATAATGAATGCCCCAATTTTTGTGAACCTCAAATAATTCCTAAAATACTACATAGCCAAGAAATTGCGACCAACTTGGATGTAGCGCGGTTGGTCACAGTTTAACTAACCTAACTCATTTAGTCGGGTTAGGACCTTACCTAATCTTAGTTAGGTACTGCGACCAAATCGGCGCGGCGGCGGGCTAAAAAGACGGGCATCTTATGAAGCCCAAAAAGTTCTTAGAGGCTAATTTAAAAAGGGTTAAGGCTCGTTCACACAGGCGCGACACGACACGCGACACAAAGGCACCGCAAGTCGCGCAACGAGCGGTGCCTTTGTGTCGCGTCGCGCCTGTGTGTACGAGCCTTAATTCATAAGAAGGTCAACAAGCTTCTAGAGGATCACTTCAATATTTCCCCTATCATAAGCTGATGATGCTTGATGACGTTATTCTGAGTTTATGATATTATTATCAGCAAGCTATGTGCTAACTCTGTTACACAGATAGGTAGTACTTTGAAACGGGGTGAATAGGGATGCAGGGGTGAATCGGGACGAAACATATTGATAGTTTGTTGCCAAAAAGGACTATGTGTTTACTGTAATATATATTTTAACGATAAGTGCCCTTGTTGGCAAGAAACAATATTATTTCAACGTTAAAATCCATTTTGAAGTTTCGTTCCGCATCCTAATTGCGGAACACACTTTTAATCACAACCTAAATGTATTTGAAGGATATTGCTCATCCATTGCTTTTTATGTCCGAAAAATTTGTCTGCTCAACAACGTAAATAACGCAATTAATGTTGTTGTGTTTTACGCAATTACCCAACTGAACACGGCCTTTGAGTAGTAATGCATATAGTCATACGGTGCTACCCAGTAAAAGTTCATGCACGAACGAGCTGGGTACCGAAATAATCCTTATTATATATTATTTCTGCAGTAAACCTTGTTTGTTGACCAACACAACTTGCGTAACGCGCGCCTCAACTCCTAGTATTCTGCACGGCTGTTACATGAATTGCTTAGAAACTAGGTACGGTCAGCAACAAAGGTCGATAAAACACAGCTTCTTTTACATTCATAATTAGTATATAATGATCCCACGGCTGGTACACAGGCCTCCTCTGTGAGGAGGAGTGGGCCGTAATCCACCACGCGGGTCCAGTGCGGGTTGGTGGATGTCACATGTCTTCAAATTTGTGGTTCTAGGACATGCCGGTTTCCTAACAATGTTTTCCTTCACCGTTTTGAGAGCAGTTGTGATGAAATAATTTACACAAAGTAAAGCGCCTGTCTGCTCTCAGCTGCTTCTTTTACACATCATGTAAAAGAAGGGGGGGAGTTAGGGGTACTTAAGAGTTGTTTAAACTTTACTTTTGCTCCGATATTAATTAAATGTCTTGCGCAATAATTAAGATTTAGAAAACTGAAGTGTTAATCGACCTTTGTTGCTGACTGTACACATATTAACTCATGTAATACTATCAGGACTCCTCCTCCATATACTATCGGGTCGGCTCAGTAAAATACTTGAATAGAATTTTAAAGATAATAAAACCATCATCTTTCTGACTGACCGACCAACCCCTTGACTATTCAAAAGTGCATGTACCTAATTAGTTTATTTGAAATGAATGCTTTGAGTTTGAATTTATGCGGTAACTAAAATAAATAAGTAGTATGTATGTTTCTTAAAGCTAAAGTCAGGAAAATTCGTTGGTAAAATTAAAACAAGAATTATTTTATATCAACACACATAGCGCAATGAATGTGGTGAACAATATTAGAATTTCATTTCAGGGTAGGCGCTGTTTTGTTGTAGTTAAAATATCATACGGACACAAAATTGTCATAACATAACATAAACTCACGCCTCATTCCCATGGGCAGAAACTACAGAACGTGACCTGCCACGATGCTTACATACTCCTTACGTACTTACTACTTACATACTCCTACTCCACTCTCTATAAAACTGCACTCTGGTTGTACAGACGCCAGCACATCAAGCTACACCTAACTGTCAGATTTTCCCAATCAACTTTGAACCTTAAGCTTTAGCGATAAAGTTGAAAATCTATTAAAGAAATCTGACAGATTGTGGTAGGTTATGAGCTGGCGTCCGTACCTACAATATGACCTGACCTTGAAAATTGTCCTTTATTATGGTTTACACATTGTCCACCAAAATTTAAAGTGACTCTTTTTAAGGCTTTTTGCCAATTTCTATTCCCGCAGAGTTCAATATAATAATGTCTTCAGAATGTTGTTGGGGCTTTCACGTTACTGCGGTGCATCAGGAATGTTTTCCGAAGCACTTACTGATGAGTTCAATAACATCCTGCGAAAAAGGATGGCGTCCATGATGCGCAGAGTGCGGGGAGCGTCAACGGCATTCTGAAGGTCATCAATGAGCGGCCATGTTGCGCCATTATGGCGCATTGGGTATATGTAAATACATGTGCATGTACCTGAGCGTCAGGTGAGTGCAACAGATACATGAATTAAAAAATATATATATACTTACCAACATAGTTTATAAGTGTGTATTAACATCATATGGATCAGGGTCTGAAGTAAAGTATTTTTATTTATTTATTTTTATTATTAGACTAATATTATAAATACAAAAGCAAGTCTGGGTTAGAGCATACTTTTTATCTCGGTATATAGGACGTTCCCGTGGGATAATTTCCGAACTCCACGCGGGCGGAGCCACGGCTCAGAGCTAGTTATTAATTAACAATGTCCGTGAAGTTTTCCATCAAAGTCCAGCAGGGTAATTGCCTGAGTAGTGGCTTTCACTTTGTCAGTTCAACGACATTCATTGCGGTATTTGTTGAGCAGATTTTTTATTCGAACATTATGAAGCAATGGATTACCTACCAATATCCTTCAAAAAGATTCGGATTGTGATTGATAGTGTGTTACGAAGTTTGGTTAGACCCAAAACCCAAAAAAATAAATCCAAAACGTCAGTAGGTACCTACACCATAATCATAATATAACGATATCGGCCTCAGTAATTCTGATTTGCTGACAGCGATCCAATGTCAATGTTAATTTATTATAAGGATAATGTGCATTTAGTCGTGTTCACAGTGCAGTATCATGACTTTATTAGATGTGTGCCCTGTATAATGATTCGACCTATTTTTAGCAATATTATAACAGTTCAAATAAACCCAAAACATCAGTAGATACCTACACCATAATCATAATATAACGATATCGGCCTCAGTAATTCAGTCTGACAGCGATCCAATGTCAATGTTTATTATAAGGATAATGTGCATTTAGTCGTGTTCACAGTGCAGTATCATGACTTTAGATGTGTGCCCTGTATAATGATTCGACCTATTTTTAGCAATATTATAACAGTTCATCAAGATGTCTGTTAGTCAAACAACCATTTAAAAAAAAAAACAGTCAAGTGTGAGTCCAACTCGCGCACCGAGAGTTAAGTACAGACGCCAGCACATCAACCTACTGCAATCTGTCAAATTTCTTTAATAGATTTTCAACTTTATTGCTGAAGCATAAGGTTCAAAGTTGATTGGGAAAATTTGACAGTTTCGGGTAGCTTGATGTGCTGGCGTCTGTACAAATTGTATCTAACTAAAAATTTACGGTTTTTTCCTTTACTTGTTTGTGCTACATGAAATTGCTTCTCGCCAAATTTTATGATTCTAAGTCAACGGGAAGTACCCATTATAGGTAATACGGGCTGGTGTCCGCAACTCCACGTCAATGCGCGTATTTTGCTTATCAAGAAATACCCTAAATGATAGCGAAAACCACATCAAAATTCATCGAGAAGTTGAAAAGTACTAAGCAAACACAAAAAAAACACTTTGTTTCGTACAATTTACACAGGAGATTATGTTTTTACGGTCTCAGAAGATATAAAAATATTATAATAAATATATAATAATATGTTTCTTACTTCACTCAGAGGAATATTTCATGGTAAGAGTACCCTACGCATTTCCATACGTCCTCTATTTAAGTTACGTCAGATAGTTGAAATGACAGAGGTAGGAATCATCGCACCGGCAACGTCCAGATACGGCAGTGCTAACGAAATTCGTGGCACGAAAGAAAAAAAGAAAGACACACAAGAAATACAAACAATAAAAAATGTCACGTCATGGATGTGCGCCGCCCGCCCCAGGGCGGCGGACATCCATGACGATTTTCCACACCGCAAACAAAAAAAAAAGGTAGTTGGGAAAAGTCCTCGCTGAGAGTCACCTAACCGCTGGTCAGACCAAGTAACCGCCCTCACTGGACTCTCTGTTACGACCGCCCGGAGAGAACCTGAGAACCGAACGAAGTGGAAGAACATCGTACATAAAGCTATGAAGGCCTTTCAGGGACACGACCTTCAGTAATGAAGTACGCGACGCAAGAAGAAGAATTTGTGTCATAGTTCAAGTAAACGGTGACACGCTTGGTTTGTATTCTTGTATTCGAGAGGTAGTTGCTAAAAATCAGCGCTGTTGACGATAGGTCCGTCTGAAGTCAGCAGCATTTTGCCGAGCAACGCCCTATTTTTGCACGTATGCGACCCACGGCTTAATTGTTCTTATTATTGTTCTTTGTTTGTTACAGAAGTAGTCATTTTTCCACTCTGCAATCGGCATTTTGTTTTGTTTTGATTATTAGTTTGTTGTCATTTGCCAGTGCTGCAACACAGATCAATGGACAAAATTGTCAAAACTTTTGTTACTTGAATACAAAGCTTTTGGCTACTTTGTATGTGTGTATTTTATGTACTTTTATTTGTCATGTATGTTTTTCTTTTGTGTAGAATAAACAATTTTTCTTTCTTTCTTTCTTAAGTGTTGAAAATGCCGCCTCTAGCAGCGGCCGCCGTTCGCTTAGGCGTCTCCTAGCTCTGTGGTTCTGAAATAGATATGGTTAAAACTTCACACTCCCCTGGCATCTGTATGATGACAGCCTTAATCTGATTTTACTTGGTAGGACCAACTTGGACTTTTCATCGTATATGGAATAATAATTTTGTTATTATTTTACGCCACCCAAACCAAGCCGGGATAATCTAGTTTCATGTAAAAGATGGACTTTGTTGTTGAGAGATACTTTATCATCTTTAGAGTGTAGGTACTGCAAAATGGGAAATTAACTACAAAGAAAATTAATACTTGGTAGCATAACGAACTGTTCTAATATCCTACTGTTATTTTTCAAGTTTTAAAAACATTGTCTTTGCGTTTTCAATATTTGAGGCTGAACTAAAGACAGAATGTGAAGGTTGGTAGACTCAGGAAAAATAAATATTATGCAAATGGACTACAAAGAACAATGGGTATTGTTGTATGGGCCCGGTGCCCAAAAAGAATTTGAACTGTAGCGTTATGAACAATGTCTATATTTTATACCCTGAGGGAGTAGTTTGAATAATCCTAGGAGAGCATGTATGAAATCACTTGAAGAACAAAGATATGTTAAGAAGTAAGATAGATTTAATAAAGAGAAATATTTGACTTATTCTCTAAAAAAAAAGTTTAAAACTAAAACCCGACTACTGAAAAGGATGAAACAAGTAAGTACCTTCCCGTGATCTCATGCCGCTATACTAGCATGCTATCATAGCTTATAAGTATATAAGCTATGATAGCATGCGACCACGGGAAGGTACTTTCTTGTTTCAGTAGTCGGGTTTTAGTTTTTATTTCATTATTTTGGGGTTTATTTCAGTAATATTTATATTTTTGAAATGAGCTAATTAAGCTCTTTCATTTGATACCCCACGAGGCACCATCCAAAAATATTTATTTATATATTAATTACTTTATGTCCTCTAGAGGGCGCCACATTAAATCTAGTGTGACGTCACATGACCTATAAGTAGCGGACGGTCAAGACGCTTCTAACGATACCTCATTTGTCAAATTATTATAAGTACTTTTAAAGTTATGAGGGCACAGATGAACATACATACATACCGGTCAAAATCATAACCCTCCTTTTTGCTTCGCCGTAGTCGGGTAAAAACTTATTGACCTGTTGATGATGGAGTCTTTTTCAAATTAAGAATCTCCATAAACTTTTAGTGCTTATAATAATGAAAGTTAAAAATGAAATAAGCCTCTTTTTAACTTTCTGCGATTTTTTAGGTGCACAAAAGAAAGCATGATGTATGCGCTGCTAAAAATATTTTTCACAATTTAATTACCTCACAAATCTTTTTTCTCGAATTGAATTCAGACATGCTGTCTAAGCAGGGCCGTCTATACCCGGGGGTGCAAGGGGTGCGTGGCACCCGGGCGCAGGGTCTTAGGGGGCGCATGTCAATGCTTATACCTACACGTACCATGCGTAAATCTTCTCGAAATTGACATGAATAAAAAACTACTTAACATTAACTTTGGCTCAAATCAAGATAGATTGGAAAAAATGACTATAGTATGGGTGGTACCTATCGAATTGGAAGTTGATTACGAAACAGACGATATTATAAAAAAAGATTGCCGATTTTAAAACCGGAAAAATTAAATTTGATGTTTGAAAATGTACGTAATTTTATTGCAAAGTAAGGATTAAATAAAAAAATAAAACACAAAAATTGGAGCGCAAGCTGATTTTCGCACCCCGGCGCCCAATATGGTTAAGACGGCCCTGTGTCTAAGGATTAATTAAACTACTCCATGAGGGCAACAAAAATCAACGTAGTTCATGATGCTACAATTAACTTTGTGTCTGGGTACGGTCTTACTCATTCTCCTTTAAATTCATATCTCAATTGTCTTATTTTGACAGTTTTATAAAATGTCTATAATGTGGCAAATTGACGTAAAGTGTCAATTTGCCTAACAATAAACCCTGATTGGATATGAGCTTAAAGCACAATGTTGTGGAAAACACGCTCAAAGAAAACAGGTACCTACGATATACTTCAAATGTACACTCAAATATTTTCTGATTGTTTGACAGACATACCTACTACGTAACCATAATAGTATTTCATTAAAACCTGCCAATAAACACATAATACTAGTTATCTATTAGGAACTGACTTGTCAATAGGCGACAACCTCCATTCTCTTTTGTCCGCACATCATTACGGGAAAACGCAAAGAATGATAACTGAATATAATGTGCCATAAAGGAAAAAGGATTCGCAGTGGGTGACCAGCACAATAGGCACAATAAAACTGCTGTCGCATCTCTAGTTTATACTTACGTATAATATTGTGAAACAAGCTGCTACACGCGGCTACGCTTGCATGAAATGAGTTACTGTGCCATAAAACCACGCAAACCTAACCACTTTCAGCGGGATTGTCCGAAAGAGTTACCGCTGGCCCGGAACATAAAGGGCTAAGGAAGAAACACGGGTGGGTTTTAGTCAGTAAGAATCTGACACTCCCTTCCGCTCCACCCAGAGCGGGAGGGGTCATTTGATGATATCCCAACCTGAAAAAAAAAACCTAACTACTTCATACATGAATTTCATATTTCGTTGGATTCATTTAAAAAAGTGGCATGTAATGTCCCACTGTACAGACGCCAGCACATCAAGCTACTACAATCTGTCAAATTTCTTTAATAGATTTGCAACTTTACCGCTAAAATATAAGGTTCAAAGTTGATTGGGAAAATTTGACAGTTTCGGGTAGCTTGATGTGCTGGCGTTTGTACAATAATGTGTATGTCCGTATTTATTTTATTTTTTTAAGACCAAGTCGAGGTGGCGAAACGGCCTAGACGCATACCGTAAGAATTGGAACGAGGTGTCTCTAAAAAAAGGGTGCCTGGAAGGATTAAGGGGAGGCCTTTGCTCAACCGAGGGAGAGTTTAAGCTAATTTAAAAAAAACATTCTTGTAGGCAGTTAAACAAAGAACGCATGGTCATCGATATCCGTGGTCATTTCTGATCTAGGAAAAAATGGTCCCGAAAAATCACAAAATTTTTCTTCGACTGCTATTGCCCAGAACGACAACTATTCATTATTTATAAAAGATTCCCGAAATTAAAAATGTTAAAAAATCTAGTTGCAATCAGCAGTGCGATTCTGTAACCATCTCACCATGAAAACTTAGGTGAAGTGAGCGTGGAGTGAACTGGCAGTGTCATCTTACCAGATACTAGGGATTGACCAAGCATACATTTACAATCATAATCGAGATTTTAATAATATTTTTTTAGCCTAATCCTATTGATATTTTTATATAATTCAAAGCTAGTATTTTAGTGGTCAAAACATTAATATTTTGTGGGGTTTTACTTACAATAAAATAGCAAAACAGAAGCGCAGTCAGAATCTCAATCCTGTTTTTTTTTTATTTTTTCCCTAGTCTAGTAAGTCCTTATATAGACTGAGGCGCGAGCGCGTCACGCACAAACAGTAAATAAAATTAAAACATTCACGTTTATGACAGCTAGACTGATGAAAATACGCATCGACATTGTTTGGTTATTATGAGCAATTGTAGATCGAGTCTAGTAAAGACTGCCACGATGTTCAGCGTTGTTATTAACCCAAATCTATTGAATTAGAAGAGATAACCGAGTGTGTCAAGTCATCGAGTGCTAACGGATGCCTAGCTGACGGACCATAGAATGTAATCCCACGTAGTTTGTGTGGCGTGATCACTCCACCCGATTCACGACACTAAATGTCGTAAATCGGGTGAAGTGAAGGTGAAGTGATAAGATCACGCCGCGCTTGCGCGTTAATCACTGTCATTATCACATTGCAGATTGCGTGATCACTTCACCTTCACTTCACCCGATTCACGACATTTAATGTCGTGAATCGGGTGGAGTGAAGGTGAAGTGATAAGATCACGCCGCGCTTGCGCGTTAGTCACTCATTATCACATTAGAGATTTGTTTTTACATATTTAACTTGTAAGGCGTCATGTATAAGAACATTAGGAAAATGCAATACCAACGTCAAATAAGTGCAAATATTTTATCGCTCATCGCGCGCCCGTGTTTGCACTGCACCTCTAGTAACCCTTAAATGAAGAAGTGGTTGGTGTCAACCCTGAAGTGTATGTATGGTCCCTAATAGTGCATAACGTAGTAAGTACCTACACTCCTTTAGAATATAAGTAAGCAGTTTACATCAATGCGCATTGTAACATAAATTCACTAGATATTCATTAAAGTACATTCTATCAAGCTGGTTGTCTAATTCTAACGACCCTTGAACCCCCAACATTTCATGGCGACCTTCGATGTGGCGACCCTGCCTTAGAGTCTGCCAAGGGGCAGATTAAGCAAAGTTTTCGTTGAGCGATTTTCAAAATGTGTAACTCTAAAGTAGAAAAAGACGAGGTATTCGCCAATCAAAACGCGGCTGGTGGAGGTGTTGACGCCGAGGTGGTGTTGCCATGGTTACGAGATTCGAGTGGAGTGATATATGGTACATTCCGAATTGCACTGTAATCGACTACCTTGACCCCAATTCTGCTGTATGGTATTTATCTATTATTCCCCGCATAATCTTACCACGCCGTACGGTTGTCAAGCGTGGTATTTTGACAGTTCAAACCGGTTTCGGTCATTGTGTCATAGAGAATACGTTAATAGCAGATGTAGTGATTAGGTTATTAAGGAATTGACGTGGTTTCGAAGTAATGAATCATTAAGTGGTCATAGTGAATTAGGGCCCTTTTCTGAATTAACGTGAACGCGATAACGATGTCCCGTGAATCGACATATATGAAGTCATGGCATGTGCCATCTTGCGATAACGCCGACTACCGACCATGCCCTAAATTAATAATTATCACCGATCTTTAAACTAACGTGGCATTTTCGAAATTGTGCTTCTGGCTACAGTCGCCACCTTACCAAAGAAGAGGAAATTCGTGGTGTATACACAAATAAATACTATAATCCAACCATGAGTAACTATTCAAGTGAATAGGTATATTACTGACTCTCAGCTGCCATAGTGGTCATTTATCTAAATCGGAAAGCAAATTATTCATGTGAGCGATGATGACTTAATTCGGAATGAGCCATATTTCACGCCGCGCAAGCGCGTTAGGCGCTGGCGAATGTTTTGACCACTAAAATACTAGCTTTGAATTATATAAAAATATCAATAGGATTAGCATTAAAAAATATTATTAAAATCTCTTTTATGATTGTAAATGTTTGCATGGTCAATCCCTAGCATCAGTGGGATGACACTGACAGCTCACTCCACGCAAGTATTCACGGTGAGATTTTTACAGAATCGACATGCAGATCTCAGCGACAATCAATGTCAAAAGTGTAAATTAGACAGTATTTTTAACAGATTGAGACCACAGAGTACATTTTATATAGCCGAGAATTGAGACTGAGATCAGACTGTGAACGTTCTTAAAATTTTGAGATGTTTTACAAAAAATGAAAAATAAACTCAGTCCCTATACAAATGCTCAAGTAGGTGTTAAGGGGGAAGAGCTAAGGTAGCCCGCGAAATTAAATTTTTCTTAAGGTTTTTGCAATTTTCAAGTCAGTGTCAGGTTGTATCTTGATCAAAATATGATTCGCGACCCTAGTAGATATGTATTTACAGAATGAATCAAGATACAACCTGAAATGACCTGCAAATTCCAAAAAACGTAAGAAAATTTGAATTTCACGGTATCCTACCACTGCGCATTTACCTTAATTCCAAATATCAACGCCATTCATGAATCTTACATACCTACTTACTATTTATTCGAAGTAAACTCAAGATTGCTATCGTTTATATTTAAACCTTTCTAGTTTAGTTAACGCCAGAAGTTCAGAACCCATAAGATTGGGAATCAAAATTGTTGACAGAGTTGCCAAGAAATCCCAACATTTGAATTCAAACTCCAAGTAAGTTGCTAATACTTTGCTTAGATCATAACGTTTATTGGACAGTTTGAACCTGGGTTCATGTCATAATTGTGGTCCGTCGTTCACGATGCTACTTAAAAGGTTAGAATACTAAAATCATACATTAATTAGTAACACTGAGTCGTACGCACATCGCTTCGATGTTTAGAAATTGTTAAGTAATTGATTGTTAATTTAACTGATGCGAAGCATAGCATTCGGAATCTAATAGAAAACTGACACGCGCTACTCCCACGTCGGCTCGCGTGTTATTAGTTACTAACGCGTTATTAACTAGTTTGTGATTGGTTGCTACGTGAACGGAACGCTATATAAACACTAGTGCTGTAACATTTTGGTTACTCATTCGTGATGTGAGTTTGTAACTTGAGGAACGAGTAGCGACGCGGATGGGCAGTGACTAGTGAGTCTGCAAACTATTTCTCTGTAGGGCATGCAATGCTAATAAGATCAAACGCTAATAGGTAAATCAAGCGAATAAAAGGTAACTTCAGATTTAACATCAGAGGACAAATCTGAAGGCCAATTCTCGTAATTTAAAACGTTAAAAATCTAGTCGCAGTCTCATCTCAGCGACAAAGAAATGTCAAAAACTTGTTAAAATGTAGGGAAATTTGAAGTATTTTTTGACAGATTGAGACTGAGATCAGACTGTGAACGTTGTTAAAATTAGTGGAATTGCCCCTCTGTTCATTGAACTATAATGGCGGGGTAATTCCAACATTATGAATCGCTTTCATTTCGACAGTTCAAGAACATTCATTGCATTATTTACATTTATAGGCAGCCAAATTTTTCGAACATATTTATTTTATTTATTTATTTTATAAATTACAGTTACTTACTTATACTTAAACAAGGCACACAATTAGACCTCTGGGGTCTGTCCTAGCATGCCATGGCCTGAGATTTGACCAACACGCGACCAATATGAAGCAATGGATTAGCGATATCCTTTAAAATGATTCAGATTGTGATTATTAGGATGCAGGTCATCTTTGTTACGTAAAATTAAAACAAATTCTAATGTAAAAGCTCTACCATTAGTATAAATAAAACTGGACTTCAATTTATTCTACTTCGTTGCTCATCCCAGCTCCTGAAAAATAAAAGTGAACTCTTTTCAGACTTCCTGAAATGGCGGTCAGCTACCTGCGAGCCACTGCCGACGATCTAATCAGGTCATCCAATCACGTCGCGGGCTGCTGCCGACGTCCGCTGCATCATCACCAAGCTTAGTTTTTATATCAGGGTCTCCATCATAACGTCACCTTTGTACTATTGAACTGAAAAATTGACTCGAAAATAATTTAAGACCAACAACGCTAGTTTTGGAAACAAATAAATTACGTTTTCCAAAAGTTGGTCTAAAATTATTTTGTTCAGAATCAGCTGGAGAATCAATTTCAGCAGTTGTTTTGAATC
This sequence comes from Luperina nickerlii, assembly GCA_963855955.1. Taxonomy (NCBI): domain Eukaryota; kingdom Metazoa; phylum Arthropoda; class Insecta; order Lepidoptera; family Noctuidae; genus Luperina; species Luperina nickerlii. The sequence goes on from OY979662.1 coordinate 14,351,909, forward strand.
ATGTTATAATCTGATTGCAGAGCGCAAAGAAAACTATAACAGCTTTGTGAGTGTAATTTTTTATTTTAAATGTGGACTTTTGCTTGACTCCTGAATTTGTTTCGTTGTTTCTTCTCAGGGATAAATAAAGTCCTCCCGGCCGTAATTCGGCCACGCGGCCAATCTCAACGGAGGCTAACCTTCGGCGCGGGTGATATTGTAGTGCACAAGTGTTTTTAAGTATAGTTAGATAGGAAAATAAATGTCGACTCCATCTAGTTTTTTTTTTTGTTATTTGACGTGTAAAAGTGATTCTGTTGCCCTGTTTACAGAATAAACCATTTCATTTCATTTTACTTATATCTTGAGCCTTATGGCGCTTCGGCTTTTCTCTACAGTTGTTCACAAAAATAAAGGTGGATCATAATGGACGTCTTCTTTTCGGCACCCTAATTGCGTACACTATCACAATCTGAATCATTTTGAAGGATATTGCTTCATATTTGAAAAATTTGTTTGCTCAACAAGTCAAAATGAAAGCCAGTGCTACTTTTAGTGTGTTAATACCCCCGCTGGTAAATTTTCATGAGGGTTTTCTGAAATGACGTTCGCCAGGTGGCAGCACTGACACGTCAGGTACAGACATCTGTCAAAGAGCCTATATTTTCTTTAGTCTTGACTGAATGATGAACGAATGAATGAATCGAATGATGAACGTCATCATATATTTTATATTGGAAGACCTCTTGTCACAGCAGTGGTGCCAACTGGTGTCGTAAATTTTCACGAAAACCCTCATTAGATGTATTTGATAGCAAATTATTTTGTTGATAGACGGGTTTATTTATAAACGATGATTAAAGAAAAATGTATGGTTAAACAGTCCCTAATCACTACTTAACTTTAAACAACGTTTATGAATAAAGGGAAAAGAAACTAACTCTTTGGTTACAGACGACTTGTGGCGCGATTTACTTTCATTCGTTTTTTATCAAATGTAGGTATTATTTTCATGAGCTGAATAAAATCTTCAAGTGAAATTCCATTTAGCAACTCGAAGCAAACATAACACTGATTCAAGTAATCGAGTCGGGAGCGTATTTTAAACTACTTACCGCAGCAAATTCTAGGAAACATTCATGTAAAGCAAGTAAGCGAAAATTTACAAAAATTCCAGGAATGTTCTATGCGATAAGTTGAACAAAGTTCAACTAGTGTTTGCCACAAGTTGGATTTTCAGTTACAGTTAACAAGGAGTTGCATTTTAACGAAACACAACTTTAAATTGGCACAGTTCCTAGTGTATCGCAGTTTAGAAAGAGAAAGTCAGACACTGATTCACATTAATTTCCAGGTATTGTAGGTATCCACGCATATATTTATTTAAGTTTACATGCACAGTATTATAGACTCCCAAGGCGTTGTACAGAGCAATTTAAAAAACATTATTCATACTGTTTACGCATGTTGTTGTCAATCTGCGTCTTGCTATCAGACAAGCTTTAAGCGCTCTTTTCTTTGGAGTACCTACTTCCGCACCCAATATCAAAATTAGCACGTCATCTTCGGACGGCCAATGAGAGGTCCTCAAGGAAGTCGTCAAAGAAGCACCAATAGGAGCAGTTTACGAAGACTTCCGAGTACTCCTTCGCGGAACGATAAAAACGCTCGGTTTCTTCTTAAAACTAACACATTTGGATCGACCTTGCTCTGTATAGCTTCATTCTCTCAAACTTTAAATTATGACGAGCCCTATTGTACCATTCACTAACTCAAAATTGAAATACATCAAATTTCTAATATTTTCACCAAGAGTTATCATTTTACTCTCAACCACAACCACACCTTGAAGAGGAAGACGCTTAACGCAAGAACACATACTTATCTAATTACCAGCTGCGCCCCGCGGTATTATCCGCGTAAGTTGCGATTCCAAAAAAAATCTGGAGAGGGCTACCCTTATCACGTATGTGTATAAAGAATAGCCTACAACTTATTCTCAGACCTACAAATATATATACCTGCACATAAAATTTCATTAAAATCGGTCAAGCCGTTTCGGAGGAGTTCGATAACAAACACTGACACGAGATTTTTTACACTTATGTGATCGAAACCGCGGGGCGCAGCTAGTAACACATATTACTTACTAGCAGCGCCCCACGGTGTCACCCGCATAAGTTTCAATCCCGTGGAAATATCGGGATAAAGAGTATTACATGTGTTAATCCTGGTTATAAACTATATGTGTACAAAATTTCATCCAAATCCGTTCAGTGGTTTTTGAGTGAAAGAGTAACATCCATCTATCCATCCTTACAAACTTTCGCGCTTATAATATTAGTAGGAAAAAGGATTTTTACTTCATCTAGAGTACTAAAAGGTAACACCAACACAGAATGTTTGTTCTTAGTGGTTTTCAATGGAGTTCCGAAAGAAATCCAATTTACATACCTACACAGTACCTAAGTACCTAATAATTTGTTCCCGACTTCAAATTCATATTTCCACGAGTTTAAAAATATTGGCGGCTCGAGTGGAAGTTTGCGAGAAAGTTAGTGTAAAGTCATTCAGGTTGAACCATTGTTTCGTACAATCTGTTACTGGTATAAGGATAATGTTTACTTTGGCTATGTATGCGGAGTTAATAAAGCTATCCTTAGAAGGAATGTGTTCTCCCATAGAATACGACACTGACGGCAAATGTCCAACGGCAAAACGTAAGTTGGTAATCGCAAAGATATAATAATTTAATAAAACTTCAAATTACCGATTTTTGGACGTTTTCCTTCACTTATTCTGTTTGGCAAGAAACAAGGGAAAACCTTGCTTCTTGCCAAATTTCATTATTCTAGGTCAACGGGAAGTACCTTATAGGTTTTGATTTATGTGCCAGTATCAAAATATTATGTCGCATAAATGGCCGTATTTTTTGAAGTGAAAACTTCTTTAGCGGCGCTGTGTACTTTTTTTGGAATGGGTAAAAACTTCTAAATTCGCGTCAGGTCACGTGACCCTGATCGAAAATTCGTAAGACGTGACGCGCGTTGTTGAGGACAGCGCCATCTATGCACATCGGGAAGAACTACGAGGGCCTCGCGTACTAACTACGTAGGCCTCGCGTACTAACTGCGTAGTTCATCCAACAACGACGAGATGGCGCTGAACCACGGATATATAACTGACGACGAGCAAATCTGAATAAATTCCTTTCACGAGAAGAATAAACCAGTCACTTTGGTCATCATACCTGATTTGCAAAAAACCCTATAAAATAAGGAACACACCTTAACACGCGTGTTTTGTTTATAAGACGATTCACAAAATACACTCGTAATTGTTCAAGTTTTCACTTCTGTCGGCACTACCGGAGTGCCAGTTTTTTTTTATTGCGTTGACTTAGAACCTTGATTTCTTTAGAGTTTCAAGGGACTGTAGACCTACGTATTTAAATTAATTTCAACTTGATATCTCCACGCGTTCCTGAGAAAAAGGGTCTTGAAAGACTGACAGACGGACGGACAACGGAGTGATTCTAGTAATGGTTTCGTTTTTATTACCATCTGAGGTACGGAAGGAACCCTACAATTCAAATGGCTAAACCGCCAATTACCAAAAATTCGAGTTTTTATTTAAATCCTACCCTAGTCCTGTCAAACAATACTAATATTATAAAGCTGAAGAGTTTGTTTGTTAGTTTGGTTGAACGCGCTAATCTCTGGGACTACCAGTCGGATTTCAAAATATTTTTGGATTTAATAGCGCAAATCTCTAGGAAGGCTACTTAACATCACGCTAGGACCCTTAGGAGCCGAGCAAAAACCAAAAAACTCAGAAAAAAGGTAAACGAATTAAAAGCGCAGGCAGGCGATGCGACGGGGTGGGTCGGGGGAACAAGAAATTTCACGCGGACGAAGGCGCGAGCAGAAGCTAGTTAAAATATATAATAAACTAGTGGATCCGACATACAGTACCCGGCGATAAATATTGCACATCGACCTTTACCTTTTTTTAATTTTATACAAAGAATAAAAATAATTATCAAAAGAAGCAAACCAAAGAAAAAAAAAGAAGCAAAGCAATAGTTTTAACAGCTCCTAATAGATACCGGACTATTTGAATTTCGTGCGACAGAGATAACGTTCTACGAAGCCGAAATTAGCCGATTGTCTCTTTCCAAAGGTCGATGTGCAATATTTATCGCCGGGTACTGTACGTTGTCCTGTCCAAAGGGTGAGTTCATACAAATATCCCAAAGAAAAACTGGACGTTCAATTTTACGTAAAATAATTACTTAAATAACATAATATAGTATATCAATAATTAGTCAAGATAAAGTTCTCTTCCTCTCTCCTACTACGCTGTGCCCGACCGTGTCCACAATATTCATACCTTTGTTAAACCTACCACCTGAGTTCACATTAAATCTATAAATTAATTTAAAAAGTTCAGTTTCTAATTTATAAAGGTACACCTACACCAACAGCACATGTAAATAACATATCTTAAGTACCTACTACAGGTAACAACCTACACAATCGCCACTTACAGGTTAACACAGAATCAATGAATCTCAGAAATAAGTAGGTGATAACACATTATAATAATAAAACTAAAGCCTCTAGAATTCAAAAATTATAGCAAATTACTTCTTAAAATTAAGATTAAAAACATAGGTAAATGAAAATAAAATAGCACAACAAAAATTACTAGACGAACAATATCCACAACAAATCAGTATGAAAAGCAACAAAACTAATAAAAGACCCTAAAATACTTCACTCCGGTGACGGCGTGTCTCCTCTCCAGCCGAGCAGAGTCGTGTTACGACACACAAAGGGAAATGAAGCAGACCGTCACCACTCGAACATCAAAACGGACTCGACGCGAAAATGCGTTTTGCGCGCCTTTTTATTTTAAATGTTTTTTACATTCACCTATAGTTATTGATTCCAGTATTCACGGTGACTTTTAGGCGTGTAACGTGATTACTTTGCTTGTGACTTGTTACACAGGTCATTGTTATGATGTATCGTGAACGCCCTTTGCCCAGGACAGCGCAGGTCAATAAAAAAAAAATATCGTGTTTGCATGGCAACTGCAACAAAAATTGACTCTCAATTTCTTTGTGTTGTCAAAAGCCAAAAAGGCCTTTTGTACACACAAGTTTTTCTTGTCGTGAAAAAGTACGGTTTAGTCGCTGTATGTAGGCACAGTCGTCAGTGATGTTTGGATCACTATGGAAGCTTCCGTGTATACGTACCTAACTAACGTAAACTATTTTAACTTTATCCAACGGTGTAAACGTCATCATCGTATCTTTAGATTGCCTACATCCATCATCATCTTAAATACCACATTTAATAGCCACCTAACACGTACGACGTATTATAATGAAAGGTCTAACTTGACGGATTTTCCCCCCCACCGACCCTTGCTCGATGTAGTGCCAGCCCGCGCCGCAGCTGAGCCTGTAGATTTAAATTCCCGACTCTGACCTCTGAGTTTGTTTCGGCATTTCTTCTCAGAGTAGTCAATTAGGAAATGCCGGCCCCATCGTTCGTTAAATAATCATAATTCGATCCAGCCTGTCCCAACTTGCTGCCCTCCCCCCAGCGACGCCCTAAGCCGAGGCTCGTACCCCACAGGGGGTGCCCTTAGCGTGTAGTCGCTTAGTTTATTTAGTTAGTTTTAAGCCCCTGGCTGGAGGCTTTGAGATCTCTCAAGGCAGCCGCAGGATTGTCCGGTTAAGTAGTCACGACCTCTCAAGGTCAACTACGAGATGCCATATTATAAAAAAAAAATAAAAAAAAAAAAGACGGATTTCCCTATTCATATTTTTCTCTATGAGTTTCGCTTCATACAGACGTTCCCATTTAAACAGTGCACGTCTACGTAGCTCAAATTGGTTTGTTTTGTAGTGTTCTAAATTTAGGTTTACTAGACACACTTTATTTTTTTCTCCTTTATCTCTAATTTCCATATTTTAATGTCATGCACACCTGTTATTTGCACTGTTACTGAAATGCCAACTTTAAATGTTAATTAATTTGAATTATAAGTGTCTGCGCTGTTGGTGTGTTTATTCTAAATAAATACAAGCTTACACGATTTTTCTACCGCGCGATTAACACGCCTCACTAAAATCACCCCGTTGCGCGTTGGTCACCTTCTGCACATGAAAGGGGCACCGTTACCTCTCAAAAGACCATTCCGGAGCCCCCTCTGGGCAACGCCCTGGAGGCCTTTTGTACGCACACGTTTCAAGTCAGTCACGTTTCAGTCAAAAGTGTTATGGATCACTGTGGAAGCATATAGATGGACCCGTATGTACACATTGTACACACGGCTACACATCAGCTATAGATTTCCAGTTTTAGCTAACCTCGCAATATGTAGGTTTTTCGTACAATCAGAAGTCAGCTTATACTAGTTATGTATAGCTTGATGTGTAGCGGTGCGTACAAAGGGTCGTAAGCCATAACAAACATCATTCTATCGAACACCAATCCCACTCGTCGATTGAATTTTTAATTTTTTTGTGTGTTACAATGCTTTGATTCTGTTCACATGTAAGGGTCGGTTGTTTCAAACGGTTGATTAACGTAACATACGTACGTCAAATATTAACGAGAACGTAATCGTAATTATTTGACATAAGACATCATTTTTCATATTACGTCAAGGTCGATTTTGGTAGTTTTTGTTCAAGCATCCTTTAGGGCTGAATCCAAGATCGTCCCGGACGAGAGAAATCTTAAACAGTTTTAAATAGTTTAACTAGAGATTTTATAGCAAACCGTACCCATATATAAATTTCGTGATTTATTATGATGTATTAATGTACTATGAAAGCAATTGAGTACCAATTGAACAAAATTCCTCCAAAGCGGTACAATGTCAGATCAAAAGGGAAATTGCCATAATTACGCGCTGGATTGGCTCTTATCGATCGTAGTCTAGTTTGTTTGAAGGCTGTAAGATAATGCTACCCATCTTCTTGGCAAAAGCTAGTACTCAATATACAGGGTCAAATAAAATTAGCTAGCGAAACTCTGCAGACGTCATCTAAACACCAAAATAAAATAAAAAATATGTGTTGGTTTTTTTGGGGGGTCAACGACCGCTTCCTGATAGTTTTGTTACTTGAAGTAGGTATGTGTTGAGAAAATCTGTTTTCTTTTGTTTTATCGGTTTTAGTTTAATCGATATCAAGAACGTCTGTAAAATTTAGACAAAAAAAATGTTTTTTTTTTAACTAATATATTAAGTGACTACACAAAACGCTGTAAGTATGTCGTTGTACCCACAAAACAAAAACTTTTTTTTTTTTTACAATCTTTACATATCGATACCGATCACATCTGCGGCGTTTCGCTAGCTAATTTAATTTAACCCTGTATTTATTAGATTCCACAATGTGAACTTAGGTGGTAGGTTATGGGGGGGGGGGGGTTCCGGAATTGGTCTTTTAAGAGGAACGGGGACCAACCCTATGTGCTGATGGTGATCACGGGGGTGGTTTTAGTGAGGTAAAAATCCCACACTCCCCGACCTCCCTCCCCGGAGGTCGGGTGCCTTGTGAAAGTTTCCCCCCGACAACAAAAAAAAAAAGGTGGTGGTTTTACAAGGACATGATCATTGTGGGACTCTGTCGGGCACAGCGAAGTAGGAAAGAGGAGGAAGACTTTGCTTCGACTAATTAGTTGGTATTCTTATGTCTGGTTTCAAAGGGTAGGTATTCATAACCGGGGTTTATTCAGTCATCTATCTATATCGATATCTGTACCTATCTATGCTAATAATAAAGCTGAAGAGTTTTTAGGGTTCCGTAACTCAAAAGGAAAAAACGGAACCCTTATAGGATCACTTTGTTGTTCGTCTGTCTGTCTGTCAAGACCCTTTATCTCGGGAACGCGAGGAGATATCGAGTTGAAGTTAAAACCACATTCTCAGGTCTATAGTACCTTGAAGCTTTGAAAACATCAAACTTCTAAGTTAACGTAAAAAAGATACGGCCGTTTATGGCGCAAAAAACGTATAATTCGACACTCTAAAGAGAATCAAAATTTATAGGGTACTTCACGTTGACCTAGAATCATGAAATTTGGCAAGAAGCAAGGTCATGTAGCACAAGTAAAGGAAAAATCCAAAACCGTAAATTTGCAGTTACCTACATAAAAAAAACCCGTGCTTATCTATTTACATACCTCCAAATTTGTACGGAGCTCTCGGTGCGCGTGTCCGACTCGCACTTGACCGGTTTTTTATTTGTTTGTTTGGATGCGCTTATCTCTGGAACTACAAGTCGGATGTGAAAAATATTTTTGAATTTGTTAGCAAACAACACACACAACACACACGATACTCACAACAAACACACACACACTACACTACACATACACACACACACACACACATCACACTACGACTATTAGGAGCCTAGAAAAAACAAAACAAAGCACAAAGAACGCTATGCGAAAAGTAACTAATATACTAGCACCGGCAGGCGATGCGATGCGACGGGATGAGTCGGGAGAACAAAAAATTTCACGCGGACGAAGTCGCGGTCTAGTTAAGTCGTTAGTTAAGAAATAATTGCTTAAATTAATGTATTTAAAAAACTTTGTCGAAACAATAAAAGTATTGAGAAGATTATAGACTTTATGTGAGGAACTGGCCGTGTCACAATGCGCGGGTTAGGAAGACATCGTCTACTTACCTATATTAATGTGTTGCCATGCTCAATTCGATTCGTACATAATAACATTTTAGCTTAGTTGGATGGACTACATGATTCACAAATTCTTCAGGAGGCTTCTCTCAGGAATAGGGCATAAGTTTGAAGTTAGGCTACCTGTTGTGAGACTTCCAGGGTTCCTATTTCGGCACACAATTCAAATTCAAGTAAATACCTAACTAAGCAATAATTATATCTGCCAGTAATAGGTACATAAATATTTTGAAAATTTGACCGCATTGCCTACGGTAACTACGGTTTTGTGACGTCTTCCGAGTAAAATGGATTTGAACATTTATAATATTGATTTGGTATATTACATTATACCAGCGGACATTTTCCTATTTTGTGTCTTCTCGTACAGGGAAGACACGTGCTATGAACACCACACCTGCTCAATACATAGATATACAGGGTTATTGGTAAAACATTAACAACCTCCTAAGAGGTCATTGTACTCATGACTATGAACAACTTTTACTATGGGACCAAACCCGAAATCGCGCGCGATTTCAGGTTTGGTCCCATAGTAAAGGTTGGTCATAATGATGAGTACAATGACCACTTATGAGGTGAGAATGTTTTATCAATAACCCTGTATTTGCAGAATTACAAATATCAATCCAAGCATTCATTACCACATAATATATAGTGTCACGCTTATAATCTCCGAAGAGTTAGGTAGAGGTGCAACTATAGAACACCCACATAGAGGTTTATTAACCGTTCCATGTAGCAGCGAGCTATAACTTCACAACTAGTTTAATGAACTATGTATTATCTTACCCGCTTGTATCCTTCGCAGTAGAAGTTCGGTATGTTTATTAGGAAGGACACAGACCTCAGCATAGGATCGAACTTCTCGCCAGGAGTGTACTTTCCGGAGCGAGGCAGGCATAGCTCTCTGCCCTGCAACGTATTTGTATAATTAGATAGATATGTAGTTTATATATATACCCCCTTACTAATGAACGGTATAGCGTCTGTATAGTTACGCAACGCTTTGTTTTGTTCTATCGTAACTCAAATTACTGACGACTGAAAGAGAGAAATCGGTGTGTAACTATTCATCTGATATAATAAAGTTTATTAGTAAGGGGGATAGTTGTTTACATGTAGTATAGTATGTTATTAAAACGAACATATTATTATGTAAGTTGAATATTATGTATTATTGGTTAACGATCTTCGCGGGTGGCTGACCCTGGTGGTGAAAGACCTATGTTTGTCCAGCAGTTAACTGTTTTAGGCTGATTATGATGGTGATGATAGGCCACATAAGGCAGATCTTATACTGCGACACGCCCCACATTGTTAGCAAATAACTCGGTATAAATGTATTTACACGCGTAGTCTGGAACGCATCGCGGTATGTGATTGGAACGCCTAATTGGAACTCAGCTCATGAGCAATATCTATAACTTTCGGGGTCTTGTTGTATACAGCGTGGCGGTACAATGGTGACATTAATTTAACACACATATACGTTTTCACATTTTCATTTCATGAAGAAATTATGTTTCCATTAAACGTTATTATTTGCGGATTTATTTAAAGTTTTCTAAAATAGCATTTTGGAGCAACCTGTACTTAAAGAACTGTCGCGCAGCGGTCATTTGCCGAGGTCACGGATCATAACATCGCATCAATGAAATTAAAATAAATAAACAATACTTTAAAGTAACGTGATATCCCTTTGTCGGCGAGCGGGCGGCGCAGGCGACGCGTGCCCTCCCCCCACCCCGTCGCGTCGCAGCGAAATCTAATTCTTTTTTTTGCATATCTAGTGCTAGCCTAACTCGTGCCCTTGACACACTTCTTCACAGTAGTGCACATAATTACGTCGACTAATTTTGTGAATGTTTCCGCGAAAAAGACGCTTACCTATTGTTTTATTTATTTATTTTTGTGTAATAAACTAATGAGTAATTAGATTATGGTACTGCGATAAAGACGCTATGTTTTGTTTTCGTTTTCTAATTTAGTAGGTACGTTGACATCTCTTGCGATACGGGCGCTTTTATTTGTGTTATTAGTGCTTGTGTAAACTTGTGATCGTGATGGCAAATACACCCGAACTACACAGCAGCTGAATATGCGGACATGATTCTAATTTACGGAGAATGTCGTCAAAATGCCGCTCTTGCCATAAGGACATATCGCGAGAGATATGGCGGTTCAAGACAATGCCCTACTAATCCTCGCACTATTATAGGAGCTCTTCAGCGCATCCGCGAAAACCGGCCAGTGGATCCTAGGTTCTAAAACCAACCCAAAACTAGCCTCAGTTCATCACAGTACCGTCCATACGATATTAAAGCGCGAAAAGTGGCAGCGCGTGAAGCGACGCGTTGCCGCTCCGAGTTAACGTGAGCCAGCGTAACGTAGGTAAGTAATTTCATGAATGATTTTTTGCAAGGGTGATCCCAATTTTAGTTACATTTTTATCATTTAGTTTGTTTGAAAAAATTTTTTTTTTCAATTTACGCGTTATTTTAACCTACTAAAATTAATATGATTAAAGGGCACTAGCCCTACACGTGTGTTAAATTAATGTCACCATTGTAGCGCCACGCTGTATAACGATTACTACAAGACAACTTTTGGACGGACAAGACAATAAAATAAATACTTCACAATCCTCCTGCCATGTCATAAGGACTTACCACACCACACCCACCCCAAGAAACTAAGGTAGGTCTAGGTACCTACTTATCAGAACACATTTTTCATCATAAAATATCTAGTATCTATGGTTTTACATCGTGATCTACATATTTTTACTTCGACCCGTCCCGTCCACGACTTGATAAAACATCGAGATGACTTTATTATAATGTAAGCTTCACACTTGAGGCGGTGGGACGGCTGAGGGAGAGAGCCTCCCGTCCCAGCTGCCGCGGGAGACGCTCCGGGCGTCGGGAGCCGCGCGACGACTCCCGGCCACCGTAGGCGCGGGCCTGCGAGCGGTGAGTAATGGGTAGCTCACCGTCCGATCAGGACCAGGCCCGTGCCGGACGGCGCGTACGTGTTCCACGCGCGCCTCAAAGAGATGTCAGCATCATTCGGAGGGGCCCGTCAGGGCCGAAGCCTGCCGGGTCAGCGGGATTGATTGGATTCCGAAAGGGTTAGGTACCGCTGGCTCGGACCATAAAGGGCTAAGGAAGGAACACGGGTGGGTTTTAGTCAGTAAGAGTCTGACACTCCCTTCCGCTCCACCCAGAGCGGGGGGGCCATTTGATGATTTCAAATCCTCAAAAAAAAAAGCTTCACACGTAACGTGTTATAAGTACACATATATTCTGCGATTTCGCAGCCGGTCTCTGCAGTTCAGAGCGCGCTTCTCCCGGTCTGTTCTGACTTTTGGTATCAAAATTCACTAGTGCAAAGTGATGGTGTAGTAGATAGGAACAGAATTAACGTTGGATGTATGAAATGGCGGCAGGTCACGGGGACAATTTGTGACTCCCACATTCCTCAAACACAAAAGGGATGAATGAAAGGTAATTGCATAGTGATAGATTATCCAAATTATAGGTATTGTTATTGTTATCATAAGTATTCCTTGTCTGTAAAAGTGGACTAGCTAAAATATTAAGGAATAATGTAGCGAAACATAGAGAATATTCCAAACGGATATCCACCTTTTATGTCGTTGATATATAAAAGGGGGAGCTCCAAGTGGCAGGGACGATTCTTGTTCGAGATGTTGACCAGAACGGAGCTCCGGCCTATAGATGTTCAGTTGATTAGTACTAGTGACGTTATTATGTGATCGACAAGATGTCACGTAAGTTATGGCAATATAATAAACCTGTTGATAGAATACTTTAATACTGTTTCCGTGGAGTTTCTTGTCCTTCTTCACCACGAGGACCTAGATTTGGAACGGACGACTAGCTTTCTGATTATTTACTGACAAGCCTTAATTGAAATAAATGTCTGGTCTTCCCTAAATATATTTGGGTAATATATATATATATATATACGAAACTATGCGACCGCTTCCACTAATGCTGCCGTGTAGTGCTGTGCAGCTGTGTAGCGGAGCAAGCAAGATGTGCTATAAATGTGCCGCCGCGAGGTAGCTGTGCGAGGAAGATGCGCAGCTCGAGCTATGCGATGCATCGATAGTAGAGCAGGCACGGGGAACACTCTGCTCTGCACATAGCTACCCACTTGTGCATCCATAGCTCCCATCCATAGCACGCATCCTCCCATATAAAAAAACATAGCTTAGTTGAATCCGTTTCTACCAGTGCTATGCTATGTGTACCAATGAATATGATTAGTGGATATTAAACGCATCCATATCAACGTAGCATAGTACGAGTACATCTCTGGTAGAAAAGCAGCCTTAGCGGGATGTATGGTGTTACAAGAATGAATAACAGAGGTGCTACACGAATGAATAACATAATGAGTTATTCTAATCTGCACAATGGATTTTGAGGTTTTTACCGTAATTTGAAGCAACTTAATATTTAATTTAGATGATAACTCCATGTTTTGACATGTCGCCATTGTACGCGTGTGAAGCCGGGGCGTGTCGCTAGTGAGTGAATAATAATATTACTCGTATGAAGTAAAACTGTGAGGATTGGAATCCTCCTGTGTCTTCTTCCGATACCCAGTCCTCTTTTAGAAATCTCCTAGAAGAACTACGGGTTTGTCTATAAATCACGGTAATACTGCTTATTTAAAAGATCGCTTTTAGCGATAAGACCGCCAATTGCAACCCTTTGTAAATTTTCTGCATTTATATCTGTAATTTATATAGTGTAGGTACATAATAAAGAGTGGTCTATGCTATTCTATTTTATTCATTCCTAATGGATTCCTAAGAAAAACTCTACAGACTTTTAATAATATAACAAAATGAAGCAGCGGATGAGATAAGTAGTTAGTACAAATGGTTCCGTTAAATGAAATAAAATATTAATAATAATTATCTTAGTCTACACTTCCGCGAAAGAACTCTTTTTTTTTTAAACAGCGAGTCTGTTTCTATGAATAAATAAACAGATAAGTACAACGCTAAAATAAACAAAGTCTAGCACTTTTAATTTTATTTACATATAACATTAATGGCAACTGCATAACTGATGAATAGAATATATTAGTTTTTGCATAGAAAGTAAGTACAAGTTACAGATGTTAAGTTTAAAATTATCCTAAACTAACTGCCTTTATTAAGGCATGCTGCAGGTAAGTTTTAGCTATAATAAATCGTAAAGACTCAATAATATAAATATTATAACACTTTCAATCAAATCAGTATAAGTTTACCATGTCAAGATAAAATCCAATCAAAAAGAAATGAAACAATTCTCACGCAAAAGTTTAATAACCATAATACGCTCCTGGGGTCCTAAATCGAGCCACCCTGCATTTATTTCTTTCAAGGCCTTTTCTAGGAATTTTTTTAAATGGTCGTGAATTCAAATTTGGAACGATGATGACACCAAAATGAAGCCCAGTATGACAGCTTCAAAACTGCATAAAAACTGTTTCTTTGAGTCATCATTATTTTGGTGTTTTAGGCCTTTATACATGAACGTTGAACTTTTTACATGAAATTGCACCGTGGCTGGACTTAGGCGTCCGTATGATTAAATTCCATGCGACGGATCCTAGCTTGCGCTATAGGTACTAAATAGTCAAGTAACTTAGAACTTCCGAAAAGCTCACGAGTCGCGATGCGGCACCGCTCGCTCGCTACTGATCACAGTTCTAAATTAACCTAACCCATTTGGTCGGGGAGCCGGTCTAGTTACTGCGACCAATTCGGCTACTGCCAAAACTAACAAATCGGGGACGGTTCACAATTTTATTTTACGGGTGATAAAATGAGACAGATTGTGAAGTGAACCATGTCGGTAAGTGCTGGCTCGTTCACAATTTGACGGTTTGACATGGATAGAATAAAAACTATCGAAAATTAATACCTTTTATTGTAAGAATGTAAAGTATAGTTTACATTTTCGTAAAATAGATTATAAACTAAAGGCAATTTTAGACAGGGTCAGTGCACAAGTCAGTTATCGGCGCCAGTGCCCGCGCCTAGACTGGCTTCTAAATATTCGTGTGCGAATTTACAAGCCAGCGCTGACTTCCCGCCACTGGATTGACTTGAAATCAATTTACACGGGTTTTTTTTCGGGTCAGCGCTGGCTTGTCTCGATTTCGGCGCCAGTCACTGGATCTGTCTAAATCTGCCTTAACGGTGTTTATACTCGTATATCAGTTATTCAGTTCGAACAACAGTGCTACGCATTGTCGCGCCTACGTCGTAGCGCTCAGAATAACCGTAAAGGCGTAGTAGCATAGCATAGCTGGCGTAGCGCTCTCATTCAATACTAATGGGAATACAATTTACAATCCCGTCTTCGCAGTTGAATACTGTACCCAACTGAGTATTAAATTGAGTTTGATAGATTGACAGATATAGTGACATTTCTACTTAAATACTTTGCGAAATCATAGAATAATGGCTTTGTTTTCATAATTGTCGGATAAGTTACGTAATTAGGTATCCTAATTAATTATACCCTACCACGAACCATTCTGGGGCTCATCTAGCCTACTTGAGAGTTGCACCGCAGCGCCATAATACGTATCTGATCCAAATGTTCCGCGCTCATTAAATTTGAAGTGATGCAAGTTTTCTAGGATACAAAAGTGTTTCCACGGCTGGGAAGTTTGTACTCTATTCTAATTTAATGCATTTTGGTTCCTGTTGCAACTGCAAATTGTTTGCGTCATACAAGCTTTGAACTTATTAGTGGTGAAATGTGAAACACGTATATTAAGCATAATATGTAGGTACGTATGCTCAACTAGTGCTTATGTTTTGTTCGTTTGCTCACGAGCAAGTATTACGGAGCATGAGTGGCAAGCGCCTGCGATACCTAATGAGACCACGATGAGTGTACCTACCATTGTTACTGTACGAATCAATTATTTTCTCGCTACTTAACGACTCCCTACCTAAGTGTGCATACACACGAGCGACACGTTGTCACGATGCGTTTCGCTCGTGTGTATGAGCACAGTTGTGAGATATTGAACTTACACACCTACACGCATAGAAAGGTACCATTACGGTGACATTAGCATAACAACTTTCTCCAACTTTTTTAATATTTAACATTAGAATTTAGCAAAGCCCTTAATGACTGCATGCATACGCCTGAAAATAACAAGGTTATCTAGGTACAAAGCTATCGTGACTAATTGACTATTCACTATCAGTAATAGGATTTCAAATGGATTAATTAGGATCACTGAGCATGTAATTATAATGGCTATTAACATGCATTCCCACGTATAACCATACAATGCGTCATACAGGTCTATTCACATAATTCAGGCGGTATAATCTCTAAGTCCGTCAACAAAGAAGCGGGCCCGTCCGAAAATTGTTGGCTCGCCAAAACAAGTGACAAATTAAATTTTTCGGACGATCAATAACATATCGGCCGTAGGGACATCTGTCAAATTATGTTGTCATTTATTCTTAATTCGAGACACAGAGTAGAATAATGTTCGAGACCCGAACTAAGCTTATGTCCGTAATGCTAAGGATACACATGCCAGTAGCTGGCACAAAAGTATGCAAGTAGCTTACATGTCAATCAGAAGCTGTTATGGCACACGGCATGCAAGCTGATTGGTGAATACCATACTGGTATGCCAGCTACTTGCATACTTTTGTGCAAGTTACAGGCATGTGTGTGGGAACCCTTAGTGATACGGAGCAAGAAACGCCCGTAACTTCGGCTGGAAGGACGGATTTCATGCCGTAGACCCACTAAGCGGTTCTCGGGACGCGGACGGACCATGCCCCGACAGTGGTTTAAAAAAACTGTATGTGTACATTTTATTTGAACTCGTTCTTACACATCCGTGTCCGGGCTGGCGACGGAGCTTCAGTACCTGCCTTGTGTGTGCCACGGCCCTGATATGTGTGGATAGACCTTTAGATTCTAATTATGAGGAAGCTTGACAAGCGTACGAAATCAATGCGATTCGAGTAATATTCTACGAAATACTTGAAGTCCTGGTAAGTAGTAATACGAAGAGTACGTCACGTTCAATTGAGCCTAATGGAATATTGCATGAAGCTGTGCATTTGTGCAAGCTTTCGAAGAACTACAAACTATGTATGTATATACAGCTATATTCTTGTCGAATAGGATAAACATGTTTTGTAGGTGGACCCCATTTCACATAGTTCGCAAAAACCGCCCCCAAATGAGACTCGGACTAGCACACGAAGGGTTCCGTACCACAAGGCAAAAAATACCCCAAAAATACACGTTATAAAACCACCTTTAATTTTTAACTGTATTTTATTTTTATCACTTGTTATTATAGCGGCAATAAAAATACTCTGTGAAAATTTCAACTGTCAACCTATTACGGTTTATGAGATACAGCCCGCTGACAGACAAACGGACGGACGGAAATCATAGGCTTAGTAAGGGTCCCGGTGGCATCCTTTGGGTTCAGAACCGTAACAAAAACTAAGTAATTTTAAATCATAGGTACGTAATGGAAGCCTTCCCTGTTTTTGAGAACCGAACCGTGCCAAATCAGCAAATTAGTTTTGATTGATGACGGGATGAAAAGTTACAATACTTACAATATTGTGAGAGGGAAAATAAAGATAAATAATATTTGATGACAGATTAAATTAAGATATGCTGTCAGAAACCGAAGTAACTATCTTTGGTAGAATTTTCGAAGCTTTAAATGTACAGACGCCAGCACATCAAGCTACTACAATCTGTCAAATTTCCTTAATAGATTTTCAACTTTATCATTATAGTATAAGGTTCAAAATTGATTGGGAAAATTTGACAGTTTCGGGTAGCTTGATGTGCTGGCGTCTGTACTATTCATCATAATTAGCCTACAATGTTCCCACTGCTGGGAAACAGGCCTCCTCTCTGTGCTCTCACAGAGAGGAGGCCTGTTTGCGTGGTGGGTTATGGCTCTGGCCCTCTGGCCAGAGCCATAACCCACCACGCGGACCCAGTGCGGGTTGGCGGATGTCAGGTGTCTTCATTGTCATCTTCTTTTGGTTCTACCGGTTTCCTCACGATATTTTCTTTCACCGTTTTGAGAACAGTACAAATGTGCAGCAGCAAATGTACTATTAGATTTTACTATTCAGCAAATATCGAAACAACTTCTTCGCATATTAGAAATATTTTTAAAGAGGATCTAGTTCCCAATGCGTCCTCCCCCCATTTCAGTTCTATTTTCAGGACCCCACTGAAGCTATACGAGTAGATATTAGAGTAACATATGTTCGACAGGCTGCAAGCAATCGATTTTGTCCGTCTTGTCTAATGGAATAAATAATAATGTCGATTGAAAAATAGATCTTGAAAAACATTAAATACCATCATAACTTAAGAGTAAAAGAAAATTGTGTTTCCACTTCATCATAGTTGTGTATGTATTGATTATTTTGATTACGTTATCCATACTAATATTATAAATTCGAAAGTAACTCTGTCTGTCTGTTTGTCTGTATGTTACCTTTTTACACCTAAATCCGTTTAATGGAAACGGATTTCGATAAAATTTGGCTGAGAGATAGATTGCATCCTGGGAAAGGACATAGGATAGTTTTTCTCCCGATATTCCCATGGGATCGACACTTATGCGGGTGAAACCGCGGGGCGCAGCTAGTACGTTGTATTTTAAATAATTTTAAATTTTGCTATAAGTTACTTTATCATTGTCAATTACCTATAGTATGAGGTATTGGTACGTTTCGACATCCAATCTGTAACACGTAATACATTGGGCTGATACTGGGTGGAGTATTGAAACCACGAAAACGACACCCATGATGAAACATGCGCGTTCGCACACAGCTCGGAGCACCAGAGAGTACTTGAAGAAAATATTTGGGTATTACAGTGGTCTCAAACCCATCGAGCACGCTTGAGACATTTAAAAAAAAAATACATTTAAATATTTTTAATTTTGTAAAACATGAAACGTTTATTTTCTCTCGGCTGTACTTACCTATCAAAAAGAGTAACCTAGATAAACTGGGTAAGACAGATTTTTTTTTTTAATTTGAATTGGGTTTGCTCTTGACTCTAGTCTAGGTCAGAGGTGACAGAGACAAAGTCGACGATGGAGTGAGCATAACCAGAAGAAGCTTGTTCACTCATACTTTGAAGAGATTAAAACAGAAGACGAACTAGCAGGGGATCGAGGAGTGGGGGGGGGTTGAGGGCTGTTCGGGGGATCAGACCGGATTAAAGGTATAGCCACCAGAATAAAGGGATCGGCAGCGTATTGCCTTTCGCCTCGCCGTCAAGAAGGGTGAAGGATGGACGAAGAGACATAAACGCGGGTACGGAGAGACGTAAGCGCGGGGACGACGAGCCGTAAGCGTGGGGACGACGGTGCGTAAGCGCGGGGACGACGAGCCGTAAGCGCGGGGACGACGAGCCGTAACCGCGGGGACGACGAGCCGTAAGGCGGTTCGTGAGCTTGTCTCGAGGCGAGGCGATTACGTTACGATTCCGATTAGTATGCGTTACAGTAGGGAGTTTCATACAAAGAATACCGAACGGCTCGACTGGATACGGTGCCGATCCCTTTCCGGTTTGATACGTGTGCTATGACCTTAAATCGGTATATGTAGGTATGTAGGTACGCTGTCTGTATAATTTAATTTCATTGAAACCGAATTATTGGAAACGAAACTCCAAGATAATATTATAATAACTATATATAACTTATTTATCAAAATCTCGTGTCACAGTTTGTTGTCGAACTCCTCCGAAACGGCTTGACCAATTTTTTGAAATTTTCCGTGTATATTTAGTAGGTCTGAGAATAGGTCATCGGCTAAACCCTAGGTGATAAGGGTGGCCCTCCCAGATTTTTTTTGGAATCTAAACTTACGTGGGTGAAAACGCGGGGAGCAGCTAGTAGGTATATTCATAATGTTCTTGCTTATGTACAGACGCCAGCACATTTATCGCTATAGCATAAGGTTCAAGGTTGATTGGCAAAATTTGACAGTTTTGGGTAGCTTGATGTGCTGGCGTCTGTATCGTACTTACATTCAGCATAAGGTTAGGAATTTATCATTTGTATTGATGGGCAGTCAGTCCAGCGAAGTGCTCCCTTTGTGTATAACATTCCCTATAAATCTTTAGGGGTATTTCTTTTTAACCATAGGTACGTTGAATAACTATTCATTAAGTGAGTAACTAGAATGATTGGATGATTGTCTAGGCTGTTCCTGTATGATTTCATTGAGTGTTTAATATCGTCTTGAACTATTCTGATTTCAAGGTCGTGATGTAATTGATAGTTTGTTGTTATGAATCAAGGAACATTAGTAACTTTCTACGCATTTGGAACTGGAAACATTATACGATCTTCGGTTACCATAAAGACTTCTTGGTTCAGCAGAAAATGTTACGGAAGCTGTTTCAGTAAACAGTTTCTCAGACACAAATGCAGAGAGATAAAATCTTTTGCAGCTGAACAATAACGAAGCATGCCAGTTTCGAACCGAATATAAAACAGCCCCGTGAAGTGGATTCATAATCCTACATAAAGAATAAACAGCAAATACCATTTCATTTCAAAGTATTAGCCTATTTTCTGTAGGCCTAGCACGAACGCGCAGAGTAAACGTAACGTAAATTCGAACGATTTTAAAATTGAAAATACCTACTCGTTTCGCAGATAATATGAACTTACTTAGTTTTAAAACTTTAATCATATCTGTGGGTGATACTAATTGTGTTTGTTGCAAAAATTTCATCCAAAACGTTATGGTATAGTTGAATGTACTATTCAAAAATCGTTACGTAAAGTGCGTTCGTGCTAGGCCCACAGAATAAAGTCCAATACTTTGAAAATAAATTATATTTCCTTTTTATGTTTTAAGTAGGATTATTAAACCACTTCCATCGACTGTTTTATATTAGGTTCAAAACTTCCTTGCTTCGTTATTGTGCAGCTACAAACGATTTTATATCACTTTGCATTTGTGCCTCAGAAACTTTTTCTTTACTAGCCGCGGGTAGATCGCACGGGCGATCAAAGGAATTAGCAAAAACTCTACAGAGCGTAGGATGGAATGTTACGAACATCACGGAGCAACAATGACAGTGAATATGTACGGATCACTGGACTCAGCGCTTCAGTGCTTACTATGTGCTAGTAGCCACCATGTCGCGCCAAAATCTAGCAATCCAGCGCTGCCTAGCCTGTACTTACATTACTTAATATACAGGGGTTGTATTATGAAGTGATGAAGCCATCATGATTCCAGTGTGGAAAAGAGATGGAAGTATGCAGGATGTATATCACTGTCCCTTTTCCTCAATGGAATCATCATGGCTTTAACATTATAATTATAATACGGCGCCTGGGTCAATTTTTGACATGGGGCAGTAAGGGCAGGTACCTTAATAACCATTATACCTACGAAAACGGTCAAAAACTTGTCAAAATGTAGGAAAGTCAGAAGTATTTTAGACAGATTGTGTCTGAGATCAGACTGTGAACGTTCTTAAAATTACGAGAATTGCCCCTCTGAAATATCCCTAGACAGTGTTGATGTGTGTATATCACTGAGCATAGAAAGTTCTTATACTCCGTGGTGTAAAATGCGTGCCACGAAAGATGAGACTTGACTCCGCCTCCCCCGCTCTTTCCGCTGCCCCTATGACATCCGGTCCCGTCCCGCACTCAAACCTCATACCGCTAAAGATACCTAAAATCGTGTTCTGCGCATGTCAAACCACGTGGTGTGTCAAGTCTCATCTTTCGTGGCACGCATTGTATCTACCTATTAAATCTTTTTGCAGTCAATATGAGTTGAGCTCTGCTGGACGGCCACTTATAATAAATCGATTAATTTGAAATCGATTGATTTAGGTTATAAATATTTTAACAGTTTGCAAATTCGACCTTTGCCAGCTTTATCGACTATTTCATCGGGATCGCTGAATATTTTTTTTACTTTTGTACATCGTTAGAAAGCTGATCGTAATTACACAGCAATGAAAGCCATTCAATTGAATTGAAATTGAATTCTGGAAAATTGTAAAAAAATTCATAATAATTGGGTTTTCTCGAATCCCATGAATTTTCGCCTAGGCTTTATGGGGTGCTTAATTGTCGCAAATGGATCACACTACGACGTCCTGGAAGGAATATTATTATGTCAAATTACAAGTCACCTTGTATACTTAGTAACCTATATGGACGAACTAACTTTGCAGAAAAAATCAAGTGTTGTGAGGCTGTTTGAAGATAATCGTGACCAGAGGCTGCGAGCAGTGATTATCAAATACCCATATTGCACAAATTAATGTGTATGCCTGCCTGGGTCCGAACCCACGTCCTACTCGTAAGTCGAGACCGATACTACGGCCATACCTTCATGCTGAAGTAAAAATAGTGATCGCAAGGTCTTCCTTATGTAAGAATTATAAACTCGAAGAATACTTGTAAATTATCACTTTATTGGTACTCAACACAGTAAATTATTAATTGTCACTCGAGACCACTTTTATCAATATTTGTCATCTCTAACGAGAGGAAAATGTAATTTAACTTTTCCCACCGTTTTTTCATTCAAAATAATCTATGGGTTGCCAGAACTCGAAAACATAAAATCTTTAAAAATGACCATGTTGCAACCCACAAATAATATTAGTCAGGTAAATAGTCGATTATTGTGTATGCTTACACATGTCTAGTTCGTGAATATACAGATGGGGTAAGTAATTGTTCAAATTGACACCCTATAACAATTTGCCACATTATAGTAATTTCATACAACTGTCAAAATATGACAGGTTTGATTCGAATGTATGTACCTACGGATAATTTAAATCGGTAGTCAATATGCTTAACAATTAATTTCCTTGACTGAACAATAGTTATAGGAAGTGGTATTACCGTGCGATCGCAGCGCCCCCAGCCGGTGACCAACGCTTGATGGCCGGCTAGAGATTTAATGGGATGTGCCAGCTGTATAGCCTTTACAGAGCATCTGGAAAAATAGGCAAGGTACTTTGAGAGTATGGCCCATTAATTTTTGATAAGTTATGGTCATGGTAGACATCCGGTACACCCATGTCTCCGCTACAACCTTGCTAACGGGTTTATACACACACACACACACAAAGTCGATACCCGATAGGATTTCCCTTCGGAAAGATTACTAACTTCCATACAAACTTTAATCGCCTAAATATAAAATCCCAATAACCGATTTTTTTTAAATGTTTTCTTAATGCTCACCTTTCGTTATATAAGGAACTTTTATGCCAAGTATTAACCTGTCAGTGAATTTAAGATTTTTATTACTTACTAGCACTTTGACCGCGATTTCGTCCGCGTGTATTTCGTCCATTACTCTAAAAATTTCGCAAATGTAATCATGTATACGATCTTTATCATTTATTCAGAAAAATAAGTCGGGCCAATTTTTGGGTATATAGATGAAAGGAATAAGATTTTTCAAATAAACTGTGTCGCCGTCCCTTTTCACCACGACAGGACTTGTTTTTAAAAAAGCGTTTAGTGCGTTTCAATTGTATGACTTAAATATTATTTATACCCATCTTCGAGATAATGGAAACAAGCAGTAAAATCCACCCCTTAAACTTCATTACACTTTTCCACCCCGATAAAGTCGATTTTTGAAAAACCCAAACCCTTATCATAGTTCCTTTTCTGTCAAAAGTATAAATACTGAGTTTTGAGTTAATCGGGCCGCCCCTTAAAATTCTTAAGTAAGTATTCGTTTTAAGTTTATCAACCAAATGAATAAAAAATTTCAAATAAACTTATCCCTGCTTTTTACCCCCATAGGGGGGCGGAGTGTTAATAACTTGAATCAAAGATTATTTACACCAATTTTTGAAGTAATCAAGCCACGCAGTATAATCCTATCCTGTAAAATTAACTACCCCCTTTTCACCCCATCCAGGCTAAATTTTCAAAAAACCCCGATATACGTTATTTTTATTTTTTGCCTTAAGTATAAATAATGTTGGGACCCGTGGCTAAATAATAACAGACGCACAAGTCGATCGATCAGGTTAAGCTACGAACGAAAAGCACGTTAAGCCGTTGGTCCCGGCTGTCATTCGTGGATTTTTGACAGTCGTTACGGCATTACGGGTAGTCAGAAGCCCGAAAGTCTGATAGCCAGTCTTACCAAGTGGTATCGTATTACCCAGTAACTGGGTTGTGGAGGTCAGATAGGCAGTCGCTCCATGTAAAATACTGGTATTCAGCTGCATCCGTTTAGACTTGAAGCCGACCCCAACATAGTTGGGAAAAGGCTAGGCAGATGATGATGAAGTACAAATACTGATTTTCGAGTTAATCGGACCGCACGTTATAATTTTTACATACAAACTTTTACACACCCCAATGTTAGAAAAAAAAAAAATTTCAAACTTAATTTACTGAGTTAAGAATTAGTGCCAAGTTTCAAGTTTATTAACTCAAGGAATTTTTGATACAAACAAAACCCCTCTTTTCACCCCCTTAAAAGTCGAATTTCCAATAACTCTTTCTTAGTGCTCCCCTACATAATAAAAGGAAGCCGTGTGAAAAATTTCACGTTCTTAGTCCCAGTATTTTTGGCTGTGCGTTGATACAGACATAATGATCTTAATACAAACAGGTTCCATGAAACTTGATGTACATACAAACAAACAGCACTCGGAAATCTATTTTGAAAGAATTTTACTCGTAAATTAATGTTTATTTGTTGTTTACAAACAAAGAACTTTCTCACATGCAAAAGTTTTTTTGAAAAAGCTCTTCCAGGAATTAAAACATCGTGTTTACAAAACAGCCAAAGGCTATATAAGAGGGTACCAAATCGTACCAAAGGGTTAGCAAAATTAATCAATGTGTCTCGTTTTGTGGTCAGCTTCCAGTCTAACTGAATGCAGCTGAATACCAGTATTTTCTATGGAGTGACTGCATATCTGACCTCCCACTTACTGACTAACACGATACCCTTGGTAAGACTGGTTGTTAGGTTTTTTGGGCTCCTGAGTACCCGTATCGATTGTCAAAGATCTACGAATGGCAGCCGAGACCAACGACTTATCATGCTTTCCGAGGTATGGAGTGGTCTCGATATGTAATGGATGATCACCCACCTACGAACTGACCGCGCAAAGCGTAGCTCAACCTTCGATCGAGCGGTGCGGCTGTTATTATTTTGCCACGAGCCCCTCAGATTCAACATGATAAGTGATAGCATTTCCAAAGCCGACTAGTCGAAGCGAATGAACTAATTTTAATTATTGATATTTACTTTATGATCAAGTTGAAAGGAACCAGTAATATTTTTTGCTATAAAATATATGTTTCCATGATCTAATAGTCGCAAGCGTGATAACTGAGCTTAGGGTCCTGGGTTCGGTTCCCCGGTCCGGCAACAAGTTATTGGGTTTTTCTGACAGCGATGTCGACAGGAGTCGGACTCCCGCGGATATATTACAAAACAAGTTTTCTCTTTAGACCCCAGTAAACTTAGTAATTTTGTGTGCGCTAAGCAAAGCTAAAGTTAAAATTACAATCACAAAAACTACAATTACAAAAACAAAAATTACAATTACAAAAACTCAAAGCAAGCAAAAATTACAATTACAAAAACTGACGTCAAAACCGGCAAACGATCAATCTCAACCTGAATCTAATCCATTGCCACATATGTTCGAAAAAGACTGTAGTTGCTCAATAACTTAAGGGGGAAGCGCTAAGGTAGCCCGCGAAATTCAAATTTTCTTACGTTTTTTGCAATTTGCTGGTCAGTATTAAGTTGTACGTTGATAAATATATGAATCGCGGCCGTAAGAAATATGTGTTTACAGAATTATAATCATTATAGTCATCAACACAACTCTCTAAGACCACGTAAGTCCAAAGAATGATGATTTCATGAAACAGTTATTCTTGGGACTTACGTGGTCTTGGAGCGTTGTGTTGATGACTTTAATGATTATAATTCTGTAAACACATATTTCTTACGGCCGCGATTTATATATTAATCAACGTACAACTTAATACTGACCAGCAAATTCGAAAAAACCTAAAAAAATTGAATTTCGCGGATAACATAATGAATATTGTTGAACTGTCAAAATGAAAGCCATTGCTACTGAAAGTGTGTTACGTTGTTGTACGCTAAATGAACACGTCGTGAAACGGAGCATACCAGCGCGCAGCTATGTTTAGCGTTATGGCGACTACATGACCTAAAGCAAGGTTTTTGTCGGACGAGATAGAAAGGAAAACAATGAAGCGCGATGACACAACGCTGGTAATGAGGGTTTTCGTGAAAATTTACGACACCAGTTGGCGCCACTGTGACAAGAGGTCTTCCAATATAAAATATATGATGACGTTCATCATTCGATTAATTCATTCGTTCATCATTCAGTCATGACTAAAGGCTCTTTGACAGATGCCTGGACCTGACGTGTCAGTGCTGCCACCTAGCGAACGTCATTTCAGAAAACCCTCATTGATTGCAAAATATGAAGCAATTATCTATTTACAAAAAAAAATATTGTTTGGACTAAAAAATTAAAACACTAGTGCTTTATATTAGTATGTTGCTTGTAGAATAATCTGACAAAAAAACCATAATTTGTAAAAAGAAAGTTTTGAGAGGTATCTTTATGATTTTTTCTATCGTATCAAATTAGTTGTATTATGTTTCAACACACTATCTACGCAGCATATTTCCTGAATATCATATATTTTTCTGATTTTGTTAACTGTACCTAGTCTATCATTACTTTTATTGTTTCTAAAACTTGCGTTTTATGTGTTTAGGTCCTGTAAGCCCCCCTTAAACGCATTTAAGGATTTGTGGTGCAAGCCGGTCTAAGTTGTCAATTTTGTAAAATGAACTTTTCCTTGCCGAAACAAAGTTCAAAATACGATCCTCGACGGTTTGAGCTTGAACTAAAATTAGAACTCGTTTTGTAAATTGACTCACTCATAGGACATTTATTTTTATAGAAAATATTTTATATATACTTGGAAAATATTTTATATGCATATAGAAAATATTTTGCTACCTAGACGACGACCACGGACCAACTTCACGGACAACAAAACCATCACGAACCAACGAGCCACGGAGGGGTCTTGGTACATACCAAGACCCCTCCGTGGCTCGGAAAGCACGGTAAGTCGTTGGTCCCGGCTGTCGTTCGTGGATCTTGACAGTCGTTATAAGGTTCGATAGTCTGACAACCAATCTTACCAAGGGGTATCGTATTACCTAGCAACTGGGTTGTGGAGGTCAGATAGGCAGTCGCTCCTTGTAAAATACTGGTATTCAGCTACATCCGGTTTGACTGGAAGCTGACCCCAACATAGTTGGGAAAAGGCTAGGCAGATGAGATGAGAGAGTTAAAGGGGACCAAGGAAAGGCCTTTCTAAGCATTTCAATAATACGTTTATTATCATTTTTGTCTAACTAAAGTGACCTCCAAAAGGTAGTTAACATTTTTACACTCCAGCTTGCTACCGCGATATGATTTAAAATAAAAAAAAATCTAATATTCCTAAGGGATTACTTGATTCTTTTTAGGGTTCCGTACCTCAAAAGGAAAAATCGGGGCCCTTAGGTATAGGATCACTCGTGTGTCTTTTGTCCGTCCGCCTGTCACAACCAATTTGCTCTGAATCTAATAGACCGATTAAGTTGAAATTTGGTACAAATGAATCTCTGTGACCTAAACAGACGTATAACGCAAATAAATGAATTTTGAATATGGGGGTCATTTTTGGGGGGCAAATGGAAAATTTTAAAAAAGTTTCGCAATCTGTACCATGTGATATCAAATGAAAGGGCTTACTGTGAGCATCTCAAATATATTTTTTTCATAATTTTAAAGTAAATTTTATTCACGTTATTTAAGAAAATAGACGAAAATGTACCCTTATCTCCGAAACTAAAGAGACCAAAAATTTTGAAAAAAATACAAAAAATAGTTCTATACCTATATAGACTACAAGAAAACCCATAAGAAGTCTGTGGTCTTAAAACAACATGGTAAATCTCTCAATATTGTGATTACAAACTTACATTTTCAGTTGGAATGTATGGGAGAACATGTTATTCAATTACAATGACGTTTTTATAGTTACCACAAACAAATTTATGTCAGATTAAAAAAAAACATGGTAGATAAAATATTCATGGTACGGAACCCTCTCCACGCGAGTTCAACTCGCACTTGACCGTTTTTTATATGATAACCTACTTCAATTACTCGAATAACAACGATAAAGCAGTTCAAATATTTGGATCACTAGAATAAATTTTAAATCATAATGTGGTGTGTGGTGTGCACAGCTGGAGTGGAAACGTGTCAACTAACTTTAGGAGGCCACTGTATATATTGGAAGGTGTGTTATAATAATATTACACATGCCATCCCACACGGCTAAATGAATAGTACAGTCCATTTATACTTTACACTATTTTCGTCAGAGCACACACACCTAACCTAAATCTAATTATAAGTTCTTTTTTTAAATCAATGACTCATTAGTAATTACAAAATGTCGTAACTTGTTTCGAATAACAGCATGGTTCGGTTTCAAATAAACGCATCCCGTTCGTTTCAAGGCTTTTGAGAAAAGAGAAATTGCGCAGTTTCATCTGTAGTAATTTCATCAGCATTAAGGCACCTGTAAATAGGCGCGACGCTCGACGCGAAACGCGCGCGACACAAAGGCACCGCTCGTTGCGCGACTTGCGATGCCTTTGTATCGCGCGCAATTTTATCGCGTGTCGCGTCTGTTTGAAGGAGCCTTTAACTTTTCTTTTTTGGCTGCAATGAAATATTACAGAAAGTGAAGCAATATTTTTATGGATAGCGTTTTTAAGCCTATTTCTCATGTCTTCCAACCTGGGAAGAATGCTCCATCCATGTCGGATTCATACTGATTGTAAACCTCTGGTGTGCCGCCTCCTGCCAAGAGTCGGGTGTGGCGGTTATACTCGCAAATACTCCGCTCCCCTGATATATCGGTTTTGAGCTACAGGTACCTAAACCAGAAAAGTTATGCGCTCCGGTAAAATCGGAGCGCATAAGGTAAATAAAATCGTGGTGCGCGTGAAATTTCTATCAACAGTCAACCGCTCATATTATTATAAATGCTATTTACACATTTACTCAGATTCGCTACGCCCCACCATTTTATTTTTTGTCTGATCGATGCCCTAGATTGATGAGGAAAGTGGTGTGATGACTGGTACCTAGGACCTACCGAATTATTTTTTAGCTTTTAGTACATTATCTGCTTATTTTATTTTCAAGTTTTATTTGAACTCTATGATCCACCATGTACTGTGTTCTGGCATTTTGGTCATCTTAGTATTGAAAATTTTCATAGTGTACAGTATTCTACAAGTCAAGCCCTTTCATTTGATACCCTTATTGAGGGGGTTGTGAAAAAATATGTAGTCCACCATTTTGTAGCGGCGGCCATCTTGGATTTACAATAATATTAATTAAATTAAATTGTATTGTCATAAAAACTAAAGGCAACAACCAAATATCAGATCAATCTGTCATCAGGAAGGGGGTAAAATTTCAAATACTATATTTGACCCAAATAAATAAATATCAAATGGGCAAAGCTATTTAGCACCGTTTAATAAGCAGCTCCATACTTCGCACTAAATAGCCGATAGAAGAAGAAGAAGAAGGAGAAGAGAAGTTATACCTAGTAAAAATACCTATATTTTAATTGTAATAAGTACACAAGTCGTAATATACTAATAACAATAAATGTGTATTATTTTACATAATGTAACCAGCGGAGGGGGGGGAGGGGACTATTGAGTGGGTCACGAAGGGGTATGAAAATTACCGGGCCATGGCAGAACTGGTTTGTTTAGCGAGTAGGATCCACTGCGATAGTCACAAATGTACATATTAGTTTTAGTTGCAATTTCAACTTTCAGTTCTAGTTTAGATTTTGATACAAGGTGAATTCACTCGTATATTCGCCACAGCGTCCCTGCTAATCTGAAAGTAAGTTACTACAGACGGAACACAAACCCAACAATATGCTTAACGGCACGCTCTATCCTTAGGTCGTTCAATTTTTAAATTAATTTTATTTTTATGATTTGTCGTTATAGCGGTAATAGAAATAAACACTGTGAAATTGTCAGCTGTCTTCCTATTACGGTTCATAAGATACACCCCGCTGACAAACTGACTGTTGTACGGGCGGACAGCGAAAGCTTAGTAATAGGGTCCTGTTGGCACCCTTTGCGTACGAAACTCTAAAATTGTATTTCCATTCTGATAAAAAAGTGCAATAAGCTTGGTGTTCTGACCTTCCATCTCTTTCCATTAACTAACAAGAACCTCGAATAGAAAGCACATCATTACCTGTATGGCGTATCTTCGTAGACCCTGATCAGGGCCAGGTCAGCGGCCAGGGTGTACCGGTCGAAGTTCTCATGGATGATGACCAGCAACACGGTGAGAAGCGTGGCTCCTCTATCAGCATAGTTCTCGCCCACAACTACGCCTATTTCGTCGAGTGGCACACTGCAATTTTAACCTTATTATCCCTATACGCACATCTATCTCAATTTGTGTTTAACCTGTGAACCTGCTTATCTATGACCAGGATAATAAAAAACATATATTTTGTAGATTATTAATAGACTTATTCTAGTGAAATAGTTTGCGAGCAGTGATAGGTACTTACGAAGGCGAGTTATGAGTTATAACTCGTAAGTGGCCTGACTTGACCAGTCAGATGTTTTATTATGTGTAAATAATTTAATCACCACTGTTCTCAATTAGTAAAGGATAAATAACATTGTGAGGAAACCGGCATGTCCTAGTACCGAAAATTCTAAGACATATTACATTCACCAACCCGCACTGGGTCCGCGCCACGGTAATGTTATCTACAGTATTCTATCTTCATACAAACGGTCGGAACGCGAGTTACGCGCCTCAAGTTCGGTATACACTCGGTAAACAACCAGTCGCGAATGCGCCGCAGTGACGAACGGACAGTTTGATGGTTTTGTAAGCAGTAAGCGTGCGATTTGTGACAAATATTCATTGAAATAAGTACGAGTACTTACTTAATATGGCGAAAAGCAATAGACTATATTGTGTTGCTTGAATTCGTCAATAACGCACCCAGAGATAACATTTTTTAGATTACCTGGAAACTCCGAAAGGTAAGGCTATAAAAAAATATAATATATACCTACAAGTAATTTGTTTTTGTTTTTTAATAGGTAGTAGATATTTTGCTTGTACCTACCACCGAGTAAAATACCTGGATTAATAAATAAATAAGTGGATAGGGTGAAAAAATTTACACACAAATGACCTAACTACGCTCGCGTTAAAAAAAAACTAGTAAGTAGTTTCCTAGGCTAGGCCATCTACTTACTTATGTACTTAGCTACTCACATATATAATTGAATTAGACGAAATATCATTATGAGAGTAATAAATGGTAGGTACCTACCTAGTAAGATTTACATTATAATTTACTTTTTAAGTAGGTATGATTTTGTAGTAAGTAGTTAGAGGTTTTGATTCTAATTTTATTTTTTAATATAAAAAATATTATATTTACAATAACAAAACTAGAAAGAAACTCAAGTAGGTTAATGAAATTAAAACTGTAGGTGGGCAGCCATATTGCGTGTTTACGTAGCAGGCGGCTGTAGGTAATTATTTCAAGAACTGTGGAGCTATTCTGTAAAAATCTCACCGTGAAAACTTAGGTGAACTGCAGTGGGATTCTGTAACCAACTCACCGTGAAAACTTAGGTGAAGTGAGCATGGACCGAGCTGTCAATAGTATCAATTTCTAGCAAAAACAAACTCACTTCACCTAAGTTTTCACGGTGATTTTTTTACAGAATCGACTGGCTGTCATCCAATCCGATGCTAGGGATTGACACCATTGACAGCTCACTTCACCTAAGTTTTCACGGTGAGATGTTTTACAGAATAGCATTACAAGGCTGAGTCACAATACTGTTAGATATTTTTACCATGCCCGCGCGATGGATTACAGCCCGCTCTCTCTCGAAGAGAGGAGGCCTGTGTCCCAGCAGTGGGAACATGAGAGTCTGATTATGCAATTAAATAAAATTTTAATTTCAACGGTTCTCGTTTCATTGTGTACCTACTCCCCTACTAACAGTGATGTTTGACTGAATACTCGATTTAGAAAACGCTACCATCCCTTCAAACTTACAAATGAAAATGCATGCGGTTGGCGACGCACACTTTACCTACTTGGCATACTTTAGTGTTGCGGGTCCATAATAATAAAAACAAACGGCATACTTTATACCTATTTCACAGATATTTGCTATACAGGCTGGATTTTTGGGATGCGGCAATAAGGGTCTTAGGAGAAAATGGTCTTAGGAGGCAGTCCTTAACTTTATGACATAACCACACATTTGATTTTGAAAAAGAATATACAGCCAGCAAGAAAATCAGCAGTTTTCACAAAAACTTTATTTAGCATAAATAAAGTTTTTGTGAAAACTGCTTTTTGTGAAATCAATCCTGTTTCTTATAAAGGTCAAAAAACTCTATCGGACCTACTGAGATTTGAGTAGGTTCTAGAAAGGTCAGAAATCACAAAAAACTTTTTCCATACATTTGGTAGGAAATGAGACTTCAAACTACTTTTTTACGATGGGTAAACTGGCCGAAATAAACTGCCCTTAGTGCCCCATCTCAAAAGTCCACCCTGTACTTATACATAAAGTGGCCTCCAAAAGTTAGTTGATATTTTTCTACTTCAACACATTATTATATAAAATTTTAAAAAAAGCGGTGGCACTCCGGTAGTGCCGACAGAAGTGAAAACAAAACACAAACAGAATACTTTGCCATCACTCTCTGACATATCGGATTTAAAACCGATTACATCCCGAGGACAGCCGAACACATCCGAATGTAGCGCAACATAACACATGGTAACATGGCAATGCTGCAGTGTCGCGATTTCAATGGTTTTTCCTGCTCAAAAAATGCCCAACGCGCTTAAAGTTTTCACTTCAAAAATAATAATCAGGGATTAGGTACTTGATTATTTTTTATAAGTGTAAGGTAATTACAACGTTATAGCAGTTCAAACATTTGGATCACTAGAATTTTAAATCATAATGTGGTATGTCACAGCTGATGTAGAAAAATGGCAACTAACTTTTGGAAGCCACTGTACATACATCACATTCGTCCCGTCTATCCACAACATCTCAAGCCAGTAGCTCATGTTACACCAATACTTTCACGTATATTGGGAAGTTTTTGCTTTAAACCCAATTAATTATCCGGAAGAAATGATGGAGCCAGACCCTATAGACCAGCTGAAGCCGCAGTCGCAGCCGCAATCTCAGTAACAAGCAGGAACATAACTAGATTACCCATAACGCTACGAAGCCTATGTAGGTCTACCAACCGCACTTTGTAGGAAAAATATAGCAAGTTCTTGATAAAAAAAACTCACTTCAGCCCTTGACCATAACACATAAAATCATATTTTAACAGCATTTCTGCTACCACAGCTAATTAGATAATGGGAGTGAGAGAAGTAATTCAATCTCGGATAATTTTCGCTGTTAGGAAGAATTAGGTATACATTAACCATATTCATTAACTCACTCGATCAAAGGATGTGCAACGGTTATGAACAAGTTTTTCGTGAGCATGGCAGCCACGGAGTAGTGCATGATGTGCCGTCGAATGCTCGCGACGTACGGATGTTCACGGATCGTCACACGCGTTCCTTTAAATATCTGGAAATAGTGTACTTCTTGTCACAGTCATAACGTGCAGCTGTCGACTATTTTTGTTTTGTGAATTATTATAAAAGATTTTTGTTTTTTTTTTAATTGATTTATTTTGTTTTTATTATTCTTTAATATTGCAGTTAATTATCTTTTTGTATGCACGTGTTTTCTTTCTCTGTCAAATAAACCTAATTTTCTTTATTTCTTTCATACCTTTTCCTCACTCGAATCTTTTATCTCAGACTGCTTTTTTACACTAAGAATGCTGAACAAATAACAACAGTCTTGAGTGGCTCCCACCAATGCTCAGATTATTTTTATATTTTTTATTAAAAGAATTGTCATTATAACCAGCAATGAGAAAAATTCTGCACAATAATTCCGACAATACCAGTAGCAAACTGAGTAAAATACTATCCATTGTTTCCATATTTGCAGCATAGGTATCTACTGCTTACTGCGTTCAAAATGAACGTTTGTTAATTAATGTATAACTGTAACATTTGTTTCTATGCAGAAAACTAGCATACCTTTTTATTAAGCAACGGTATATCACCCAGCTTCCATAGCGAATTGTCTTGAAAGAGTGATGGGAAATCCTCTGTGCGGTACAAACTTTCGGCATTCGTTGGATCAGGGTTAAAGCATTTAATGACAGACAATATAAAACATAGCATTATGTAATACAACATCTGGCTTCTATCTGTAAATAAAATGATCCATTGTTAGGGTCCGGTATATTAGATTTCAAATATTTAAGCGATGTGGGAGCGAAGCCGTATTATCCGGGATTATACCCGGCGAGGCTGAGACGTGTGCCCATGTGTAAAGAATAAGATCAGTATAAGTCCCAAGAGTCATTTGTGAGTTCAATTAGGAAGGAGACGTGGTCGCTAATCTGTTTACGTCGTCTTCATATGCGACCCGGGAGCCGGACGCCGGATACACGTAAGTAATATGCTTCACGTGATCAAAGACCGGCTAGGGTTGCAATTATTGATTGCGCCATACCTCACGTACAGATGTGAGCAGAAGCGTTATATCATGAAAAACAGCGCCGATAATGGTATATCGTTTTGAATTGGTTGCTTCAAAAGCTGAGTATTGAGCAATGAAACCGTCTTGAGTCAGATTTTAGGTAATTGGATGTTATAAATTGTATCTAGATCGGAACATAGTATTTGTTTTTTAGAAACTTTCCTAATATTTTTTGAAAGCCTACATGACAATGACTATTTTATACCTGTTTTTTTTTTGTCAATCACTAAAATATTGCAGACTTCAGGCGATGCGATGTGCAAAGCCAGTCCACTTGAGCCCTCGCGCACATTTTTTCAATTGATTTTTATTTTAAATAAGAATGTCTAACATTGCGTGGGTCGCAACTCTGACCCGCACAGAAAAACATAGATAAATTAATCAATATTTGACCCCTATTTAATTGACCGTATTCTAATAAAATACTAAGTACCTATTTAATTAGTTTCAGAATAATTCAGTACTTACAAATGCTCAATATTACCAATTTCATGATAGCAAATCGTATTTTCTTGGAAAATCAATCTTAGTAAACATAAAATCTATTTGGTTCAGATATACGTTCGGATATTTTGTTAATCTAGTAAGTTAATATTTTTAAATAAACAAGCCAAGTAGGATGCAATATTTTTATTAGACAACACTTATAAATATCTAAATACATAAAATTAAAAGTATATATTATGTGCTATGATTAATACTAAAGTAAAGTTACGTTTCATATAAATAAAATAATAAAACTAAGCAAGAGTGTCAGATTTGCAATTTGCAAATTGCCTTTACCAAGTTATACACTTAAACCGTTACATATTATAAAACGCCCCTGAATACTAAACCATAGATCGGATCCACTTACCGGTTCGTCCAGGCAGATATCATGCCGCCGGCCGGAGTGACCATTGCTCAAAGTAAAATGAAAGTGCGAGTCGGATTCGCGCGCTCACGCAATCATTTTTATTATCCGGCATGTTAAAAACCATAGTAACAAGTATTCTGTGAACATTTCAACCGACTACCTATCACATCTAGAAAGATACACCTTGTATCAGCCAAACATAGGTCGTAGATTTCCTCCAGTTTACACCCCTTGGGTTCAAACGTAACAAAAAAAACCGGTCAAGTGCGAGTCGGACTCGCGCACCGAGGGTTCCGTACAAATTTGTTGGTAATGTAACTTCAAATTTACGATTTCCGGATATTTTCCTTTCTTTGTGCTATGGGTACATGACATTAAAATTGTAGGAAAATTAAAGGTATTTTGGACAGATTGTGACTGAGATTAGAATACAAACATAAGTACTTAAAAATACGGGAATTGCCCCTCTGATACTAGTTGACCAAGTTATATCTTCCGCAAATGTTTGACACATAATATGTGAAGGTACGGCATATAATAAAAACATGTGATTTATACTAAAATAACACAAATTCTTGACTTCATGCAAACCAATCGGCGACATAATTTTGTGCCAATTTATTATAAGTACAGCTACTTTGTAGATTATTCCTGTGCCAGTGTTGTAGCTTTAGGTTCCGCGGTGCTGGGTGTGGCAAGATGCACGTAGGCCCGTTGAGGCCAGGCCGCCGGTCGCGACCGCTCCATCACGCCTAAGCACGAGGCTGCACTACTGCCCGTGCCCCCGAACGCACGCGTGCTTGATGTTGACAGCGAATGCACCGATATCACCTGCGGAATAGAACTGTCAAAATGGAGAAAGCTGTCATGATGAATGGAAAGATGTGTAAAATATTATGTGGGATATTATGACCCACTCCCTCTCACAGAGAGAGTGGGCCATCTCGCCTGTGTCCCAGAAGTGGGAAAATTACAGGCTGATTATACCGTCTCACAGAAACACGGATAATACGTCCACCAATACTGCTGAGCGTGCCCGCCGACTGGCTGTGGGTGAGTGGGAGTTGGGCCTCTGACTTCAGGCGCTACCGTCACCTAACATAGGCACTTTGCTGGGTGACTCCACCTTCCGGCTCGCTACTTGTCTGCGTCTGGGCGCCCCTTGCGTGGCTCCGCATCGCTGCCAACGCAGTGAAGGTGTCGACTGCCTCGGACACCATGGCTTATCCTGTAGTACAAGCGCAGGCCGGATAGCTCGGCATGCCAGCATCAATGACAGCATCCGTCGTGCTCTTGTCACTCGGGTGCTAGGTGTTTTAGAACCCAATGGCTTGACACGAGACGATGGGAAGAGACCAGACGGAATGACCATAATGGCTTGAAAGGTTGGTAGGCCTTTGGTGTGGTATGCAACGTGTGTCGACACCCTTGCGCCATCCCATCTTCCAAGCACGGTGAGCTGTGCTGGGGCGGCTGCTGCAGGTGCGGAAAACCTCAAACGGTGCAAATACTCCAATCTCTTTGGAACTTACATGTTTGAACCGTTTGGGGTTGAAACTAGGGCCTTGGGGCCCGAGTGCCCACTTAATATTTCGAGACATCGCCAAGCAGTTGGTCGACTCTTCACGTGACCAGAGGGCTGGCCTATTTTTTGGCCAAAGAATCAGCATTGCGATACAACGTGGCAACGCTGCCAGTCTTTTGGGCACGTTTCCTATTGACAGCGATGCGGATGAATTTTTGATGCCTGTGATTATTTCCCCTCCTTTTTATATACTTGTAGTTATTAGTATTATTATTTTAATACTGGTAGCTTTTAAAATTATGTTTCCACGAATAAAATTTCATTATAAAACAATTAATTGAAGTGTTTCTAGAGAATGGATTAATTTCGTTCCCGCCCAGGGCAAATATTTCAATAATATTACTGGGTTCTGAATACTGGATTTACTATTAATTTTATCACGTTGCATTCCGGAAATTAAATTTTCAAGTTGTTTGCATTGTTTTATAATAAATACCCACGTACACAAACAAAATATGTCCCGCATTCTTCTGACCACGATAGTATAAACCAGAATATGCGTTGTGTGTAAGGTATGCTATAATAAATAATCTATGCTAATATAATAAAACTGAAGAGTTTGTTTGTTTTATAGCTCTTATCTCTGGAACTGCCAGTCGGATTAAAAAAAAATTGTTCTGAATTTGTTAGCCCGATTCTTGAGGAAGGTTTAGCCTACATAACATCAAGCTATGACCCTTAGGAGCCAAAAAAATAATAAGGAAGAACGCTAAGCAAAAACGAAGTAATAGAACCGGCGGGCGATCCGATTTCTTTAAAATTAAACGGCAACTGCGGGGCACAGCTACACGTAGTATAATATATTATAAACCCAGTGGAAAATTATTGTCTATCTTTAAAGCAAAATCACGAGCTACCATTAATCAACATATTCATGCAAATAAGTTATTGTTATTGAAGTGAAAACTTCTTTAGCGGCGTTGTATACTTTTTTGTAATGGGTAAAAAAAATTAAACTCGCGTCAGGACACGTGAGCTGATCGAAAATTATTAAAACGGATGGCCGTAGCCGGTACCGCGCGTGTTTTGTTTATAAGTAAATGTTTTAAGTTTCTGTCGGCACTCCCGGAGTGCCACTGTTTTTTTTATCTATGAAGTTCAACTACCTATTAATTCGTACAACTAACAACATACACAACTCATTTAAAGAAAGTCATCAACATCATCATTTCATCTGAAAGACGTCCACTGCTAGACAAGGGCCTCCAAGCGTTGTCAATAAATGCACTTATCAAGAAATTATTTATCACGCAAGTAAGTAATTGTTTTGCACAGTGACCGGTGGCCACAGTCTCCACACGGTGGGTGCTTGAGGATGGACGGCACTAGGCCGAGACGGCACTAGGAGGCCGGCCTTCGACCTAGACGTGTACCGCAAGAGTTGGAACGAGGTGGCTATAGAACAGGGTGCCTGGAGGGATTTGAGGGAGGCCTTTGCTCAGAAGTGGGAGGGACTGGGACACTGAAGGCTAACATTATTTTTTTTTTATAAATACAGTTTCAATTACTGTTGGATAGAAAATTCTGTGGCACCAATTCCCTACTGATAAAAATAAAACAACGTGCCATAACAAAACATATTCGCACGTAAAAAGTAGTACCGTTAATGTTAGATAAATTTGATATCATTTCCACATTTAATTGAATTATGGCAATGGACCAATTCATAATAGGTTTTGTCTTCATCATCAGCCTATAATGTTCCCACTGCTGGGACACAGGCCTCCTCTCAGTGAGAGGGAGTGGGCCGTAATCCACCACGCGGGCCCAGTGCGGGTTGGTAGATGTCACATGTCTTCGAATTTTTGGTTCTAGGACATGCCGGTTTCCTCACGATGTTTTCCTTCACCGTTTTGTGAGCAGTGGTGATAAAATAATTTACACAAAGTAAAGCGCCTGTCTGGGTTCGAACCTACGACCTACAACTCTTAAGTCGCGGCCGTTACCACTTGGCCACCACTGCTCCTTTTTGTCTTCATTTTGTCTTCATTTTCGAAAAACTCCGATCTGCGTAAACATTGATGACCACGTTTTTGAACTAGTAGGTGCCACTGTTTATTTACGTAATAGGTTTTTGTTTTTAATATTATTTGTTGTTTATATCCCACATAATAGTAGTGAACATAAATATAGG
Organism: Luperina nickerlii; assembly: GCA_963855955.1. NCBI lineage: Eukaryota > Metazoa > Arthropoda > Insecta > Lepidoptera > Noctuidae > Luperina > Luperina nickerlii. Next base: position 14,391,109 of record OY979662.1, read on the forward strand.
TTGCTATTTAGAATCATTTAAAAATATTGTAATAATTATCGTGAAGTGGTAGTAGTAGGAATAGAATAGAAGAATAAAATAGAATATAGATTTATTTTCTTACCACAAATTACAGTTTAAAGTTAAATTAGTCTACTACAGGTACATTTTTGTACTTAATTTATGGAAGACTGACGTCTAAACTAAGTTTTTTACAAAACCTGTAAGTCAGGTCACCAGGCCCCCGGCCCCCGGCCCCCAGGAGATTTTAATTTATGTATATTCCTGTACTATATGCACTAATTCGTATTATAAGTTTTTATGACATATTGTAGGTTTACCCAGAACCACAGAATATTTAATTGCAACAATCGCTGTTTGGACTTAGTACCTACTGAGTACATTTGAGGAGGAGGCGGAGGCGCCACTCGTGCCGATGTATGTTTATCACCCACCGCTTGCCGTGACCGTCTGCGGGCTGCATTTACGTAGAAATACCCACTTACGGCCAAGTTTGGCCACATTGTCATCGGATACCCGCACACATGTCAGTTGGAATTTTAATAAAGCGGATTTATTTTATTATATTCATCGCAGCCGTCGACTGGGCTCCTTAAATAATTTAGATTTAGATACGAGTTTAAAGTATTTTTATGACACAATTTATTAAATTATAGATGACTGTATCCCAGGAAAAAAAGTGATTAAAAAACAAAAAAAAAAACTGAAAGCTAAAAGCAAGCTCATTTTAAATTAAATAAAAGTTGGAAGCAGGCGGGACCCATTTGAGTCTGAAAATATAAAAAAATGGACCGAACCAACTTCCAACTTCTATTTAATTTAAAATGTTTTCAGCTTTTCAGTTTTTTTTATAACTTAAGTTTTTATCGCAGTCGGGTTTTTTAGTTTTTTTAATTAGGTACTATTTTTTTTTATTTCCGGCTTTTTAGTTTACAAATGTGAAAGATTTTATTTTTTAATTCGTGTTTTTTACGATTTGTCACTTCGAATTAGTTTTCACCATATAAGTTGTATATTATATTTTTGTAATTACCTTTTTGAAATCCTTTATTTTGATATCCCACTCGATGGTATTTGAAGAAAAGTAAAATTCGAACTCCACAATAATGGCACCCCAAATCCGCTATTGACATGATATACCAAGACAAATCTAAAGACGTATAATTTATCCAAATCCGTTCATTCGTTTAGGAGTTACGAGGGAACAAAGAAACGGGCATACATACAAACGGACATACATACAGGTATACATAACCCTTTTTTTCCAAAAACTACAAAAATTTTTTTCTCTCCTTTTTTGGTCTTAGTCTTAAATTCTTAATCAGACCATATTATGAAACACAATTCCGTATTTGTTAAAATGTAAAATAAATGTAAAATAAACGTTCAAAAAAAGGCAAAAGCATTGATTTAAATTGTTACTAACTTTGGATCGATGGTGTAACAACGGCCGACTTTCAGACGAGGAGCCGTCGGAGTCAATATTCCTGGACTGGTAGTCTTGCGCCATCCACAGAAACACGAGCATGGCAACCGCGAGCATCGCAGCGTACACGAAGAATTCCGTCGCCTGCAACATTGTACACGATCATATTCAAATTCAATTTAAAAATCTCGCTGCGAACTACGCTTCGGAGAGAAACACAGAGTGACATCATATTTTCACGTAAATCACTACACGTTGAATGTAACTTCACTGTTCGCAAACTATAACTTGATAGACACGAACTGAACTCGTAAGTAGCTTGCAAAAATGAGTGTTTCATACATATATAGCCACAATACAACTAAAAGCCTTGCATGTTATGGACTTAGCACACGTTTGCTTTATGTTACTGAACTAAGCTTAAACAAGATACATTTATTCACTAACTGATGCATCGCACTGTTTCCGTGTGTTTGTTAATTGTTCCATAGCTAGTTTTACCCGGGGCTCATGGCGAACTAATAACAGCCACACGAGGCGATCGATCAAGTTAAGCTACGCTTACAGAGGTAGGTTCGGGATGGGTTATCATCTTTTTCATACCATGACCCCTCCGTACCTCGGAAAGGACGAAGCCTTTGGTCCCGGTTGTGATTTGTAGATCTTTTACTGTGGTTACGGGTAGTCAGAATACCGAAAGCCCTATAACAAGGCTTACCAAGGGTAAGCGTACGTACCAAGGGTATCATGCTATCAAATCTAGCAAATAAGAGGGTATCGGGTACAAATGAGTTATGGAGCCGGTGAAAGGGAGCATTTACTGTTATGCTCATAAAAACTGCCGAGTCTATAGTTTCAAGCACCTGGTTATCGCGCGGGTCCCCGCAACGGAGCACTTTCGTATGGAACGAGAATAATCGCGCGCGACACAAAGGCACCGCTCGTTGCGCGTCTTGCGGTACCTTTGTGTCGCGCGTGATTTTATCGCGTGTCGCGCCTGTTTGTAGGAGCCTTAACGCAGTTTCAGCCCTAAGACGATGTTGGGTCCTAGATTTGCAACATTGGGTAAGGCGAACTTTACACATTTCGTTTTCTTGGCATGGAGAACTAGGTTATTAGACGTAAACCAATCTGTATCCACTGAGAATGTACTGTTTATGTCGCCAAATTCTTGTCTATTCCTGTCTACTTTAGAGATGAGAGAGGTATTATCAGCAAAGAATACAACGTCACAGATATAAATAGAATGGTAAGTCATTGATAAATTAGTGTTGGATACATCAACGGATAAAATGGATACCTACACCCCCGTATGCCCTCATTTATTTATATCTAATATATTTATTTTGTACGCGCTCCATCATGAGACTATATTTAGTTTCATGCGGAGCCCGATAACTGCATTACTTTCTAATTGGCTCCTTACTAAAGCATTATACAATGCCGTTATAGCTTTCTTATTTGTGAAGTCTTAAACCATTCTCAGGACAAATCCTAAGTTTCTATATGCTTTTTTGCATACCCTAACTATATGATAACGAAACGTCAGTCCAGTGGTGAAACGGACACACAAGTCCCTCACTTCATGTAGCCATCGATACCCCGTCCACCGTTAAACTATGATTAGGGTGCGCGGGAGAAACTTATGGTCACACGACACACACTTAGAATGTTTTAAGCTGCAGGAGATTACTCTTGCTCCAAGTTACTATTCTACATACATCTATATCTTGACAGTTCAAAAGTGCCTGCAAATGGTTTAATTGAAATAAATGCTTTGAGTTTGACTACTCTGTATATATCTCTCTGAAGTCTTTCACAGTCATCCATGTTTGTTATGAGGAGAGAAAGTTTGAGGTAGTCGAGTGAGTATGCCTTATCTGGTGAAAAATAGGTTATTGGGTTCGGGCTTAAGAAGAGTGATCGTTATTTTAAACAAATAAAATAGCTGGCAAAGAGCTTGTCATAAATACAATTGGTAAATTAACAGTGAATGGTTTTCAAGATATAAATAATCCAAACATACATCCAAATCAGTTTTAATTTTCGGGTCTAGCTAGCCTAAAGTAGCGAACGAACTTTACAGTTTCTAAAAGAAAAGAACACACGAATCTAAGCAGAATAAGTACACGCTTTATATCATTCAAACAGCAGAAATCCGAAACCTGCAATATGATTACAACTTTTGGGAACTGAACAATAGGTTATCAACATTCTACTGGGCCATTCAGCGTTTGCTACTGAGAGAGCGGACTAATATTGCAAAATGATTGTGTGCACCATGACACGCTTTTGTTAATTCTGTACTTTTCAAAAATTGATTTAAACGACCGAAACGAAAAAAACATCAAAATATTTCTAAAAAAAATTCCATCAATCAAGTGTGAAACCTGAAAACATTGTAGCATGCGAAAAAATCAATTAATTGAGTTTTTTTTTTATTGATTGTATTCAGCCTTAGTAGGATCCCTATTGAAAATGGCTCTTTTATTCAAAGTAGTTTAATTATAATTTACAAAAACTAACTAATATTATCTATCTATATATTTATTGTTTTTATATGATCAAATAAGCATTACGAGTCGTGCACTAATTGAATCTTCAATTATTTTGTCACTTATTAATCAGTTTTAGTGTCACATAATCATAATTATGAAGAGTTAACTGTTGTAATTTCCTTACCTACCTACCTTACCTATAACATTGTAGCATGCCAAAAAATCAATTAATTGAGTATTTTTTTTTATTGATTCGTTTCAGCCTTAGTAGGATCCCTATTGAAAATGGCTCTTTTATTCAAAGTAGTTTAATTATAATTTACAAAAACTAACTAATATTATCTATCTATATATTTATTGTTTTTATACGATCAAATAAGCATTACGAGTCGTGCACTAATTGAATCTTCAATTATTTTGTCACTTATTAATCAGTTTTAGTGTCACATAATCATATGACGAGTTAACTGTTGTAATTTCCTCACCTACCTACCTTACCTATACACCCTACCCCTTACCTTAACTTACCCCCCCCCCCCTTACCTTTACAGGTATTCGTCATTAAATCCATGATTTGACAACTGAACCTTCGGCGGGAATGTGACGATAGATCATACGCATTCCTATTAGTCGGTGCGGTCACACAGCGTACGGCTCGCCGAATTAAGCACGCATTAGGTATGTACTAGTATTTGACAATATAGCAAAGCGCGCATGAAGTGGCATGGCCGGCAGGTACAGTCACCAACAAAAGTCGATTAACACTTCAGTTTTTTTAATCCCGGTTATTGAGCAAAATATTTGTTCAAAATTGCAGCAGAAGTACAATGCAATTTTGAAAAAAATATTTTGTTCAATAACTGAGATTAAAAAAACTGAAGTGTTAATCGACTTTTGTTGCTGACCGTACAGGTTATGCTTCACGCACGAACTTCTATCGAAATTATTCGAAATGGAATAGTAATCTTCATTGTGTCGACGTTAACAACGCCAAATACCTACGACGTATTTGAAACTACAATCTTGTTTTTGCGGTAAGTAAATTCGTGCTAGAATTCATTAGTTTAATTACAGATCGAAAACGTAAGTTCTGTTTATGCGAGATAATTCTCATTACTGGTTCCTATTGAAGGGTGTTAATTTTATGGAAATAGGTTAAGTATGTCTTATATCATAGATTTATCTCGATAGCTCTACTTTATACAATGTGTTTGCTCTAATTCATTCGATATTGGACGCCATAATGCATTTCATAGCAGAAATCGTTGCCTGATGACCAATAGAGTTCTAATGAGGTCCACGTATGACAGCCGAGACCAACGGGTTAACGTTCTTTCCGAGGCACGGAGGGGTCTTGGTATGTAAAAATGGTCCCCCATCCAGGGACCAACCGCGGCAAGCGCAGCTTAACCTGATCGATCGACCCTTGCTGCTGTTATTACTTTGCCATAAGCCCCCTCAATGTTATGAGTCAATAACTAATATTATTGAGAACTGCAGTGAACACTAGCGTTATAAACTAATACATTTACATGGTACTTGCAGGTCTGATATCTCTTTAACCCGGTATTTCACAGCCTTCTGCTCATAATGAAAATAGATGCTTATGATATAAACTTTTATTTGATGTATATGTGGTTTTTATTGGACGTACCGGCCAAAACGCCCATCATTCTTTGGCGTGATATTATTTTTACGTTCATGTATTTGATTACACTATTTGCGCTGTAGCATGGTGCGGGTGACAGTTGCCCGTATGACGTTGACATTTGTCAGTACCACGTAGGGATGTGAGGTTATGCAATTCATTTTTATCGCTAACGATACTCGCAGCGTGAATCTAGTTCTCTTTAATATTGTTATGAAAATTAGTGTATTATTCAGTTGTGCAGTGTAACTACGTGTGTGCTACGTGTATAAACTTGTCAATATAAATGTTTTATGGCTACATAATTATCTTTGTACTTATATAAAATAATCAAAATCGGGTTTATGTTTTTTTTTTCGTGACAACATTTTTGCTCTATGGTGCATCGGCGCGGCGGCCATGTTGTTTACCCGTGCGATGCTGTGAGTGCGAGTACGAGTGCAAGCGCGTTATATTGTGACTGAATGTGACACGTATTACGATTTCATTGTTTGTTTTCATTTTTGTTAAATTGTTATTTGTTATAAGTTTGTTGAGTTTGTTGTTATTACCATGCCTAAGCATACAAAAAAAACTGTTTTGGGTAGTCAGGCCAGGGAGCTTGTTGTTCGCCTCCGAGACTACTTTGAAAGAGAACAACAAAATAATGGACCGTTGTTACCATTGAATCATATTGTAGAACGAGTAGCCGAAGCTCTTGATATTGGCCGCAATACTGTTTCGCGTATAACACGTGAGAAAATTGGCCAAGATGGGATGTTTGAAAATAAATTATCGACACCCAACAAAAAGCGGACCAAGGTGAAGCCAATCACAGATTTGGATGATTTTGCTAAGGTTGCTATTAGAAATCATATTTATGATTATTATAGAAGAATGGAGCTACCCACATTGCTCAAGCTTCTAAAATCATTAAAAGAAGCTGACTTGTTCAAAGGAGGTATTACTTCGCTACGGCAAGTTATAAAAGATATTGGCTTTGTTTACAAAAAAGTTAACAAAAGAAAGATTATTATGGATAGGACTGACATTGCCCTAGCAAGATGTAGATTTTTAAGGAAGGCCAAAAACATAAGTGATTGGAGCAAAGTTGTCTTTTTGGATGAAACGTGGCTAAACGCCAACCACACAGTGGGTAAAAGTTGGACCGACGATACGGCACAATCGTGTACCAAAGTGCCGGAAGGCAAAGGCGAACGCCTTATTATTTGTCACGCAGGTACAGCAAGTGGATTCGTCCCCGATTGTTTGCTGGCTTTTAAGTCAAAAAAAACTACGGAGTATTATGAGGAGATGAATTACGAAAAATTTAAAGATTGGTTCATAGGTCTATTAAACAATTTAAAAGAGCCTATGACCATAATAATGGACAACGCACCCTACCATTCGGTGCAAGTTAATAAACCCCCAAACCAATCCAACCGCAAAAGCGAGTTGGTGAAGTGGCTGAGTGAAAACGGAGTTACAGCAGATATAAAAATGTTAAAGACGGAGCTTATTGCCTTAGTCCGACGCCCTAAGCCACCAACTCCTACCTATGCTCTGGACGAGATGGCAAAAGAAAAAGGCCACCAGGTCCTTCGACTACCACCCTACCATTGCCAGTATAACGCTATTGAGCTGATTTGGGCCCAAATAAAAGGTATGCTTTTAATTTCAATTCCCATTTTGAAGCTTTATAAAAAAATCAGCTTTCCGATCGTAGCATGTACCTAGTTTAAAAACATTACCAGATACTAGATTAGGCTGATTGATGATTATTTGAATACTTTTTTTTATAAGTTCGTTTATTTTTAGGTTACGCCGCAAGAAATAATACTTCGCCGCCATTTACGGCAAATAAGATGTTGGCCCTATTACAAGAGGCCATCAACAATGTTCAACCTGAAGACTGGTCGAAGGTCGTGAATAAAACAAAAAGGGACATTATGTCTGATTGGGATCGTGACATACATATTGACAACATAATTGAGTCATCGTTAATAATATCCGTCACAGATTCAGATGATGAATTGAGTGACAATTCAGATGTTCCTGACTCTGATATGAGTTTAGACGAATAACATGTATTTTTTTTTAGCAACCTTTTAAGCAACCTTACCCTATAAATGTTCTGTTGTATAATTAGACCTTTTAAAAATAAAAATTGACCTACGCACAATATACGTTTTTTATTATAAAAAATATCGACTATCCATCGTAGCAGTACATCCCATCACTAAATACGTCTATGGCGTTACGTTATACGCATAACACTTTGCTTAATTTTTCATTCAATTTGATTTTATTTCTTGATTAGAACATTCTGGTTGGGTTTAATTTAATTTACTACAGTTATTAATTATTTAATATATTACGAATGTGGTACAACTGAAATATTAAGTCATAAATTGTAAATCGCGGCAACTTTCAAGAGTGAAACGAAATGTTACTGAAACTGTCACCCGCACCATGCTACAGCGCAAATAGTGTAAATCATGCCGTGTATCGCATTATAGTTGTTGTATTTCATCTTGTGTTAACATTTGCGTCCTATTATCGTCAAGCATCTGAGTAAATCGACATTTCACTCGTACCTATATAGGTATCACTAGGATCAGTGGAACATAAATCATCGTTATGTCGTAAATGTACAAACAACCTGATTTGTTGCTATAATTGCTAGCTAATGTGTCGCCATTTATGCCTAGTAATATATTAAACATACATAGGTATCATCTGTTTAATCTGTAATAAGATCTGGCATTTCATGTTGCATTAGTTATATTATGTATTTAGTTTACATTCTCACTGATGGGACACCAGCCACCTCTCGGTGGGAGAGAGTGACCCAATACGATCCACCAAACGGGCCCCGTGTGGGTTTGTAGATGTCACATGTCTTCGAATTTTTGGTTCTAGGATATGCCGGTTTCTTCATGATGTTTTCCTTCACAGTTATGAGAACAGTGGCGATGAAATAATGATTTAGTTTGTTGAACATCATTTCTTGGTTTGTGAAAGTCGGGCTGTTTTTTCGGTGTTTAGACTGTATTGTTTCAAAAATTATACCTAAATGCAGTGTTTTTTGTATCTACTACTCAGTAAATATTCTGTTACTAGGAAGCATTAAATTGAAAACATGGTATTAATAAGTTATCGTAAAATGACTTCTCGGCTTTACCGGCGGCGGCGACGCCTCAATTTGCCCCGATCCAACGAGGGCAACGAGATTCCCTGGTTGCCTAATACAATTTAGACCGGGCCAGCGTTGAAAAAGTGTATATTTTGATTTCTTACCTATTACAGTAGGGAAATGGTAAATACTCATAAACTTATCTTTCTTTTTACGAAACGAGTGAACGCTGCGATTTGCTGCGGCTGAATAATTAAACAGTCGTTTCAAAAGTTTATTGATAAACTGTTCGTTAGCAAAGATTAACCGTCTCCGGTGTTAGTCCTCAAAGAAAATCTTTTTATTTTTATTTATTTGAAATGGGTTTGCTGTTGACTCTAGTCTAGGTCAGAGGTGTCAGAAACAAAGTCGACGATGGAGTGAGCTTACCCAGAAGAAGCCTGTTCACTCTTACTTTGAAGAGATTCGGGTTGTATGCGCTCGGAAACAGACGCAGGTAGAGAGTTCCACTCTTTTGATGCGCGCATTATAAAGGACATTTCATCATTTCATCTTACACCTAAAGGGAGGATCGAATAGTTGCAATACCTATAATTAGTTCAATCAATCATAATACGTACCCTAGATTGAAATATCTTAGTCTGAGCGACGAGGATAACTATCAAGTTTCCGAAAGCAACGGAAACATACCAAGCAGCTATAGTAATAGTTTTCATACTTTTCGGTGCCTGAAACAACAATATACTTTTTTTGTTAGCCTTCAAAATGTCTCGCAGTTGGGCAAAAGGCCTCCACTTGTTTCTTCCAAACCTCCCCGTCTTGTGCGATCTCTGGCCATGTTGGTCCTGTAAATGTTACCACATCGTCGCACAACCATAACATACTTAATTAGCTTATAATGTTCCCATTGCTGGGATAAAGGCCTACTCTCTGTGACAGGGAGTAGCCCAGTACGGGTTGGGGGATGATAAATGTCTTCCAATTTTCTGGATGCAAAATTAGGGGTGTTATAAGTTTAACGTGTCATCGTATCGCAGCTCCCAAACGGCTGAACCTTTTTTTTTTAGGCAGTTTTTATTTTCCCCTGTACCTATTATAAGAATAACGTTTATTGCCATCACGAGGATTTCACTGCATAGCGCTATTTCAAGTTGGACGATCTACACCTACTTACTTGTGTAAACGAGAACTCTAACCCCGACACGGCAAACATAATCTCCGCCACAGAGACGAGAAGGTACTGAGGGACGATCCAGGCCAGGTGCAGCTCATTGGGAGGGTTGGGCGCGTGCAGCACAGCGGCATCCAACCTGCCCAGACGCTCTCGGAGGCACAGCACGTACACGCCTCCAGCTCGAAGGTATCCTTCACCAGACCCTGACATCTCGCCATCCGCGCTTAGAGCTCGCCATCGGAATCTGATTAGAGATAACAAAAAGGTGACTACAGTGACATGTACGAAAGACGAATGACGAGAAATTAAAGCATACCACAATACACCCCAATTCGAATATTATGTTATAATCATAATACATAGGTACACTGATTTTTTACTATTATGTATAAAACAATAGTTCTACTGATTGTGGCACAAAATTGTGGTCACATTACAAATCTAAGCACACACAGTGCTTGGCCAGACTGGGGTGCGGGCGCGGGTGCTGAAACGCGCGTGGGCTGTCTGTCCGCACTGGAGCGCGGCTGCGCTCTGCGTGTTGTCGTGTTTGTCAAAATAAAATATTGATGAAGAAGACTTACTTTTACTAGAAAAAGCTCGAACTAGTTTGAGAACCCCCATCCACGCGCGGGCCGCCCGCGCCTGTGCCGCGCACCCTCTGCGGCCAGTTGTATGAACGAGCTATGGCGTGAGTTTTCCGCGTGCTCCCCGCGCACTCCCCGCGTCGAGTAGCCCGCGCCCGCCCCGCGCCGAGCATCCCGCGCAGCTCACCGCACCCGCGTGCGCACTATGGACACTCAAAGGAAGTTCATATGTTTGAGATCACCGCGCCGCGCCCGCCCCGCGCCCGCGTTGCCAGTCTGGCCAAATACACACAGTCGCACACGTATAAGGGTCTAGCGTAGTAGGTACTTCGTCCATTTTGGTTTGTTTTGACTGTACAGCGGAAGTGTGACTGTAATTTAGGTGGTTTTATTTATTTTTGGGATAAATATTACCTAAATCAAAAATTACAGAATTCGATTCAGTAAACGATTCTGAACAAACTACTTTAATAATGTGCATTATTTCAGTTACACGTTGTATATAAGGGGAATATATATAAGGGTTACACAGGGTTTGACAGGCAATAAAAACATTTTGCAAACTGGACCGTGCGACATATAAAAGGAAACGGCTTTCTGTGAGGGTTCTAAATATATTTTTTATGGTTTAAAAATAAAATAATAAATGAAATTTACTGACACCCCCACCCCATATCTCCGAAACTACTGAGGCTAAAATTTTAAAACTAGTTCTATACATAAGTATTATTATTATTATTTAAATATATAAATATAACAGGAAAACCGATAAGAAGTCCATGGTCTTGAAATAACATGGTAAAATCACTGAATATATTGCGTTAGAACTTGCAAATCTTGCAATTGGAATGTATGGGAGAACATGTTGGTCAACTACAATGATAAGTTTGTTCTAGGGATAAATTCATCGTAGACCTACGTAATTCCCATCGTAGAACTACATAATTCCCATCGTAGACCTACGTAAATCCCATCGTAGACCTACGTAATTCCCATCGTAGACCTACGTAATTCCCATCGTAGATCTACGTTAGTCGCATCGTAGACCTACGTAATTCCCATCGTAGATCTACGTAATTCCCATCGTAGACCTACCTAATTCCCATCGTAAATCTACGTTACTCGCATCGTAGACCTACGTAATTCCCATCGTAGACCTACGTAATTTATCCTGTGTTGTTCCACCACACGGCATAGAAATCCCTTTTCTTAATCAACTCGACGTTCAATAATAGTAGATTGTTACATCGAGCGCAAAGTGAGTTATTAATGCACGAGAGTTATGTTGTTGCCCGAGCGCAGGCGAGGGCACTAAATTAACACGAGTACATTAATTACTCACTTTAGCAAGGTGCATAATCTACTTTTCTTTCAACTACCAATCCACCTACCGTGATAAAATGTTAGGTATATTTTGAAAATGAAAACAAAAGTTTTCCTAAGCTTTTAAATATTTATCCCGCGACTTTTCCGCCAATTTTTATTTGCAGCTGTTTTTATACTTTCTGGAGTTGCATTCATATCGCTACCGCTATTTCCATTTTTTTTTTATTATTTCTTGCTAAATATGAAGTATCAAAGTAATACAATGGTACAAAATGCGCGCCATTTGTTTTTTTTTTTCACCATGTCGCTTTTTATCAGCCGATTTTTATTTTCAGCCAGTTTCTTTTTGACCTAATGCATACATTTTATATTAAACTTAATAGGAGACATTCAACCTCTTTGGTAAATGTATATCTAAATAAAAATTAAAAAACAGTCCATTAATGAAAAACTGTGCAACCATGAGATTTCATACAACATTTCTGCACTGTTTTGGTTCTAAGCAAAAAATACGTCCTTTGTGATCGGTTTTGTAGGTATTAATGATAACAGTACTACGTAGTTGAATGAAAAATACTGTAAAATTATAAACAATGTCCGGTCTAAAAGTCTGCTATAGACTCAACAAAAAATAATTCATCGAACAGCGGCGGCTACTGGCAAGCAAAGATTGTTCAATCATCACTTCAAAGATTAAGTAGATAATTATTTAGCAGACCAAAAGCTGATTGCAGGCTATACTTTGTAGGTACAAATAATTATTCAGATGTTTCTGAATTGTTGCACAAGTTCAAATCCTTTTGTCATAATTCCTCAGTCATTTCACAATGCAATATTGACATGTTATTCTTTGCAAATTTAGTTTCATGGAAAAGGCGCGGACTATGAAAATAATACCTAAAGCTTTTTTCTATTAGTAACTCGAACAATAGTCTAGATTAAATATTTACGTCTGTAGATCGTCTTTGTTTATTTATTACAAAGAAAGCATTACTTAACTATGTTGAATAATCCGTGTTGTTCCATAAGATAACAATGCAAGCTATTCGGGAATCAACAATCTTCGAAGAAAGAAAATGTTTTGCCGGACTTTGCATACGGTATTAAATTTTGTTTTAATTTTCAAATAACGCAGCAATACGAGATAGGAGCCTTTTTGGCCTCGCCTTTGTTGTTTTTATTACTATTCTGTTAGTTTTAATCTATAAAAGCTGAAGAGTTTGTTTGAATTTAATGTCCTTTATCCACAAGGATTTGCTATTAACTGATTTTACACCGTGTCCCAGAAATTAAATAAGATCACAAAAATAAAAATAAACTGTCAGCCTGGTCGACGATATTTTCAAATAATCGACTTTCGCAGGTAGGCGGGCTCCATTTATGCGTGCACCACCGGCCACCGCACCACTGGATAAACGTTTAGACACGGAACTAAGTTACAATCGCACCACTCTCATTGTGTGACACACTATCAATCTCAATGTGAAACATTTTGAAAGATATTTCCTCATATGTTCGAAAAATTTGTCTGCTCAACAACGTAAATAACGCAATGAATGTTGTTGAACTGTCAAAAAGGAAAGCCATTGCTACTGATAGTGTGTTACGTAATTACCTCGCTGGACATACCAAGTTGACAGTTATAGTTGCAAAGTACATGGCTCAAAATCGCTTGACACATCACTTTCTGACAAATGTTAACATGTTTATATAAACGCATTCTTCGAGTTATAAGTTTACCTAACTCCGGATTTATTTAAAAAACAAACAGGACCGGTGGGCAACGCATGCCTGTCTAATAAAAAGAATATTGAGTAGCATTTGGTCAGATTGGAAGGTACGGCATCCAGATACCTATCAATGGCAAAGGGGGAATTTATGACAGAGGTAAGACGGAGCAAAAAATGTCAATAAAGCGTTTCATAAAATTCCTACTTCGATTTACTTTTCTAAGGTATGAGCTTCATGTGAATTAGCGAAAAATTACAGTACCAAATTCATGTACTTAATGCTAAACAACTCTTTATGAATTCGTCAGATTATTAATATCTGTAAAAACCCCTTTATTCCATAAACTACTAGAATCTAAGAAAAGTAATAAACACGGCACGGCGTAACTCAACGTGTCTCTTATTTTCAAAACTTAACCTTGAGAAGCATATTTCCTCCAAAAGGTAATAATTTGTCTAACAAACAATTTACTGCCATTATTGCCATCCTAATTATCCTAAAAAATCTAGATTAAAGTAATTTGAACTTAATTAACTGTCTACTTACCCCAAATACCTAATTATAACGTACTGTCACTTCACACAACGCAAAACAAACTCTAATCACTGTTTTATTGTCTACAAACAATTTCCAACTGTTATACTAATAAATTCATTGAATACAACGAACAAAATGCAAATTAGCTACACAACTGTAAACAAATTATTACGTCAAAATAATGTTCTACACAAAACACGACATGAATAAAATTGTCCGATGTCCGAACTCCGTCCCGATTGTATTACGAAATTCCACAAAACCCACCGAATGGCGATATTGCTCCATCTCGTTTACGCGCACGCATTTTCACTCATAATAAGCCGATCATTTTCGGCAACTCATAGGCGCGCGCGGTTTGTCGTAAATTATTACGACAAGACGCGCGCCTACGAGTTGTATTAGAGATTTTTTTTTGTTGTTGGGAAAGAAAGACAAAACATTTAATGTAGGCGTTTTGCAATGCTTTAATTTTATGGTGTACTAGCTTCTGCTCGCGACTTCGTCCGCGTGAAATTTCTTGTTCCCCCGACCCACCCCGTCGCATCGCCTGCCTGCGCTTTTAATTCGTTTACCTTTTTTCTGACTATTTTTGTATTTTCTCGGCTCTTAAGGGTCCTAGCGTGATGTTAAGTAGCCTATAGCCTTCCTTGAGAATTGGGCTATTAAATGCAAAAAGAATTTTTCAAATCCGACTGGTAGTTCTAGAGATTATCGCGTTCAACCAAACAAACAAACTCTTCAGCTTTATAATATTAGTATAGATTTAATACCTACAGTATGATATGATTATATTTCATTGATGAATTGACTATAGAGTGGTTGTGTTCTGAATTTTTGAAGGGAAGCCGGTGGGAATCGGCTTAAATGGAACCTTCGCCACTGATACCTATGTACAGACGCTACCAGCACATCAAGCTACACCTAACTGTCAGATTTTCCCAATCAACTTTGAACCTTAAGCTTTAGCGATAAAGTTGAAAATCTATTAAAGAAATCTGACAGATTGTGGTAGGTTGATGTGCTGGCGTCCGTACATTACGTAGTATTTCCGGATGTGCAGTCTGTGTTTGTACACGCCCCCTCGATGCAGGCGAAACGATAATGCCAGGCAACGTAAAATGGATAAAAAGCTAAGTATCGTTTGCTTCAGATGAATGTATGAATGAATATTGATTGCACTCACTTGTCAGGCTGTAGGCACATGTAAGCCGACTCGCCGATGTGGTCCACAGGCTGGTCCGACACGTAATAAATGTCGCTCAGTCTTTTTTCAGTCTCAACAGCGATCGACACGTTTTTGTTCGGCCCTGTTTCACCAACGTAAACTACTCTGTAAAGAAAGAATTTATTGTAGCGCTTTTAGTGAAAAATAACTTTCGTAACTAGTTTTCAATAAAAGATTTATAGCTTTTATTGAAAACTCGTTACGTACTCTTTCATCATTATCAACCAGAAAGACGCAAGTGAGTGATCGCATAATCCATATTTTTTTAGGATAAGTACGGATCCCCAAGAACATAGGAATAATGTACAGACGCTAGCACATCAAGCTACTACAATCTGTCAAATTCCTTTAATAGATTTTCAACTTAATTGCTAAAGCATAAGGTTCAAAGTTGATTGGGAAAATTTGACAGTTTCGGGTAGCTTGATATGCTGGCGTCTATACAAATCACAGATGGTGTACACTGTTAAAAAGTGCAGAATCCTAAGCAAAAACATCTTTACCGGCTTGCTAGAGAAAGACGAGAGATATTTGTTAGATAAAGTATATAAAGGATGAAACTGGAATAGTTCTTTCGGATGCAGAGAAGGATAGGTGGAAGAGCTACTTCGAAATACTGATGAATGAGGAGAATAACTGGAGTGGTGTGCTTGGGAATAAACCAGTAAATGAGGGGTTAGTGTGAATGATTAGTATGGAAAGTGAGAATAGCAGTAAATGGGATGAAGAATGGTAATGCAATAGGTCTGGATGGAATACCAATTGAAGTATGGAAGAACGTGGATGGATGGACGTGGTTAGCTTCATTCTTCAATAAGTTGTTGCTGGAAGAAGCCATACCTGACGAATGGTGTAACAGTTCGCTGGTACCCATCTTTAAAAACAAAGGTGATGTGCTGGAGTGCACCAGCTATAGAGGAATAAAGCTAATGTCACATAGTATGAAGGCGTCGGCGAAAGTTATTGAAAGGCGACTGAGAGAAGAGAGTAAAATTTCGCAAAACCAATTCGGTCTGATCGATCTATTCCGTGGTATTTGTTGACCTCGATAAGGTATACGACAGAGTGCCTCGTGAAGTTCTGTGGTGGGCGCTGAAGGAGAAAAGTGTGCCAGGGAAGTATGTGCAGATAATTAGAGCGATGAACAGTCGATGCAGTACCCAAGTCTACAGTGGGCACTACTGGTAGCTTCGATGTGGCTTGCACCAGGGTTCAGTACTCAGCCCGTACCTCTTCGTGCTGATATTGGATGCTCTTAAATCGGATATCCAAGAAGAGGCTCCCTGGTGTATGCTGTTCGCCGATGACATTGTGTTGGTTGCCGAGAACAGCTTAGAGGACCATAGCAGATTGGAGGTATGGGAAACACTCGAGACCGTTGACCAGAGAGTAAGTCGGACCAAAACTGAGTATCTGTTTTGTGATTTTGGTTGTCTCTCCAGTCCTGTGCCATATCTCTCGCCGGAATGCCCTTATCGATTTGCTCCGACTTTCGGTACCTCGGGTCGCTTGTCCAAGGAGATGGCGAAGTAGACCGAGACGGTACGCACCGGATCAACTCAGGATGGATGAAATGACAACAGGTCATAGGAACTACTTGCGACCCACGGATACCCCTCAACTTAAAGAGGAAAATTTATAAGTCCGTGATAAGGCCTATCGTACTTTATGGGTCTGAATGCTGGGCCGTGAAAAAGACGTATGAAAAAAGATTGCATGCAGCGGAGATAAGAATGATGAGATGGATGTGTGGCAGTGACGAGAATGGATAAAGTAAGGAATGAGTATATAAGAGGAAGTTTGAAAGTGGCGCCACAGAAGAATTGAAAGGAAATCGTTTGGCTTGGTGGTGGTGGTGGTTTGCATGTGATGAGAAGGAACGAAACGTATGTGATTGAAAGAGTGATGAATATACATGTCGATGGATAGAGAGGGAGCGGAAGGCCGAAGAAAAGATGGATGGATTGTGTGAGGAATGATATGAAAGAGTGAATGATAGCTTGACGGTTGACAGGGGAGAATGGAAGAAGAAAACGTGTTGCGCCGACCCCAAGTAACATGGGATAAGGGCAGGAAGATGATGAAACCTAAGGGCCGGTTGTTTCAAACAGTTGGTTAACATAACATACACACGTACGTCAAAATATTAATAATAACGATAACGTACTCGCTATTATTTGTCGTACCTACAGCAAGGCCATAATTTTGTAATTGTAATTTGAAACAAGGCTTTTTTTTGGATTGACGATAGTTAGCGCTATTTATTACGTATACGCGTGCGTTAAATGCGACGTGAAACAATGCGTTGCGACGGGGTGGGTCGGGTGACCACGACATTTCACGCGGACGAAGTCGCGGGCAGGAGCTAGTTTCAAATAAAACTCGGTGCTTTTTTAATAATTCGTATATATTCACTGTTTTATAAAAATAATATTAGTGAAAATTTTAATATTAGCTAATATAAAAATTAATATTAGCTAGCTTGTATGTGCATCATTTTATTATGGAACGTCTGATGATAGGTACAAAGATGTATTATAAACACGAAATTAATGCATATACCTACCTGCTGTTCATACCTGCTTCTATTAATTAACTCTTCGTTAGGAACTCGTTTTCGATTAAACGTAGGCTCAATCAAATATTACAAACCACCGAGTGAAATTCGCCAGCTGGTTTATACTACCGTTTCATTTTAACCCCCGAATGCTAGCGTAATAGTACGAAAGCCCACAACCATAACCATGTCACATTGTTTTACGGACAAAACCTCAGTCCACAGCGACAAAGATAAAAAGTTGCTGAGCAATTAAGTGGCTCGTGGCCCCTCTTAAAAACATGATTTTCAGACGGTTTTCTAAGGGTTTTATTCGCCAAATTTTTAATTTACTCAAATGATCTTCAGGGTACATGTGACGCTACTGGTGTAAAAATTATATTTTCAGTTTTATAGAATTTATCGTTCCACTGAAATCTGATAATCAAACAGATTGCTATAAAACAGTTCAGTATTTTTTATTGAGATACTTAAAAATGCGGTCAAGACAGACGGAAAATTACTGAATTTGATTTTATTTTGGATTAAGAATAAGTATTCAAATCTATTGAAAAACGATGAAGCACAAATTTTGGTCATAGAGTCTCGTACTATCAAAACTCCACCTTTAGCAATGCTTGAATATTGGCGTCTATGTACACCACTCCGATTGAAAGCTTCCATACAAGTATATATTGTCACACGTTGAAACGACAAAGGAGTTCACAGATACGACAAATGTTCAAAAAATACATTGCTGAACGAACTACAAAGATTCAAATAAGATGGGATGCCGGAAAATATTGAAAGGTTTCGAGATTCCGTCAAAAGGAGGATATGAGTCCTCCTCAGACCCGGATACAAGGGCGCCAATAGGTGAAATTGCCCCCACTTACCCGTCCACCCTATGAACTATGATCGACCGGTCTCTATACTAGAAATAACAAAGTAAGTAGGTATAAAGCAGAGATATCCGTGTCCGTGGTATCAAGTTATGAACACCTGTCTTTTTTAAAAGTTCTCACCTATTTGAAAATTGTTAGAATTACGCTCCACAAATGTAGCAGTCATGCAAGCGAATCGAAATGTTACAAGATAATTGGATCCGTCCGTCACTCAACAACAGTGAAATTTAGTTTTGAGGATAGTAATTCAATTTGAAATGCCAGAGTTGCCTATAACCTTATCGTCCAATTGATATTTATAATTCAAGCAATATTGTTCTTAATATAACATAGGGGCTGTGTAATAAAAGCCGCATGGATCGATTGATCAGGTTAAGCTACGCTTGCTGCGGTTGGTTCGTGGACCATCTTTACATACCGAAACACCTCCGTGCCTCGAAAAGCACGTTTAGCCGTTAGTCTGAGTATTAAAACTTTTACAGATATAGTATTGTGATAGCAAAAGAATGACTTAACGAAGCTAAAGAGCTTTTAGTATTGACAAGTGATGAGTAGAATAATGTTTTGTGTTTTCATTACTCGTATGTTTTTTTTTTAATTTATAATCATGTTACTACGTAGTTATTAACTTATACTTAATTTTAATATAACCTAATGTAAGCAAATAAATCATTTAAATTTCATTTTTGAATGAAATTATATATTAGAGATTTGACTTTATAATTATTTTACTAAATAAATATAGTTTTTAAAGTGGCTGTGTTTTAATTATCCAATAGCATAAGTGTTAAGCCGGTCAATTCTGTTAAAATCTCACCGTGAAAATTCAGGCGAAGCAATATGTTCTGTTTTTTGGTAGGTTTCCATAATTCATACATTTCTAAATATTTCTTAAAATTTTAAAAATGAGCATATATAATAAAGAAATAAAAAATAATAATATAAACCATAGTGGTCCGCCGGTGTCGGGAGCAGAGTCCAAGCCACCGACGTTTTTTTTTCTAAAATTAATATTATAATTTATTGGACTATTATCTATCATGAACCAGGGCAAAAACAGATAACAAGGTTACAATGGTTTGAACGCCAACGACCACGTGACGCGTTTCCGGTTAAACGCATACGAATACGAACTAAGCAAAATAATATATGACCGTCGAATTAAAATTCTTAAATATCTTGTCAATTTGTTTGTCCATATAATGACTGCAGTCTCCAGTTCCCCTAGCAATCACAAATCGATTAGGCTTAGAAATAGTACTTCGTCGAAGACCGAATCAAAAGCTAGACGCAAGAAGAGCGCAATGCCTCCCAGAGGTGCCCGTGATGCAACTAGACTGCCCAATAACGCAGAATCTACATCTCCCAACAAGTGACTAACTCAATTTGACGGCAAATAATGAATATGTCCTTTCGTGTTCCCATTTTAATGTGTCAATCACTTGCACATATTTTAAAACCGTATTCTCTTAGGCGTCATCTCGACAACCGAGAATCGCAGCAACAGTCTCGCCATGCCATCAAATTCAATAGAAACTCTATGAATCAAACTTTACACGGCGATTTCATGCGACGATAGTTTGATGGCACCGCATGACCCTCGCCGCGATTAAAGGCACACGTATAAACTCGGAAAGGGATCGTCACCGTAACAACTTGAGCCATTCAGTATTCTTTGTATGAAATTCCCTACTGCAACGCACACTAATCGGGATCGTAACGTAATCGCATCGCCTCAGAACAAGCTCACGAACCGCGGTGCGGTGCGTGGTCTTCTTGCAGTTCCCGCGCTTACGGCTCGTCGTCCCCGCGCTTACGTCTCTCCGTACCCGAGCTTACGTCTTTTCGTCCACCCTTGCCCCTCTCACCCCTCCCGCAGCCTGCCTGCAACACCATCAACCAGCGGTCGGCGAGCCGTAACCGCGGCGTCGTCGCCTATCCGTAGCCGGGTCGACGTACCGGAGCTTCTAATCCGATTTGGTTACGTGCTTACTTTAGGTTGACGCCTGCTTGACGCCAAGGCGAAAGGCGATAGGGTGACGATCCCTTTCCGAGTTGATATGTATGCTATGAACTTAACGTGGCGATGGGGCGCTATGTATTACCAATCTAGAACATTTTGCCACTGATCCAATAATACTTATGTAGGTACAACGAAAATGTAAAGGTAAAAGCAGCAGGGTAGCCCGAAATTGAAATCTTCTTACGTTGCACTTTACAGGTCAGTGTCACGTTGAATGTTGCTTCAAATATGATTCTCGACCGTAAAAAATGATAACCAATGTAGGTATAAATTACACAATTTTAATCATTAGAATCATCAATACAACTTTCAAAATTAGAATTGTCCTCAATGATTTCATATAGGTAGTCATTCAATAGGGTAAATTGAAGTTACGGAGTTGTATTGATGATTCTAGTAATTAAAATTATGTAAATACATATTTGACACGGTCGTAAATCATGTTTTGATTAACATAGAACCTGACACTGTGATGAAAATTGCAAAAATCGTTCTTATCAAATAAAAATCAAATGATTTTCGCGGGCTATCCAGGCGCTTTCCTTTTAACATGATTAAAACTAATAAACAGGTAAGGATGTCAAAATTACACTTCGACTTAAACCGAAATGTTGTTTTGAAATAGTTAATAACCTCCAGTGAAGTGCCCAACTCGGATTCCAACTGTAGAAACACCGAAATACTGAATATTCGAGCCAAAGCTCCGACCGAATTAATCGTATCGTCTATTTGAACGAATCTAACTATAGGATAGATTCATAGATACATTAAGCCTGTAGATATAATAAAGTAGCTCTCACACAAATGTCAAGTTTCCATTATTTTAGCTACTAATGGTCGATATAACTTACCAAGCCCGCGTGTAACCTAATCATAAATTCTCTTCGTTCCAATTGTACTCATACGTTACAACAAACAATATAATAGGGCGCAAGAGTACACGTGCCTTAAAAATTCCACCACTGAACTTTAGAAATAAACAAGGCACTAATGAGGGTATTCTGAAATAACGTTCTCTAGGTGGCAGCACCAGGTATCTGTCAAAGAGCCCATATTTTCTTTAGTCATGACTGAATGATGAACGAATGAATGAATCGAATGATGAACGTCATCATATATGTATTTTATATTCATTGGCGAAATGGAAGACCTCTTGTCAAAGTGGTGCCAACTGAAGGCCAATTCTCGTAATTTAAAACGTTCAAAATCTAGTCGCAGTCTCATCTCAGCGACAAAGAAATGTCAAAAACTTGTCAAAATGTAGGGAAATTTGAAGTATTTTTTGACAGATTGAGACTGAGATCAGACTGTGAACGTTGTTAAAATTAGTAGAATTGCCCCTCTGGTGTCGTAAATTTTCACGAAAACCCCCATTGACCTCAAGTTCTGAGTTGAGCTGCACGATTTTTGACAAATGCGTGCAATGACTGGACAGGTCCGCTCAATCTGTGTAGTTCTTACATCAAAAGACCATTTCAGAAACCAATCTACATGGTCTTCGATCTGACCAATATTTTACCTGAACTTTAAAAGAGACTGTGACAGAGGAGTTTGTTTCGGCCTTTCTTCTCAGAATAGTCAGATAGGAAACGCCGACCTCATCTAGTTTAAAAAAAGAATATGATTGACGTGTAAAAGTGTTTGTTTAAACCTATTTACAGAAAATAAATCAGTTATCATAACTTATTAAACAAAATACTTACTTTAACTTCGGCTTCCCAGTTAGAGACTTCACGAAAGGATTGGGGTCCATAAAGTACAACCCTATCTGATCGTCAGAATTTTGTCCAATCACGACCGGCATGAACTGGAAATTAACGAGAAACAGTCAATATTGCGGTTTCAGTTTGTTAACGGATTCTGGGTTATAAATTGATAAAATATCGCTAAGGTAAAACCAATTCCTGTCGTTAATTATTTAGTTTGCAACCAAACTATATTAATAGATAATCCGCGCAGTTCTCATTTGTATACCGATAACGACGTAATTTTATTACAGAATCTGATCGCTAATGATCAAATCGGACAATATTATAAGTTACCTACTGCAAAAGTGTGATCAGTGAAATGATATCGTAATGCCCGTTGCCCTCTAAGGAGTGTAAGGCAGGGACCCAGTTCCCATGCAGCACTGTGTCGAAACTATTGCTTTATCGTTCGAAAACTGTCGCTTCCAGCACAGAGTTGTGATGACATAACATGATGAAAAAATGCAAATCGCGCGGTAAGTAAATCACATATTCAATAGTATCATTACGTAGTACGTCACAGAGATAATTAACATCAATTTGCTAGGTTTTTTACCAATTCAAAGTTAAGTTTACTAACTCAAATCACAGGGAAGGAGTAACCAAATAAATCGGTATTTGTTAGATATCAAAACTGTCGCTCAGACGTTTCGACGTATTCGCTAACCAACTCATTCCGTAGCTCATCGATGCGTACTGCGATTGCTTTGCTCGCTCAACAGACATGTGGTCGCAATTCTAACTTAATCTCACTGAAGTTAAACACCTATTATATAGAGCATTGAATTATGTATGCACTGTAACAGGATACTTCTAAATAGAATATTGATTCACAAAAAACTTTCTACTTAATTGCTCAGTAAAGTGGAGCCGGTTTCGTAAACATGTGTGCACATAGTGAGGTGTAGTTTGATTGTAAATGGTTGTAAATGTGTGCGTGTAAGCGTGTATGCACAGAGCGGAGATGGAGTTTTTGCATGCTTCACTTTGTTCGCAGCGCTGTCTTGACTTTTTATTTGGTATTTGGTCTGAGCCTAATTGCAACAAATTATGATTACTGCAACATTTTAGGTACTTGATACGATTAATAGTACTTTGAAAATTACTATCGGTAAATCTTGTAAAGCTTAAAATTTTCAATAGATCAAGCTTGTATAACATGCCCATAATTTACAATAATATACATCGTTACCATAACATTATGAGCATGTGTGGTTATGCCACAAGTCCACAGCAGCACACATATCAAATGTGACAGACTATTACAATATGCATAATTAGATACAATATCCGTTACGATATCGGTTCTGGTACTAACATAATATTATTGGAATAGCGCTAAATCAAATGCTACAAATTCCCGTATACTAATATTGTATGAGATCGGAAATCAGTATGAATCTTGTGTAAACAATGAAAATAACTAATTTAAATCCTGGATAGTTTACATAGTAAAAAGCGAATAGAGGCCAAAGTATTGAATAATATGGAACTTTTGTGTAAAAAGCTTGTCGCTCTGTGAATTTTTTGAAATTCCAATAATAGATATATATTATAATTACTCTATAATAATAGATACCCTTAAAATGAATTCTTCTGGCTAACTAAACAGCCTTTTTAGCCGAATAAATAACAAGCAAAAGAGTTCATGCAGCAAACGTTACCTAAATGATGGAATTGATTAAAACCGTCAGTACAATGCGTGCCACGAAAGATGAGACTTGACACACCACGTGGTTTGACATGCGCAGTACACGATTTTAGGTATCTTTAGCGGTATGAGGTCTGAGTGCGGGACGGAACCGGACGTCATAGGGGCGGCGGAAAGAGCGGGGGAGGCGGGGTCAAGTCTCATCTTTCGTGGCACGCATTGTACACACGGTTCAATATTCGCTCGCTTGCCTACTATGGAATCAAGTCAACAGTGCATGCACCTCATTTATGTTACAGGATATCGAAAACTTGCTAGGTACGTAGATTACCACCACGTAGGGAATCAAACATCACTTTTGATTATTTCCGATGACTTTGATTAAAGTTCAGTTGAAATGAAAATCCCAGCGCGGCGTCCATTTGCTGTTTGTTTTTAAAGCAACGAATACGGATGGAACGGAACGGGTTTGAGGATGCCATTCCATCAGAAACAAATATCGAATAGCTCTATAAAGTTTGCTGTTACCAATATTCTTGAAACCCGTAGAGAAATAGACTGGTCATTTTAGGCACGGGAGACGGGTGGTAATTTTTTTTGATGGTCCTCATGCGACATATTCTTTTAACAAAATTTCTGGCATAAAGCTATCACTCGTTTATTAGAAGCATGGAGGCCTAGTGTTTCGTGTATTTTATGAGAATATGGAATGGAAAATACAGGGTGAAATTAAAAACTTGCATATAATCATTGTTATATCAAATCTAATCTAACTAGCTTGTATTGTCCCACGGCATAGCAAAGGCCTTTTGTTTTTTTTTTTTTTGGGTGGGAAAACATCAAAAAAACGGTCTCCCTCTCACTTTTCGATACAATTCTGTCTTTTGCGAATGGCCGGCCAGTCTCTACCGTTGGAGGACGAGCTTGACTCGTCCCACCATCTTCGTGTTGGTCTGCCGCGATGACGTCGTGCGTTTAGTGGGACCCAATTGGTTGTTCTCTTAGCCCAATAGTCATCTGACATGCGGCAGACATCTCAGGCCCAGTCCCACGTATGTTTAGCGGCTTTTTTTGTTACATATCCTTATAAATTGTCATATCCCAAATCGAAGTTCTTGAAAAAAAAAACGAATAATTATCGTCTTAGATAGCGCAAACTAAGTTATTGCCGTCAAGTAGACACCAATTATCGTCGAAAACTTTTTTTTATTTTCAAAACAAGAAAAGTAAAGTATCTCTAACCACCCGAGCCGGGCTCGCACCCGATAAGCAATCCATTCATCGCAGAGTTCACAACATGAAGCAAGTTAGCAACGCGTTGAGCTAGCGGTATTTACTTAATTTTGACCGATCTTACAAAAAATAGGGCGCGCGACGATGTTGCCAAATCAATCGCCTACGCGCTCGTATGTACTTCCCGATCCTCATTGACGTGGGATAAATTTTCTTTAAGTAAGTATAACAAGTTGAATTAGATATTTTAATTTGGCGCACCTATTCAATTTCATCCTGTATTGATCTCACATAGTGGTATATACAAAGAACTGGTGACAAAGTGATATTTTTCACAATAACCGTGCCGAGTACTACTACTGATTAATTCCGCGACCAAAGTGCTAACAAAGGTCAACGAAAAGAAGCAGATTATAGAGTAACGTTACGCTTTGAAACGCGATTACCACAGGTTGTTATCCTGACTTTTCGTCAAATGTTGTCTCTATTGATCGCTATAATTTTCCGCTCATAGATAAATGAGATCATGACCATGTCATACAAAAGACAGGCCACCTCTGAAAGTTACCATCACCATAAAGTCAAAGTCAAAGTATTTATTTCAAATAGGCACATTAAAGGCACTTTTGAACGTCAGAAATTACAACAAATAGAATTGATTCTAGTCGCCCATTCCAAAAGGTAGTTTTCGTATGGAGAAGAATGACGTTCAAAAGTGCCTTTCATTTGCCTATTTGAAATAAATGCTTTGACTTTGACAACTTTTTTTTTAATGAGGACCTTTTTACCATTCCCGCTATAGTCTTAAATTCTTCCTTCGCCATGTGTTTCTTCATGACCCTCCCAGCACAGTTCTCCGAACTGGTGGCGGTTACGGACAGCACCTTATGTGGCAGTGGTGTCATGAGGGCTGTGCCATGCTGCTCCACAGTGGCGATGCCTTCGCCACGGATGGCCAGATCAACCTGGCAGCCTAGCGTGTTCATTATCACCAGGCCTGTTTGACGGTGGCCGGGGACTTGGAGCGTGGATCGCTAAAAAGTAAATTAGTTTTTATAAAGCAAGTAAGTACATAATCTGCAAAAGATGATTTTCTAACTCATAATTTTGTCCTACTAAATGATTCAGATTGTGATTGATAGATAGAGTGTTACTCAATTACCATACCATATCATAAGACAAGTAGGTAAAAGCAATAAAAAAGTTACGCCGTTTAGACGGAACAAGTAATTTTTTGCTTATTATATGCCACTGGCAAGAAACTTGCATCGTTTAAATGAGGCTTTATTCAAGATACAAACCTCTATTCCAATTTGCAAGATGCCAGCAGAAACAAATGCCATCGATGCCAGCATGCCTCCGATGAACATCTTTTGTAGCGGCGGCATGTCCGGCAGCAGTGGCCATGCGCCGCCGGGGCACACGGGGATCATGAGCAGCACCATGGCGGGGTTCATGACCTGCAGCTGGTCCGGCATCAGGGTCACGCCGAACACCTCACTGCGCAACCGCGAGGCTTGGAAGGTCCAGCGAGAACCCTGGAATCGAGGACCTTCTAAAACACGCTACGACATACTGTTAAAACTAAGTTTTTTCTGGCTTTTTGTTGTGCATTTTCTTTTTTCCTTTTACATAAGGTCCGAGCTGCCCAGGTAGTGCACAGCTGGACCTCTTCGGTAGATCGTAGCATATATGGCCGCCATTAGATCTTGTAAACAGATGTTAATTAACACGGGTCTAGGTTTTGGAGACGAGGTCGCAAGCGCGACTTCTAGGCATCGAGAAACGTGCAACAGTTCTATACATTAGGACGAAAGTTCTTCTAGCAATAGCAGCGTCTGGATTTGTACCCGGCTCGCCCGAAATATCTTCATATTTCGCCTGTTATTTTACTAGTACTCGTAACCGGTTCCATTCTGAAAGCATGGACCGCACTTATAATTGATTTACAACGCGCTCCACCCTTTTAGAATTCAATTAATTATTTTATAACTTATAGAGCGTTTCAAAAACGTGTTTTTTTTTACTTATTTTTATTTTTGCGTCTAGTATATTCTTCAATAAGTTAATAAGTATAAAGTCAACAACGTTCTGACGATTAGGTGCAAACTCGAGGGGTTTACAAATAGCCCCAAAGAGTTCCACTATCCACCTCCTGGCTCCATCATCTGGCCCTCGACACCAAGTGCAATCAATTGGATTCGTCAAAACAAATCATATTTATGAGCCCAAACATAAAGGATTTAATAGTAGCCACTGAACATTGCCTCTATCCACCTCCTGGCTTCATCATCAGATCAGCTACAAGATACTAAATTATAGTTCTATCTTCCGAACTACACATAAATACAATGTTTAATTTCGATACCACGAATTAGAAGTAGGATAAAATTGACTTCTAAGATTTTGATACATTGTTAGTTAGTTACAAGTGAAGCTAATATAAAAGCGTGTTAAAAATAAAAATCGTCGGTCGGCGTTTCCTACTTGACTCTTGGTCAGATCATGTGAAGACCATGTAGATTAATGTCTGAAATGGTCTTTTAAGGAAAGTACCACACAGATTTGAGTGGACCAGTCCAGTCAATGCAAGCATTTGTAAACGTGTAGCTCAACTCAAAACTTGAGGAGCCCAACGACTCGACGCACAATACCAAAGAAAGGACATTTGGGTAGGCCGCATAAAGTACTCAAAACTGCCAGACCAACATTAAAATTAACGGAGAAAGAAAATATAAGGGAAGGACCCACATAGTTCTCGCATTCACAATAATTAAGTAAAATAATATTTTACAAAGTAAATATTCATGTCATTTTGTACATAATATTCATTAATGTCAATATGTGTATGTCGTAGATGGATTTTAGAATCCGCTGTTTTACAAAACCGCTAGTGGTTTTACAAAACAGCTCCGTTATGTAAAACGATTGAACAACGTTCAGCTGGATTGTTATTGCGCTACGTTTTACAAAACTGCTACAATCGAATATCAATGGGAAGCTTGGTGTATAAGCGTATACCTATGAATATCAGACATTTTCTTAAAATAGATTTTCAAATTATAAGGGCCGCGTAGTGCGGTAAAAGCCTCCATCTGTCTTCATCTTTTCTTTCTCCAGCTAGTCTGCTCCATACTTTTCCTATTACGCCTGATAAGTTCGTCACTCCATCTCTTGTTGGGTCTACCACGTCTTCGCTTTTGTTGATAGGATACCAGTTTTTTATGGTTTTTGTTGCTAACTCTTTGTAAATTCGCTAACTCTTTTTGCTGACGCGGTAGCTTGCACCAGACGTGCTTCATTTTATTACTATAAATAAACATACCTTACAAAAAATCTGCGAGTGCGATTACTGCTGCGCGGTGACTAACATTAGAGAAAGGAATCGTCGACAGTTTTACTAGTAAACACTATTTACACGTAATAAACCTAACGAGAACTAAGTTGTCTTTTCTCTACACGCTTGAACCAGAACCACAACCTCAACAACAGTAACTCTGCAGTGTACGAACCGTACAGCCCATATCAATTAAAATGTGTTTGTTTGATTAAGTATGTATAAATAACTTTACATAAAACAATTAATTTGGATGTATTTCTGACCAGTTTCAGGAAATGTATACACTAAAAACGTTCAGAACTAGTTATGGAACAACGTTTACATAAGTAGCTTTCTATATCGTAATGTTAAAGGTTTCGGTAATTAAAACGAGGCGAATTTGCATACTATAATTAGGCATACTTGCTAAAATACTGTTTTTATGTACCTATTTTTTTATTTCTTTTTTTTTTATGTCTTACCAAGGGGTATCGTATTACCCAGTAACTGGGTTGTGGAGGTCAGATAGGCAGTCGCTCCATGTAAAATACTGGTATTCAGCTGCATCCAACATAGTTGGGAAAAGACTAGGCAGATGACGATAATGTTTAATTTTTCACCAAAGAACCGAACACCACCTACTGTAAATTAATATATATAAAATTAAATTAAATGCTATTCGCTGGTAAGCGCATCACTTGAGAACGGCTGGACTGAGGAGAATGGGTAAGAGCATTCCCAGACACAAACTATGGCGATCTTTGTTGCCCTCAGGGAATAGTTTAATATAATCCTAAGAAAGCATGTCTGAATTTACTTGGAGAAAAAAATTATGTGAGGTTAAATTAATTTAACAAAGGCAAATATTTAACTTATCCTCTTAAAACTTAATAACCTGCTAAAGTTGGATACTTCTTGAAATTAATGAACCTCTAACTACTTTTTGCGCTTCTAATGTTGCATTAAAAAAAACAATTGAGCCTCTTTTAAATTTAACTTTACAACGTCTATCAGCTAGTTTTATATAGCCATAGAAGTAATAAAAATATATCATCGTCGTTAATTGTAGCTATGTTTAGAATGCAGCTAGGTACTTACATTTTTGACGCTTGGACTTTGAAGGCCTTACGAATAATAATTTTTTAAGGGGCTTACATGACCTAAAGCGCGGTCACTGTCGGACTACATAGAAAAGAAAGAGAAGCGCGATGACACAACGCTGGTAATCTAAATCTAATATTGCCAAATATGAAGCAATTATTTAATTACAAAAATATATTTGTATGGTTTTTATTGTAAAAAGAAAGTTTTTAGAGGTAAGTATCTTCATGATTTTTTTCTATCGTATGAAATTAGTTGTATTATGTTTTCAACACACTATCTACCTAGCATACTCGTATATCCTGAAGAATATCATATATTTTTCTGATTTTGTTTACTGTAGTCGATCATATACTTTTATTGTTTCTATATTTATTATTTATTTATATATACTTTATTGTACACCAGAAAATACATAACAAAAAATAAATACTCTTTCTACGCGTTTCAGGAATACAAGCGTGGATAATTTGACCGTGACGGTAGAAAGCGCTATTCTAATTCTTTAGCGGTGAGCAGTGACTCAGTGAGCTCACCTACTGACCTTAACCTTGTTACAAAAATAGGGAAACCTGTGCGTCCACAAAGGTCACGAATGTAACTTGTTACCTTGTTTGTTGTTTAGTTCACGGTTGATAACCTAACCTTTGTTTTCTTATTTGTTTAGATACACTGGTTTAACTTGCGCTGGAATGTTTATATGGGCCTTTTTACCTACTTCACGTGCAGTTGCACTGTAGCCATAGAGAATGTGATTATATAGTCTTTGACTGTAGCTATATTAAACTTTAGAGTCCGTTTAAGAACCTCGTAGACGCGGCGCTACATGCATGCGACGGAATCTTTATTTATTTATTTACCTAAACATTATATTAAAGGCACTCGTTAATAAATCTTAAATAGAAAAAGATGTTAGAGGCAGGAATGTTTTATATACTGCAGTAACTATATTCCGTTCTCAATCCATAACTTTCAAGTCATCAGTAAATAAAGAAAAGAAAGAAGAAGAAAAACGATGTGATTACTGAGATGACGACTAATATAGAAGTTTGGACAAAGAAGACATACCGCGCCGAGCACAAATAAATATAAATTTGGATAAGATCAAGACAATGATGATGATCAGTAAATAAAGAAAACATCAAACCTGTTGATCGAAAAGCGACCAGAATATGGGGACGGGGAGGTACAGGTACAGGATGGAGAACACCACCTTCATGTCCGCGACCAGCTTCTCGCCGTACTTCTCGACGGCGTAGTCCAACCAGTGCGTGCGCGGCGGCCCGTCCGACGCAGGGCTGTACTTGATACGCTTCATTATCGCGTACTGGAAGAATAGATAGGGTTACTATAGATAGGGTTATATATAGGAGTACTGGGAAAATAGACAAGATCAAGGGAGGTGCCGTAAGGTATTGACAATTCTAAATGTTATTAAGTTTTTTGCTCTTTACAAGTCGTCAGTGCCAGGTTGTAGGTACATATTATGTTGATCAAAATATGATTCGCGACCGTTACAAATAATATTTATTTATAGAATTTTATCACAAAAAAAATGTGAATTTCGCGAGCTATCCTGGTGCTTTCGCCTTAGGCTACGGCACTTTCCGGGGTACCTACTTATGGGGGGCAGTTAATTTTAAAAATAAAGTTTTGCTAATTTTACCGCTGCATTTCAAATGAAAGGGCTCGTTGTGAGGGCCGCATTTAAAAAAATTAAATAACTTAACTTTAAAGTTACTGAAAAAACTTTTATACAAAAAAAAACAACCAACTTTCAAATAAGACACTACAAAGTGAAAAACAACTTTAATTTCGGAAGTCGGTGTCGTTAGGTTCGCATTTTCGTTGTTTGACACCGACTTCCGAGATTGAAGTTGTTTTCACTTTGTAGGTAGTCTTATTTGAAAGTTGGTTGTTTTTTTATTTTGTAAAAAAGTTTTTATTTTTCACTTTTCAGTTGTACTTACCCCACACAAATTCGTATAACACTACTTGCTATGTAAATATCAGTGACAGGAAGTTATTATAACAACATCAATATAAACTAAGTGGCAAAAATACGGATTATTGAAACTAACTAAAAACTACCCAAGCAAAGTTCATGAAATATATATGGGACCACCCCTGAGGCATACCCTATCCATTAAAAAAATAATTTTTGAAATTGATTTACAATTGCCGGAGATATCGCGTAACAAACATACAAAAAACATACAGTCGAATTGAGAACCCCCTCCTTATTTGAATTCGGTTAAAAATAGATGAAAATTTGTAATATGAATTTGTAATAGATGAAAACGATTCTTCCTGTAATCTATAAATAAAGAAAAATTTTCTGTAAAATTTTAGGCTCAGTAGTTTCGGAGGTAATGGTTTTATAGATTACAGGAATATCTATAAGAAGTCTATGGTCATAAAATAACATAGTAAATCTCTCAATATTGTGCGTACAAACTCACATTTGCAATTGAAATGTATAGGGAACATGTTTTTCATTTCTCATAC
Source organism: Luperina nickerlii (assembly GCA_963855955.1). NCBI lineage: Eukaryota > Metazoa > Arthropoda > Insecta > Lepidoptera > Noctuidae > Luperina > Luperina nickerlii. The sequence goes on from OY979662.1 coordinate 14,423,403, forward strand.
GTGATTATATTATTTATTTATTTGATCTGAATAGCTGGTGAAAGACGCTGCTTCCCACCTTTGGGCGGGAAAGACTCATAGTAATTGCTTCCCTCTCTAGGTCGGGAATTAATTTTAAAAATAGAACTTAATTTGGTTAGGTAGTCAGCTACGAAATTTTTTACATTATGAAAAATGCTGCGGTCTTGTGAGTCTATAAACAGCCAGTGTGAATTTAAAAAAATACCTATTAAACGGGACAGCCCGCGGCGGTGACGCGGGTGGTGTGTTCCATATATTTAAGATTTAAAAAAGACTATAATATAATTTGGCGGGATTCTAACTCTGTAAGCTGTACCGAAATAAAACAAAGTCGGGTTAGATACACCGTTTATAACTTAAGAACGGCTGGATCGATTATTATGTACTTTGATTTTTTGGATTTGTCTCCGCCCCGAATAATAGCAGAATAACTATTAAAACATGGAAAAATTCAAGAAAAAAATAATAATGAAGATAATTCATTTTCTCATTAATTTGTTATCTTATTGATTCTGAGGCGGTGTGAAGTTCGCCGGGTGAGCTAGTATTTGATTAAAAATGAGTTCAAGCTATTCTGAAATGTTGACCCCAGATTCGGTTAGACGAGGCAAATACAATAATCTAAAATCTTTTGCCGAAAATTTCAAAAGAAAGATACTTACTTAAATACCTACATACAATGATTTTATGAAGTGGCGAGCAGACATGAAACTACTATTCCAACTACAATCATACAATGTCAAGTTTATCCTTGAGATAAATTTTATTATCTATACAGGGGGTGGTCAGAAAGTCGTGGATCAAACGATATAGCAAGATAAAGGAGGTCATTTCCAACAAAAAATCTTTCTACAGCATGGCCATAATTCAAGTGCCCTAAAAGTTATGAATATTTTTGTATACCGAGGACTAATTTAAAAAATATCAGCACTACAAAAGTTATATTGCGGCTCTGGGTACCAAATTTCAAGAGCAATTAATTTTTTGCCAAAAATTTTGAAGCGTTACCAAATATTATTTCTCACTTTAAAAGCGTTGGAAATGACGTCTTTTATCTTCCTATTTCGTTTGATACACGACTTTTTGATCAGCCTGTATACAACGTGTAACGTTGAATGCGCAAAACCTCGTACTCATCATTATTCAATGAACCACTTTTACTATGGGACCAAACTTGAAATCGCAAAAAAAATCAGCTGTTTAGTACATTTTGACGAGTTATGCGAGAATAAATGTAGGGAACAACTGATATTTTTTTCACGATTTCAGGTTTGGTCCCATAGTAAAAGTTGTTCATAAAGATGAGTACAATGAGCTCTTAAGAGGTTTTGCGCATTTAACGTTACACCTTGTATATAAAATTCAAAGTCCTGACTGACTGATATATCAACGCACAGCCTAAACCGCTGGTTTGAGACATGAAATTTGGAAGTTGTGTTCTTTGTGAAGAGTAGGTATCAGTGTTGGCATGATTAAAAGAAGTAGTTTTAAAACACATGTTTATAACAGTGTTTAAAACAGTTTCAATTTAAACCGTGTTTTTATAACACATTCAAAAACAGATTAAAACAAGTTTTAAGCATTGTATAAAACAATAAGAAAAAACAAGCTTTAAAACTACTTTTCATGGCGAATGAATGAAAATACATTTATATTTAGGAGTCTAAATAGCTTGACAGTTAAGTCTATGCTATTGCTATGTTATATTTTTGAACTTATATGTCCCGCTAGGAAAGTCCCTATGTCGCCCATTTGAAAAATCAACATTAGTTAGAACATACAGGGTGAATGCAAAGCGTTCAGTATTGATTAGAAATAGGCAGCATAAAATAAATGTTTATCCATTGATCGTTTTTTGTAAATATTTAATTTACTATGGCAAATTTGAAAAGATCTAGTCTACAAATGAAATATTATAGGTCGAATTAATTTCAAATAATGCCCTAAACTAAAAAGATCAAAAACAAAACACTTGTTTAAAAAATTTTAACTTTTTTTTTATAAAATTTAATAAAAACTGTTTTTTTCCAACCCTGGTAGGTATCCACTGAGAAAGGGTTTTTCGAAATTCCACCACTAAAAAGGATGAATGGGGGAGGGTGAAATTTCACGCGGACGAAGTAAGGGGCAGAAGCTAGTCTTGGGATAAACAATATGGATACCATATTCATCGAACGGAACCAAGTTCGACTTTCACTTCTCCGGTTTTTTATCTAAACTCTTTGTGTCTACCGACACGAAAAGTAATTAAATGAAAAGGTAAAAGTATACACGTTAACAACGATGTAATAAACGTCAATTAATGAACATCAAAGTCCTTATATTAGAAAAATTACTTGTGCAAAATAACAGCAATATCTTCCAGAAACAATATATTTCATTTTATAACATGATATCTACGATGAAAAATAATATCGATCACAAATATGCTGTCTTGTTTCCATTCTCTTTGTCAGAGACGGCAGGTAAAGAAAATATTATAATTCAAACCGGTATTTTTACAATATCTTTTATCAAAGATACCTATTATATTATAAGATGTTATATTGTTTTTGGTAGGTTATTTTTATCTGTGTTGGATATCATCACAGATAAATATAACCTACCGTTAGGCGACGGTTACACGTAAGGTATTTATTGCGATCCGTCAATATAGTATTTGTTGATGGATATCAGTTTTTACTGGTGGATTAATACACTAGCCTACACGTTCAATATTTATTACGTCAGTATTGTGTCCGGTCCCCTGCTGTATAAACGTCTAAAATGGTCGTAGAGCTGAAAATTAAAGGTTGCGTGGCTATTATTTTAGCACTTAGTTTAAATAAAAAGGTCAAGCGAAAGCGATGGGCAAAAAATATTAAATCATTAAATATTTTGTAATATTTTGAAGAACTATCCCATATCTCTGGCAATATTTCTAAATTTAGGATAAATTCTTTTAAAACTTCCTGATCTTTAGTAAGTGTCGAGAGGGTGCGGGGCGGCGACAACGACGGTGCGTCCGCTTCTACAAGATCCAAAAAGTCGTCCGTACTGACGTGATAAATATTGACGCGAGGCTACACGATCAATATTTATCATAATCCGACGGATCATCAATACAGAATCAAAAAATCTAGAAATCCATGAATAAATAATGATATACATCAATACATTAGGTTATACGTTAATGAAATATAACGATACGTCAGTATTTACTGATGGATCACTGTAAATACCTTACGTGTAACCGTCGCCTTAGTTAGCTACTAACCGTAGGTTATATTTATCTGTTTTATTAACGATTGCTTGTTTGTTTTCTCAGAATATCGATGACGTAAGTTACTGATGGATACCCATTCCATGAGTATACACTCATAGAGATCCTTTCAGATGTGCTTCACTATAACCACACATCTGTACTAAAAATGTCGCTAGCTACACACATTAATGAAAATGTGTAATTCGTTTCACATTCGGCCATTTGGTGCGTTACCATTCACACACGACCGGTGACATTTTTGCCGCTGTCGTATGATTGTAGTCAGTGGAGTGCATTGCATATAGGCATATAAGCAGTGCCTACCTCGATAAATCACCATTAGCCTGTCAATTACATTTTAGTGTGTGTGCCCTACAAATAAGAAACTCACAAAATTATCATACCGAACAAAAAACACAATCTTCATACAAATACGCGCGGCAGTAGGCAGTCGCCAGACGGCCTATTCGGCTCCCGTACTATTCGCACATTGTCATTGGCCTTTACTCGTTCAAGTTAATAGAGGAAATTAAAAGTACATCTTACGCGTAATACCATGTCGTCGACCTTCACAATTTATCACCCTTAAGTAGGCAGGCCTACTCAAATAACCAACCGAGTATGAATGTTAAAATAATACGTCGTAATTTGGAAGTGCGGAGATAGAAAGCGATAGGTAATGACGTCCCGCGTCGCCGAGAATAAAGTCAAAATAAAAATCCAAGATGGCGGCTGTAATTTTTTTTTTCGTCTTGGATGTCGTTTTTATGGTTTTCAAGGGTGCTTAAGCCGATAGTAAGGCCAAAATGAAAATCTAAGATGTCGGCTGTAATTTTTTTTTCGTCATAGTGTCGTTTTTATAGTTTTCGAGGGTGCTAAATCCGATAGTGAGGTCAAAATAAAAATCCAAGATGGCGGCTACGCCTAAGCCAAATAATTTTATTCGAGGAATAATTTTAAATTGTTGACAGATCGTCCATACAAAATCAGCCTGTCAGACGTCAATTTTATTCTACGAATAAAAATTATCTGTCGATTGAAAAATCAGTCCTAAGTCGAAAAAAATATATCGTTCCAACAGTCAGGTTCTGAGTTGATGCACATTTTCGTGCTCGTTTTACGGCATTTTGAATTGTTGCCCGCAAACCATCCTCCAAATTGGTCATTTATTTATTTATTAATAAATTAATAATAATATTAATAAATGAATAAATAAACAAATTGGTGATTTATTCTACACTGTTGTCTTTCAAGACTTACAAAAAAACTTTTATTTAATGTTTTAAAGGTGTACGAGGTAAACAAACCGTGGCACGATTAAGTTACCGGGTGATACGCTCACCCTTTCAACAAAAATTATTATTTTAATAAATTGACAGAAGTTCAGTATTATAACGGAAACTTTTAATGATGTTTATCCGGAAGTAGGTACTAGACTAAGTGTGTACAACCTGCGCTGCCACGTATTTTATATTAATCAAAAAGTGTAGCGTATATAACTTCGTTTCTTATAATAAACAACACGTATGCGACATATATTTAATTTAATATTCTTAAGTGCTCAGAATTATCTCGAAGAGGTAGAGAATGGCGGATGCAGAAGTATTATATGTTTAAAATACTTAATTAAAACCATATCTTTATGTTGCGATAATGGTACGTATACGACAGAACATTGTTATACGCTTTATGCATAAAACATTTATTTTGTTGGTATTACTGCTCCACTTTGCTCAAAAGTAGAAAATGTTCTGTGTCCAAGTGAACAAGAGTCTTTGTCATCGCGTGTCTTGTACATTAAAAAGTAGTTGGACACGATAATAATGTTAGTTGCCACAGTACTGCATCATCTCCTTTTTAGGGTTCCGTACACAAAGGGTAAAAACGGGACCCTATTACTAAGACTCCACTGTCCGTCTGTCTGTCACCAGGCTGTATCTCATGAACAGTGACAGCTACAGACAGTCGAAATTTTCGCAGATGATGTATTTCTGTTGCCGCTATAACAACAAATAATAAAAACAGAATAAATAAATATTTGAACCCATAGAACAAACGTGTTTTTTTCGGCGTTTTTGCCTTGCGGTACGGAATCCTTCGTGTGCGAGTCCGACTCGCACTTGGCCAGTTTTTTTTTTATTAGAAGTTTTACATTAGGTAGGTACTTTTTGTCGAGGAAACCCAAACCATTTTTGGTTTTTGATAGTCGCAGTATGTGATCATTTCGTTTCTTATAATTGAGAGGTATAGGTCTGGTATATTCTTCATTATGTTAATGTTTATAAAGTTATCCTTGTGGGAGGCCTTCCAACTCTACGTCTTCCAGTACGCGGTCGCCACTCCAGAACCTTTCGACCCCATCGGCCATTCATTCCAGGCCAGTCATTGTTTTGCGAGCAATGTGCCCTGCCCACTGCCACTTAAGTGGTCCGATGACCTTTTGAAGGCCACTGGAACCCGTTGGATGCGCAAAGCACAGAACCGATCGAAGTGGAGGTGCTTGGGGGAGGCCTATGTCCAGCAGTGGACGTCTTTCGGCTGAAATGCTGATGATGATATAAATTTATCGAAATTATGACGATTAGGGGCTACTAGTAAACTCGAGGGTTTACTAGCAGCCCCTGAAGAGTTCCACTATCCACCTGCCACCTCCATCATCGTCATCAGACCCTCGACACCAAGAGCAACATAGTGGACTGGAGTGGAACTGCGTATACATAGGTACTAAGTTTCCTTACGACAATTTATTAGAAGTAAGTTAAAATTGGCTTCTAAGATTTTTTTACGTTTTTTGTTAAAAAAGCGTGTTAAAAACGGAACACACAAATGAGGGTTTTCTGAAATGACGTTCGCCAGGTGGCAGCACTGACACGTCAGGTCCAGACATCTGTCAAAGAGCCTATATTTTCTTTAGTCATGACTGTGATGAACGAATGAATGAATCGAATGATGAACGTCATCATATATTTTATATTGGAAGACCTCTTGTCACAGTGGTGCCAACTGGTGTCGTAAATTTTCACGAAAACCCTCATTACTTAAGTTTTTTTTTTGTTGGCGATTGAGGCGCACGTTTATTTTCGCACCTCGGTGCCCAATATAGTTAAGACAACCCTGAGACACTACCTTGCACCTACGATATGGTTCGAATTACTTAGTAACAACATGAGCTAGGTATAATAGTATAATATAAACTTATATACCCGAATCAAACTTGATAATTAGCCTTAGCAGTCTAAATTACGTAAATAATACTTCACAAAACTATACAGAAATAGTTATCAGTAACACCCTCGGTGTTCGCGACGAAGCATCACCAATATAGTGATACTCGTATAGTTTAGTCATAAGTAGATAGCAATAAAGTTACTCGTAATGTGTGTTTTCTTTGCCAGCTGCGATTGTACTACCTATGAACCTTGGTTAAGCAAGATAAATCGTATTATATAGCGTTTAGTGCATCCAGGTCTAGGGTAGACCGAGATTTAGCCCTGGGCCTAACTTTCGAAGCCTAGTTTCACAAGATAGGTAAGCCTACTTAATTGAGTTCATGTGTGGTGGAATTGTGGTTGGTAAACAGAATAAAATATGTTTTTTCCAATCAGGGGTTCAGAGGCGTTTCACGCTCTAAAAACACAGATGTAAGGTCGAAAATGTTACATTTCGTTCGACCAGCTTGAGGTTCCCGTTCAAAAGATGGGAATCAGTTCAGTATTTTTCAGATAGGTTAGCCTGAAAAACAGTTTTGATGTAAAATTAGCAATTTTTTCCACTTTACACTGTAATAACTTATCAGCGGTAATAAATATAATGATTATGTAACACAGTTACCTAAATAGATAGGTGGTCTAACGACATGTAACACTTTGGGATCCATATAAATATATGGGCATATAGGCTTATAACAGCATGTAAGCATAGTTAAAATTGATGTAAATAAAGATAAAAAACGCGATTAGCGGCTCTCGTTACGGTAAACTTTCGAGGGATGTAAGCAAGCAAGTAAAGGACATAACCAGTGGGACAATGGGCACCTGCCTAGGTATCAACATCAATGTGCAGTAAATATTGTTTTATTTTTGGAATTGTTATATACTGCAGTTTACAGATAAAAAAGTTTCACTAGTCTAAAAGATAAGGAAACTGAGAAAAATAAAGATAAGTTTTCACTAAATAACTCTGCTTTTCGATAAGAGATGGTGCTAGGGCTCCGAAGCTTAATAGTCGAGTCGCTAAATACCAGATTCACTGATTACCAGACTCGCAAAACACGGGATTTGCCATATACAAGATATGCAAAATACCAAAAGTACAGTCCTAAACAATTGAGTTCTCTGTATTAGTAACTATTTCTTCGATAGATAAAATGAGATCGTCATACAAAAAAGGTCGTGACCTAAAATTATAAAGTGCACTGGCGACTTATGCGTTGATAGATGAGATGACATTTATTTTTGACGATGAAACCTGACGTGAATGAAAGGGACGCCGCGCCGCCGCCAAGATAGGTGTGCAAGTATGTCATTATGGTGAATAGGGATCTGAGATCGATAAATCGATAATCAATTTTTTCGCGCACACTAAGTTCGAAATCAGTTTTTTTATTAGATAACTCTGACACATCAAACTCTTCCGTAGTACCATATTTTACACTTAACTATGTTAGCTCAGTAAACAATGACATTAATAAACAGTATAAGTGCTTAAATCACTTTTACGACAAAAATGACAAAATGTCGACTCTTTAATACAAAATAAATCTTTACATTTATACATAACTAAAAACTATTTACTTATTATTAATTAAACATATAAAACGGTAAAATAAAATATTAATCCAAAAATCTATTTGAATCTCGATTTTTGTGAATCGATTTTTCATGCTTTTGAAAAATAGATTGCTGGGCGTCCCTACACTGCCTTTATTCGGAATAATTTATCTATGTTAATTTAGATCTTTATTTTTAAATCTCAGTGTAAAAACTGTAATCCTGCACATGATCCCGAACTCGAAGGCAGAAACTGGTCATGTCTTTTGAATATTTGTAGTCATCGGTAAGGTACTTATAGCTTCCTGAAAAACCTGAAGAGTCCCGCAACCGCTTTCTGAACACCTATGAAGACTCAACATAGTCGTGTGTTATTTCATGAAGCCCCTTCCCGTATCAATTCCAGTACATAGCCGCCAGCCAACAAATCAGCGGAGTTCTTGGAACGCCGTGAATCTATAGGTGCAGGCCGTCAACGCCATCTGGACGGGGAGACTTACAACTTCCCCTCACCCCTCGCGTCCAGGGATTACGCCCGTCCAGCACACTCGCTATTTAGTTGAAAGGCCTGAAATATTACCGAAGAACATCAATCATAACAGATATTTCCTTTTTTATAGTCTATTACAAAAAAATCTGTGAAAAGGATGTGCACGGCGGTGTAATGATTGATACGTCTTACTGGGAGGCTATTGGCGTGATGAATGAGCCCAAAAATGGCCTCTGTTGAATTACAAGAAACATTTCTGTGTCATCAATTACCTGTGAAAGCGAAACATAGTGCAGGCAACTGCCTGCGATGTAATGTAACCTACTAAACACATTATCGTGATAAATGTTACGCCATTTAGAGATCTGCTTGCACTGTAATGAAAAAAGCGTGTGTTAATAAATTTTGTCTCCTTGTGTTGGGGAAAAAGAGGAGTTATTTGCTCTTAGTCTGACCGAAAGTACTTGGACAATTTCAGTATTATTTCATTATAGCAATATTCTAATAGCTTCTCCCGACCAGGCATAATTAATGAAAATAAGCCAATGACGGTTTTCTGAAATGACGTTCGCTAGGTGGCAGCACTGACACGTCAGGTCCAGGCATCTGTCAAAGAGCCTATATTTTCTTTAGTCATGACTGAATGATGAACGAATGAATGAATCGAATGATGAACGTCATCATATATTTTATATTGGAAGACCTCTTGTCACAGTGGTGCCAACTGGTGTCGTAAATTTTCACGAAAACCCTCATTAACGAAGCTCCTACGTCAAAATTCAGAATGCCTGTAAATTGGTGGCATATGCTCACATTTCAATGTCATGTTGTTTTACATAATACTCGTGCTCGTGGCTGAATGATAACAGCCGCACGGGTCGATTGAAGGTTAAACTACACTTGCAGCGGTCGGTTCATGGATGGGTGACCATTAATTACATATCGGCACCCCTCCGTGCCTCGGAAAGCATAATAAGCCGTTGGTCCCGGCTGTTATTCGTAGATCTTTGACAGTCGTTACGGATACTCAGAAGCCCAAAAGTCTGACAACAACCAGTCTTACCAAGGGGTATCATGTTACCCAGTTACTGGTTTATGGAGGTCAGATAGGCAGTCGCTCCATATATAATACTGGTGGTAGCTGCATCCGTTTAGACTGGAAGCTGACCCTAACATAGTTGAAAAGGCTACGCTGATTAGTGATTGTTGTTTCAAAATATAATAAGTACTCTTCTTGGTTAGCAGCCATAGCAATATTAAAACCAATTTCTTTATTCTTATACTAGCAGCGCCACGCGGTTTCACCCGCATAAGTGTCGATCCCGTGGGAATATCCGGATAAAAAGTATCTTATGTCCTTCCCCAGGTTGCAATCAATCTCTCTGCCAAATTTTATCGAAATCCGTTCAGTGGTTTAGGCGTAAAAAGGCAAACAACATACAGACAAACAGACAGAAAGACAGAGTTACTTTCGAATTTATAATATTAGTATGGATTGAGAATGACTATAATAGTGATCGGAAGTGTCTCGGAATTAGTATTTACTTCAATGAGATTACTTAAGGGAAACGTGGTCCCTTCCTCCTGTATAATGTATTCTACCTACCATCGTACAGGTTGTAAGTGCATTTTTATGGTGCAATTATCGTAGGTAAGTGCATCTATACTTACTCTGACAAACAATTTAAGAATGATTATAAAATATTGTAAATTGGGTATTTTCTTGAACAAAAATTGTTTGGCCTTGATATCGTAACATTCTCACTCGGCAGGTAGGTACGTATTGTGGTAATGTAAAGTGTATCTGCAGGTAGATCTGCGCCCCAATTGTGTAACACACTTTCTATCACAATTCGAAGGATTTTGGAGGAAATTCCTAATGCATTGTTTCATATGGTTGGAAAATTCGTCTGCTCGACAACGTAAATAATGCGATGAATGATGTTAAATTGTCAAAAAGAAAGGCTTTGTAATTGTGTGTGAGTGATCTTCTTCTTTTTCTTAGCGTGTCGATAGCAATCTAAATGGATTCGACCTAGAATTCGGCTACTTGTTTGGCGCCATCACCAGAGTCCATCAGTTCCTGTAACGTGCAGCTGACAGGACACGCAGGACACGATCCGGCCCCATATCTCTGGACTTACGCTTATCGCCAAAGCACGGTAAGTCGGTAACGCAGTGTTTGCTGCTCCCGACGTAAGCATACTATAAACCAAGTGCTCATTAAGAATGATAAGATCATAACAATAGGTTTGAATGCCATGGAAGAACATTAACAAGTAGAAGTACGAATATACTCCTTTTAAAAAAAATTAAATTATTAAATTTAAAACTACTTTGAGTAAACTTTGATGTGATATTCTTTATATTTTAAAGTAAATTCCATTAAATAACTCTCAAGCTTTACTAGGTAATAGGTAATAGGTAATACGGGCTGGTGTCCGCAACTCCACGTCAATGCGCGTATTTTGCGTACAAGCTAGCTTGTAAGCTTAAGCTTTACTAATAGATATAACTTGGCATTTTTTTTGTATCGAGAAAAAATAATTGAATCGTGTATTCTTTTTACATAATACTAGACCAAAGAGTCAAAAAACATAAACCAAAATGTTAAATTCCCATTCCACATATTAACAACAACACTAAATAGAAAAATCATATTTTTTTTTCAATATAATATCACTAACTTTTTATTTTAAATGGGTTACCGTTTACAGTCACATCTAAAAATGGTCGACACCTAGGGCTACATAAGGTACACTGTCTAGGGATGTTTCAGGTTCAGTATCATAACTTTAAAAGTACTGGCCATATAAAAATATTCAAATAATCGTGCGAAGCCAATGACCTCTATCATACAAGTACGCTGGACTAACGATACTCTACGAAATGACAGTTGTTTTTTGTGCCGATTCAAAGCGCCCCCGCCCGAGGTCCCCAGGAACGTACAGAAACGTTCTTTCAATGTTCGTCTCTGATGGTTAAGTCAAATTTTTTTGTGTATTTTGTGTTTACTACGTGAGGTTTAAAACATTTTTAGTATGAAAGCATGCGCATTTTGTAAAACTCGCTGTCAAAAAGGCAGCGGAATAACCGAAATAACAAGTAAGTGAATTTCATGACTCAAATGTTTCGATTGCTTGTGTGAGCATTTTTAATACAATTTTATATTTAGAATAAATGTGTTCATTAATATCTCATCATATAAATAAAATGGTAAAATAAATAAATATATTTAAGTGTAAATAGGGCTCAGTTTTCACATAAATATAATGAATACAATCATTTGAATAGGGTTATGAATGTTCCATGTCGATAATGTGTCGATAATTTCTTTAGACAGTGAATAATTTTAAATTTACGTCTTTCAAATAGAAAACTGTCGCCTGAAATTTCTGCAATTTGATTAGCTAAAACAAATTAGCAAATACTAGTTTCTAATTTCAAACGATAAATATTATATATGTAATGTGTAATTGTTTCCAAAGTAAAGACCTAAGATCGCAATAAAACTTTCCATCTACAATGTACTGTATACTTTAGTCATTTTTATTTTAATTCTATTTTATTGTAATTTTTGACGTTCAAAGTGCCTGGAATAAATGATTTGATTTTGGCTTTGTTATTTTTTGTTTTTTCCATTAGTATGCACGCTATCCAAATACCCAATAATAGTTTAATAATAATAATAATAGTTTAATAAGTTTATTTTATTTCTTTCACAATGTTTTTGTAGCACTTTACAGTTTTGAACTATATAAATTCACATTGTGAGAGCTGGTGCCTAAAGTAGGTTTTAGAAATAACCTGTATTACAGGTCACCAGGACCCACATAGTGGCATCATACAATTACACAGGCAGGCAACATGTGATTCTACTAAACAAACAATTAAGCAATTAAAACCAAAAAATAAAAGAAAAGAAACAATAATGAATATGGAATGATCGCAACTTACCCAGGCACAAGATATAAACTTACACAGGCTCAAGACTTAACTTACCCAAGCACAAGATATAAACTTACACAGGCTCAAGATTTAACTTACCCAGGCACAAGACATAAACTTACACAGGCTCATGACTTAACTTACCCAGGCACAAGATATAAACTTACACAGGCTCAAGACTTAACTTACCCACGCACAAGATATAAACTTACACAGGCTCAAGACTTAACTTACCCAGGCACAAGATATAAACTTACACAGGCTCATGAATTAATTTACCCAGGCACAAGATATAAGCTTACACAGGCTCAAGACTTAACTTACCCAGCCACAAGATATAAACTTACACAGGCTCAAGACTTAACTTACCCAGGCACAAGATATAAACTTACACAGTCTTAAGACTTAACTTACCCAGGCACAAGATATAAACTTACACAGTCTTAAGACTTAACTTACCCAGGCACAAGATATAAACTTATACAGGCTTAAGACTTAACTTACCCAGGCACAAGATATAAACTTATACAGGCTCAAGACTTAACTTATCCAGGCACAAGATATAAACTTACACAAGCTCAAGATTTAACTTACCCAGGCACAAGATATAAACTTGAGCGTCACATTGTCACGCGGCTGCTTTATCCTGTACGACGGTTTGCCTGCCACGAATATCACTGAAATTAATAATTTAGCATCAGATCTCTGACTCCAGTTTGCACTAAATCTAGACTACACGGACATAACCCAGTCACATTCATACGTAATTAATTGACATTTCCTTGGGTATCAACAAACAAAAGAAAGTAGTCTTCGAGGAAAATGCTACCTTCATCTTCCTAATATTTGACATATCCATCATTCTTTCTACGCCACTTTAAAGAAAATGTTCTACGTAATTACATTTTTTTTATTAACTATCCCTCCTAAAACCAAAAATTCATAGACGTGGGACATGCATCAACAGGCCCTGAGCCCGCGTGATTGTCCGAAAGGGTTACCGCTAGCCCGGAACATAAAGGGCTAAGGAAATAACACGGGTGTGTTTTAGTCATTAAGAGTCTGACACTCCCTTCCGCTCCACCCAGAGCGGGAGGGCTCATTTGATGATTTCCCATCCTGAAAAAAAAATAAAAAAAAGCTCGCGTAGTGGGTTTCGGCCCGCTCCTTCTCAGAGAGGAGGCTTGAGTACAACAGTGGGAACATTTGAGAAGGACTATGTATCTAAAACAAGCTCTTACCGATAGACGTAAGCACCAGCAGAGCCGGAAACCCGAAGCCCAGTGCATAGCAGGCATCGTCACCGAAACACATGACACTCCTGCGCAGGGCTGGAGTCACCACCATGCCCATGAACCCGCCCAGGTTCACCGTACAATAGAACGTGGAGAAGAACTTCTGAAGCAACTGGTTTTCTTCGGGGAGACGGAACTGGAAGAAACAAAATGCTTTGAAATCGGGCCATTGGTTTTGGAGCTACGCGGCCCCCTAAAGACATAGACGGAAAGGATTACTTATTTAATATACTCCTTTTATGCATCGGATGTTAAAATCCCAAGTTATTCTTAACATTTAAGTTAAATACAATCTCTCATTTACCCCTGGTTTCAAAAAGCTCGAGTCTCTGGTCAGTAAGTATAGTCGAGCCCGTAAATATTTTATCACTCTCTGAGAATAAATGTCACTTGCAGGTATATTTGTCTATGTGACAGTTATAGTACGGCCTTCGAGATAATGCGTTCCTTAACACCTGTCAGTGCGACAATTCTAGTAAATAATAAACATCAAATTCGCAAACCACGTATTCGTTTGTATGAGTTTGTATGTAGGAGTCAAGAACGCATTGTCTCGTTGACAGCACTGTAGATAGTTGTTGGAATATGAGAGTGAGGGAAGGATAAGTGCACCTGTGTCTGCGCATACACTTGTGAAATATAATATCTCCCGCGCCGAAGGCTGGCCTCCGCTGAAATTGGCCGCCATGGCCGGAATTCAGTCAGGACTTTTTTTTTTAAGATTGTTGCTATTTACTGGGAATTTTTGTCAATAGTGAGAGCAGAGTAAAGCAGTTACGAGGTCGACTATACAACAGCTTTCTTTTAAAAAACCTGTCACCAGTTTGACTAGAGCCAAATAACAACAAGAAATCAAATACATCGACAAGATTTTCCAAGATATATAAATAAAATTGAATCCCATTCACGAACACTCCAGGAATTAAAAACTTTTTAATACACAACCCATAATTTAATGGAATGTTCGTTTATTTTCGTCGATTGAGGCACAAAGGTGAAACAGCGGCTGCCGTCAAAATGACAACACAATATCGGTTTTCTGACATCAGGCTTTCGCAGGTTAATAACCGGTAAGGGAAATGGTGCGGACATGATGTTAAAGGTTGGAATAATTAATTTGTGCTTCACATTTTAATTGAGGCTCCACTATTTTCCATTTGTTACGTAAAAAGCAATTTAATAAGCCATGAGATTTTAAAACTTCGGGATAAACTACCGTCATTTTAACGTAAAGTGCGAGCTAATTGATTTAATAACAGTTTAAGGGGACTACAGGACCTAACCGCAAAAAACGCAAGTTTTCTGCCTAAATTATATGATCGATCATATACTTTTAGGCAGAAAACTTCCGTTTTTTACGTTACAGTAAACAAAATCAAAAAAATATATGATATTCTTCAGGATATATGCTAGTTGAAAAAAACAAAAACTTTTTTACAAAAAAAAACAAACTTCCAAAAAAAAACACTACAAAGTGAAAAATAACTTTAATTTCGGAAGTCGGTGTCGTTGGTTATGTATTTTCGTTTTTCGACACCGACTTTCGCAATTAAAGTTATTTTTCACTTTGTAGTGTTGTTTTTTGAAGTCGGTTGTTTTTTTTGTAAAAAAGTTTTTATTTTTCACTTTTTAATTGTACCTACCTACCCCAATCCATATAACACTACTTGCTATGTGAATATCAGTGACAGAAAGCTATTGAACACATCTGCCTACCCCATTAAAAGGTACAGGCGTGATGTTATGTTATATGATTGCGTAATCAATGCATACATATGCTATAGCAGCAATCGCGGTTGATTTGCTGGCATTTATTGAAGAGTTCCATTGTCTGTCTCCGAAACTCTTCATCAGATCTTTACGAAATTTAAATGGGACCATTTCGGATATAACTCTTTCGAAAAAAAAAATTGCAAATCCGTCTATATAAGGTCCCATTAAAATAGATGGACAAACTTTTAGAAATCATTCAGACCACCAAAATAAGGACGATGGTAAGAAAATATACACATACAGACATACTGAGTGCTGTGTTAAAATTTGTCCATCTATTTTAATGGGACCCTGTATATGAGGGAGTCATGCCCAACATACATTAAAATATATATATATATAAACACATCCGAATTGAGAACCTCCTCCTTTTTTGAAATCGGTTAAAAATCTTACACATTGTTAAACTGTGGGTTGATTGGTCCCTAATGCATGTTTTTTTCCGATTATAGAGACATATTATACAGCATGTACCAGACAGGTGTAGTCATATTTAGGGTTGTGTCACAGATCATAAAACTTGACAACTTTGTCTATGGGTTCAACATTGTCATCGCCAAAAAATAATCAGCAATCTCATACATTTTGGTTCGAATAGGTATTGAATTTTTGTATGGGACAGTTGATAATGTTTTCGCGATTACGATGTTGGTCCCACGGTGGAAGTTGCTCAGTATGATAGCTGTACCACACACCTAAATAGGTGTATGTATGTATGTACATTAACTAACTTCTATGCGTTCTCAATATATCGCCAGTTTACATTTTCGCGAGAATTATCCAATTGTGAGGAGGTATTCCATTTGTGTATTTATTATTATATATTTAGTACAGCAAATTAGACATTAATAAAAAATTAAGTTAATTCATTCACTTCATCTTTTCGCAGAACCACAAACATTCTAACATTATCATCTTCCATTTAACAGCAAACAAGTCCCTCAGCACACTAATTGCGTAACATACTCGCTATACTAAATGTCTCGCTGACGGTGGCGTGTGTGTTGGATCATTTAGCTCCCTTCAAAATGGTTGAGCTGAATGGTGCTGATTTATGCGTCATGTTCGTGAACGGGCGCCGTCAGTTGGGGCTAGTCATCACTTAGCTGCTTCGGCTTATTTTTAATTATTTTAATTTTGGATTGTTGTTAGTTAAGTACTATTTCTTGTACTCTGGACGCTTTTAACGCGTACGTCTTTTTTAATTTTTTACATCGTTCTCACATTATATAATTTTTCACTTCTCATGCTCTGAAAGTGCTTCTTTGTGCAGGGTATAGGCTGCACAAAATCGAATTTTGTGCACAAGGGCATTAACGTATCTACTCATAAATGTATTATATTAAGGCAAAGAAAATGAGCCATACAGCCAAATGCCATAGATAGAATTTGTTATTAAATAATATTTACTTTAATTTATTTGGCTTATATGTTTTTTAAGATATAATAGATATTAAAATTTTAATTCAAGTACGGTAGGGTAGTTGATTTAAGAAAATTATTATTACAAAATTAATTTAATAGCAGGCTGTATAGGTCTGCAGCCTAATATCAATGTCGTAAGATTTAAAAAAAAATAATTTCCTTCAGTATTCAAAACTGTTCTAATTTTACTTTGAATTTTAATTAAAGAAATGTTATGTTATACTACTGTTTTATTTCCTCGCAATCGAAGTGAAAAGCAGAGTTTATAACTCGTCCACAAAACCATTTCTATCCTCGACATTACTATCAGCCCTCGCCTTCGGCTCGGGCTGCTAAAAGTCTCGGATAAAAATGGTTTGTTTTGTGCACTTGTTGTAAAATCTACTATTAATATCAAAAGTAATGATGTAACTAATATTTTTGTAAAATATGATTTAAAAAGAGTGTCCATGGAGTTTCTTGCCCGTTCTTCTCCATAGGTACCTACGCTTTGGAATGGGCAACTAGCTTCATATTTTCTGACTGACCGACTTCTTGACAATTCAAAAGTGCCTGTAAATGGTTTAATTGAAATAAATGCTTTGAGTTTGAGTTTGAGACTCTCAATCACAATCTGAATCATTTTGAAGGATATTGCCAATCCATTGTTTCATACGATGGAAAAATTCGTCTGCGCAACAACGTAAATAACGCAACGAATGTTGTTGAGCTGTCAAAATGAACCCAATTGCTACTGTTAGTGTGTTACGCAATTAGCCCGCTGGGTTTAGTCTTTAGGAGCGCGTTGAGCCATGTCAACATACGCGATGTCTGCGCAACAACGTAAATAACGCAACGAATGTTGTTGAGCTGTCAAAATGAACCCAATTGCTACTGTTAGTGTGTTACGCAATTAGCCCGCTGGGTTTAGTCTTTAGGAGCGCGTTGAGCCATGTCAACATACGCGATATAGGGGAGGTGGATCGACCGTGGATACAGTACTACAAAATGGGAAATTCAAGAATTTATGCTGTACTTATTAGGAACACATAATTCACACAGCTCCGCATTCAAATCCGACGCATCGGTATAACCGTGACTAATGTTACAGGGTGTTGTCATTAGGTCAACAACGCGCCTAAGTTTAAGCTAAATGCAAACATCTTAGAAGAAACTTAGTAGGAAACATACAGGGTGTAAAAATACCCTTCGCGAAGCTGTCATCTACGCATTCTGTACATCAAAGTAACTTTGTGCAAAAATACTTAATTGCTGGAAAAGGCTACGGTGGTGGCCGGGAGTCGTCGCGCGGCTCCCGACGCCCGGAGCGTCTCCCGCGGCGGTCCAGCGTGCGTTTGTAAATTTCTTGCTGTCTACAGACAGCAAGAAATTTCATTTTTTTCAAAATCTGTGAATGGGCATCATAATTTCTCTAAAAATTAAGGACAGTCTCCTAAGACCGTTTTTCTGTAACTACAACGATTACGGTACCAACCCTTACGGCCCCGTGACAAAAATTATTAGCTAAGGATAGATTTTTGTATAGTAACCCCCTAAAGGGGTTAAATAGGGGATGAAAGTGTGTATGGAAGTTCGTAGTTTTTGCCGATGGAAATTCCATCAGGCACATGGCTTGGCGTTGTATAAACTCTCAATGCTAATAATACTGTAGCAACTCGTAGCCGCAGTCTACGCCGTAGCAACCGTTGCTACGACAGTCATTTTGCTGTAAATTTTCGCTACGCTTACTTTTACATGGGAACGGTGCAGCTTCTAACAAGTCTTTTGTTAAAGACAACTACTTAGATTCGTTTAGTTTAAAATATTGTAAGTCTGGTATTTTTGAATTAAATTTAAAAAAGTTCACACGGATTTCATTCTGGAAAGTTAAAGTCCAAGTATAAATGACCAATACTCATGAGTATGAGTATTGGTCATTTATAATGTGGGATGATATAAAAATTTCAAATAATCATAAGCAATGTTCCTCATCACATGATCTTAAAACTGCATTAACATCATTTACCCCCTGCTTTTATGATAACACCTCATCATATTTAGTAATCTGCTGCAGGATTCTGTAACGATCTCACCGTGAAAACTTAGGTGAAGTGAGCGTGGAGTGAGCTGTCAATACTAGTCAATAGTGACAATTCCTAGCAAAAACAAACTCACGTCACCTAAGTTTTCACGGTGAGATTTTTACAGAATCGACCGGCTGTTCTGTGTATAACTCATGATTGGACGAATTTGAGAGTGAATGTCTGTATACGCTCGCTAAGTCGGCACGCGATTGGCTGTGTGATAACACGAGCTGCTAGACATCATGGCGCCAAAGCGACGAGTGCGCCATCTGGAGAAGGATGGAGTACGCGCGGCGCCGCACAGTCTGTCGTCGCCATTAACCCAATGAACTATAAAACAAGGACAAACTGTGCATCACCGTGTGGTGTTATTCATGCCAGTCTCCGTGATCAACGGTCCACTCAAAAGACCATTCAGACCAATTGTGAAACCGTGCCGCAGCAAAATAAAGGTGAGTCGTACTCAGATTTTTCTCTGTTGATTTTTTTTCTGGATTGGGTGAACGGTGAACTCCGTTCGAACAGAACTACCTCATTCTCATTCTACAACCGCACCTACAGTGTACTCCTCTATTCCACAGTAAAGTATCAGACTACTTACAAATTCAAACATTTTCGCATCAAAACAGTAGAGGCATTAAAGCACTTAAACACTCTTGAAGGTAGCAGGTTTTGACTCCCTTGCGAGTGTCAAAATATGCGGCATAAACGGAACATAAACGTCCGAATCTTTTGATTGCGTTGACTTAGAAGTTTGATTTTTTCACTGCTTTAAGGAATTGCAGTTCTGAGTATTCGATATTAATTTCAACTTGATAACTCCACGCGTTCCTGAGAAAAAGGGTCTTGACAGACGGACATTGAAGTGATCTTATAAGGGTTTCGTTTTTCCTTTTGAGGTACGGAACGCTTAAAATCTAATTAGCGCGACAGTAGGTACGCCAGGCCGCATATAAAAATCTTTAATCCCCTTTATTTCAATGTTCAGAACATGGTTAATATACAAATAGTTATTGAAAGACTGATTTTCGTCCACTTAGGCTGCTTTTCTACCAGAGATGAGCGAGGAAGCATGGCGAGGGAAGTGTGTAAATCCAACCAATAACATCGCTTCATTTTTATAGCTTAAACTAAGTTAGCGTTGGTATTGGTTAGTTTTACACACATCCCTCGCTACGCACAACGGACCGAATGGGAGTCTAAGTGCGGAAAAGGGAGTCCCATCATCATCCCTCGCTACGCATCCTCGCTCATCTCTGGTGGAAAGGCAGCCTTAGTGTCGATATACATTACCTATCTGTAATGCTCTATGTGCCGAATTTTGCGTTACTAATACTAAAACTAATGTTATACGCATTTAATCGTCGCTTAAGTTACACCAAAAGTACGTTAAATTTTGGCGGTTTTGACATTACGATGCCGTTTGCAAGGGAATCGGAAAACGCGTTATTTCAGCCAATTAGAGACAAGCTCATAAAATGCTACTCGTAGCGTAGACATCTGCTACGAAAAGAGTGCTACGACGTAGACGTTCTACAGTCTTTTATTCTCGTAGACTCTACGGGATCTCAAGCTAGCATAATGAGCCTATAATGTTTCCATTGCTGGGACACAGGCCTCCTTTCAGTGAGAGGGAATGGGCCGTAATCCACTACGCGGGCGGCCCAGGGCGGGTTGGTCTCAAGCTATAGCGATGAGCAATGTACGTTCAAGTACGACAAGAGCATGTCCGGCAAAATGAAAACTATGACTTAGGCCTTTGAAAATACTAATACTAATGCCGATATGGTGTCCAGACTCGTCTATTGTCTGTAATCTCTTGCCATTGTTGAGGCATTCTTCAGTTCTTTTTGGTGACGCCGACGTTGCGGTTACATGACGTCCATATCCATTTTAAGGTATGTATGTTTTATACACATCTTAGGCTTCATCAACGCCCAAAATATCTTAGATCCTTTTAGCTGCGAGTACAGAAACAATGCTCTTGGCGCGCCACGTAAGCGCCACTCATGGCGGAAGAAGTGTTTTTCCTTAAAACCTACTTACTTCACAAACGAACTCTGGTTACCCGAGATTTGTAGGTAAATGGGCCTTTTACTTGCTACAATCATTTTTTTTTTCGATATGGATATTAGTAAAAATAATCGGTCACGCTCATGTACACTGTAATTCTTGTGCGTTTTCATCCAGCATTGCTTGTTGTCGCGTAGTGCTGCACTGGCATGATTGAACAGAGACTAGCGTCTTTTTATCGCAGAGTAAACGCTCGACGAAAGCCTACGCTGAATGCGAAGGGTGCCTTAAATAAAATGGACGCACCTGATCTCCTCCGAATGCTGCTACACAAGGCTTGATTCCACCAGTACCAGTAGCTATGAGCAGCAGCCCAATCATTGACGTAGTTCTGAAATTTAAAATGACATCATGATGCGTATCTACCCACATGCTCTAAATATGAATATTGTCAGTTGACTCCTTATGTACTACCAGTATTAAACTAGCCTTTGTACCAAACACCCGTTCGTTTCCTTCGTACCTCCCTAGTTATATACACATCATTGGCGACGAGATCGGTCTTACCCTCGCGTGTTTTTAAAAAAAGAAAATGGCGAAGAATTATTTGGGGAATTTAACCACGTTTGATTATAAATCATGCGAGTGGTTAATTTATAAAGGACGATTGACGCAATTTTTGAAGATCAACGATGTTAAAGAAGACAATAAAAGTGCCATTTTAATCACGCATTTGTCAGATGACTCGTACCGGTTGGTGCGTAATCTGGCATACCCGCAAAGTTTGGAGGAGCTGGACTACAAAAAGCTGGTGGAGTTGCTCGATACTCATTTTAAACGAAAGCAATGTTCCTTTGCGGACAAAGCGAAGTTTTACGGGGCGAAAAGGAACACAGGCGAATCGATTGGCGATTGGGCGGCGCGACTGCGAGGTTTGGCGAGCTACTGCGAGTTCGGAGCTGCCTTAGACACGAACCTTACTGATCGCTTCGTTCTTGGCCTGGGATCTGGGCCCGAGCGCGACAAATTGTTTGAGCAGGATGCCTCAGCGTTGAGTTTGTCGAGAGCAGTGGAGATAGCAGAACGAGCTGAATGCTCTAGGGAAGCGAGGAAGGAGATATCTGACACAGCCTTCATAAAAGAGGAGGCAGTGAACAAGATATCGTACAAAGGTTACAAGCGGCAGAACGATGGGAGCGGTAAGCGAGCCGGGAGCGATGGCGGTGCTCGGGCGAGCGCGCGAGAGGCGCGAGCGTCCACGTCGAGTCGCGATCGTGAGCCATCTTACGAAGATTTCCGTTGTTCAGTGTGTGGATTAAAAAACCATAATAAGGACAAGTGCCGTTACAAAAATTATAAATGTCAAAAATGTGGGGTACAGGGTCATTTAAAGAAAGTGTGTGACAAAAAGCAAAAATCCCGTGTGCGAGTGAATAAAATGGACAACAACAGTGACACAGACACGGAAGCGAGCTGTGAGGAGTGTCACAATTTTAATATCAGGTATGTGACGGATAAACCGTTATGTTTACAAATTACCGTCGGGAATAAAATTGTGACTATGGAGTTAGATTCCGGTTCTGGCGCTTCTGTAATGTCTAAAAGAATGTATTCGGAGATGTTTTCACATTGTAAATTAAATAACTGTAAGATCAAAATGTGTCTATATAATGGGCATAAAATTTCACCATTGGGGTATTTTGAAGAAACAGTAAAATATAATAATCTTAAGAAAGAGGTCACATTTTATGTAGTAGACTCAAATGGCCCGCCCCTACTCGGTCGTGATTTTATGTCCGCTTTTGGATTAGTTTTAACAAACATTTATAAAATAAGCCAAGACGATGAAGTTAATGCATTATTGGAACAGTATTCTAATTTATGGCGTGACGAACTAGGTTATTTTAATAAGTTTAAAGTTCATTTGCAACTGAAGGATAATTCTGTGCCTAAATTTTTTAAGGCTCGTCCCATACCTTTTGCGTTGAAAGAGAAGGTGGAATCTGAACTGAGTAGGTTAGTCGATCTGGGTATATTAGTGCCAGTAAGCAATTCACAATACGCAACTCCTATAGTTCCAGTATTGAAAGATAACGGCACAGTTAAGATCGCAGGAGATTTTTCAGTCACACTTAACAAGGATCTCATAATCGATAAGTACCCGCTACCTAGAATTGAGGAAGTGTTCGCGAAGCTTGGTGGGGGCGAACATTATTCAAAAATAGACCTAAAGAATGCATATAACCAATTTTCTCTCTCGGAAGACTCCCAAGAGCTTACCACAATAAATACATCCAAGGGTTTATTTAAGTATACACGCTTAGTTTATGGTCTTGCCAATGCTCCTGCAGTATTCCAAAAAGCAATGGAGGTATTGTTGTCAGGTATCGAAGGAGTAAGCATATGGTTAGACGATATTTGTTTAACTGCGCCAACGAAAAGGCTTCATTTAGCGAGACTAGCTCAGGTTTTGAGTAGGTTAGACGAAGCCGGGTTGCGCCTTCAAAAAGATAAATGCGAGTTTTTTAAGGAAAACGTAACTTATTTAGGTTACGTTATCGATAGAAATGGTTTACGTACTAGCCGCGACAAAGTTAAAGCCATTTTGAACGCTCCGGAACCGACCAATATAACAGAAGTCAAAAGGTTTCTCGGAGTAGTTAATTACTACAGGAATTTCATCCCAAACGCGTCGAGTATTATGAGCCCGCTCCACGAGCTACTGCGCGCCAGCGCTAGGTGGGAGTGGGGACCGCGCCAGCGCCGCGCTGTGCGCCGCGTCAGAGCCGAGCTTGCCTCAGAGCGCGTGTTAGCGCATTTCGAGCCGAACGCGCAGCTGGTGCTGGCAGTTGACGCGGGGCCGCACGGACTTGGTGCAGTTTTATCCCAGCGGGATAGCGATGGCCATGAACGACCATTGGCATTCGCCTCACGGTCGCTCTCGACAAGTGAACGTAATTACAGCCAAATACAGAAGGAGGCGACGGCTATCATTTTTGGGGTAAAACACTTCCATCAGTACCTGTACGGTAGGAACGAGCCATTTATTCTTAAAACCGATCACCGGCCGTTAGTATCAATATTTAATAATAAAACAGGCATTTCGATAACTACAGCATTACGATTACAAAGGTATGCAATAATATTATCCGCTTATAACTATACAGTTCAGTACATATCGAGTGAGAATAACTTAGTCGCCGATTATTTCTCCCGTGCGCCTATACCTGATGTTGTGTGCGAAACAGATAAGGGCTATGACGCATACTGCTCATTAAATTTCCTAGACTCGATCGCGCCGGCCGTTTTGTTTACGGATATAAAGAATGCCACTGAGAATGATAAAACCATACAAACTGTCGTTAAATATACCAATGTCGGTTGGCCCCGAAAGATTGTTTGTGCATCAATTCGACCATATTTTTTGTGTAGAACAGACTTACAATATGAAAAGGGTATTTTAATGCGTGGACATAAGGTGGTAATTCCTATGGCATTACGCGAAAGAATGCTGCGTGAACTTCATAGCACTCATTTAGGCATTGTAAAAATGAAATGTAATGCTCGCAGTAGGATGTGGTGGCCCGGTATTGACGAAGATATCGAGCGATGGATCGGCGCATGCGATAAATGCACAAGCGTGCGGCACGCGCCACCACGAGCTACGCCGGCACCGTGGCCGAGTCCAGCGGCACCATGGGAACGGATCCACATCGATTACTTGTCGATAGGACAACAAACATACCTGGTCGTGATTGATGCATACTCAAAGTGGTTAGAGTGTATCTGGATGCATAATGATGTTACTACCCAATCATTAATTAGGAAATTAAAGCATATTTTTTCCGTGTTTGGTATACCTAGTACGCTAGTATCAGATAATGACGTTAAAATAAATTCTAAGGATTTTAACAACTTCTGTTCCAATAATGGCATTAATTATATGACGTCTCCAATTTATCATCCATGTAGCAACGGGCAAGCTGAAAATTCAGTACGTACTTGTAAAAAAATGTTAAAAATAATTTTAAGTGAAAGCTTGTCTCTCAGTGTTTTGCAAGAAAAATTATTAGGATACCTTTTTGAGTACAGGAACACGACACACTGTACTACCGGATATTCGCCTGCTAAATTAATGTTTGGGAGGGATTTGAGATCACGCCTAGATTTAATACTTCCTATAGAATCGAAACCGCGTGAAACGTCAACACTAAGGACAACTGAATGTAAGATCAGAGATTTTAAAGTTGGTGACAAGGTATGGGTCCGGTGGTATAGTGGTAGGAAAGAGTCTTGGAAACTAGGAGTAGTAAATAAGGTCATAGGAAATAGAATGTATAAAATATTTATTGAAGAACAAAATGGATTTTCCATAAGACACGTCGACCAATTGCTACATTGTAAGAAGGGAAAATGTTCTAATATTTCCAGATCAGTCGATTCTAATGAACCTGAACCGGCACCCTCACTTTCTGTGTACAGTCCAATGTCTTCACGAGTTCCTATTAGACCAACAGTATTGCCAATGCCAGACAATGTCAGCGAGTCCAATACAGTTAGCACAGTAGTCGGTGCAGCTACCGAGGAACCGGTGAAGGACGATGGTGCAGCACCGACTGATACTGCGACAGAAACTAGTGTTGAAGCTGACAGGAATCAATGTGCTGTCACTGAAACTGAGAGCAGAGAACATGCACGACCGACATGTAGTGAGGTATCCGAAGGTCAGGCTCCTCAAGCCTCGGTCGTCATACAGGAACCAGTTACCTCACCTGTGTCACGAGCACGTTCTCAGCGTACCAGAAAGAAAGTAGACTATTCTAAATATTATAAGTAAATTAGTATAAGATTGTTATGTTATGTTAAGTTATTTTATGTTATGTTATTTTGTCAACAGGTTTCAAAAATAAGTGTGGAGGAATGATGCGTATCTACCCACATGCTCTAAATATGAATATTGTCAGTTGACTCCTTATGTACTACCAGTATTAAACTAGCCTTTGTACCAAACACCCGTTCGTTTCCTTTTTTTTTTTTTTTTTTTTTTTTTATTTTTTCAAAAATACATTAAATTACACTAATTATTAAACAAGTATACACTTGTCTGAAAACCTTTGAAGGTTTATGTGACAAAGTGGAGGAAGCAAGCTCGCTCACAACACATTACATAAAACATGTTTAAAAAGTTAAGATGTGATGTCACCAGTAATATAATATTTTTTTAAGGTAGATTTACATTTTTTATATGTACTAGTGACAATATTTGACTGCACAGTTTTAGGAATTTTATTCATAGTATCTGGTAATATATATTCCCACGTTCTCATGCCATACACATTTACAGTTGTAGGTAGTTTATATGTTGGCAAATAACCAAGAGTACGTAACTGATTTGGTCTATTGTTTAAGGTTAAGGAGCTAATATTATTAAATTTTTCCAAGATGATCGCCGACCTGAATTTATCAAAGACTGACACGACTTTACAATATTTAAATAATCCGTAATCATCATCCTTATATTTAAGTTTAATATTCTTTGGCACAATAGACTTGAGTATACTTAGTTGAAGTCTATATATTTTATCTACATACGTTTTGTAGGAACGTCCGTAACTAGTTAGCCCATAGCTTATGACTGAATCCGCCAGAGCGAGATACAGCAAGCGAAGCGTGTGGAAGGGAAGTTTATATTTGAGGACAGCCAACTTGGCGTTAATAGATCTGAGTTTATTACTTACACTTTCAATGTGTGGACCCCAATTAAAATGCTTGTCTATGGTGAGGCCGAGATAGGTGTGCTGGTCGACAGCCTCAAGCGTAGGACATGCACACATTCGTGCAGTGGGCCCGCGGTGCAGGCACAGATGGTCATGCGCAGTTACCTTGGGTACATGTCTAATCTTCATATAGGGAGAGTGTATATGGATAATCTTAGTTTTACTAGCGTTAATAACCAGGCCTGCATCGTGTGCCCATTTACACAGGTCATCAAATAAACGTTGCATTACTGATTGTGCCTCAGTTATGTTTTTATGATGGGTTACTAAACACGTGTCATCAGCAAACTGGTATACAGAGTCTTCTGGAATAATATTACACATATTATTAACGTATAATAAGTACTCAGTAGGTCCAATTATTGATCCTTGAGCCGTGCCCATTTTAGTAGGTATTTTTTCACTATGGCAAGTGCCTAAACGAACTACAGTATGACGATTTTTATGGTAATCTTTAAACCATTTCAATAAAGGACCCCGTATACCACTCTGCTCAAGTCTACTGAATAGCGTTTTATACCGCAGAGTATCAAATGCTTTGCTAAAGTCGATGAGGGCAATAAGCACCTGTTCGCGAGCACCCAGATGCTTATTGACCTCATCAGAAAAAGCAGACAATAACTGTGTAGTGTTTCGACCTTTTTGAAACCCAAACTGCTTATTATTTATGATATTATTGCTATTCAAAAAAGTATTAATTTCATTACCTAAATACCTTTCCACTATTTTATCTATAGTAGGAAGAATAGTAATAGGCCTATAGTTATTTATATCATTGTAGGGACCTTTCTTATGTATGGGTCTAATTATGCCAGTCTTTAATTCATCAGGATAGGATGACGTGGAAATACATAGGTTTACTAGATGAGTGATGACAGGTGTTATTTTGGAATTTATACACTGAAGGTCACTAACTCGAATGTTATCTATACCCGGACTTTTTTTCCTATTTAAATGACTTATTATTTTAAAAATTATGTTGTCGCTGACTTTTTTAAATCTCATAGACACATTAGACGCGTTTTGGGAGGAAGTGTCTTGCAGCAGAGGTACCTCACATTTTTTACAAATTTTGTTGATGTTTTCTTCAAAACCACGAGCAAATTTGTTACTTAAAGAACTAAAGTCTTCATTAAAATGCTTTTTAATGACGTCATCTACTGCATTACACATCCTCCCGCATAAATTGTTAATTATTTGCCATATTTTTCTAGTATTTCTAAAATTGTCCGACACTTCATTTCTAATTGAGTTATTTTTAATTTTAGATATATATTTATTTGTTTTATTTCTATATATATTATACAATAATCTATTTTTTACATTTTTTTCGTCTTGTTTCCATATATCAAATAACTCGAGTTTTTTGGTACACATATGTCGCATTCTATCATTAATCCATGTACTAACGTGCCTTTTGCCTAGATTGATTTTGGTTTGTATTTTACAATTTTCATATATTTCACTAAAATTAGTTGTAATAAATCTTAATACTTCAGTGGGGGTTTTTAAATCTAGCGCAGTCTTCCAATTTATATTACACAACTCATCCCGTAACTTATTATTATCTATCTTAGTTATAATCTTAAAATTATTACATGCAGGCCGCGAATTGTGTACAAGTGTCAGACCCGTTAAAAAGTGGTCAGCTATTTTGTAGTTAATTACTGATGAGTACACCGCCTTACAATTCATTAGGCGTGCAAAAATATGATCAATACATGACTTAGTTAATAAATTACCTTTTGTAAATTACCTTCGTACCTCCCTAGTTATATACACATCACATCAACAACAAACTGGTTACCTGTCATAAGTTTGAAAAAATTTTTACGGAATTTAATTTCACCTAAAACTTTTCAACTATTTTCGTTTCGTTTTTTTTTACTTCATCAAAGTCATGTCTGCCACTGTATCAGTTGACCTATTATCAATTCGATTTTTTTCGTTACTCCGACGTTTCATTTGGTCGAAAAACTTTTTACCGAAGTTAAGGCTCCTTGAAACAGGCGCGACACGCGATATGTCAAATAATGCATATAGCAAAAAAGACGTCGGTCAATAAATAGTTATCGGTAAAATTGAATTCGAACAAAAACAATTCGGAAAAGTGATTGGTTCCCCAACAAACTTCTTTTCCCCGTATCGCAGACTCAGTATAAATCACACTGACCCTTTAAAAATCTTCTAAATAATAAAGGGTCACCATTGTGCCACATTTCGTGACACTAACTCACGCCATGTTCCTATGGTGGTAAGCAGAAACTACAGAACGCCACCTGCTACGATCCTTACATACACGCCCGCCGGCGCCGGTCGCGAGCGTGTATGACTTTAATCATATGACTTTATTCTTTTACTTTTAAACTTATGAGGAAAACCCAAATATTAATATGATATTTGGACTTTGGTATCGAACACAAAAACGCTCGCAACAGCACTCTCAGTCTTGTACACTACACCACCAGAAAGCGGATCAGTACAAAAATTAACAGACACGTCAAGTCCATACTTTCACTATATTCTTCCAGCTTTTCCCGAAGTATGATGAAAAATAAAACAAGTGTCTAAAGTTTCAAAGAGTAAGTATAATCTTAGGTCTCGGTTCAGACCACCACCGTCTACGAGTGAAGTTTCATCAAAGTTATCTCAAGGAGTACTGTTCACCTTTCAGATATAAACTTCATGCCGATTGTTTGTTTTAGTTAGGTACGTACATATAAAGTACCTATGAAATAAGTATGGAGAAACATATTGTACGAATACTCAAGTATTCGCATCACGTTATCATCTTTACTCGTAATATACGAGTAAAGGCCTAATATAGGCCTTATTATTATTATTAGCTGCGTAACTATATAACATTTTAGACTTCAGTGTTTTTGGGATTATTAGTAAGAACAAAGTGCTATTTTAGTTAAATTGAGATAGAAAAAGAACTTAGCATATTTGAGAAATATATCTTGGCAGAAGGAAAGTTCTGGTAAAATAGGCATACGCCAGATAATGCACAGAATCACTCCCTTGTCGTATCTTTCTTTCAAAAGTGTACTGTTTTTTTATCAAAACATTGATATAACTGACCATATTTCATGCAAATAAACGATTATTATTATTATTATTATTACTGCCTAACGATAGCCCCTCTTTAAGTGTTGGTTGAGGCGACAATGAAACACGCTATTATTTGGTCATTGGTCAAAAGGACAGTGACCGTACCTACGAGTACTTAGAACGATTTTTGCGACTTTACAAGACTTCGAAATTTCTGTATTATATTTAAGTTTGACATGAATGTGTTACAGTACGCAAAATACTCGCTAAGACATAGAGTTGCGGACACCAGCCCGTATTACCTATTACCTAATGTGTTATACACATTTATGACCCCGGAATAAATTCTATAGATAAACAACGGTGAAAACTGCTTCGAAAACAGATAGACACGAAAGGCGACTTTGTTTTATAACGATTATAAAACAAAGTCGTCTTTCGTGTCTATCTGTCTGTCACGCGGACGAAATTGCGGGCAGAAGCTAGTACGATACTAGCTTCTGCCCGCAATTTCGTCCGCGTGAAATTTCTTGTTACTCCGACCCACCCCGTCGCATCTCATCGCCTGCCCGCGCTATTAGGTACTTCGTTTTTGCTTAGCGTTCTTTCTGACTTTTTTTCTTTTTACTCGGCTCATAAAGGCCATAGCGTGATGTTAAATAGCCTATCCTTCCTCAAGAATTGGGCTATCAAATGCAAAAAGAATTTTTCAAATCCGACTGGGAGTTCCAGAGATTAGCGCGTTTAACCAAACAAACAAACAAACTCTTCAGCTTTATAATATTAGTATAGATAGTATAGATATATCGGATCCTCTCTGAACATAAAAAGGAAACACTGAGCAGTTCCTAGGCCAGTATGTGTCGCGACCACGTCTCAACGATCACTGTCCCTCCATAATCCATGTCGACATACCCCTAGACTCGAAACAAACGCGTTTGTGTCTTGTTTTTAAGTGCTCATTCGTCGCAACAGATCTGCAGTGCGATTCTGTAACCATCTCACCGTGAAAACTTAGGTGAAGTGAGCGTGGAGTGAGCTGTCAATAGTGTCAATGTCTAGCAAAAACAAATTCAATTCACCTAAGTTTTCACGGTAAGATTTTTACAGAATCGACCGGCTGACATAAAGAAGAGTAGCGTTTACGGGTTTAGTTCAAAAAATCAGCATCCTAATTCCGTAACATACTATCAATCACAATCTGAATAATTTCAAGGATATTGCTAATCCATTGCTTCATATTTTCGACAAATGTGTGTGTTCAACAACGTACCTAAATAAAGCAATGAATATTGTTGAACTGTCAAAATGAAACCCATCCATTACTACTGTTAGTGCGTTACGTAATTCGGTATGTTAAGATTTTTTTCAGGTATGTTTTATTTATAGAT
This sequence comes from Luperina nickerlii, assembly GCA_963855955.1. Lineage (NCBI taxonomy): Eukaryota > Metazoa > Arthropoda > Insecta > Lepidoptera > Noctuidae > Luperina > Luperina nickerlii. Next base: position 14,454,666 of record OY979662.1, read on the forward strand.
TTAGTTATTTTAAGCAACTAATTTCAATATTTTGGTTTTCCAAGCAGTCATTAATTTAAAATTATTTTTCGAAATTCTACTTCGAAAAGTAGGCTGAAGAATTCAACATCTTTGCCAACACAACAATAAAAATCCTAAACTTGACGTTTTTTGCTTGACATCAGGAACTTCAAGCATGACACATGACATTTTTAGAGATGGGAATAATCGAACATTTACTGATTACTTTAAACTGATCAATTGTGAAATTAGTAACTCGATTACAGGCAATCGATTATAGTTTCTAATCTTGTATACTTATAACCAATCTGTCCTTACTAGTCATTAGAAATGCGAGTTAAATACTTTTGTCGAGTAAAGATAGATAGTAATACCTATCTAGGTATCTAGTATGAACCTTGTGGTGCACAACTGTGAATGTTTTCTTTTAAACTATTATGAATCCAATCAACAAGTAGCTAAAGTAGATATATTATTTCTTATATTAATTATATTATTAAGTTTCCAACATAAAAATCATTCGAACTATTTTGTGACTACTAATGAGTTGCAAAATAGTTCGAATGCTTTTGGACACTTTTAGGTACTTAGAATGATCATTATTTTAAGAGAATGGATTTTCTTTAAGCTATCGTTATATTGATTAAGGATCGTTCAGGCACCGGGATTTAGATTTTTTGTGTAAATTTATTTCAACGTTTGATTTGAATCGATTCAAAGGCCGAATTTTTCGCATGATTGCATTAGGTATATTATTAGGGCACCCCTAAAGTTGAGATTATAATATGACACTTCTTTGTCTAAGATATGACATGACTCTTTAAATAAGGGAGGCACCGAAAGTATTCCCAATTTGCCTACTTTTTGACGTCATTTGGAGGTCAAATGAAAGTCAAGAGGTATCGTGTGTTTAAATGTTAAAATAAACTCCATCTTATAATTCAAAGCGCTAAAAATAGAAAAATAAGCTTAAGAAACCTAAAAGATGGAAATGATTTTGGAATTAGCGTAGGAATATTTTTCTTTACATACCGAATCAATATAATTAACAGGTACTTACGTAGGCGGCAACATGAGCGGAGGTATCGCAGAACAACAAGTCAGGACAGTCCCAATTAGGTATATTATTGAAAAATATAGTATTACTCTGAAAAAATATGTATTATAAATTAGCCACTAGGTAGGTACACATAGGTATTAGTTTGCAATAAACGTATTTTCTTTCTTTCTTTCTAACATATTATGTAGGTATTAGCATATGTAGGTATTGCCCCGCGGTTCCACCCGCATAAGTTTCGATCCCGTGGGAATATCGGGATAAATAGTGGAAAAAAGATCCTATATGTTAATCCTGGTTATAAACTATCGGTGTGCCAAACGTCATCCAAATTTGTTCAGTAGTTTTTACATGAAAGAGTAGTTTTCAAACATCCATCAATCCTCAAAAACTTTCGTGTTTATAATATAACTAGCAGCGACCCACGGTTTCACCCGCATAGGTTTCATCCCATCGGAATATCGAGATAAAAAGTATTCAATGTGTTAATACATCTTGACGAGTTATACGAACATAAATGTAGGGAACAGCTGGTTTTTTTTCGCGATTTAGGTTCGGTCCCATAGTAAAAGTTGTTCATAATGATGAGTACAATGACCTCTTAAGAGGTTGTTGGTGTTTTTCCAATAACCCTGTATATAAGTACCTACCATAGATATAAGAAATACTTTTCTATGGTACCTACTTATTTCTCTATATCTTTATTAGCCGTCAATAAAGACGTATGGAAAAGAAACCTGTGCCAACGCCACATAAATCAGGACAGGGAGATGATGACGCTACTACTAACTTATTCTACTTAGTAAAGTTCTTAAATTCACTGACAAACAACGCACAGCCTAAACCTCTGCTGGGTCTAGAAGCATAAAGCTTGGCACAAGAGTTCATTGTAATACTTATATAAAGAGAGTGAGCAAAGGATTTTTGAAAATAAATTCATCCTCTAAAGAGCATCTTTAGAGGATGAAATTATTTTCAAAAATCCTAATTCAATAAATCCTATAAATTTATCAAAATAGGGGATGAAAGTTTTTGCCAGTGGGAAAACCCATTTGGGTGGCACGGCTTGTCTTCTATCTATCTATGTAGTTAAATAAAAATTTAAAGTTGGCGTTGGCAAGCGCATTCTTTGAGCACGGCTGGACGGATTTGACAATTTTTTGTTTTAAATGTTCGTAATAATCTGAATTGGGTTTTTATTTAAAGAAAAATTTAAAAAGTCGCCCGGAAAATTTTTAAATTCGGGAATAACAGCTAGTGCTTTTTTCTAGTATTTTTGAATGAACTGAAGACCATATTGAAATTTTGACAGAACGCGTGTAGGGTCAAAATAAAAACCAATAAGTACTTGTATCTTCCAATAAAGTTGTCGGCCAATATGGCACCCATCAGCGGCATAGTGTAGCACATCATGATAAATATGTGATACACAACAGTAGCAGCGTTCTCGTGGAGGCATAACACGTTTCTTAGGTACAGCGACAGTATAGCTGAAAAGTCAAATTAGCTGAGCATGGGCACTGGGCATCGTTGGTCGCAAGGCGCTATTGCTGAACGAGTCCTGACCGCGATCCCTCCCTGGGTCGGGCAAAGTATTAGGTAGCTACCTATTGGGTCAGTGAACCAGGAAATTCTCAGTCCGGAATTTGGTTTTGTGTCCGGTTAGTGATAAAAGTCACCTGTTAGGCAATATAGTATATAGGCCTCCCCAATTGGACGCCATTCAGCTCGACACTCAGCTTACTGCTTCCATCCGCCCAGCGAGATCGACGCTCCAGTTGTGAATGCTAGGTAGGTACTACTAATAGGTACACAAGCTTAATTGTTCCATAGCCACTTTGTTTAGGTAAACTTATATAGGACACGGTTAGTCAAACAGAATAAAAACAAGCATTCTGGTAAGAAGGTAGAGTAAGGTAAGTGGTAAGCCCTCTCTCGCAAACGTCTCAGTTCGTTACCTACATAACAACTCGTGTCACTTATGATGGCATGTCGTGGAATGTTTAAATTCACGAAATATCGCGATCACACGCCGGCACGCTCAGCCGCCCAGGCAGGCTGTTATAAGGCTCTGCTGAACCCACGCAAGGCAACCGGCGAAGCGTCGACACACCTTAATAAGCTTGCACCAGTACGTACTTCTCAGTCCACAGAAGGAAAATCTTTCACAAAATTCTGTCGCAATAATACAAAATATCGATGTAGGGTGACTATGAATCATTCTTAAAGACTTAGCAATAAACTCCTAAAAAAATACTTAAAATCCTTAAAATAGACAGTTTTATTGATAATGACTATTTTATTCTGATATCAATCTTTCAAGCCATTAAGTTTGAAGTCTATCAAAAACAGAGTAAAGAGCACTCTGTGGTTTGAAGTTGTACAATGACAGAGCACCTACCACAGAGTACTTTGTAATATACTGAAAGTACGTTATTGTTCTGAGGAAAGTAGGTACCTACCTATTAAGTTTTTTCTTGGAGAACTTAGTCTAGTTACTAAAGACATTCCACCTCCTTAGCACTTTTTTCATTATTAGAGAAAGCACAGAGCACGAGATCGCCGCGCCAATAGATTTACCATATATGTACTACCCCATATTCGATGGGCAATGTGGTGATTATGGCGAGACCAAAAACAAAGTAATCGTTTGCGCGCAGCCGAAATTGGAAATAAGTAATCGTTTACCGCTATCTTGACGTTTATGTCAGGTGTCAAGAAAGTCTGCTGTTTCGGGTTTTCCAAAGTAAATAATTGCAATCATTAAGGTGAAAGTGATAAAAGTGCGATAAGAGATATATATATATATATCTACTTATAATCTTGAAGGAAAAACGTCGCCCGCAGACTTATCTTGCGCACAGTCTACATCACTACATATGTGTATGTACAGACGCCAGCACATCAAGCTACTACAACCTGTAAAATTTATTTAATAGATTTTCAACTTTATCGGTAAAGCATAAGGTTCAAAGTTGATTGGGAAAATTTGACAGTTTCGGGTAGCTTGATGTGCTGGCGTCTGTACTTACGACACAAGTAGTGCTGTGCTCACTAACTGCCTCAACTTCGATTATCGATATAGATTGCAGTGGCTCTGTATGACTGTGTCTCCTGATTTAATGTGATGATGTGGATAAACGACGACGAGAGTACCTATGTTTGATGCCCTTTGATTATTTCACCTCCTTTTGATATAGGTACCTACTTGTAATCCTTGTACATATAGTATTATTTTAAGAATGTTAGCTTTTTAAATTACGTGAATATAAATAAATATAATACTTGTATAGCAATACACAACTTAATTTTAAAATAAACAACAAGCAAATTGTGTTGGTTTTTTAATGTCCCACAAATAGACTTCGGTAATTTATTGTATACCTGTCGCCTCAGGACCAACAAGAATGAAAGTATGAGAAAATGAATAAGGTATCTTCATTTTTTTTTCGTGATTTTTCCATATTTTTAATAGTTATTCTGGGCGGAGACAAATCCAACAAATGATGAACAATGATCATAAAAATGAACCGATTTTTATGATCATTGTTCATCATTTGTTGGATTTCTGAAATGGTGTAATTAACCCGACTTTGTTTTATTTATATAGATTAATGTCGTAAGCTTAACGATCGTCGGCCGCGATTGATGAGTTGTAGGTGCGAACCCAGACAGTCGCTTTTCTTTGTGTAAATTATTTCATCGCCACTCTCAAAACGGTAAAGTAAAACATCGTGAGGAAACCGGCATGTCCTAAGATTGAAAGACATGTGACATCTACCAACCCGAACTGGGCCTGGGTGGTGGACTACGGCCCACTCCCTCTCACAGGAAAGAGGCCTAGCTGTGTTCCAGCAGTGCAGTGGGAACACGCTGATTATGTAAGTACATAATATGTTATAAGTTTAATTTTTGTTTCCTTGTAGGTACCATAAAACTAATCAAAATAACAGGTACAACAACCCTACAACTCCTACAAGTAGTTTTTTAGTAGGTAGGTACTTAATAAATTAGTGCAAGCGTTAAAAGTAAATGTTTTTTTTCTAGTAGAACAAGCTTTAAAAAATATGAATATACCAAAAATGCATCATAGATAAAGTTTCGTCCTTCCTTATCACTAATTTGCAAAAAAAATCAGTACCTACACTATAAACTGGTACAGACGCCAGCACATCAAGCTACCCGAAACTGTAAAATTTTCCCAATTAACTTTGAACCTTATACTTTAGCGATAAAGTAGAAAATCGATTAATGAAATTTGACAGATGTAGTAGCTTGATGTGCTGGCGTCTGTACAAGTGGTCGCTTGTCATTCCATCGATATAAAAACTTGGCACCAAAACCTACTAAATTATTAAATAATAAAGAGATCGTACCTAATGATTCATTTTTCAAAACAACTCTATAAAGCAGTTTTTCGTAGACGAAAGTACGAAATCTACGCCAGCGAATTGAATAAATAGAATAATAAATGGAATTGAAACGGAATCGAATTATGTAGCGACACCTTTGCGGCGACAGAAGTACTACGCAGTCAAACTTTTTATTTTACTGTCTTTTGTTTGTTGTGCATAACATGTCATCACAATGTGTCTAAATAAAATTATTACCTATTAAACGTAACAGCGACGAACATGGATGGCGCCACTGAACTTCGGACGTCACACCATCTATCTTCAAAACTGACTGTTGTCATGATTTAATAATGTCCGTGACTACCGCAGGACTACCAACGCCAATCGCTTCCATATTTGGTAAATAATTAGTGCTCAATTGGTACTAATTAGTACTCGAACAACAAAATTGGTACCTTAGTAGTTTTCGAGAAAATCGACTTTGAAGGTGGTCCATGAATCTAGAGGAACGGGGTCCGTTCTAAATAGTGCAGAGGTTCGTTCCCAGATGTCACTAACGATTAAGTCCAGGTTTGTTGTTCACAAACGAGACAACTTTAGGTAGGTATTGTATGGTACCTACAAGTACCCCAAGTACCTACTTCAATTATCAGTAGATACTGGAGTGATTTCCCCTCTATTTGTAAACCTTGCTGAAAGTTAAGAGACGTTTAAACGTCAAAAATGTATGTTTATATAGTCGCTAAAAGCGACGTTTATAAATAAACCCCGTATTTACGGAGATTCTTGAAGTACTACCATTACCTATATTTTTCTTACCAAGTAAATCATCGCTTCAGCGTTTTTTGGTCAGTGACGTAACTACTAAGGTGCAAAGTGATGCGGGGCACGTGTCTCCTGTGTCCGAGCTGGAAGGTCTGTGGTCTAGCGCCTAAGTTGGCGAGAGGATATTCCCGTAATCCAAGACATGCACTATTCCATAGAATTATTATTACTTAGCGTAGTACTTTATTTTAGTGCCTTATTCATAAGAAAGAAATGGAAGATACCTACTGGTATTCACACGACATTTTTATGGATTTTCATGTCCATAATTTCATCTTATCTCCTGTAAAAATGTTCTTCAGTAATGTTAGTTAAGGCTTAGCAATCACATTATAATAATTGAACGTGAAATTCTGTATATGGGGCTATAAGCCATTCGGAGACTAGTGATTGCGTACAAACAAGGTTGACTTTTTGTTTAGCGGTACACAGAATACACCTTTTAAATACATAGTCTCACAAGTAAAATGGCTATGTAACATCTGGACGCACCGAAAGTCGGACAGACAGACGGACATGATAAAATAATAAGGGTTCCGTTTTCCCCATTTGGCTAGGGAACCATAAAGGGGTTAAAAATCTTTTATATGAATTAAAAAAGATATAAAACTAGGTACAGTCGCCAAAAGAGATAGTTATAACTAGGCTCGTGGGATATGGTTAAAGTTTAGTAAGAAACCGATGAAAGTTTTCGAACAAAATTTAATTTTATAAAACTATTTGTTTTCTATTAATGAATAGATTTTTATTTCGAAAACTTCCATCGATTTCTTACTAAACTTCAACTATATCCGAGGACCCTGGTTACTTATCTCCTTTGGTGACCGTACTTACCTACCTACCTAAAGCAGTGTGAGAATCACCCACCATAGTTAATAAATAAAAAGGTTCAAATGGGTTGAAAGGATTGTTTACACTAGGTAGGTATGTAGGTAGATGAAACAACATTGTTGTAGTTTTTATTTATTTTTCACGAGTCTTATGCTTAATGGTTTCTACAAACTACATGACCAGCTTTGCTTAGCCTATTCCTACACATTTAATACTAATTAAATACATTAATAAAATGTTACTTTTGAGTAGGTACCTACATTAAGTACCATGATTTCCTGAACTTTTTAATTTTCTTAAATTACAAATACAACTAAACACACCTCCATTTTAATCCAAAAAAAGCCTTTTGAGCTTCTAGATCCTACTTCCATAATAACATACCCTATGCCATAAAACTTGTGCACAGCCAATTTGTTTCGATCTTGGCGGTTGTCCTGCTTGACATGACGTGACGTCATACAAGCAATCTATTGTACCTACTTAATCTTTTCATTCTTTCTTTTATCTTTCCTGATTCTGAGAATTTTGTGAGTGGTATTACTATTCTATGGTTTAAATATTGGTTATATTTCAGATACAAATGAGAGGCCGCAATCGAAGAACGGACCGCTTGTTTTTTTTAAGCGCCATATTACAGAGGCGCGCCATGCCCGATCATCGCTCGTCGGCTCCTCTGTTTTCGAAACCCGCGGTGGTGTGATCCAGCCGCCAGCGTGACAAGAGAGCTCCCACTACAACTCCGTGATAATTCTCGCCCTTACGGCTTAAGTTATCCGATTGTTTGCTTAACGTGCTATTTTTTAAAACATCAATCATTCATTCTACTGGTTAATTATTGTTTTTAATTACTGTCAATAGACACTGATATACTGAGTACCTAATGAAACATAATATACTTTCCTTTCAACTACGTAGTATCTAATGTTATCATTAATCACTACAAAACCGATCACAAAGGACGTATTTTTGCTTAGAACCAAAACAGTGCAGAAATGTTGTATGAAATCTCATGGTTGCACAGTTTTTCATTAATGCACTGTTTTTTTATTTTATATTTAGATATAAATTTACCAAAGAGGCTTAATGTCTCCTATTAAGTTTAATATAAAATGTATGCATTAGATCAAAAAGATACTGGCTGAAAATAAAAATCGGTTGAATAAAACCGACTTGGTGAAAAGAAAATACAAATAGCACGCATTTGTACCATTGTAAAACTTTGATACTTCATATTTAGCAAGAAAAGATTTAAAAAATGGAAATAGCGATAGCGATATGAATGCAACTCCAGAAAGTATAAAAACAGCTGCAAATGAAATTGTTAATAACGTTTTGCCGCAAAAGTCGCGGGATAAATATGTATTTAAAAGCTTAGGAAAACTTTGTTTTCACTAACTCAGTTTTTATTTTGAGTAGGTATATTTTATCACGATAGGTACATTGGTAGTTGAAAGAAAATTAGATTGCGCACCTTGCTAAAGTGATTAATTAATGCACTCGTGTTAATTTAGTGCCCTCGCTAGCGCTCGGGCACCAACATGACTCTCGTGCATTTTGCGCTCGATGCAACACTCTACTATAAAATAAAAATTAAATACAATTTATTAAATTCAAATATTAAATAAATCGTGTGAATATGGAGAATTATGTTAAAGAAACCTACATAATGGTCCTGGAATTTTATAAAGTCAATCCAAACTTTAATATAGTAATAATAAATATATAGATATCAAAAATACAAGTGATAGATAAATATGACAATACAAAATCACATCAGTCAAGTCTTAGTTTGCGTTATTGGGCTTAAATATGTTGTTAATGCGCTCATCAAGGCACATCGCGTCGATAGCATCGGCCATTTCCTTCTCCGTGCATTCGTCAGGGCCTTGTCCATCCAGCGCCTCAGCCATCTCCCTATCATATGTTTCGAAATTTTTTTCGTCATCGGCGTAGTCGTAAGGGGGAAAGTCCTCATCGTTCTCTTCAAAATTCCAATCTCTATTAGGGGCAGGTGGCAGCCCACCGTTTAGTCGCGTCCGACCGTTTGGTCGCTGCCCACCGTTTGGTTGCTGTACACCATTTGGTGCCTGCACACCGTTTGGTGCCTGCACACCGTTTGGTGCCTGCACACCGTTTGGTGCCTGCACACCGTTTGGTGCCTGCACACCGTTTGGTGCCTGCACACCGTTTGGTTGCGGTCCATCATTTGGTTGCGGCACAACGTTAGGCAAGAAGTTCTCTACATTCCAGTTTGGAATGGGTAAATTAAAACCAGGCACGAACTCTGATTGTGCATAAGCACCGTCTGCGTTCATGAGCGGTGGATTGTCATTCATTTCCGGCGGCAAAAAGAATACCCCACGTTCATCCAGCACGTGCTCGTCCTCCATGGGAGCCTCTCTACGTACCCAAGCCGCGTTGAGTTCGCGCGCTTCATCAGTCGTAAGGTAAATAAATGGATAGCAACCGGTTCGCAGTGCAAGATCAACTATCATTCTAAAGTAATCATTCCTAATGCTGTGGCTGTGGACAAAAAACACATTTGCATTAATAATGCGAAGTATTTTTTTGCTTGCCTGGGCGGTACCGCTTCCGGGCAAAAGTGACATTACTTAGAGGCTCAGCCGAGGGCCTTAATACACACGAGTTGGGAATCGCACATAGTGCTTTATACTATACCTACGAGGAAAATAAAAACAAAAGAAAGCTAATTGTACGCGCGCGATTTTCACTTGTTCATTGTTTTTTATTTTATTTTTTAAATCAATGTTCAGCGGAAGTATGTGGCCAGTATCATTTTCCACTTGGTGATAAAAACTTAGTTCTTTGGCATTATACTATATTTCATTAGGTTAGCTACTAAATTTAAAAAAGCTGGCCAAGTGCGAGTCGGACTCGCACACGAAGGCTTCCGTACCACAAGGCAAAAACGCCGAAAAAAACACGTTTGTTGTATGGGAGCCCCCCTTAAATATTAATTTTATTTGTTGTTATAGCGGCAACAGAAATACATCATCTGTGAAAATTTTTAGACTATCTAGATATCACGGTTCACGAGATACAGCCTGGAGACAGACGGAGGGTGGAGCCTTAGTAATAGGGTCCCGTTTTTACCCTTTGGGTACGGAACCCTAAAAACTGGTCAAGTGCGAGTCGGATTCGTATACGAATGATTCCGTACCACAAGGCAAAAACGCCGAAAAAAATAGGTTTGTTTTATGGGAGCCCCCCTTAAATATAATAAATATTTAAGGGGGCTCCCATACAACAAACGTATTTTTTTTATTAATGTTTTTAGTATTTGTTGTCATAACGGCAACAGAAATACATCATCTGTGAAAATTTCAACTGTCTAGCTATCACGGTTCATGAGAAAAAGCCTGGTGACAGACGGACAGATGGACAGTGGAGTCTTAGTAATAGGGTCCCGTTTTTACATTTTGGGTACGGAACCTTAAAAACACAGCACGTTATCAATGGATTTTCATACACTTTTTCGACCCCCAGCTTTATACAACAGTAATGACGTACATCCTGCCTCATTTTTTTTTAAGTATTTAGGTACTTTCCGAGCAGGTATAGCATAAAGTAATTATTGTATTAGTAAAATACGATTCATTAATTCACTCATTTCTATTTAATGAATAATTTTATTTTACATAGGTAATTAAACAATAAGTATATTTTTTCGATACCAAACATTAATTTCAACAATTATTTTGACTTTGCTACCTATTCACGATTTGTCGTACTCACGGGATATCATTCGTGATCGAGGTCGCGATATTTGTAATATCCAGACACGTCTCAGATTAGGACGTTTTACTGTCATGCGGATACACTCACGCACGCATCATTTGTCCAGGTTTTTTTGTGTATGTAACAATCCTGCTATGTTGTTGGTACATACAGGGCGAATTTTTCATGTGGGTGCATGGCCGATGCGGTGGAATCCGAAACTATAAAAAAATAGCTTCTGCCCGCGTGAATGAGGTCGGAAATTATCCTACGGGAATAAAAAGTATCCTATGTCAAAGGTCATCCGTGCGCAAAATTTAAACTCATGAAAAGGTAACAGGCCACGTTGCTTTCACATTTATAATATTAGTATGGATAGCGAAGATACTCAAACTAGTGTCTAGTCTAGGCTGATTTTGAATTTTGGTAAAAGAAACCTGCAATATAAAATTTTTGAATTATTAAGTTGGTTGGTTAGGAATCAATCCCACTGATTGAAAATATATCACACCGGTACTTTGTTCATCTAGGCGGAACTGACGCGAAAAAACGTCTCAACCCGTATTTTTTCTTTGCGTCGATATATCGAGACCATTACAACAATAAATCACGGACGAAATCTCGTAAGTGTAACTATTGGCCGACCGCTTAACTGAGACGTTGCCTGAGGTAGCAGCGCGTTGCGGGAGGGGTGTGGTAACGTGATGCGAGAGTTCAGTGATTCGTAAACTTGTGAAAACTATCACCACTCCCGCACCGCGCAGCAACCTCAGGCAACGTCTCAGTTAAGCGGTCGGCCTATAGGTTTAAATCTAAAATTTAGAATTAATGCTATAATGCCAGAACACGGAAGAGAATATCTGTAAGAGTAATAATATGGTATGCCTGTGAAAATATCACTGATATGATACAAGCTTCTCTGACAGTTCATAGTGTGACTGTGTGCGCTTTCATTGACAAAGACAATAATGTACGCTGAGATCGTTTATCTAAAATTGCACCTCTCCACCAAAATATGTATCTATACAAACATTTGAAATGTGTATACAAAAAGCAGTGCAATTTTAAATTAAACGAACTCTAACACAGAAATCTAAACAGCGAAGTCACATACTGTTCTTAAAATAATACTATCATACTCATAAAGCACATCGAGACAGGTCGCATGCGCATCGCAAAAATCCTCCTACGTCACTTTGGTATACTTTGTATGAACCATCACACTCTACTGGCGGGCAGCAGCGGTCTGTATAGTGCTGCTGCAATATGCATGCGCTGGTGATCTTACAAACCAAAATTTCAGCAGTAACAAAAAATAAGCGTTACTTTATACGGAACTATCGAAAACTGTTATATCTGGCGCACGAGGCGCGCTTCCAGTATAGTGCAACAAGCTTTTCTGACCCGATGGCTTTTTGTAGAGCTAATTAAATTCTATGAAGCGTTTTTTTTTCAATGTAAGGAATTATATGAAGCGCTGCTGCCTCGCGTGACTGTTATTATAACTAGTCCCTGTAGGAGTCGGGTAACCAGTAACAGTTGGTAAAAAAAAAAAAACAAAAAAAACATAAATATAGCATTTTATTATTTCATTATCTTTGTGCTGTGTATTTCACTACAGTTTGTACCTATTGCTATATTTACAATTTTTATAGGACTCAAAAGTGAGCCCCTTCAAGTGTGTGGCAGTAAACAAACGTCTGACGCGATTATAATAAATTATGATTATGTACACATTGTATTGGCACTTACTTATTATCTTGATAACAACTATTGAAGTAGCATAATAATGTGTATTACAAATATACAGAGTAATTATAAATTCCAACTATTCCCTTTCAAAGGTTATACTAGTCTATTTGATACAATTTAAGCCCATAAACTTAGGATCAAAATTGCAATGTGACGAAGTGATACTTCTTTTTTTTGGAGAAAGAAATATAGAATTACTTTAGGTCAATCAAATGAAGGTGACCGTTCTAATAATCATTGAAGCATTTATTCCAAAGATATACCTACATTGCATATCGTGACCGACAATACGTTGACTATCAAAATCAAGACTGTCCGTAGACACCTTCAAAGCAATTCATTTCCCATAAAGTTCAATACATTTATTAATATTATCAAACATTACCAATAAAAAATGTGTACTGCATTTTATATTTTTTTTTTACCCCCAATTTCATTATTTCTGATACTTGTTCCAATTAAATCCTATTTGTCTTTCTTCAATTCTCCCGGACCGCACAAAGTATACTACACCTAAACATTAAAAGAAAAAGACTTATAAAACGAAACCAAAAGACAACTTCATCCAATAAAAATAAAAATATATTTCATTATGAATATAAGTATAGTAAAATATATAGTTATATTTTAAAGTTAAAATATATGGTTATATTTTATAGTCAAAATATAATAAAAACTAAAAATAACGTATTCAGTCGTCAACTGGAGGTTCAAAATAGGATGGGATCATTGAGTGGAAGAACCTGAAAACAGGCGAGCCGTTGGCACCAAATCCGGAGCTGGGCGGCCTGGGAGGTTCGTACTCGTAGCTGTACGCGTAGCGGTTGATGGACTTGTCGAACAGCGGGTCCCAGGCACAGGTGCGGCGGGCGAACGCAACCGACGTCAATTGCTGCAAATATTGACGTAACGCATCATTCAATGTAAAAGTGTACACATACTTGTATAATTATTTCAGCCCCACAATTAATGTTTGTTTTTATTGGTGTATAATCTTTAATTCCGGGTTATAATTAATTCAGGTCTAAATTAAATTAGGCCTAAATTAACGCAGGCCTTATGATTTTAGTAATTGTTGGAAAATACAGCGTAGTAGCTCAACTGTCACTAATAAAGACACAAATAAATTTTCTATTGTTACCGATCTCTATGAGATTTCTTGACAGTTGATGGAATAATCAGCCTATAATGTGCCCACTGCTCTGCTGGGAGGCTCACAGGCCTCCCAGGGCTATAATCTACCACGCGGGCCCAATGCGGGTTGGTAGATGTCACATGTCTTCGAAGGTTGGTTCTAGGACGTGCCAGTTTCCTCACGATGTTTTTTAAGTCGGCGCCGTTACTGCTCTAGGTTGTAATATACTAAGAATGAATTCGTACAAAACGGATACATACAGTGTCGATGATAAGCTTTGACATGCTGCTAAATACTGAAATGTGACGTAGATATTCAACAGGCCACACTTTGTACAAAGTGGTGCGACTTCTGCCCCAGTTTTCTGCAGACTCCTGTAAAAAAAAATGCGTGCGTTATTCATTATTGCATGTTTATAAAAGAGAAACTAACAGTTGAAAGCTTATTTACCCGGACAGCGTGTTCATTATTGTAGCTTTTGCAGAGCTCAGTGGCATTCTTAATGAGCCAGCTCATCACCGCAGGCTCATTCCAGCGCGGGAACGTCATCTTTGCATATATCATAAACACCTCCGCAGCACCGGCAGACCAACTACAAAAAATTCAAGAAAATAGCATTCCTAACTAAATTAAAGTTATCAACAAGTAGTAATTTATTCAGTAAATTGGTTTTAACTGTATAAGGTACATATAAATAATATTTTTTTTTTATCTTACGGGGTCTGTGGATCTGGCTTGAAAATGGCATGCTCGGTCAATTCGGGATTGGAAACGTGGCAGCATTCCAAGATTTTAATAAAGATATTTGGGAATGCCAATATAGCATCCCGGATGAGACGGTCGGCTTCAGCAAAGTTGACTGAAAAACAAACTTTATTGAAATTTTTGATAAAAAAACGGACTTATTCCTGAAGCGTAGTATACTGGGCAGATTAGCATTAGTAAATTCATAAAAAAAACTTGTCTCACTGAGATTTTTTTTAATTTCTTGCTTGTTCACTCTAAGTCTGTTCGTACTAACATTTTTGAAGGTCTATCTGACAAAATCGGGAATCGGGTATACGTCACTGCTATCAAAATAATAAGACTTACGTTTGTTCTTCAGCGCAACATGGAAATGCGCAAGGCTGTTGGAATACATGATGTTAAAGAGCAAGCCGGCCTCTCGCTGGCGGTCAAAGTACTTGATGGCTTCAATCAGCCACTCGTGCTCCCTGCATCTCAAGGCGAGGATGTCGATTAAAGATAGTAATGCCAACGGATCGGTAGGGTCAATGAGAAGCATCATTTTAGCTATCTCCAGAGCAGTGCGGTGACAGGCCTTGTTAGAGAGTAGATAAATGTACTTCAACATTGCCACGTGGAAAGGTCGGTTCTCCAAGAACTTGTAATCGAGGCGCACGTTATTCTGTAAACATTACAAAACAAATACTCTATGAATACTGTTTTGTCATGAAAAAAGTATAATCTAAATTTATGGTAAGTATTTACCTGGGACAGAATAAACAGCGGGTGCGCTACGTACTGGAGGAACGTCACCACGTTCTCCACAATGTCGTTGGCAACTCCGTTCTCTTCCATGCGGAATAAACGGTCAGATATCTGTAGAAACAACGTTAGATCAATCAATAGTTGAACAAAACATAACATGTCATTATATGATATGTGTAAGGAGTGGATAGTGGCACGAACCTCCAGCAGAGCCTCGACATGCATTGTCTGCCTTGCCTGATCGAAGTTCATCACAATGTCGCCAGTACCACGTGCGACCGCAAGTCTTAACAAAAAGTTACGATGCATTTTTTGATACGCCTCACTGTGGTTGAAGACAAAGTACATACGGTTGTCCTCGTCCTTCTGCTTCATCATAGACAAGCCTGCAGTTTCAAATAACGACATAAAAAGAAAATCTATACGATTTTTATTAACACTTTTATCTACACTTTCCTGTTTCGTCACTGACGGGGTGTCACCGCGATCACGGTTTATATAACAACATTGAAATATCGTAACCAACAAAATATATAGCAAAACATCCAGCCAATGACAATGATAGCCTCGAGAGAGAGATCGCCACTCACCAGTATTGTTGAACTCATAGACTGGCGTCTCCTTATTTGGATGTACCAATACTCGTTTAAGTAAAAGGGCGCGATTCGTTACACGTGCACTGAAACATTATAATTTAAAAAATTAATAACAGAACCGAACGCAAAAACGAAACCTAGATTATTTTATGTAAATAATTTTCTACTACGTAAAAGTAAAAGTTGCGTTTATTCCCGGTCGTCCCCGCCCCGTCGTCCCCACTGGGCACGAGTGGGATAAAAAAGTTTCGTTCCTCCTCAGTGGTGACGATTGGATCTTTTTATTTCCCACTCGTGCCGCTATAGACCGAGAGTCAAAATGCAATAATGGGGATTTCAATAAGAGATTTCACGGAAAGTTAAAATGTTTTAATTACGACTTTCTGAGCAAGAATGAACATTTTAATTTGTTAACTGTGATACGCTCCTTAATACTATAAGAATTTGTGTAAATAAGTTGATTAACTGTGATACTTACATAATTTTGTCATTATATCATATAAATAAATATTTTTAATTAGTTGATTATCTGTGATACGCACCTTATGCTGAGCTGAGGCCCTTTTGGCATTATTATTTTTAATCATTTTGAATTTGTTTTGTTTATTTTTAAGGTTTTTTTTGCCAAATAAACGCAATTTTCTTTCTTTCTTTCTTTCCTTAAAACTGTAAGAATTTGTATAAATAAGTTTATTATCTGTGATGCATAATTTTGAGAGAATTAATGTAAAGTCGTTGATTACCTGTGATTCACAAAAACTCACTGACTTCTATCATACAAGTACGCTGGACTAACGATAGTCTACGAAATGACAGTTGTTTTTGTGCCGATTCAAAGCGCCCCGCTCGAAGCCCCCAGGAACTAAAATTGACACGTTCTTCCAAATGGACGTTGAGTTGTTTGTTTCGTCTCTGATGATTGGCAACATAGTATGTTGCCATTTCGCTCTAACCTAGTAAATCAAATTGCGTTTGTATTCTTCGTGAGCTATATTGCACTACATTTATGTAATAGCTATTACTTAAATAATAGTCACTTTTGGTATTCATTTTGGAAGAATTGAACCATGTAAACAAAAAAGTTAACCTTAATGGTTAACTTTTTTGTAACAAACAGCGTCCATAAAAATTCAATCGAATTCACACAAATTGAATGCCAAAAGTGAACCGTGTAATATTACCTTACCATTTAGTGATTACTAGCGGAAAGGAGAGTGATTCCATTTTCATTGTTGGGTATCTGGATAGCGTGCATACTGTTGCGCGCCGCAAATAATGCTTGATACATGGCGACATTAGTTACCACTAGCGCCATCTAGTATCGGGTAGCAGAACTAGTACCTCGGTACTAGGACCTTGACCCTACTTGACCTTTTTCTAAGTACTAGTAATTCCGAGAACTATCGACGTCGAGTCAGTCGGGACCGGTATGTACTCGAACGTTCTAGATGTTTATGTACTAGCTCTGCGGCACTATATAAGGCCGGGTGGGCCGCGAGACACACATAGTTTCGATTAAGCGATACGAGCGAGAACATCGAAAGCGATCTTCAAGTGCGACTTAACAGTGATCAGTAAGTGAAATTGTGTTTCTTAATTAGTGTGTTTGAGTTGTAATTAGTGTTGGTGAGTAAAGTGTCATTTTTTTGGTTATTAAATCGGCAGTTTTTATTGTCACGAACCCCAAGCTCGTAACAATTGGTGTCAGAAGCGAGGTTTAAAAACCATGCCGATTTTACCCAAAGACGACATGGAGGGTATCCGTACCCGGAGTCAACGCCAGCAAGAGACGGACCAGAGGCGATTTGGTGGAGCAATGCCGCAGGGGTCGGAAGGCCAGCTACCGACCACGGAGGCCAGCCCTTCCACAGCTGCTCCAGCATCATCAGCACCAGATTTTGCTGCTCTGATGATGATGCTGCAGGAGCAGGCTCGTCGACAGGAGGAACAGGCCCGCCGACAGGAGGAACAGGCCCGCCGACAGGAGGAACAGGCTCGCCGACAGGAGGAACAGGCTCGTCGACTGGAAGAACAGCTCCAGCGGGACAAGGAGGAACAGGCCCGCCGACAGGAGGAACAGGCTCGCCGACAGGAAGAACAGGCTCGTCGGTTGGAGGAACAGCTGCAGCGGGACAAGGAGGAACAGGCCCGCCAACAGGAGGAGCAGGCGCGCCGCCAGGAAGAGCAGATGCTCCTTATAAAGGACCTTCACTCTACCTTCGGGAAAGACATGAAGGAGGTGAAGGATAAGGTTGCTCAACATGACAACCGCCTGTCGGAAGCTGAAATCCGAATCGACCAAGTTAAAAACCAGGTTGACAACGTGATGGCTGACGTGAAGCAAACCGTGATGGCTGACGTAAAGAAAACGCTGGATTACCTTAAACTTGGTGATGGAATCGCAGCTCCCGTAGCTACAACACCTTCGCTACGTGGATTCAAAGTGCCACCGTTCGACGGAACTTCTTCCTGGTCGGCCTACAAAATCCAGTTTGAGGCTGTCATGAAGGCGAACGGGTGGAATAAAAGTCAGGCCATGACTGCCCTCACCCTGGGCTTGCGCGACCAGGCCTTAACTGTTCTGGAAGCTCTCGGTAAGGAAGTGACTTACGAGCAGCTCCTTGAGGCATTGGAGACTCGGTATGGCGACGCTCACCTAGAACACGTGTTCCGTGCGCAGCTCAAGGATCGCGTGCAACGCAGCAATGAAAACCTGCAGCAGTGGGCCCTGGAAGTGGAGAAGCTGGTTCGCAAAGCTTACCACTCCGTACCTGCACTTATTGATGGGAACCTGGTGCAGGCATTCATCGACGGCATCCGCGACCTTGAAGTTAGAGTTGCTGTGAGGCTCGGTCACCACGGGACGCTGAAGGACGCCTTGGCCCATGCACTGGAGGTGGAAGCTGTGCGGCAGGATCATCGTTCCCATCGCGTCAGGGAAGTTGCAGCGGCTACAGTTCGCGAGCGCAGTAAAGGATACAGCCCTAGGTGCTATGGCTGTGGGGAAAGGGGCCACCTTCGATCCAGTTGCCCTAAGCGAACTGCAGAAAGAGAAGACGGCCGATCTCCAGAGGGTAGTGCGGCTAACAGCACCGCCCAGCAGCAGCGGGACTGCTTTGTGGTTAAACACCGCAGCGGGAAGTCTCTTGGCAACACAGATGCATTGTCAAGAAGACCTTGTCCTGAAGACTGCAAGCACTGTACTAGGCAGGAGAGTAAGGAAGTGGTACCTATAAGGATGCTCAGGACAGACCTCAACAACGAGTGGAAGGAAAGCCTGCAACGTGCACAGCAGGAAGATTCGGACATCAAGCCAATTCTGGAGTGGATGAAGGCCAGAGCTCCTAAGCCCAGGTGGAGTGACGTCTCAGCAATGAGTTCGGTCACAAAAAGCTATTGGGCCCAATGGGACAGCTTGGTGGTTCAGGATGGAGTCCTGTGCCGTAAATGGAAAAATGCTCGGGGAGACAGCTGTCAATTGCAAATGGTTGTCCCTAAAGCTCAAGTACCGGATGTTCTACAGCTGTACCATAATGGTTGTTCAGGAGGTCACCTGGGTGTAAAACAGACTCTACTGAAGATACGAGAACGGTTTTACTGGGTCCACTGTCGGGACGATGTCGAGGATTGGTGTCGCAAATGTACAAGTTGTGCAGCTGTAAAGGGACCTCAGACTCGTAGTAGAGGTGCATTAAAATTGTACAATGTTGGTGCACCATGGGAGAGGATAGCCCTTGACGTTGCGGGGCCGTTTCCGGAAAGTGAAAGTGGTAACAAGTATTTCATGGTTGTGATGGATTACTTTACGAAGTGGCCAGAAGTCTTCGCCATTCCAAATCAAGAAGCTTCGACAGTTGCAGATAAATTAGTTCATGAAGTCTTCTGTCGTTTTGGAGTACCTTTGGAGATTCACAGTGATCAAGGTAGGAATTTTGAGTCCCAAATATTCCAGGAAACTTGTCGAGTTATGGGTACTCATAAAACAAGAACGACTTCTTACCACCCACAATCGGATGGAATGGTGGAACGATTTAATCAGACACTGGAGAGGTACCTAGCGAAAGTTGTGGAAAATCGGCAACGAGATTGGGACAAGCACATACAACCGTTTTCGTTGTCATATCGAAGTGCTGTCCACGAAAGTACAGCGGTGACACCTGCTTTCGCAAACTTCGGAAGAGAACTACGGCTACCTGCAGACCTGATCACCGGAATACCACCTGATGCCCCACGCAGTGTAACTGATTATGCGAATGATTTGCGGAACAAAATGAATGACATTTATGAGCACGTCAGACAATCGGGCCAGCAAATGTCTGAAAAGATGAAAACCCGTTACGTCCGCAAAATGAACAATAAAGGATTCGACGAAGGTTCACTGGTGTGGTTGCACAATCCAGTCCGCAGCAAAGGGAAATCTCCTAAGCTTCAAGCTAAATGGGACGGACCGTACCGGATTGTGACAAAGATCAATGATGTAACCTACCGGATATAGAAAGGTGCAAGAGGTACTCCTAAGATCGTCCATGTGGATCGACTGGCGCGTTATTATGGGGCCAATAATGCTCGGGACGAGCATGTCTAAGGAGGGGGCAGTGTTGCGCGCCGCAAATAATGCTTGATACATGGCGACATTAGTTACCACTAGCGCCATCTAGTATCGGGTAGCAGAACTAGTACCTCGGTACTAGGACCTTGACCCTACTTGACCTTTTTCTAAGTACTAGTAATTCCGAGAACTATCGACGTCGAGTCAGTCGGGACCGGTATGTACTCGAACGTTCTAGATGTTTATGTACTAGCTCTGCGGCACTATATAAGGCCGGGTGGGCCGCGAGACACACATAGTTTCGATTAAGCGATACGAGCGAGAACATCGAAAGCGATCTTCAAGTGCGACTTAACAGTGATCAGTAAGTGAAATTGTGTTTCTTAATTAGTGTGTTTGAGTTGTAATTAGTGTTGGTGAGTAAAGTGTCATTTTTTTGGTTATTAAATCGGCAGTTTTTATTGTCACGAACCCCAAGCTCGTAACAATACTAATGGAAAAAATAACAAAGTCAAATAATTTATTTCAAATAGGTATATTAAAGGCACTTTTGAACGTCAAAAAAGAATTTATTCTAGTCTTCCAAAAGCTAGTGTTCGTATGGAGAAGAGCGTACGTGTAGTGTTTAACGAAACAGTCCGCAGTGAAATGTTTACTACAAAGATGATAATTAGATTTAGGACTCCAATTTTCCATTTTCATGTTTTTCAGCCCTGCTTAGTTGAGTTGGTAGGAAATCTGAAATTAAGTATTTAATTAAAGTAAAAATGACTAAAGTATACAGTACAATGTAGATGGCAAGTTTTATTTCGATGTTAGGGCTTTACTTCGGAAACAAGTACACTACTAAGTAAAATACTAGCTTTCGCCCGCGGCTTCGCCCGCGAGGTATGTCGATAAAAACTATCTTATGTCCTTCCCCGGGATGCAATCTATCTCTCTGCCAAATTTTATCGAAATCCGTTCAGTGGTTTATATAGGCGTGAAAAGGTAACATACAGACAGTCAGACAGAGTTACTTTCGAATTCATAATATTGGTATGGACTATGGATTTATCTTTTGAAATTAGAAACTAGTATTTGCTAATTTGTTTTAGTTAATCTATTCTGCAGAAATTTCAGGCGACAGTAAATTTCTATTTGAAAGACGAAAAAAATTATCGACACATTATCGACATGGAACATCTACAACCCTATTCAAATTATTGTATTCAATATATATAAAAACTGAGCCCTAATTACACTTAAATATGATGAGATATTAATGAAAACATTTATTCTAAATATAATATTGTATTAAAAAGGCTCACACAAGAAATCGAAACATTTATAGTCATGAAATTCACTTACTTTTAAAAGGTTATTCCGCTGCCTCTTTGATAGAGTTTTATAAAATGAGCATGCTTTCACTACACAAAAAAGTAGTTTTCCACGATTTAGACCTAAATCATCAGAGACGAACCAAACAACTCAACGTCCATTTGAAAGAACGTGTCAATTTTAGTTCCTGGGGGCTTCGAGAGGGGCGCTTTGAAATAACCGACTTCCAAAAAAAACACTACAAAGTGAAAAATTTCTTTAATTTCGGAAGTCTGTGTCGTCGGTTCTGTATTTTCATTTTTAAACGCCGACTTTCGAAATTAAAGTTATTTTTCACTTTATAGTGTTTTTTTTGAAGCCAATTAGATTTTTTTTTTGTAGAATTCTGTTATTTTTCACTTTTTAGTTGCACCTACCTACTCCAAACTAATTCATACATCACTACCTGCTATGTGAATATCAGTGACAGAAAGCTATTGAACACATCTGCCTACCTCTTTAAAGGGTACAGGCGTGATGTTATGTTGTGTGATTTCGTAAACGTACATGTCATATGCAGCAATCGCGGTTGATTTGCTGGCATTTATTGAAGAGTTCCGTTGTCTGTCTCCGAAAGTCATCATCAGATCATTACGAAATTTAAATGTGACCAGTTCGGAATAAAGCACTTTCGAATAAAATTTTTTTTTGCAAATCCGTCTATTTAGGATGGAGTTATGCCCGAACATACATAAAAAAAGAAAAAAATAGAAACATACGAATTGAGAACCTCCTCCTTTTTAGAAGTCGGTTAAAAAACAACTTTCATTTCGTAGAGTATCGTTAGTCCAGCGTACTTGTATGATAGAGGTCAGTGAGTCTTTGTGAATCACAGGTAATCAACGAATTTACATTAATTCTCTCAAAATTATGCATCACAGATTCAACTTATTTGTATTACACAAATTCTTACAGTTTTAAGGTGCGTTTCACATATGATCAACTAATTAAAAATATTTATTTATATGATATAACGACAAAATTATGTAGGTATCACAGATAATCAACTTATTTACACAAATTCTTACAGTGCAGTACAGATGCGTAATCGTATTGGTAATATGTATAATTAAAACATTTTAACAATCCGTGAAATCTCTTATTGAAATCCTCATTATTGCTTTTTGACTCTCGGTCTATAGCGGAACGAGTGGGAAATAAAAATATCCAATCGTCACCACTGAGGAGGAACGAAAAATTTTTTTCCCAATCGTGCCTAGATGGGGACGACGGGGCGGGGACGACCGGGAATAAACGAAAAGTTGCATCATTATTTAATGGATAGTGTTATGTTACTGTGATGTAATCATCTAATTCTAATATAAACATGGAAAGTCGTGATAAAAAAGACATCAGCAACAAGAAATAATTACTTACCGTCTGTTTCCCTCCTCAGAACCAAAGATTTTCCTGAGCTCATTGGCTACATTCAAGTGTTTGGGGTCAATGGCCAACACTTCCAATGCCATATTAACGGGCTGAGCAGGTGCTGGCGGCGGACAACCCAGGATAGCGTTCACTTCTTGTACAGAGCGCTCAACCTCGTCCAGCTAGAATGTAGAATTTTTTTTATTTGAATACCGTAATTACAGACACAATTAAAAATCCATAGATAGTGTTTTGCGTGGATTAGGTTTTTCATGTCACAATAAGAGTTATTCCGATTTTTCGCAGTTAATATAAGGTTCAAAAAGGTACCTCACGAGTTGCAGTCGCCCGGCCTTTTCCTTTGTTCTTCTTCTTGTTGTTCTTCTTTTTATTGGAGACGCTAACGGGTACGGCGGCAGGAGCACTGTCATCCTCGCTACGTTCCGAAGCACGCTCTGATTCTGAATGAGAGGCTACTTCCAGCTAAAACAAAAAGAAAACACTTTAAGGCAAGGCCATGGCGTGCACCGTGCACAGTCGCGCTTAGCAGTTTATTATGAATTTTAGGTAGCGGTTCGCATTGGCGCGTGTGATCGCTGCGATCACAACATTTTCAATGGACGAATATATGCACGCCATCGAGGAAGCATGCTGAACGCGTAGGGTTGGTCGTGTCTTAGGATTTGTTCAAAATTAAATTAAATATATTATATCACACCGCTGCGCTGTTGCTTTTACCTAATGTTGAAATATTCAAAATATACAAGGGGATTTTCCCAAGCCTTGCCGTTTTGTATTTCGATAAAAGGAAATAGCCTAATTGCCAATTCACCGCGCTAATAATATGTTTTGTACTTGTATTGCATTTATATAGTTTTTGATATGACTGTGTTTAACAAAATTGGAGTTTTTACACTTCTATGACAAAAATTTAAGAATAAGTTTCCATTTAGAAAATGATTCTAAATGGAAACTTATTCTTAAATCGCCTCTCCGACACAATAATTTTGAACACATTTTACTTTTGTACGTACATCTATCTATCCATATTATAAATTAGCTTTTTATGTGTTCGTCATATTCAGGATTCGATTGCAATCGTATCGTATTTCGAAACATAACAAAATCACGCTAAAAGATTATAATATATGGTTCATTCGCCTAAGTTGTTACTGTGTTTTATAATTTAAAACTACCCGTCTTTATTTATTTATTTTATAATTTATGTACCCATATTAAAATACATAGGGATATGACATAATTCTAATTTGAGTACAAATGTACTGCTTATTTCTTAAGAAATTTGTCTGTTTTTTGTTTGAATATACCTTATATCCGGTCGTTCCGTAAAAGTAAAGTAAGTAAAGTATATATAAATTCCAAACGACCACACCATGCACAATGCGCTACTAAACATCTAACATAAGCACACCCGCCCTAGCCATGGTCCCAACTAATCGCACTTGCAACGCTATCTTCACGTCTTTAATAATTTATTATTTTAAGATTATTCAGCACAATTTTCAGAGGCTACGTTATGCAGGATAAAAGTGCGCCATTACCAATATTGCAATGCTGCAGCTATTTTGTTCTTTAAAATAGCAACAATCATCAGTCCATTAGATTTTTTTCACCATGTTTGAACCTTGCTGATTGTTTTTATTAGTTGTCATGTGTAACATTTTTGTAATGAGGGTATAGTGGCCTTTTTAGGTCCCCTGAAAGCAAACTTTTTTTTTTTCTATAAAACAGTTTGCTTTCAGGGGACCTAAAAAGGCCACTTTGGCGAATCATAAAAGGATAACATTATGAATCGTAATGGACAGTTAACTGTTAAGTTAATCGAATCAAATCCCATTGATGAAGGATTTTAAGTTTTTTTTTTTTAGTCTGTGCTAAAATACGAATCAGTCCAATCCAAATCCAATCCCCTATCTCTTTGATTATACCTACGTAGTGCAGCGAAAAAAAGAAAAACACGGACTGTCTTCGCCATATTTTGAATTATAACGTTATCTTTTTACGATTCTGAAAAAGTGGCCTTTTTAGGCCCCCTGATCTCGACTTGGTTGCGGAAAATAAGCTGGATTTCGGTGAAAATGACTGATAAGTTGGGTGATTATAAAGAACAATTCCTGTGCGCGCTTGATGCGGTGGGTTATGACAAACTTAACCTCAACAAGGGACGATCACTGTTTCTTTCTCAGTGCGGCAGTTCAAAGACACTTTCGCGTTAATTGCATCAATTTTAGTTCCAAAACGACCTACGGAAGTACCTTTAGTGGAAAATTTTAATGTTTTGGATAAGTTTTATGAACCGGAGGTTAGGTATTAGGTAATACGGGCTGGTATCCGCAGCTCCACGTCAATGCGCGTATTTTGCGTACGGGAACCGGAGATTAACGGAACTTGCACAAGCGGGAAAATTTTACAAACGTCAACTAGTGCAAGGTGAAAGCGTGCAAGACTCTGTGGCGGCTAATAAGTCTGCTTGGTGCAAAATGCAATTTCATGGACTTGAAACGCTAGTTGAGAGACCGACTAGTGCTGGAGATACGGGACGATCGCTTGCGAGCCATGTGCATGTGGATTTTACTGGGCCCTTCCTTTCAGGGAAAAACGTTTTAGTCCTAATGGACAGCTACAGCAAATGGTTTGAGGCTGAAATCATACCAGCGATGAACAGTGGTATGGTGATAGCTGTTATGAGAAAAATTTTCACTTCACAAGGGCTTCCCGACGTGTTGGTGTCGGATAATGGACGTGCGTTCACCTCGGATGAATTTAATAATTTTCTCAAAAAGAATGGAAAATTTTTTTTTGTTCGAAAAAGTTTATTCCGAAATGGTCTCATTTAAATTTCGTAAAGATCTGATGAGGAGTTTCGGAGACAGACAACGGAACACTTCAATAAATGCCAGCAAATCAACCGCGTTTGCTTGTATCACACTACATAATATCACGCCTGTACCCTTTAAAGGGGTAGGCAGATGTGTTCAATAGCTTCCTATCACTGATATTCACATAGCAAGTAGTGATAAATGAATTTGTTTGGGGTAGGTAGGTACAGCTAAAAAGTGAAAAATAAACATTTTATTACAAAAAAAAACAACCGACTTCCAAAAAAAACACTACAAAGTGAAAAATAACTGTAATTTCGAAAGTCGGCGTCAAAAAACGAAAACACAGAACCAGCGACACCGACTTTCGAAATGAAAGTCATTTTTCACTTTGTAGTGTTTTTTTTAAAAGGTTGTTTTTTTTTTGTAATAAAGTTTTTTTTAATGGAACTCTTGAGTGAAGCAATACCTATGTACTGCCTACAATTAGGCAGTGCTCAAAATGCATGCAGCAGCTGCAGTTCACAGACAGAATATGTTATGGTTCATTGTTTTAATGCTTCCACACTTATCTAAACCATAAGTTTCGACTAGAACACAGCCACATGGAAGGCAATAGCATTGGCATAGTTATAAAGACAATGAGAATTCCAAATTGCGATAACAATGTGTTATGCCTCCGCCAGCCACAGCTAACAAAAATACAATAAGTCCTAATCAGCCCAGCCATAACTTTCCCTTAACTATTAGAGAACCTGCGTAAGATTCACATAGGCCTCTCTGCGAGATGAAATTAATGCATTAGGGTTTCTTCACAATGAATTTATTTATCGCTTCAAGAACAAGGATGAAATGAATTGCACAGAGTGTATGTCTTGAACCCGTAACCTACAACTCGTAAGTCAAATTAATTCTTAAAGGTTTGCTCAGCTTCTCTAAAAGGTACAGAAGAAATGAACTTCACCGTCATTCACAGCCTAACTTCAAGCACTGCTGGGAATAGATCTCTCATTTCATAAGCCAATCCTCTTGCTCCTGTGCCAGCTTCATCCAGGTTCTACCCGCAACAGCAGAATAAAATAAAATTCTATTTTATTCAGCAATGTTGTTTGCCCATCTCGCTGTGAGGGAACTTAATTAGCCTAATTTATGAACAAATGGATGTTCTTACCCCATCATACTTAGAAAATCCCACACGTTGAGCATACAGGGGCTCGTACTCTTCATCAGAGTCATCACAAGGCGGCGGTAATTTGCTTTTCTGGTTCTTTTTCCGAAAATTCCGGGAACTCATCTTGCCTGTAAAAAATTATAAAATCACATGTTTATTTGTATTATTACGAAAGCAGC
Organism: Luperina nickerlii; assembly: GCA_963855955.1. Lineage (NCBI taxonomy): Eukaryota > Metazoa > Arthropoda > Insecta > Lepidoptera > Noctuidae > Luperina > Luperina nickerlii. The sequence continues at coordinate 14,481,915 of OY979662.1, forward strand.
ATGTAAAACATTAATAACCCACATTTAAAAAATATATATATGATTTACCTAAAATCAGAATAAATCACTTTAAACTGCGACAGTCGCGATAAAACTGGGCACAATGGCTAGAGCTTGAGCTATCTGGGTAGGAGGACGCGTCATGCGCAGAGACGCCTATCGATAGTTTGGTGCCTGCATGTCAGGCATGCTCAGTTGAGACTTACTAACGGTATTGATTGAGCAACCCTTAGCTAGCAGCAGCTGCCGACCGCACACCACCCCTCACCCGCAACCACGCCTTGTACATAAGTAGGTAGATGTAAAAAATGTTACCGACATTTCTCACATATCCTACGTTAAGTACTAAGTAAGTAACCGCAAAAATAAAAAATCTGAATCCAACGAAATATTACTACTTATGACTTAGTTCGTTTTTGACGTAGACTAGACAACTAATGATTGCACTTTTACGGTCAAGTTTTAGATTAGAAAACGATCTGTGGGGTGAATGAAATTAACGAAGGAAGTAAAATAAACTAGTCGTTTCTAAAGTATACTCACCAAATGTGGGATATTTCTAAACTCTTCAAAATTCCAAATATTTTGATGTTATGATCAGGAGAACAGGAAACGTGAGACGTCAGACGTGACGACACTCACGACATTAGAGTAAAGCACAGACTAAATTAAAAATCGGAATATATATATTTTAGGGGTACACCAAAGAGGATAATACACTATAGCGATGCGCGATGGCGAGAGGTTTTTTTCGATTGTTTCGATTGTTCAAACATCTCGATGGTTTTCGATTGTTTCGACTTGGACTCGAGTCCGACTCGGTCTGTTTGATTGCGACTGGCGCGTTCATTCGCGAGTTGTTCGTCGATGGATTGTTTCGATTGTTCAAACATATCGATGGTTTTCGATTGTTTCGACTTGGACCAGAGTCCGACTCGGTCTGTTTGATTGCGACTGGCGCATGGCGCGTTCGTTCATTCGCGAGTTGTTCGTCGATGGTTTACAGTTTCGCGAGTTCTTGACTTGCGTTGTGATTGTGAATCCATACCAATTCTTTCAACAAGAGCAATCGAAAATAATCAATACCATGAGGGAATAAAATGTGAGTAGTTAACTTACAGCGAATAGGTACTTAGATATAAGGAATTAAGAAAATAAGTAAATGTTTACCAATTACGCGCGGCACGCTCGACTTGAGTCGGGCACGCTCTCGCTTCTATCTAACTAAAATGCACCTCGGCTTGATGCATGCAATCGACTGACCCCGGTGACCGAGCGAGACTCGGTGGGTGAGAGTGACTGATTCGACCAATCGAAAACGATTCCGGTCGATTCCGCTGACTCGAAACAATCGAAAAACATCTCGATTGTTTTGTAGAACGGCGAGTCGATGGTTGACTCGATGGTTTATTTTAACGACTCCGATTCTTTCGATTGTTAAAACATCTCGGAATCGCCCATCGCTAATACACTACGTACACGTCGGTGACCACAAAGTACCACAGATACACACTATACTAAAATAGATGAAACTTGTGTAAGCTAAGCTTTACAAAGGCTTTACATCAAATTGTCCAAAAAACTTAGACGTAAGTCTTAAGGGGGAAGCGCTAAGGTAGCCCGCGAAATTCAGTTTTTCTTACGTTTTTTTGCAATTTGCTGGTCAGTATTAAGTTGCACGTCGATCAAAATATGAATCGCGGTCGTAACAAATATGTATTTACAGAATTATAATCATTAAAGTCATCAACACAACTCTCTAAGACCACGTAAGTCCAAAGAATGATGATTTCATGAAACAGTTATTCTTTGGACTTACGTGGTCTTAGAGAGTTGTGTCGACGAATTTAATGATTATAGGTAATTCTGTAAATACATATTTGTTACGGCCGCGATTCATATTTTGATCGACATACAACTTAATAGTGACCAGCAAATTGAAAAAACCTAAAAAAATTGAATTTCGCGGGCTACCCTGGCGCTTTCGCCTTAATGTTTTTTTTTTAATATATTAGTTTTATGGCCTGGTTGCTAAGACCTTTTAGCCACTTCTTTGTTTCATCATTTTTCTTGAGTCTAACATGACATTAGAATATGGGTATACACATTCTAATGTATTAGGAGTATTTGGCAGCAAATGTATCGAATCAAGTTTCCCGGTAAACTTCGCTGAGGTAGCCAAAACTACAATAAAATTCTCAGCTCCATTTTACCGGGATCGCGTCTGTTTCAATAATTCCACACATTGTCCAGTTGCGCAGACACTTGAGATACAAAACTACACCAATTTTACATCACAATATCCACTAGGAATCAATTTGCGAATAATTAAAACAGCCAAATAGACTTCACTCGAAGAAATCCCGCCAAAAACCTTCGCCTTAAGGGGGAAGCGCTATGGTAGCCCGCGAATTTCAATTTTTTTTACGTTTTTTGCAATTTGCTGGTCAGCATTAAGTTGTACGTTGATTAATATATGAATCGCGGCCGTAACAAATATGTATTTACAGAATTATAATCATTAAAGTCATCAACACAACTCTCTAAGACCACGTAAGTCCAAAGAATGATGATTTCATGAAACAGTTATTCTTGGGACTTACGTGGTCTTAGAGAGTTGTGTTGCTGACTTTAATGATTATAATTGTGTAAACACATATTTCTTACGGCCGCGATTCATATATTAATCAACGTACAACTTAATACTGACCAGCAAATTCCAAAAAACCTAAAGAAAATTGAATTTCGCGGGCTACCCTGGCGCTTTGGCCTTAATGGTTTCGATTTAAACAATGGTCTCAGTCTAGAAGCCATTCAGTCTTGCACTGGGGAGAGATTATTTTTTTTCTGGAAAGTACTATCACATATTTTTCAGGGTAAAGTTTGGTATTTATATGTTCTAACCCATCAGTAATAATTATTTAAATATTGTTTGCATATCAAAACTCTTAGAATGTGAAGCTATGGAACCTCCATAGATAATAGGGTTCAAATCTGTAGAAGATCCTTGCATATTCTCTATGAAAAAGGGAGAAGGCAGACTACTTCTAGCCCTATATCTTGAGGATGGCATAATTGCTGGCACTTCACAGGCACTAATCGATAGTTTTCTCGAGAATTTAAAGAAGCGATTTAAAATAAAGGTCCAAAGTAACAAAATATCCTATTACTTCCTAGGACTTGAAATTAAAAAAGAGGAAGATTGTATCAAAATACATCAAGGTGCCTACACCAAGAAGGTACAGATGCCAGCACATCAAGCTACCCGAAACTGTCAAATTTTTCCAATCAACTTTGAACCTTATGCTTTAGCGATAAACTTGAATATCTATTAAAGTTTGACGGATTGTAGTAGCTCGATGTGCTGGCGTCTGTACATGAAAAATGTTGTATGCAGAATAGTAAGGCTGCCGCTACACCTATAGTTAAAGACTGAATTGAGAGAGGATGCTGGAGGAGACCATTCATTTTCTTATAGAGAAGCGGTTGGAGCAATTGCATATCTGATGGTAGGGACCAGGCCTGACATAGCATATGCTCTTAGTATTGCATCTAGATATTTAGAAGCTCCTAGTGCTCCTACAATAAGAAATATCGGAACAGTAAAAAGAATATTTCAGTATTTAAACGATACTCGAGATTACTGCATTACGTACAGAAAAGGCATGCAGAAAAAGCTGGTCAGTTACAGCGATGCAGATCATGGTGGGGATCCTGACACTGGAAGATCGACTTCAGGACTTGTATGTATTTACGGAGGTTCAATATCATGGAGAAGTAAATGACAGACATCAGTCGCAATCTCTAGCACATAAGCCGAAATTGTAGCTGCTAGTGAAGCTGCAAGAGAAATAATATGGCTGAAACGATAGATTGAAAACATAGAGCAATTAACGATGACTCCTGTTCTCCATGTGGATATCGAGTCTGCCATCAAACTTGCACTAAATCCGCCATATTAGTTTCTCAACAGAACCAAGCATATCAAACTACGCCATTTCTTTATACGAGAAACCATAGCTGATGGGATTATGATGATTGCAAAGATTGGTAATGAAAACCAAATTACTGACATGTTTACGAAGGCATTGTATAAACCAAGACTGGCTATGAATTTGTCAGATCGCCACCGCTCTGTGTGTCCATAGAATTGTTGACAAAACAATAAAACTCGACTAACATTATTGATTTAAACCCATAAATAGCCTCATCTCTTGCTGTCATGTATTGGCTTGGCTGTCAGTAGTGGTTGACACATTGTTGACTTTGACATTACTGGCACCATTTGTCTCTTGATTTGAAAGTAAATTGTGAACAATCGTAAAGAAATGACGCATACACTTTTATGTGTTTCAATTAAAATAATAAGTTGGTGTCACTCAGCGTTGCTTTAGTTTGGACTCCGGAGTCACCGGCGAAAGCCGCGTTTTGTTATAATAATCTACATAGTACATACTATTCAAACGTGACGTGCCCAGCTTCCCGTTACCTATCGAGAGCCGATCAAAAATGAACCTGGGGCATGCAATACTTTTATTTATTGCTATATTCTTTGCATTAGTGAATAGTGCAGTTATTGTGGATGATGGTGATGTAGATCAACAGGGATTGTATAGTAAGTCGGACCATGTTGACATTTTAACGAACCGGAATTTCGAAAGGAAAATTTATGGCCAGAAACATGCAGTGGTGGCTCAATTCTATAATAGCTATTGCGGTCACTGTCGAGCGTTTGCACCCAAATTTAAGACCTTGGCGGCCGAAATAATTAACTGGAAAAACTTGATAAAGTTAGCAGTTATTGACTGTTCTGTAGAAGAAAACAATGAAATTTGTAGACAGTTTGAGGTAATGGCATATCCATCTATACGCTATTTGCATGAGTATTATGTCAAAGGAAATGGCAATGTTGGTGATAAAATACAGATAAGCGACTCGCATGAAAAACTTAAAGCGCAAATAATAACAAGAATGCAAAATGATCAAACAATTGGTTATTTCAAATCTGCACCATCACTTAGTATTGAATCCTTCAGTGACTATTCAGCGGCTGTTAAAGATGTACCTAATGATATCAACTATACATTCCTTGTATTAGAAAATGTGAATTCTACAGTGGGTTCAGAACTAGCCTTAGACTTCAATGATTACCCACATGTAAGGATTAAAAGAGTGCATGAAACTAGTGAAATTGCAGATCTGGCAAATATCAAACAATTTCCAGGACTTATTGCTATAAGTTCTTCACTTGAACCTACAACACTCGTCCCTAAAGACAATAAAAAGCTAGGATTCCTAAAAGCAGTTAATTCATTCTTAAAATCTAAAAACTATGCTTTCCCTGCTCGGGATGAAGGTAGTCAAGAAATACTCACTAATGAGCATTCTGATGATAAACAAGTGACTCTGAATACTGATCTTGTATATTATAGTGACCTGGAAAAAACCATTAAAACAAGTTTACATACAGAAATCACAAGATTCAAAACCTTGACTGGTGAACCTCTACAAGCACTTTTAGACTATCTGGATGTCATTATAGTCTCCTTTCCTTTTAGAGGCAATCTTAAAGAATACATATCTGAATTACGTACTACTCTTGCAACAAGGAATACTTGGAGCGGCAGTGAAGTATATGAACTGGTAAAACGATTGGAAACAGTTCACGCACCAGTGTATACAACCAATCTGGAATACGTAAGGTGCAAAGGCAGTCAACCTAAATTCCGTGGATATACTTGTGGTCTTTGGACACTATTTCATACTTTAACTGTAAATGCAGCTCAGAAGCCTGGCACAGAAAGTCCACGAGTTTTAAAAGCTATGCATGGCTATATCAAGAATTTCTTCGGCTGCACGGAATGTGCTGGACATTTCCAGGCCATGGCCTCAAGGAACAGAATATTTGATGTAAAAGAAAATGATAAAGCTGTGCTTTGGCTGTGGATAGCACATAATGAAGTTAATCTTAGACTAGCAGGTGATGTCACTGAAGATCCTGAACATCCCAAGGTTCAGTTCCCAAGTGTTGCAAGGTGCCCTGAGTGTAGACTTGCCCGAGGTGCTTGGAATCTACCAGCTGTGTACCAGTATCTCCAAAATGTTTATGGAGGTGTAAGCATCCAAGCTATGCGGCGTGCAAGGTCTTCTGCAGCTCCACCGAGCCCATTCTCAAATTTGGACATCGGAATGCTAAGTCTCCTGTACATATTATCTTTCTTTATTCTTATTTTAGTCATAAAATATTTTCTATCTAGACGTTACAAAAAACGGTTTTACAAACATGGACGGGGTAAAGTATAACATCATTTTTACAGTAACATAGAGTTTAAATAGTAACAACAAATTGTCTGATGGCTGGTTATTTGATAGTCTTTTTGATTTATAACTGTGTTTTGCATAAGTAACACAAGACACCGTTTTGTTTATTTTGTGGAACCAATTATTGCATTCCCCAGTGCAATTGTAATGCTTTTGAAGGGTTACTTAGTTCATTGTAATAGTTATTTTTATTAACATTGCATGCAACCTAGGGTGCAACTGCATGATGTACTATTCTATTCAGTAGTAATTTAGTCTAAGTTACATCATCTTGATTTTGTGCCATTTATGATTTTGAACTTTGCCAGACAGGTTGCCTTTGATGTTTGGCCAAAATTTTAATCACCAATTGGTGAATGAATCTATATTTGTATTATACTTTAGAATACTTATATAACATATATTTTTTTTCCTATTTCATTCCATTTGCAATTGGTCATCGGATCATAAGCAAATTCGTTCATTTTCAACAGTTCAGTATCTATTGTGTTTGGATGCAAGGTTAGGTGTACCTTGTAGTTGTGTTGTCCCTTGTACTGCTCGATTTCATAATTTACTGATGGCACTACTAGATAGTCGTGGATTTCGTCGTTCTTTCTTTCAACCAAGGTGCGTTTACTATGATCTTAGGATACCATGTTGGACTCTTTGTAGGCAGAGTATGTTGGTTTTGCTTGCAACGCCCCACAATTGGATCCTGTAGGTCCATAATGGCTTAAAGACAGAGTTGTGGATGAAGAGTTTGTTGTCAAAATACTCATGTTTTTTTTTTTGCATTTAATGTCAAGCATGCAGCATAGACTACTGTAGTTTATATTGCATACTTGATATTTAAAGCCAAAACACACAAATGTAGATTCATTTTCAAACAGTCTGCCATGATGCAGTTGGTGGCATCATCAAAAATAACTCTCACCAGTTGCATCAGACTGCTTAAAAACTGATCTTCTTTTTTTAAACTTGGAAGTTTTGGAGTTAACTTTAATTTTTGTCAATTCCTTAATTTATTTATCAATTTCTGTGTTGTTTCAATTGCTTGGTAATTTAATCATGCTCTAAGCATTGCAGTTGTGAAGGGGTGACAAAGAAATGAAATATATTTCCATTTCTAGTGTCTGTATATAGGTAATTTATTGTTTGCACACCTGCTTATCTCTTAATATAATATTTAATAATCAAACAATAATTTTTTGGTAGTAATTGGTTCCACATAACTCGTTTTGATTATGGGTATACTCGCTGAGAGTTCATGGGTAGTTTTTTTATTTATCCTTAATACAGGCACTATCAATACAGGGTGGATTCGTGAGACGGAACAGTAAGGGCAGATACCTTAAACGTTGTAGCTTAAAGAAAACGTTCTTAGGAGACTTGTCTTTGCATCAATTATCATTTAAAAAAATAAAATGTGTTAATACCGTACTCATTGTACCATTTGGCCATAATTTGTTAGCAGTTACAGTTAATGCGGTTAACAATTACTGGTTAAGGTAGAACTTACTACCCCATGTCAACAATCCAACCCTGAATTAAGAGCTAGAAATAATTTAGTACCAATTTCCACCATAACTTAGAAATGTTTATTTATGTGCAATTTAAATAGTTTATTTTCTTTTTGTTTGTACTTCTACTTAAATTCTCCCTCTTGGCACTGTTTGACGCAAAATGCTTAAACACTGTTTGACTAGTTTAACAAATGTGTTCCACGATAATTTTTGCACATTTTATAACTAACAGCTGCAAACGAAAACTCTTCCGTTGTTGTGTTGATTTGATACAGACTATAGACGTCATCATGATAATTTACAAACAGCACGCCCCTAAAAATGGTCCAAAACTATTTTAGCCTCTTGTGCCAGTCTTCTGAAAGACTCCATTATATAATTCAGCTATTATTAATTTAGGAGGATTTTATATACTTATTTTAGAAACTTTTGCCTTTTGTTATTATTATTATTTTCGTTTTATAATTGCATTTCTTGTAATTATTTCTTTTGATAATATTATACAAAGGATTCAGAAAGTTAATATTTATAAAACCACGAAAAAAGGATTTAATTTATTACTTTGGGGAATCGATAGAAAAAGTGGATAATTAAAAGAAAATGCCTTTGGTTTTGATTGCCACAATAAGAACTAATTAAAATACAATTACTTGTTCTCGGCTCTTGAAAACTGCACCAGCTCATTACATGCAAGGCAGGAAAAGCAAAAAAAAAATCCATCTAAGCAAAAATGCTTGTTTCTGATATCATTACGAATATTGGAGATGCCAAGCCAAGAGGTATAGCTAAAAGCCTTAATATTCAGGGTCCCTTTTCCTAAATAAGGCTGGTGCAATAAGATAAAGAGAGGAAGGCTCCCTAATAAAAAATACATCACCTCAACACGATATTTAGAGCCGGATGTTAATCCGGCTCTAAATATCGTGTAGTATAGGGGTTTTAGACCTGCCTTAGCTTGTTTTACAATGATGTCTCTGAATGACTACCACGGTGCAATTGAAACTACCTTTATAGGTACTTGAAAATTGTTATTGTTATAAGTATAGGAAGACTACGTGCTTTGTTTTCAAAGAACTTATATTATTTAATAAATTAAATAGTTACCATTATTACTAATAGTCCATCTAGTGTTCAAACTTAAAATAATAATATATTGTTTATTTCGGACCACACAAACAGGTAAATACAATCCACACAGTATTAGGAAACGTCATTCTATGATGTTTGAGTTTAAATTCATATGATTTGAAATTTTGAACACCTACCTTTGAACTTTTGAACCTTACCTGAATAGGGTAGGCTACTAAATCATTAGTTTTTTTTTTCTTTCTGAAATATCCACATTTTGGGTGCCAGTAAAAACGCGTTTAAATTAACTGAAAATGCATTTGCTGATTTGGTGGTAACGGTAGGTAGTGTACGTACCTAGTCACCAAATTTATAGAATTTCGCATTTGCATAATGGCATCAGTTCATTTCCAACAATCGCCACTTAAAATAATTATTATCTTTAATAGACCATAATCATTGGCACATGTCAACAAAATTGAAATGTTTTCAATCTGTCATATTTTTGACTGACAGCATTCCAGTTTAATAAATTTAAAGTAACTATTCTGAGTAACTTACCAGTATGGCACAGGCAAAAGTAAAAAATTCGTACTATTACTACTCGCTGACTATAGATAATATGAATTTTATTAATTTAAAAGTAGGGGTGGGCGAAATTCGGTTTTCAAATGCCAAACATTCGCTACAAGAACATAATAAAATAACTTTAAACTGTTTTGACTAACATAATAAAACTAAACCAGTAAAGTTAAATCATAAGCATTTAGGAATACATTGTTTGTTACTTACTAAACAATTAAATGTAAAAAATTAACATTATCCGAATTTTAACATGTAAACATTGAAATAATTGTCGCCAAAAAACACATTTTTTATATAAAAGTGTAAGGAAATCTTGTGACCTACTGGTATTTAAAATTTTCCAAGGGCAGGTTATGTTGCAAAAAACACCAAGGATTCTGCGTTATCTGGCAGGAGTCGGTTCCTGCCTGCCTCTGAATATATGGAGCTTTCAAGAGGCGATAAGACTCGTGAAAATGCAGTGATAATTAACCGAAGCTCGGCCGAACTTTTATTTTCACCGAATATTCGGCCTAAGTTAGTTTTCGGTTCAAACCACGAATGGCCCATCCCTATTAAAAAATTTAGTATTTTTGTTGTTTGGTTAACAAAGAGATATTTAGACACGACGATGTAGAATTTTTCAAATGGTGCTAAAATACTTAATTATTTTAATTTAAGATGATTTTAATGTTTTTTGGCAACATTTCATAATTTCAAGTTGATAATCATTATACAGGATGGATTTTTGAGACGGGGCCGTAAGGGCAGGTACCTTAACTGTTGTACCGACAGGAAACCGGTCTTAGGAGACTGTCCAGTAAGAAGTAAAAAATATAATCATCACTTCATTTATATTCGAACAGGAATAGAAAACTCCAGAAATTGTATTTTTGTTTAAGGGGATTATTTTGAAATGTTGTCAATTGCGGCCAATAATACCAATTATTATAGTGTGTAGCTACGTTTTTATAAATAAATTATATAAATATTTAATTAGGTGTATTGAAGAATAATCAAAATACGATTCCATAATATTAAGAAACTAATATAATATTTATCTGTAAAATGTAGCATAGGAATAACAATAAAATTGCCTTATCAGCTTTTCAGTGAATAGGCTAATTCCTAGTAAGAAAGTCTTAGAAGTAGATTCCTATTGTAATACCTAAAAAAAATTATATTTGTGAGTAGGTAAATATAAATCAGATAATAATGAGTAAAGAAAAAAAACAACTGTGTGACTTACAAAAAAAAATTAAACTTTAGAAAGAAAGAAACAAAATACATTTATTTAGCACAGACTGAAAGACACACAATACTCCAGATACATACATCAGAAAATAATTATCGACGGAAACAGCAGTCTGTTCGATATCACGAGCACTGCGTGATAATTGCAGGTATTGTTCACGACATACGCTACAGAAGCAAATACATTAATGGACTATTGTTTTACTCACTGCATAACTAAAAACAATCTTCCGGATATTTGAGCCTACATTTATCTTTAATGGACCACGGTTTATAATTATTTAGTAATACTTGATTAGGTTGACCTTAGTCGTCTTATAGGTGCTGTTGTAAGATCAGTGATCTTAGCCAAAGCGTCTATTAGAATCCTATAAGACGTTTAGTTTTATAAGTCGGTGACTATAGGAGAATTTTGCTACTTGGGTTGCCTACCTACCTACATACTGGTATTCAGCTGTATCCGGTTAGACTGGAAGCCGATGCCAACAAAGTATTGAAAAGGTTAGGAAAATGATGATTAATTATTATTATTCTATTATAAATTTATTATTTACCTATACTTATAAAAACATATTTTTGGCATAATTTATTTTAAAGGTAGCAAATCATAATGATGTGAAAAATAAATACTGGTTTATTGCACGTAAATGTAATGATTATGTCATTAAAATTGGTTTTATTTAAGAACATTTTATGAAGTCTCGACATCAGACAATCTAAATAATATACGTATATTTATAATATTTTGTTCAAAGTAATCTCTGAAATTTTATAGTAAAAACGTATAGGTACCTATTGAATGAAATAGGTGTTTGATACTATGTAAATATGTAGGCATATAAGTACATATATCATATTTTTAGTAAACAAAACAATACCTGATTGTATTAATTCGTAGAAAACATCTTTCTATGAATTAATATAATTAGATTCGTAGCAAAAAGTGCCTATATTATAATAATTAAATAGTTTAATTTATAATATAATGTCATAAATAAGCTGTCGCACACCTGAAAAACTAATGATTAAAAAAAGTTACATATCAAATTCAGCAACTAAATTGAAATAAAATTATTTTATGAATAATTTTGCGTAGGATCACTATAATTATATTATTCCCCAGCTTTTACAATTGGCGGTATTCATGGGTAGGTACCGATATAATACTCTGCGAGCTTTACATATAGCTTTATTTCAGAGACATACTCTGCGTATATTCAGATTATAATTGGTTGGCGTATAAGGGAAAGAATGTTTATACCAATTACCAATAAGTTTATTATAACTTAGGTTTTTATAATTATCTGAGGAAAATAATGTTGCACGTTAGCATTCAGAATCTTTGAAAATATGGCAGCTCTCACAAAATTTGTGAGAAAACCGTCAATAATTATTTCGACGACGACCGAAGAAAGGTTCTCAATTCGACTGAATGTTCTTTTTTTGTATGTATGTTCAGCGATATCTTCGCCAATTGTGAACTGATTTCCATTTCCAGTGGTGGTCCCATATAAATTTGGTAAAGTTCTGATGAGTTGTTTTTGAGTTTGTTTACATATTTAATCCACTTTGGCTTGGGCTAGTAGTGGTACCTATACGAATTTGTGTGGGTTTGGTATCATAACTCAAAAGTGAAAAGTAGTAGAGATGAAAGTTAAGTGTAAATGTATGATTAAACAGTCGATAATCACTACTTTAAGCAACGTTTACGAATAAAGGGGATCTTGTTCGGACCGTCATGTCTCGGATTCGGATCGGAAATGCAGTGCGCAAACGCCTCAGTTACGGTACGGTACGTTGTTGTCTTTTCACTAAGTACCTAGGTACCTGTTTTAAGTGGACTGTAAGAAAATGTACGTACAGCAAATATTTTCGATATTTCGCTGATAACAAAGATATCAACTTGCAGCATCGACCACACCTTGTCATGATTTGATAGCATTCTACAATCAAATTAGACGAAAGAAATAAGTGCCTGAGCCCATGAGACCTGACCTTTACCTAAAAAAAAAAAATCAATCGCGAAATAATTCATAAAATAAATTTCATTTTGTTGCATGGTTGCAGGTATTCGCGTCAATTTGACTGTACAAAACTTACTTAGCTTCGAAAGCACAGTGTAACAATAAACTATATAAACTTATTCCATGAAATACAAGACAGAGTAAAAATAATAGATATATTTCACTTGTTTTAATTACTTACCATTTTTCTCAATATGTGTACCTATAATGTACTGATGAATAATGTTTTTACATCCATACAGTTTCGTTTCATCGCAACTGAGTGGAAAATGGACTCTCGGTTAAGGTCAGTAGGTTATCTACTACTTAATTATATTTTGTGGTGGTGGATGAGTTGTTTAAATTAAGGACGCTATCACATTTTGAACTCGCTCAAGTTTAGGTATCTGAATCGCAACACAACAACATTACGCGCACGCACACTTTGAACCCATTGTCCGTTCGATTTTATACGTAACTTAACTAATCTAGATACTTGAAGATATTATTTTTTTTAATTTTACTGTAGTCCAGTCAAAATAGACATTTGACTTAGCCAAAATTCGCATAGAGCTGAAAATTGGCAGAGACGTTATATACATCAATATAAATGAAATGTCAAAAATCCCCTTCGATCCCACTTCTGCAAAAAAAATTATTCAAGGTCAAAAGTACAAAATTAAGGTTTTTTCCATTTTTCTCGAAAACAGTAAGTATTATCGTGAAAATAGATCAGACAAAAGTTGTAGATCATACAATTCTCTACAAAAATGGTCCAGTCACTTTTTCTCTTACGACTCACCATTCGTGAGATATCGCGATTTTAATCATTAGAAAATTCATATTTTACATAATATGCACACATTTCCACACCACCTATGAGGTAATAATGTACTTGGCGCATTTTTTTAACGTGGTTTCCCCAGTAGGTATACTCCACGATCTATTGTTATAAAGAAAGTTTGATCAGATCGTATCCTATTAATTGCAAGAATAGTAATATTGCTAATGATCAAAGTGGAATAGGTTGTTTTTCTACATGTTATATTGAAAGAAATACAACAGATGAAGATATTTATGATATTAATGAGGAGACAATTGATGCATCCCTTTTCTTAGAACAGCGAACTTCTGCAAGAAGAAGAAAATAAAGACGAAGAAATAATTGTCGAAGTAGAATTAGACAATTATCTTATATAATGACATGTGTAAAAAAACAATCTATTCCACTTTACTCATTAGCAATATTACTACGAGGATTCTTTCAATTAAAAGGATACGATCTGATCAAACTTTCTTTATTACAATAAATCGTAGAGTATACCTACTGGGGAATGATGATGATGATGGGACTCCCTTTCCCGCATTCGGGCCGTTGTGCGTGGGGATTCTGGCTAACAGAGCCAGCCTAGCTCCGCCCAGAAGCACAGAAGCTTCCTGGGAGCTTCACAGGCTACGCGGAGCGACCTCATTGTTCCGAGGATTTCTGCACATTGAGAAGCCACGGCCTCGCAATCCAGGATGACGTGGGCGGCTGATTCCTCGGCATCAAGGCAGCCCCTGCAAAGGGGGCTGTCCGTGGCGCCTATGTTGAAAAGATGTTTGTTAAGGAGGTTGTGGCCTGGTGTAATTGTACCTATTATTATTCTAAGGTTATTCCTACTCAGGCTGAGAAGTTTTTTGGTTAATCGCGGGTGTATCATTGGTAAAGCCAATTTTGACTGTCTACAGTCTGTTGCCCGTGACCATCTGTTGTTATGAAGTTCGGTCGATCTTTGGCGAATCCACGCACGAAATTGTGAGAAAGGCAAAGGGAGAAGTGGGTACGGGCCTAGCACCCTCATATCAGAGCCTCTCTTCGCAAGTTCATCTGCAGCATCATTGCCCAGAGATTCACTGTGCCCTTTGATCCACTGGAGAGTAATACGATTAGACGTCGATAAACTCTCCAGAGCTACATGGCACTCAAAAATTAGCTTATTGTTAGTTTGTTTGCTTCCTAAAGCTTTGAGCACAGATAGGCTGTCGGATAGGAATTTAATGCCATAGTTCCGGATGCCTAAGCGCTTTACTGCTGTTGCAGCTTGTGTTAAGGCAACACATTCGCATTGAAAGATCGAACTAGGTGTGCCTAGTGGTATGTGAAAGTTAATATTTAGGTCAAGGGAGTGCACGCCAGCACCTGAACCGTTTTGTGTTTTAGAGCCGTCTGTATAAATGCGCACTTCATTGACTCCTGACTGATCCCTTTCTTCCTGAACTGTTTGTATAATGTAGTTCTTGTTGAACATCGGTTGGTTTGGTGTTCTGTCACACGGGGCAGCGATGAGAGGCTGGTACTCAATCGCCCGGTCCAGGATTTTAGCGTGTGGACTGGTAATGTTTTTGCCTCATATGCCCAGATGCATTAGCCTGATGGCGGCTAGCGCCGCTTCCTGCTGTATGTACAGGTCAAGGGGAGTTAATTGAAGGGCTATCTCCAACACCTACTGGGGAAACCACGTTAGAAAAAATGTACTAAGTACATTACCTCATAGGTGGTGCGGAAATGTGTGCATATTATGTAAAATATGAAATGTCTAATGATTAAAACCGCGATATCTCACGAATGGTGAGTCGTAAGAGAAAAAGTGACTGGATCATTTTTGTAGAGAATTGTATGATCTACAACTTTTGTCTGATCTATTTTCACGATAATACTTACTGTTTTCGAGAAAAATGGAAAAAACCTTAATTTTGTACTTTTGACCTTGAATAATTTTTTTTGCAGAAGTAGGATCGAAGGGGATTTTTGACATTTCATTTATAATGATGTGTTTAACATCTCTGCCAATTTTCAGCTCTATGCGAATTTTGTCTAAGTTATGACTTATTTTTGTCTATTTTGACTGGATTACTGGTATTTATTGAGTAAAGTTAGTTGTTAGTTCGCAATCGAATTTGGTAACTGTTATTAGTACTTACTATGTGTAATAATCATGTTTTAGTATTGTTGAAGTTCATCAGTCATTGCGTACATTATGTAGGTGCCGAAAAACGACCATAACATTTTAGTATTACAAATAACATCTACGTTTATCCTCCAGTCTGCTGTTAGTTTGAAAGATGCAAGTACTTTTAAATATTATTGTTGATGACAAATGTTGGAGCATTACATAATCAAATACTAGCCTGGGAGTTTATCGTAGAGTTTCGTTGTGATATTTAAAAATAATAATTTCCTTATGAAAACAGTAAGTATTTTAAATACTGGGGCGAGAGTTCATTATTATTTGTAAAAATAAAATAATTAAAAACTTTGTACTTAAAAAAAACAGACTTCCAAAAAGTGAAAAATATCTTTAATTTCGTAAGTCGGTGTCTTTGGATCTGTATTTTAGTATGTTGCCACCGACTTCCGAAATTAAAGTTATTTTTCACTTTGTAGTGTTTTTTTTGGACGTCTGTTTTTTTTGTTAAAAAGTTTTTATTTCTCGCATTTTAGTGGGTCTGTTTATAATGTATCTAACTTACAACAACCTAATGTCAACTTGCTCATCGCCTTTTACCAAAATATTGCTTTTCTCAATGCAGGGACGTTAATTGTTGAGGAGTTCTCCTGGTATTCACCTATCAGCTCCATTTTACTATTCGCATTGTTACGACCATAAATTGCTTAGCAACCATTTTAAATAATCGAATCGCGACCCGTGAAATACTTATTATTGAGTAGTTCCTGTGGCCAGCTGTGGTCTTCATCATCAGTTCCACTTCACTAAACGTTGCCTTCCGAGAGCAAATCCACTAGTTACTATAAAAAATACGCAAATCGCTATAGGTGTGTCTATAATATTAGAAGAGTTCCTTCGGTTTCTCCAGAATGCCATCATCAGATCCTGATCTGATAACAATGGGACAATCTGGAAAGTATATCCTTTCAAAAAAAAAGTTGTTTGATATCGGTCCAGCCGTCTTCGAGTAATTGGGGAACATACATTAAAAAAAAATATTCCGACGAACTGAGAACCTCCTCCGTTTTTGAAGTCGGCTAAAAATCAGAAGTCTTTTATTCAAATAAGGCTGAGAATCAGCACTTCAGAACATCAAAATTACAAAAGACAGTCCCTCAAACCGCCCGCCCTTGACCACTTCGTAGTGCTTTCGCTGGGAAGAAGAAATGGCGCAACAAACTCCCCAGCAGCACAGCTGTTTGTTCACTTGGGAAATACTTGATTGTATACAATACAAGGTATGCAAAATAATTAAAATTACAAGACACGGAACATTAAATTAAATTATTTGCCAAATGTTAGCTAGCCACGCCAATACAACAAATACAATAAAAACTATACGTAGGTACTCGAGCAACAAATTTAACCGTTACTTTGACTTTGTGACGTTACTTTGGCTGTTACTATTGATGCTGAGGAAATTGGCCGTAAGTCAATGTATCACAAAATAAAAATCCGCCACCTTGAATACAAAATTGGATGGGATATTCGTAAACGCCTCCACAATCGATACCAATGTCGATTTTAATTTAAAAAAACTTTTACAAAGAAAAACAACCGACTTCAAAAAAAAACTACAAAGTTAAAAATAACTTTAATTTCGGAAGTCGGTGTCAAAATGCGGAACCAACGACATCGACTTCCGGTTCCGGTTGTTTTAATTTTTGGAAAAAAGTTTTTATTTTAAGGGTTCCGTACCAAAATGGTAAAACGGAACCCTTATGGTGAGAATCAGTCTGTCTGTCTATCACAGCTGGATATCTCAAGAACTACTTATGCTATCAACTTGAAATTTGGAATAGTTTAGATGACGTTTGCCCAACTATTGTGCAAATAAGAAAGAAATAAAAATATATGTATATTTTTTGCAACAGGGACTGAAAAGGGGTCAGTAAAATTCGAAGTGAGGCTACTCGGGCATGAAAGAGCGCAGTTTGCACATTCTCAAACATTTTTTTTTTGTTAGGCCACATAGTTTTAAATTTTTTATGAATAATTAAAAAAAATACCGTTCCCCGCCCCCTTATCTGAAGTTTGCAATGAGAAAAATATGAAATAATTCTATTTGATAGAAGTTTATGTAAAGATTACAGGAAAAATAAAACGAAGTCTCTAAATAGCACACTTTCAGAAATCATCAAGAAAAGTTACATTAGTTCTACTATCGGTCAAGAGATGGCGCTGACATATAACTGCAATATTCTACACCGCAGAGCAGTGTTAAAATTCTCTAACGAATATAAGCCTCGCCGATAAAATTTTAATACTTATGATGGTACTGAACCCTCAGTGCGCGAGTCCGACTCGCTCTTGCCCGGTTTTTTTCACTTTTAAGTTATACCCACCTACCCAAAACAAATTCATATAACACTACTTGCTATGTGAATATCAGTGACAGGAAGGTATTGAACATATCTGCGTACCCCTTTATAGAATACAGGCGTGATGTTATGGTGTGTGATTGCGTAAACAATGCATAAATATGTGATAGCAGCAATCGCGGTTGATTTGCTGGCATTTATTGAAGAGTTCCGTTGTCTGTCTCCGAAACTCATCATCACATCTATACGAAATTTAAATGGGTCCATTTCGGAATAAACCTCTTTCGAACAAAAAAGATTTTGCAAATCCGTCTCTATATGACGGAGTTATGCCCGAACATAGTATATATAAACCTCCTTTTTAGAAGTCTGTTTAAAATACACTCGCCATCTTGAATAAAAAATCTTAATCACCACCCCAAAATCGACTATAATATCGATAAATAAAAAAAAATTGTTTCCGTCTTTTTTAATTGATTAAAATTTTTAACATAAATATTTATACAATCTTTATCCGTCATCTACATCCATTAAACAAAAAATTACAACTATTTATTTCTAAAAGAAATTCCAAAAATCGTACTTAATTTTATTTCGGTTTTAAAAACTATCAACTTCGTACTGTGGAATACACAAGACGGAATTCACTTTTAATTTAATTATTTTTTACGAGCGCGGAATGAGAATGACCAACCGCAAGAGTGTCCGCGGGTAGAAAATGTATGGAGAAATTTGAGAGTGTTTCTTATTTTTCTCATAAATGAAAAAGTTATTTATAAATTATCTACAAAATATTTAGATAAGCAACAATATCTTCTTATTTTTAAGTTAAAATATGCAGTGGAGTTTTTGTGATTATCGTGATGATAAAAACATATTTGTGTGAAAATTTTGTATGGGGCTATTCTGGAGATGAATATATTATCTTTAATTTGAAACCAAGATATCCTTGCAGTTGTGACTCCAGTTCGTTAAAATGGTACCTGAAAAACACTGTTATTCGTGGAAAAATGTGATAGCGTCCTTACTGGTGGATGTATTTGTATGGCTTCGTCCAATATAATATATGTTACATGTTTCATCGGTGTACGGTAGACAGAAATTGTTATGTTGATAACCATAATTAACCATAAATCGTAAACTAATAAATTATTCTTTAATAGAAACTTGTAATTAAACGGTTTTTTAAATGAGCTTCTGTTTACTTAGGTATCAAAATTGATACGGAAGTAGTTGCGTAGGCACCTGGCGTATAGTTCAGCAAGTCCATCTGGCCCGGTGACGGTCGTCGAGCCGATAACGGTGAACATGACAGCACATCTATTCTGTAAAAAATCTCACCGTGAAAACTAATGTGAAGTGAGTTGTCAATAGTGTCAATCCCTCACACGCATCTGGTAAAATGACAGCTCACTTCAAGCATACTTCATTGAAGTTTTTAAGGTAATATTTTTACAGAATAGACGGGTAAAGGTCATACAGGGCACCGTATCAACTCGAGCCGTTCAGTATTCTTTGTATGAAACTCCCTACTGCAACGCACTGCACTAATCGGAATCGTAACGTAATCGCCTCGCCTCGGGACAACCTCAACCTCAACCGCGGTGCGGTGCGTTACGGCTCTTCGTCCCCGCGCTTACGTCTCTCCGTACCCGAGTTTACATCTCTTCGTCCACCCTTGCCCCTCACCCCTCCGGCCTGCCTGCTGCACAATCAACCAGCGGTCGGTGAGCCGTAAGCGCGGCGTCGCCTAGCCGTAGCCGAGTCGACGTATCGGAGCTTCTGCTGATCCGCTTTGGTTACGTGCTTACGTTAGGTTGACGCCTGTTTGACGGCGAGGCGAAAGGCGATACGGTGCCGATCCCTTCCGATTTGATACGTGTGCTAATAACCTTTAATCTTGTCTCTTTTTTTTGTGATTTTGTTAGTTCTAATTAAAGCCACCGCCCAGATAAGCTGGCTGCATTTTAGACATTATATTATCAATATGTGTTTGACACTATTTTCAAACCCGAATCTATTACTTTTTACCGTGTAAAATAATATGTACACGGTTTTGACAAATTACACATTACTATGTCAAAGTAGGTTCTGTCGGTACTTCAATACAGTTTAACAGTTATAAGATTTAGGGAGACAGAGTCTGGTTGCTTATGGGTAGGTAGACAAACTGCAAAAATTCGTCAGCAGTACGACTTTTGGGTTAGGTATATAATAAAACACAACCGAGGAAGCATCTCGGTACCACCACATTTGTGCAAAGCATATCGTCTCAGGTGCGCACACTTTTCTAGTAATAAGTACTAAAGTTTGCATAAGACTCGTGGACCATTTAACAGTGTTATTTTCTAATCGAAGTCAGTTTTTAGGTTAGCCATGTCATCAGCGGAAAATGGCGTTAGGGGCTAGTTGACGTAAGTTTTTGCGGGGCAGGTTGCAACACGACAGTAATAATACCGGGCAACATCATGTAAATTCAGGGTTATAACCCTATATGTATAATTGTATAACATTGATACAATTGATATTTTTTAATTAATGAATTCTCAGAATTTCGAAAATCTCTTTAAATTTAACTACCGTGCAGACAGGGTCTGATAAAAGGCTTTAGTTTTATATTGGACGATAGTTACGAGCTTTTCGCCGTAACTAAGTTTCATTGCAACACTGCCGATTGAGAACGTCTATTCGGCGTAATGTTTTTTTTTTTAAGACCCGGTTTTATCAAATGGGGGTCGCGTTATTAGGTTATTGGAGAGCGAGCATTGCAAATTCTGGAACTTGGGGTCACCTCAACTCTCGGTTTGGTTAGGTTCATCCCCTTGTAGCTAGTGAAATAACAAAGACTGAAATAAAATTTACGAAATTTACGGGACAAAACGTTACACATACAACCTCGGATAAAGTTTAGATTTTAGGTTTGAGATTCTCTTGTCTTGCTGACACAAGACATGTATATCGATATATGTATATCGATCGATCGAGGTTAATCGTAACTATTAGCTACCGAAAACAAGTGCTTTAGATAAGCATTGTAGATAGATAATTTAATTTACTACAAATTATTTTCAATGTGTTAGCAATTTTTGTGTATAGATAAGAAGTTATTTCATAGAATTTAAAACCCATTTTTGACTTTCAAGATTAATCGAGGTCATTCAAGGTACCTAATACCTAACCGGAACCGGTAGGTTACCTAATTATATTAAGTGGGTACCTATGAAAGCACGTTAAGCCGTTGGTCCCGACTGTCATTCGTGGATCTTTGACAGTCTTTACGGGTCATCAGAAGCCCGAAAGTCTGACAACCAGTCTTACCAAGGGGTATCGTATTACCTAGTAATTAGGTTGTGGAGGTGTAGTTACATGCCTAATCCTTCGTTCATACGTCTATTATGAATATAAGGTAAAGCAATGTATTGTACAGCTGACAAATCGACCACAATGACTTCATCCTAATAACCACACGGGAATTAATTGCGCAGTATTTAGAAAATACATGTTTTTGAATGCAACATCTGGATGCATCATGTTTTGTACCTATAATGGTCATAGACTGCGCAGTGTATCACAGTCATAAAGCATTGTAGAGTCAATTAGGAAGTTGTGAGTTTGTGTCGAGACAGGAAGTAGTTAGGAGGATAAGTGGATAGCATGATCGTTCTATATATATATCATAGGATTTATCTTCCCATTTATTTGCCAGTACTTATTTGAGACAGGCACTACATTAAAAAACTTCTTAACCTTTTGACCGCCACAGTCATGTAGATGACAAACCAAAATGTGCCCAGCACGCCATGGTTCGACTACATGGCAGACTTAGACGCCGAGGGCACGTTTTTTATTTTTTGACGTGTGGCTGTCAAAAGGTTAACTTGTTTTTCATCTACTTGCCCGTATAGCCGTGGCTACTGGCATTTCCATAGATTACAACTCAATAGTTTTAACTAGGACAATCGAACGGCTAGCATCCACCTACAAGGCCGCACTTATTGTAGGATATTTTTAGGTAATCGGTCATTTTTAACCAAATAGGTGTATGTTACTATCATGTTTTAGAGTAGAATATTAATATAGGTACCAGGTAACAGTAGCGAAGGGTCAATATTTGTAAAAGGTAAGCCGGAGTAGATATCTTTAATATGATTATATTATGTGTGTATAGAATACTGACTGTGCCATGTTTCAAAGGGAAGCCGGTAGGAATCAGTTGTATGGAACCTTCGCCACTGCCGGGTAAACGTAACGTGAAATGTAACATACATTATCTCTCTCTCATCTATGCCATGCAAAACAACAATTAGGCGAATTTGTTTCAACGTGTGTTACATTTCATGTTACTTACGTGTCACTAATCTGTACCATAGTTTACATAACCATAAAGCTATTGTCGGAAACCATATAGTTCCTATCTTGCTAAGGACGAGCAGCAATGAAGACCAATAACACTTCGATTTGAGCGAAATATTAATAGTAATTAAAAAAAACTGGCCAGGTGCGAGTCGGAGTCGCACACGAAGGGTTCCGTACCACAAGGCATAAAACGCCGAAAAAAACGTTTTTTTTATACCCCTTTAAATTTTAACTTTATTTTTTTTTATTATATGTGCGGCAACAGAAATACATATTCTGTGAAAATTTCAACTGTCTAGCTGTCACGATTCATGAGACAGCCTGGTGACAGACAGACAGACGGACAGTGGAGTCTAGTAATAGGGTCCCATTTTTACACTTTAGGTAGTTACGGAACCCTAAAAATCGAAACAGAAGTGTAATTTAAGTACCTAGTGAATCTCTTTGCAGCTATTAAATAAAATGCTGACACAAAACTATTCGGTAGACTGCCGAATAGTTTTGTGTCAATTTGATAGCATAAGGCATAATCAAACTATAATGTTCTCACTGCTGGGACACAGGCCTCCTCTCGGTGAGAGGATAATGTGTAGGAAATAGGACAGTGTAAATGGACTTGGTTTCGTTAGTCATCGCACCTACTAATTGCGCTAAACCCTCTCTGCTGCAGAAATTAGGTAACTCAAAATTATGAAATAACTTTAATTTCGGAAGTCGGTGTCTTGGGGGTCTGTATTTTAGTTTTAGTTTTTTGCCACCGACTTCCGAAATTATAGTTATTTCATAATTTTGAGTTACCTAATTTATTTTTGAAGTGGATTTAATATTATTAAATTACGTTTTTATTTCGTAATTTTTAGTTTAAAGTAAATACTGGAATATTTTTTGTATGTAATAGGTACGTAATAGTTTTGTTGTAAATATTGCACTAGAATTTGACCAAGGTTTTGATTATTTACCCTTTGATACGACCTCTGTCACACTTACACGTATTAGTCCATATCTTGAAAATTACTGAATCGATTTTGATGAAACTTGCACTGTTCCCTAAGTGTAGGTAAATGTAAGCCAATAAAAAAATGGTCACGATCCGATTAATAAATGCGTGGACAGACATGCATACATACATCTATAAAATTTTGTATATTTGTTTGGAAGCCCTAATAGATTGTCATATTTGAATATAATGCAGTTCCAATAATATTACATACATACGTATCGAATTGATAACCTCCTTTTTTTGAAGTCTGTAAAAAACCGTATTAATATAAGGTTGTGATAAAATAACACCCAGAAAATTGGTCTCCGGGATTGCAAAACAGGCCTATTATATATTATACCTTGAACAAACAATGTTGTTTTTAGTTCATAGTGCAAACCTGAAAGCAGTTGTTCAGTCGTTTTTAAACCATGATATATTTTCAATATTTTCTCGTTGTTCGCAGTGCGGGGACAATTCTAGCGTACCTCCTGTAACTTTTCCAAATCTCATCCTTATTTTTTATAAATTACGGTACTCGTAGGTAGGTATCGTGTAATTTGTTTCGGCTTTTCTATAACGTATTAAAAAAACGTATATTACCTAACGCTTGGCTTCATAATAAACTTACCCATGGGAGTCATCTTGTTTTTATAAGTCCTGTAAATATGAGGATAAATCCACAGCCCGCTACGTCACGCTTTTGATTTCAGCTGAATATATAGCTGAATTATACTTAAATTTCAAGTAAGTAGCACCTGGGTCATTAACCAAATATGTACCTAGATAGCTGTTTTGGAAGGAGTCTTTGTTGAAAATAAAAACCTATAATTTGAAAGTTCTTTTAGTTATAGAGTATAACACTGTATCGTACATTTTAAATATTTTAATTTAAATAACCTAAAAGTACAAAATATTAACGTTATCTACAAGAGCTAAGTTAGGGGTCCGCAAACTTTTAAGCCAGAAGAGGTAACCACAACATTATCGGCCATGAAGTAAAAATATAGTATTTTATTTCTTTTTTATGCTTAGGTACCTACTTCTAAGATCCGCGGGTTGCCCACCTCTAAACTAGGCGAAAGGTTTTCCGATAACTATTCAATCAGAAGGTATCTAATCGTAATATTAATCGTTTAGGAAGGTGATGAGTATATATTTTGAGGTTGTGCAAAACACATTGGGGGAGAGGCACGCTGCGCCTTAAGGCACGACACGACACGCGACACAAAGGCATCGCAAGTCGCGCAACGACCGATGCCTTAGCGTCGCGCGCGATTCGCGTCGCGCGTCGCGCCTGCTTGCAGGAGCCTTTATCACTTGTAAATTTTGTATGAAATATAGCAATTCGCACACTTCGTACAAGGGGTCGCATGCTCGATGCGTTTGTAATATGCGCTTGCTTTTGTACTTCACATGGGGAGGGGGATGCCCTTACGCATAATTAGGTATGTGATTGTTGTGTCAAAATCATGCACTTGGGTTAAGTAGGTATAGTAGGTAGGGCAGGTGGAATTGGCAAGGACATCGACGCGCAAACTGTTACCATTAATTTAGCACGTGATTCTACACATGAGATTTTTTCGTCGGATACCTGTAAAAATAAAACAGCTGTGCAATACCTACGATACCTACGTGGTCAAAATGTATGTCGGAGCAAATTTCTTTTTAATAACCTACGAAAAAATCCAACGCTAGAGGGTTTAGAATTATGTACTTACTGAATTCATGGTTTTGGTTTGCGCATCGATGTCCTGGCCACCCTGTATGACCAGACATAGCTTTTTACATTTTTCTACTTACTCATCACTCTTCGGGTCCCCACAATACCCTTTCATGGGATTTCCCATCGAGTTTTTAAGGAACTAGCATCTGCCCGCGACTTCGTCCGCGTGAAATTTCTTGTTCCACCGACCCACCCCGTCCCATCTCATCGCCTGCCCGCGCTATTACTTCGGTTTTGCTTAGCGTTCTTTCTAACTTTTTATCGAGGGGTCATAGCGTGATGTTAAATAGCCTTATATAGCCTTTCTCAATAATTGGGCTCTCAAATACAAAAAGATTTTTTCAAATATGTACTTACAAACTTTACCTCTTTATAATAAGTATAAGTATAGATAACAATAGATGACACTATAACCATTTTCTTTTGATTGCAGGTACATGTCAGCCTGATAAGTTGACGATTCGAGAAATCATCGCATCAATTAATTTTTATACTCGAGTCTGCCGTACCTAAACAATAGTTCTAAGCTACAAAAATTGTTGAATTTTTAGATGACTTTACATTTTATAAAAAAACTCATTGTGTTTGAAGTATCTAATACTTTTTATCTTCGGTCAACAATATCAAACGCTTAGTTTTGGAGATAATAATATGAAATGATCCATTTGAATTCAACTAATCCATTTCATACATAAAGCAAGATTCGCAAATCGTACTTACTTTGTTTTAAGTAAGCGGTCCACACGAATATGAACCTTATTCATATGGGAAAAATGTTCATATTCGTACCTATAAGCGAATGTGCAAGCGTTTCATTCGAACATGAACATGAATGCTATACGAATAATATTCGTATGCGACGCTTACTTTTTTTATTTAGCAAAGTCAAATTCTGGTCTTGCAAATCTTGCCCTAGGAGTGACTGTCACATTATTACTGGACTGTCGTCATAAATATCGAAATTGCAATACAGGACTGAAAGAATGCTATTGTATTGTCTACATTGAAAATATTGCGGTCGTTGCTTTAGTCAGTGTTCAGGTTAGCAGTCATATCTGTCGGTAAATTAACAATGTTGGCGCAACAGATTAAATAATAAGATGGTGAAATCGTCGCGGGTTATCCCGTTTTTCCAGTTTTGAAATTAATTTTGAATAAATCAACTTCGTCAAGTTCGGGTCGCGCGATTTCGCGCTCTTTGCGTTCAAAATACAGGTTTGGGATAACCCACCCTTAAATTTAGTGACACCTGATTAAGGCTGAGCCTTGTGCTTCCGAAATGACATGCTAGACTGTGGTTCTCAGCAAACAATAGCCCTTTACTCACTCTGTTGTAGAAAAGTCATGTGATTTGATTGGACGCAAACATGATGCTTTCATGAAATATTATAGGAAATCATATTTTGACCAATCTAAACTTATAAGTTTTATTGTTTAATCTCTAACTTTTTATTTATTTAATCTCTAAATATGTTCGTGACTGTCGCGAATCTTATTTTAATCAACTTACAAATCTTATACTAGGCTGCAATGCAAAAAACATAAGACGAACGTGTATGTTTTTAGTTGATTATACCTACTAATCGATGTAGAAGCTGATTGTAATCGCAAATATTAACACTAACAACGATCATTTTGGTGCCTATTATATGATACGATTTTGATTGGTTTATCAATGTAATTTGTTATTTTTATTAAAATGTTGTTTGTGGTATTTGCTATTTGTAGAGATGTCAAAAATATAATTTGTATAATTAAGTAGAGCGATGAGAAATTTTTAATAGGTTAGATTCTAGCGAATTATTACCTCAGCTTGCTTTAAAGTAAACATGTATGGTAAACCATTAATTTGGCACTAAAACTGTTAACTGTCACTGCAAATACAAATGTGACGTTTTGGATTTTAAGTACCTACCTACTTTCTAAGTTAACCTTGGACACCGCTGGCTAACGGTTACCTACAAAATAACCTGTACCCTAGTGGCGTAACACATTTTTCATTCCAATTGCTTTTAATTTGACAATAAATTATTTAACAATACCGTACTGTATGTTTTTTTTTTACCGTCGTGTCGGTGAATACATTGGGTGTGATAGTGAGGAGAGTAAATAAGAGTAAATTTACCGCACTCTGACTTTTCTAAGTACAGTAACTCAGTAAGTATAACTTATAGGTACATATCCATAAAAATGGATGATGATTGATAAACTCCAACATCGTCTGATCGATCACCATGAAACATAGGTACTTTAATCAACCTCAGAAAGACCGGGAGATGATGACACATTTTGGTAAGTAATTTCTTACAGTATTGCGCTTTCAGGGGGGTTCATATACGTAATAATTGAGAGGAAAATGATGTTTTTACCGGTTGTGCGCGGGACGCAATTGCAGAATAATTAATTGAAATTGCTCGAAAATCCGGAGGTGTCAAACAATTTCTTTCACAAAATTTCTTCAATTTATCGGTATTTCAACAAAAAAAAAAACCCGGTGGTCGCTATGTGCCATACTTCTCCGGTAGGTCAAACATGTCATTTTTTTAAATTCGTGAAACCATTTCTTTCCTCTTAAAATTTGGTCTAGTAGGTAGTTGTTTTTATGATTAGAAACGTAATTGTTATAATGCCATACCTGTAGAGTGGGTGATATACGTACAATGTTATTAAATAATTGTAAAATTTTATGCAACATTTGAACAATTTCTTACAGTATGGCACCATTCTTTTTTTAAGTTGGATCTTTGATGAACGTAAATACTTACGAAATTTCAAAGTTGTATGTAGGGACAATCTTGTTTAATTAAATAATGTGTTATGTCGTATAATATTCTACACTCGAACGTCTTCGAACTATCTTCCTCAATACAAATTCTAATGCAGGTATACAGCAGCTGCTGGTCAGGCGTACTGTAGCTGAAATACGTCGCTGAAAATCGGTTTTCCGGGTATGGCATCACTTTTGGACTTCATGATGAGTATGGGATAATTTTCCTGAATCATACTTTTTATAAACTTTCCAAAAATTAAAATGCCATACTGTAAGAAATCGTTTCATTTTTTTTTTACACCGTAGCGTGCGTATGACGGTCTTTCGTACCATAGTCACAGTATGGCATATTTTTTTCAACTCATAATAGTATCGGAACAATCTGATTTCATTTATGCCATACTGTAAAAAATAATTTCACGGCTTCTATAGGCGTGTTTTAAAAATGGTTAAAAAATACAATTTTTCAAGTATGACACCACTTTTATACCCCACTAGAAGTATGGCGAATATAATTTTGTCTCACTGTACCATAAACTGACCACGATTTAAGTGCCATACTGAAAGAAATGGTTTCTCGAATTTAAAAAAATTACATGTTTGAGGGGTATGGCGGGTATTTTGGACCGTCGGAATGGTATGGCATGGTGATTTTCGTACAAGATTAATAAAAAACAATTGTTTAAAAAAAAAACAGCCTGTAAGAAATAAATAAAAAAATACATTTTCAAAAAGTATGGCGGGTCTAAACACCCACCGGAGCAGTATGGCACATAGCGACCGCCGGGTTTTTTTTTGTTGAAATACCGATAAATTGAAGAAATTTTGTGAAAGAAATTGTTTGACACCTCCGGATTTTCGAGCAATTTCAATTAATTATTCTGCAATTGCGTCCCGCGCACCACCGGTAAGAACATCATTTTCTCTCACTTATTACGTACCTATATGAATGAACCCCCCTGAAAGCGCCATACTGTAAGAAATGACTTACCAAAATGTGTCATCATCTCCCGGTCTATCTCCGCCACCCCTCTCGCACAGAAGTCAGTCCAGAGTACTTTTGTCACGGTCAGATTTCGGCAAAGTGGGAGGTCGCGCTGCTGTTATAAAAAAATCCAAGTAAATTCGGTCCTATATTTCTGTTAGTTTTCTATTTACGTTGCACGTTGCCATTCTGTGCGGCAATTGTATTTTGATATTTCTTTGTGTATTTCTCAAAATAGTAATGTGTTTATGATTCGTCTGAATATAGAGAAAAAATGGGGTGACTGAAAATATGGCCAACGTTTGGCCATATTTACCGTATGAATTATTTACACCTTGTATACTTATCACTTTTTTTGTTTTAGGCAATAGCGCGGTACAAATTGTAAGAGGAATCGGGGTAACGAGGTCGAAAGTCGTGAGACTTCTTTTGAGTTGTTAGTATTAGGTACTCGCAGTCGACGTGCTAATCTCTGATCTTTTGTAACTTCGTCCACGTCTTTAAACTATTACGCACATACAAACACTCAACAAACTTACCTACATTTTTGGGTGACCGTCTGACTCGGTCATGGTTAAGGCAGAAGTATTCAGGCAGGTCTTCCCTGAAAAACTTTGCAGAGAGCAAAGTGGCAGGAGCATCTCCTTCCTCCGCACCCTTTCTGGCTACTGCATAAAAGGTGAAAGGATTTCAGCAGGGTTAGCGATGCTGGTTCTTTGGTTGAAGTCACTGCTCTGAGCCCTTGCTGGCTTCCTGTCCACTCTTAGTTGGCGGGCACTTCATGTACCCCAACCACTTCCGCACCTGGTGGTAGGTACTCTTCCCCACCATTATAGTACCACAGGACATTTGTGGCCAGCGGAGGCTATCGGTTCTCTATGGTGTTACCTAACTTTTTTATCCATGACCTAAAGTGCCATTTTTTTTGTCATCATTTGTCCGAATGATCACATGCGATTGAAATCCCTAAATACAATACTTATGCCCTAATAGGTAATACGGGCTGGTGTCCGCAACTCCACGTCAATGCGCGTATTTTGCGTACGGGTGGGAAAATCGATTATTCGATCCACCCCAGCTCCTCAAGGAAGGCCAGCAACGCCTTGATGTTACTGACCGTCTCACGTAGGGTACCTGGGTTACCGAAGTACTTTACGCCCTGTACGTGGCGACCACCGGGCAGTTTAGAAGCACATGTGCCGCTGTCTCGTCGTCCTCCATGCAGGCCCTGCACAGCGGACTGTCTGTCACTCCTATGACAAAGAGGTGTTTATTGAATGACCCTTGGCCAGTTAAAGCTGCAGTAACTATACGCAGCTTTTGTTTAGATAGACGGAGAACCTGTTTCGTGAGGCGGCCGTCCAAAGTGGGAATTGCTTCCCTAGCCTGCCTGCATTCGCCTTGGCCCGTTCATAGTTTGTTGTGTTGGTCTCTAGTACGTTTCCTTACTAGAGTGCGTATATACCTGAAGGGGAGTGGCGCAATGGGCTCAGGTCCCACTGGTGTCATGCTCGATCCTCTTCTGGCAAGCTCGTCGGCTGCATCATTGCCTAACGAACCGCTGTGTCCTTTGAATGGTTATATTATTGAGGTTATCCACCTGGTTAAGGCGCTGGTGACACTCGTATATTAGCCCAGAGTCAACTGTATAACTGTTCAGCGCTTGCAGAACAGCCATGCTGTCTGAGAGTATGCGGATGAGTGTTCCTTTACCTCCCTGGCCATAATGGCTGAAGCGGCTAGAGAGATGCCCAAGCATTCGGCCTGGAACACTGTGTTGTGGACCCCCAACGGTGTAGCTATATGTATGTTGAAGTCCTCCGAGAAGATTCCAGCACCTGTGCCACTACTTGTTTTGGATCCATCCGTGAAGATACGTACTTATGCCCTAAAGTTTGTCATAAATATTACAATCAATAATATACAAAAACTGAAAACCGTTTTCAATAAAAGTTATAAGTCCTAAATTCACATTACCTATTCAATTTTTATTTATCCTAATGTTTTTAAAACAAATTTATTATATGCATGCAGCATGCAAGCAAGCATGCAAGCAAGCATGCAAGCGAGCATGCCACATGCAGCAGGCATGGTTTCTGTCACGGCTCCGGCGCTGCGGGTCTCTGACGCGGCGGTCTCACGCGTGCTAATCGTCGCAGACGGCTTTCGCTCATCATCGCATGCTTCGGCTTACAGCCGCGGCGGGGCGGCTCGTTTCTGTCACTAAAACCTAATTTTTGTAAATGTCTTAGGACTAACAATTTTATTATAAATGAACGTTCGGAATAATACACATTAGGTATATAAATACTTTTAGAAGTAAAGATAATTATGTAAAACAAAATTTCGAATTTTTGAACATTATGGTTACCTACTTACTGAAGTTTATAGCAAACGTGATATGGATAATGATTTTCGGACAAACAATTTTAGTAGAAGAAAGTGAGTACCGAAGCTATCTTCTCATGACTGAGCAAGGCATTATGGTTGAGGGTGGCCGCGTCAAGGTCAGGTAATTGAAACGACGACCATAACTATCATGATATGGGCACAGATATGGGTGACAGTTAGTGATGCGCTCTTCATCTCCCATGACTTTCCACGTAAAATGACAATTTTATCCGATATCCTGCTCGGAAGACAGCTAAAACTAAACTGAATTTTGTACACTCTTGAAAAAAAAAACCGGGCAAGAGCGAGTCGGACTCGCGTACCGAGGGTTCCGTACCATCATGTTTTAAAATTTTCGTCAACGAGGCGTTAGAGAATTTTAACACTGCGCACTGCGGTGTAAAATATTGCAGTTTTAGGTCAGCGCCATCTCTTGACTGATAGTGGAACTAGTGTAACTTTTGTTGATGATTTCTGAAAAAGTGGGCTAATTAGAGACATCGTTTTATTTTTCCTGTAATCTTTATATAAACTTCTATCACATAGAATTATTTCAGATTTTAGTCTTTCTCTTTTTAACGGTAATTTTTTACATGTTTTCATCAAAAGTCGAAAACTATGCAGCCTTAAAAAAAAAGAAAAATGATTAAGAGTGTGCAAACTGCTACTCTTTCATATGATATCCCACATGCCCTAGTAGAGTACTTCGAATTTTTCAGAACACGTTTCAGTCCCTGTTGCAAAAATTATATATATTTTTATTTCTTTCTTATTTGTAAAATAGTTGGGCAAACTTCATCAAAACTATTCCAAATTTCAAGTTATAGCATTAGTAGTTCTTGAGATATCCAGCTGTGACATACAGACAGACAGACTGAGTCTCACCATAAGGGTTCCGTTTTACCATTTTGGTACGAAACCCTAAAAATGGCCAATGTTTGAAGTGCAGTAGCTCAGGATTTATTGGAAAAGTTTGCTACGCTCAAAAAGTAGCAAACTTTTTATACTTTAAAAATATATAAGGTGACTTTACGTACGATGCACTTTTTAGAAGTTAGAAGTAAAAAACTAAAAGTACGAAAATTTCGAGCACCATGCAGTTAGCACAGGTTTATCGAAGCTTCAAATTTGGTTTTAGGTAGGTACACTATTGGTATCTATCCTAGCAACATCCCAAAACATCAAGTACGGTGCAATTTTGTGCGACGTAACGCGTTTTTGTGTCGACGGTGACTGGCCTAAATATGCATTTGCCCTGCATTGGAAACCTTCATCGTGAACAGCTGGCACACCGAATTTATTGGAATACAGTGGTGATAATAAATACTCACTTGAGAGGAATAAGAAACACATT
The DNA here is from genome assembly GCA_963855955.1 of Luperina nickerlii. NCBI lineage: Eukaryota > Metazoa > Arthropoda > Insecta > Lepidoptera > Noctuidae > Luperina > Luperina nickerlii. The sequence continues at coordinate 14,514,502 of OY979662.1, forward strand.
GCATATAAATACTGTAGGTATATTATAAATTGGTAACTACGGCTCCAGTGGTGTGTAGGGTTTACATCATCTGCCTAGCCTTTTCCCAACTATATTGGGGTCGGCTTCCAGTCTAACCGGATGCAGCTGAATAATATGAGTGGTGTGTAGGGGTATGTGACTTAAATAAAAGACGATTTTGTATACAATTTTTAATGAATATACATTAATAAAAACCACGTCAATACACATACATACACGTTAAAAATGTGATTCACACAAAACGTAATTAATTAATTGTGCCACTCTCAGTGCATCAATTTAGACAGACAAACTTTATGCTTAGCCAGCTAAAGTATAATTTACACACTTGCGTAATGCAATCATGAGCGCAACATGTAATAGAAAGCAGTGACTTGACGTTAGCATTTTATTTCAAATCAAGGGAGCAAGCAAATTTATTAGCTGTTATTTGAACTAACGTTCACTTAACGAGATCGAACAAATCAACAAAAATCACAATACCACGTTTTAAGCTGTGGCGGAAAAAAGATTTTGTCTAAGAATAAAGCCCGGAAAAAAATTCGGCGGTGACAAAATGCTTCATAGAAAAAATAATTATGTTGACAATATTTAGATACAAAAAATATTATTATAAATGCGTTTTTATAAGAAAAATTGTTTCTCTCTTACCATTCCTCCTAAATCTAAATAAAATTTGTAATAAAATTAAACTTAAAATAATCTAGTATGGCACTCGAAGCCAAGATGGTTGAGTTGAGGTAAAAATAATACGTAAATCACTTAAGAGCGTTTACGCCGTACGGCATTTAATACAAACTTCATACGCATAAGCAGGATACAATGGTCTAAAAAGTTAGTAGAGAATATTTTCGAAAAATAGTGTTACAGCCAAATTAGACCGATTTTAAATTTTCCATAGAAACAGAGATTTCTAAACATTTCGAAAATTTGCTCTCGTTCTGATTCTCTGATTTTTAAATAAGACATTTCGAAAATTTTCTCTACTGACTTTTTAGACCTTTGTATCCTGCTTATGCGTATGAAGTTTGTATTAAATGCCGTACGGCGTAAACGCTCTTCAAACTATTACCTATTAATATCATAATATGTAAGTAAACGAGTTACACATGAGACAATGTTAATAGAGGTAAGAGTTTTGATTATCGCTAGCGACTTGAATGTGACATAAACAAAGTGTTTGTGATGTTAGTATAAAGTTGAAATCAAAACGGAAAACGCTGCAACCTTATACAGGCTAAGAAAAAGAGATTCAGCATTGCTTTAATACATACACACATGCCCACAACAGGAAGGCAGATACATTATTTTATGCTGTATCAAAACTGGCTAAATATCAATCACATCCAAAGTGATTTAAAACTTGAAGCTATTAGAACAGAACGCAAGTTTTCCAGTATCAATTTATTTATGAGTTAAATACGAAAGAACTATAATCTTATCATAGCTCTTAATATATAGAAGGTTACAAGGTAGAAACTAAATAATAGATCAAACAAGTATGTACACGCAATTATAACAATTTAACATTATATGGATACGAAAAAATAAACTAGTTTTATCGAAACGGACACTAAACAAATTGATTTTAAATATTTACTTTCATACAAATAAGTGAAAAACTACCTATGTAGGTAGTAAACTTTTTAGAAAAGGACATCAATAATGTCTACGAACTTTGTTAATCACAATAACTATTAGAATTTCTAAACTGCACTTATTGAACACCAAATTTTTTCATATTTATACCCTAACGACAGTTTAGCTAATTAAAAAAATATAGGTATTATTTTTGTATAACAGTCATTTGTAATTTTCTACCTTGAGAATAATAGGCGTTTTGGTCATAAATTGTTATTTTTTTAATGTACGCTCATTTTTTAAATTTTTTTTCGTTATTTGCCCTAAAATAATAAAAATAATTTAACATCGTTTTGAGTTGTGCTATATTGTTGCGTACCTACTTTGAGAGATTAATTTTATTTTATTATAGTGATTTCATAAAATATGACACAAATCTAACGCTTTGTATCCTCTAGGTACGCGTGTCGACAACTTTCCATGCGGATTTGCAATTCCTAATACGATTGCACTAATCATTTCTTATAATTTAGCCCATCTGAAATCTGTATCCTTATCACACGGTTGCACAGATTAAATATAGTTATTAACGGGAACGCCCGGCTACTGCGAACTGTGCAAATGCCAATTAATAAATTATAGTTAGATAAAGCATTAATAAGTAATAGAAAACAATGACTCGACGTACCTACCACTATCAGATAAGCCCAAAAGCCAGTTAAGGTGTACTTAAGTATTACTACACAGATACGGAGATGGAATTTAAAACCGATAACGTTTTAATATTTTTTTAAAAAACGTATATTTCCGACTACCCTAACCACCACTTTACTCCATACAGTAGTAGGTGTGAACGCAGGAATTTTCGCGTAGACTTTATGAAATGAAGGAACGTAAGTATGATTCTGTATTTCACAACCAACCTCCTTGAAGCTTGGCTTGGCCTACCACAGTGTTCTATTAGCAATCGGAAAAAAACATTACAACAGTCTGAAAAAAAAAACGAGCGTTCGTATGCACATCATAGATACTATTCATCTGACTAATGAAGGAGAGGAACAAACTCTCAATAATTAAAAGGTTTACTAAGTTGGGCTCCTGACCCCACTCAAAGCTGGTGAATTCCAATAATGTACTTTACTACCACGAAACCATTACACACTAACAGAATTGATAAAATTCTTATTTATCTTAAATTAAATTACATTTTTTTAGTTTTTCGTTAAGTAATCATAACAATTTTGAAATTCGTACTATTCTAAACAGACGCCAGTAAACGCAAAACGATGCCAAAATGTATGAAACTGTTTATTTGACGTCATTCCAATGACATAATCATGCCTTCATAGTATGGATTTGTGAGAGACGGACGGTAAATATGTTATCCTTATAAGCCATTTCACTGAAGTCATCGCTCGTTATACATTTTTTATTAGTTACCTATGAAACTCAGTAACAAAAAAAACTAGCACTCCGGTAGTGCCGACAGAAGTGAAAACTTGAACAATTACGAGTGTATTTTGTGAATCGTCTTATAAACAAAACACGCGTGTTAAGGTGTGTTCCTTATTTTATAGGGTTTTTTGCAAATCAGGTATGATGACCAAAGTGACTGGTTTATTCTTCTCGTGAAAGGAATTTATTCAGATTTACAAATAAGCACACAGGATAGACTTCAGTTCGTGGTGTTGGTCGCGGCAGTGGTAAGAGAAGCAAGCCCATGGAGCTCGTCGTCAGTTATATATCCGTGGTTTAGCGCCATCTCGTCGTTGTTGGATGAACTACGTAGTTAGTACGCGAGGCCCTCGTAGTTCTTCCCGATGTGCATAGATGGCGCTGTCCTCAACAACGCGCGTCTTTCGTTTTACGTCTTACGAATCTTACGATCAGGGTCACGTGACCTGACGCGAATTTAGAAGTTTTTACCCATTCCAAAAAAAGTACACAGCGCCGCTAAAGAAGTTTTCACTTCAAAAAAAAAGGTATAAAAATCGGAAAATTGTTCTTCTGTTTTAGAGGCTTCTATACTTAATGTTGTCATATCTGTAAGAGTTTCACGTAACGATAAGATGTTTTTGTGGTAGTAAGGTTAGGATCGTTGTAAGTAATGTTTTATTTTCAATCAAGTGACAAAGAAGATCCTGCTATATTCATAACAATCAACTGTATGGAGTAGGTGGGTAATTAGTGTAATCACACTGATGGTACTAATATTTATCTTTTAGTGAAAAATATACATCTCAGGATGATTTTTAATCACCATCCAAATATTTTCTAGGCTAGATACTATTCAAAGACTCCACTTTTGAAAATCAAAAATAGGTAAGTAGATCAAATGTTTTAAGAAAATATTTTTCCCGAAATGTTATCAATTCAGCGTGGTTACTAAGTTAAACGTTGAATACTATGTTGCCGCGTATACTATACTGAATGAAAGAAAATGGCGACTTGCGTGTGGGTGCAGCGGTGATGTGTATCCGCGGATGGTATCCACAAACGTAGATTTTCTTAAGATAACGTAGAAGATTGATTGGTGATTAAAAATTCTTCGTGTACAACGAATTACTATGAAAGTTAAATAGGAATTTATAATCATTTTGCTTTGGTATCTACCTTTTTAGAACAATATTCCAAAAGTGGCACTTAGGTCAAATAAAATTAATTGCTTATCTATCTTATTTTAATACGTTACATTTTGAATAAAAATAAACGCAGGTAGGTAGGTATATGTAGTAAGCAGCTTTTAAAGTGCGCGAACACCCTGTAAAAAATTAAGATCGTTAGTAAAAGTGCTTTAAATAGGTCAGTAGGTAGCTGAAACAGTTAACTGGAGAATTAATTGAATCATTGCAATGATGAAAACAAAATATCGACTCCTTCGATAATTCCGTCATGCTATTGCAAAAATTACAGCGTACATAATTAATTAATCGCTCATTGTTGAGGGTTTTCTTAATTATTGATTTGTTCGGTTTATATTTAACATAAACAAAGTCCGTTGTCTCGATATAATGTTTGTTAAACTTTCTCTAATTATGATACGTAAGTACTTAGAAGTAATTGAAAATTAATTTGTGGATGGGGACAATTCATTATCTTTTGTATAAGGTCTTCTTACAAAAGGTAGCATCGTAGGACGCATGCCGCTTTTGGGTATGAGCACTTACATTTATAATGAACGCAACGATCGCGTATTCGCGCTATCAATCGCTTTAGTTAAGATGCGGGGTCAACATTCCCATTATGAAATACTAATCAGATTTGAAGGAACGTTTAGTACAGACGCCAGCACATCAATCAATCATCAATCTGTCAAATTTCTTTAATAGATTTTCAACTTTATCGCTAGAGCATAAGGTTCAAAGATGATTGGGAAAATTTGACAGTCTCGGGTAGCTTGATGTGCTGGCGTCTGTACTTACATGACAGAGATAATTTGAACAGAAAAAAAGTACCTATAAAACTTTAATTGCCGGCGATCTGTGGCTTCATTAATATTTAAACGACATTTTTACGGTTGTATGTTGTTTTATAGATAACAGTTTTATAGAATTTCGTTTCACATAAAAAAATCTCATAATTATTATCATTTCATAGAATATACGCAAATACTTTGAAAAATTTTTAATAATTGACCGTTGTTACAAATAAATTTTGTTTCGATATTCATACCATCCTCATATTGTTTTGTTAATAAAAACTTATTACAAAGAAAAACATTTTATCGAGTGCAAAAAGCATACTTACCCTCTTATAAAATGACAACACCGAGTTCACAAAAACAATGCGGGTAAGTTCTAGCCAAGCAGGAAAACAATCTTGTTGTTCTCATTAATAGTGACTTCATATGCACGGCATTCTTAAATTATACAATAAGGTTTTATATAAAGTTAACTAATTGTCTTTAATAATAATAGGACATGGTCGACAAAATCTTATTGCTGCCCGGCATTTCTGTCTATAAAAATGTCAAATCTCTACTGTTTGATAAGATTGTTAAATAAACAAATGTGACTATAAAATTCATTGAATTGTGTTTCTGTGAAATATGCTTAATTCAAGTAAATAGTCGTTCTAACAATAATATTCGAAATATAACACAAGGTATGAAGCATTTGCTGCGAAACGAAATTCTATGAAATTTCTGTCTGCGAAACAAGGGAACACCCATTTTTAAACACACTCACAAGATTCTATCTACTTGATAATCTACTTTACAGCTATTGAAATAAAAGTAGGTACATTTTTGCACGGTCCGATATATAATCAAAGTTAATATCGAATCGATACGGAACACCGACTATGAAATTTACTTCATTTCTTTTTTTTTCAATTATTGCACGAGTCTACTCCATCATCTTTTATGAACATAATACTGGAAATACAAGCAAAATAAATCTGCTAAGAACAAGTCAAAACTATTGTTATATGAATAGCAAGTCATAGGTTGCTAAATTATATTGCGAATAGTATCAAGTATTTGCTTATGTAGACTATGAGTTTTATGCACGAACAATAATTGAATGACATCGGTAGGTAGGTACTACTTACACTATAGTTGATGAAGGAAAAATGTTTGTACCTATATAATAAATAAAATTATGATAAACGAACTTAAACTAGGTAGATTATGTGTTAGCATATTTTAGGGAAAAAAAAATGATTGCTACCACATGCAAAATATGTACACATAAAGCCACTAATCACGATTCCTGTAATGGATGCTGCAATAATACAGATGGTCTCACCTCCATGAGCATTAGGTAGATGTCTAGTATAAGTTCGGCAGTTATCGCTGCTTTCTCGCCGAGTCGCGCGCGGTCGGCGTCGGTAACGTAGGCAGTTCCAGCACCGCCTGCCCGAGCACCACATCGACAACGACACGTTAGTCAAGCAAAGCGTTAGATACTTAGATACCAGCAAAGTGTCAACCATATCATGTCACTAGACTCACGCTAATCCATAACAATCAACAGTAATTTGTCAACAAATAAATGAGGTGAGTAATGAAGACGTGTATACAAATTAAGCAGAATATAAAAAACAATTCAATTTTTTTTTCTTCAAATTCAAATAAGTACGTTTATTGTAGAAGAAGTCGATATATGATTTAAAACCATAGTTATCAAAACCGATGTATTTTTACCCGACTACGGCGAAGAAAAAAGGAGGGTTAAGATTTTGACACTGAAAGTTTTTAGAACTGGCCACTTTTAAACGATATAATAAAAAAATAAGTTTAAATTTTGAAAATGGAACTCTGCCAATATTATTGTGTATGTATTTTATTAATTTGTCATTTGTTTTGGTTTGGCGGCAAATTGAAAATTGTCTGTGTCACGTCAGCATGAATTTAACGCGAGAAAATTTTCGTACAATGTTTTTTATGACTTTCGGTGTAATTTAAGTCAACAAGAAAGTTATGATAGACTTCGATTGGCCTTTCACGATGAAGCCCCATCTCGTGCCACTGTTTACAACTGGTTTAATGAGTTTAAACGTAGTCTCACTAATCTCACCGATGTTCTGCATGAGGGACGGCCTTCAACGGCGATGACTGAAGATAACATCAGTGTTGTGCGGCGTTTGACAGAGACTGACAAAAGAGTGACTTATCAGAAGATTCGGACAAGCTTAGGCATCGGTATGAGTCAAGTGCACAAAATCCTCCGTGAACATTTAACGGTCAGGAAGCTCTGTGCCCGATGGATACCTCATAATTTGAGAGAGGCCCAAAAACTCCGTCGTGTTGATTGGTGTCGTGAAATGGTTCAAAGATTTAACGGAGGTGACTCAAATGCTGTCGACATACTTACGGGTGACGAAAGTTGGATTTATTGTTATGCTCCTGAAACTAAGAGACAGTCTGCTGTCTGGGTGTTTCCTTCCGAGGAGTTTCCTACTGCAGAGTGGTACACTAACAATTCTTTGCCTCTTGTCATGGAAAAAGTTCGAGAGAAACGACCTCGCAGTAAGATCCTCCTTCACCACGACAACGCCTCGTCGTACACCGCCAAGCAAACAATCGACTACTTGGCGACGTCAGACTTGGAATTAGTGGGTCACCCGCCCTATAGCCCCGACCTCGCACCTTGCGATTTTTATTTATTTCCGAAAAAAAAAAAAAAAAACTTCGAGGAAAACGTTTTATGGACGCCGAGGAAGCAGTGGCTGCGTTTCAAAATGCCGTCGAAGAGACCCCTAAGAACGAGTAGGCAAAGTGCTTTTCTCAGTGGTTCCATCGGATGCAGCTATGTATTGATGTAAATGGACACAATTTTGAAAAGACATAATAAAACTAATAACTTGCTAGTTTGTTCAGTTTTTGATATTCTAAGAACTTTCAGTGTCACCCTCGTATCTATGTATGTGGTGTGGTACTTCCTGGCCGCGCCACAGTGGAAAATCAAAGAAACACGTTTCTAGATAAATTGTACCCTTTATGTACTCTAAGGTACATGTAGTGAAAAAAATTGTACCTCAAAGAATTATGAAATATAATGAAGTTTTGGTGGCGCGGCTGGGGAGTATACTTCCTGGCCGCGCCACCATGGTTTTTGTAAACTATTAGGCGTACCCGGACATAGTGTACACTAAAGAATTGTACCAAAATTGTACTTTTCCGTACGCTATAAAGAGATTCAAAAATTTTATTACTTTAGAAATTATAGCCTTGTGTTGGTGGCGCGGCTGGGGAGTATACTTCCTGGCCGCGCCACCATGGTTTTTGTAAACTATTAGGCGTACCCGGACATAGTGTACACTAAAGAATTGTACCAAAATTGTACTTGTCCGTACGCTATAAAGAGATTCAAAAATTTTATTACTTTAGAAATTATAGCCTTGTGTTGGTGGCGCGGCTGGGAAGTATACTTCCTGGCCGCGCCACCATGGTTTTTGTAAACTATTAGGCGTACCCGGACATAGTGTACACTAAAGAATTGTACCAAAATTGTACTACCCAAAAACATAATAATATTACGGAATACTGTAATATATTAAGAGAAAACATCAAAACAAACTTAAGCGCATCAGCAGATTTGTTGATCTTTGTACCTACTGGATGTGGCCTCCAAATTAGAAGTACGTACTGGAATTATCTCGGTGGGATGGTTGTATAACTTGCGCAGAAGGGCGAGAAATAAGCAACACAATACGAATCGATATGCATAACAAGAAAAATTTACCTTCAGGAACAAGATAAGAACTTGGTAGGTACTTAGGTATTAGGGACGGTTAGAAACGAAAATCGTCAACATTGTTACTTTTACGTGTCAATAACTATGATTTCAAAAACTGAAATGTTGATCTACTTCGTCGTTAACTATATCTACCTACAGTACAAAAAGTTAATCAAAAAAGTTTAGGTACCTAACGAAACTATGATAAAAAACATATAAGTCTGAACCTGCTTTATATACATTGGCCTCCAAAAGCCAGTTGGCATTTTTACACTGCAGCTGTTACACACCACATTAAGATTTAAAATTCTACTTCCAAATGTTGGAACTGTACACTATAACGTTGTTATCTACCTACTAATTCAACCTATGACTTACCATAAAAAGTAATCAAGTAATCCCACAGGATTACCTGATTAATTTTGTACATATTTTAAATCATAATGTGGCATGGCATCACAGCTGAAGTGGAAAAATGTCAACTAACTTTAGGAGGCCACTGTATATTATTATACGTATCTACCGATAGGTAATCAGTCGGATTATTAATAGAAACAGCATGGTATTTTTAACGTTTTGACTTTCACCAAATTCAAGAAACATGAATGTATCACATGAACATTTGGTGGCCCTGAAAAGGGCCGTTTGTTTTTGTCCTGCCTGCCATCATACGTATTTAATTTATTGTGTATATAATACAATGCACCATTATATTTTGTGTACGTTTTAGTAGGTACTGTTACCGTGTTGTTTAGGTCATCATAGCATTCCCATCTGCCATTACGCCTACTCAATGCTCTGTAGTGGCACATATTAGGTAAATACTCTATGACTGACACCAAAGCATATGTTTTTTGCTGTAAAGTTAAACTGGAATATCATTTGTATCAATCAAATCTATATCATCTAACTCAAATATCAGAATTTCGTTTAAATTATAGCTAATGATATGTGTGCATGTACACACAGCGTCAGTATGTGCTAACCCCTCAAGTTTTAAAATGTTACACATTAAATCCCTTACAAATAATCTAAAGAATACTTCAAATAGAACCCATTGTTTCGACTCAGATTCGAACTATCGCATCACCGAACGTCGTCATACTCATACCGGCAGTTTGAAGAACTAGCCAGCGAGCCCATATGAATTGCGTTGAAATTGTTTTCTACTATGGTCTGAGTCATTTTATCTTTAGGTGGGATGTCTAATCGATAGATGTTATAATTTGAGGGTATCCATTAATTTTACTTACTTACGTTGTCTTTACAAAATTAATCCATACCCTCAAGTTATAACTACAACGTTTGATGTATACGTTCACTTAAAACGGCGAAGAGTAAACGACTACGATTTATCCATTAATTTTTAAAATGATTTATGATTTTATGAGAACTAAAATAGTTGTTCTGTGTGAACAAAATGTGAGCATAAAAGGAATTACGAGACAGCTTGGCATAGCAGTAAGTTCATTATAATATTGTGTTCTCCGATTTTTTTCTTGTTGAGCTATTTGCGGTATCTTGTGTGTGGTATTTAATAACTTATTTATAACCATTTTTTTCTATACAGAGACAAACAGTGCGCTTATGGGTGCGCAGATTTCAAGAAACCGGCGATGTTAAGACAATGTCCATGGGTCGGAGAACTACTGGGATCTATACGGACCAATCTGAACATCATCGGGATATTGTTAAGGTTCACACTACACCGCCGTTTACATCCACTCGTTACAGTTCGCAACGGCATGGAATATCTCTGTCCACGGTTCGAAGACATTTACACGCAGCGAACATTCACAGTTATCGACCTGCAAAATATGTCTAACAGAAGAACATCGAAGAGAACGATTGCGATTTGCCCAGAAATAGCAGTTATATTAATTAAGTATGACAACAAAATAAACAACGAAGACATTTAACTAATTTGATCCCACTATTTTACTTTGTATAGCAAAATATTCTAAGTAGATATCATGAGCTAATAAGAGATGTTAATTGATTATTATCTATTGATAACATGTTTATTCACTTATTATGCTCATGATTGTAATCCTGCCAAACTAACTTCTAGTTCCTAGACAAGTTGCAAACGCTTCAAAACTTGTCTCTTTCGATGTCACTTGTCAGACTGTCAAATGTCAAATTTGTATACTGAGACGACATGACAGGTCACGTGACATTTCGTTAGGTTATGTCAATCTAAAATATTTCTACCGCTTACTATTTTATCGTTTACGTTAATAGGATGCCACTTGTCTAGGAACCCAATTGTGTCAGTTGGCAAAATAGTATATTATGATAACTGTAAATAAAATTATCAAATCAAAATAAATCTTTGTTGTAAAATAAGATCATAGTTTTGTTAAATAATAGCAATAATAAATATTATTATATGATTATTAAGGTATTTTATTTTTCTTTATTTTTAAATTCTTTATAAATAATTACTAAAACAAAATAAAAAAATATATTAAAATAATAATTATAATGAACAAAAAGCACATTTCGTGCCTATGATTTGAACTTCCACTCATAGGCACGGCAAGCGGTCTTGAAACCTCTAGTCTATTTAGACGATGAATAAAACGTTCGTAAATGTTAACCCTATTATTGCTTGTCGTTTTCGCAATAATAAAAGTATTAACGTTTTATTGAAAAAAACAATAATAAAAACAGAATTTTAAAAAATAAATACTATCTTAAACTTATTTATTCACTAAAACAATAAATTAATTAAAATAAAATGTTTTTGCAAAATACAAAAACCAACTTGGGCCTATCACGGATTTGAACGCACATGTCTTTTGGAGGGGTAATCACTTAATGAAGCTGTGTGTACATAACATATCATTGACGATCTTTTTACAATGCAGTTATCTAGCTCTAACATTGAATTTGTTGCTTCTTCAAGAGCTTTGATTCCTTTGTCGGACAGAGTGAGCACGTTTAATGGCATATGTGAACATTTTCTCGGTGTTGAACGATTTTGGCTGCAATTCTGGTTGGTACATCGTTTTTCGGATATTACGCTAGAATAGTCGTGTATTAATATTTTGTCTAAAACATAAGATACATTAGACATACAGTTCACAATGGTAACATTTCAGTTTTTGAAATCATAATTATTGACACGTAAAAATATAATAATGTTGACGATTTTCGTTGCTGACCGTCCCTGATACCTAAGTACCTACCAAGTTCTTATCTTGTTCCTGAAGGTAAATTTTTCTTGTTATGCATATCGATTCGTATTGTGTTGCTTATTTCTCGCCCTTCTGCGCAAGTTATACAACCATCCCACCGAGATAATTCCAGTACGTACTTCTAATTTGGAGGCCACATCCAGTAGGTACAAAGATCAACAAATCTGCTGATGCGCTTAAGTTTGTTTTGATGTTTTCTCTTAATATATTACAGTATTCCGTAATATTATTATGTTTTTGGGTAGTACAATTTTGGTACAATTCTTTAGTGTACACTATGTCCGGGTACGCCTAATAGTTTACAAAAACCATGGTGGCGCGGCCAGGAAGTATACTTCCCAGCCGCGCCACCAACACAAGGCTATAATTTCTAAAGTAATAAAATTTTTGAATCTCTTTATAGCGTACGGACAAGTACAATTTTGGTACAATTCTTTAGTGTACACTATGTCCGGGTACGCCTAATAGTTTACAAAAACCATGGTGGCGCGGCCAGGAAGTATACTCCCCAGCCGCGCCACCAAAACTTCATTATATTTCATAATTCTTTGAGGTACAATTTTTTTCACTACATGTACCTTAAAGTACATAAAGGGTACAATTTATCTAGAAACGTGTTTCTTTGATTTTCCACTGTGGCGCGGCCAGGAAGTATCACACATGTATGTGTGTATGTTCATCTGTTCCCTCATAACTTCTAAACTTCTTGTCACAATTGGACAAATGAGTATCGTTAGAAGCGTCTTGATCGTCCGCTGGTTATAGGCTATGTGACGTCACATTAAATTGAATATGGCGCCCTCCAGAAGACAAAGTAATGACCGAAAATAATATTTAGCCTTCCGTGTTGGATATCAAATGAAGGGGCTTAATCTAGCACATTTTTGAATATATATATTATTATATATATTGTCAGCTGTTGCTCACGGCTTTGCTTGTATGCACCCGTTAATTAGGAATAATTTCTATAAAATCACGCCTCAGATTTGAGAAAACCATATTTTCTCTCCAAAAAAAAATAAACAACTTACACATAATATATTTAAAACATATTCATAGTGATGATCAGAGGATAGCCGTGGTCGTATGCCACTTACCCTAACATAACAATACTATTATTTAATAGACGATAAATATTGAATAGTTTGTACACATCGATCACTAATAAAGAACCTAGATACACAATCTGCGGCAAAAAATGTCCTCACCGAATGTGCACCCAATTCAACATTTGGGTGCACTTTTAATCTAGTAGCATTCGAACGCTCCGACGGTAAACACGTCTCAGTGCTTGTTGTAAAAATCACACATCTAGGACTCTAAAAAAGGATGGAGTTTCATATTTTCCGTAAGTATTAATATTATCATTATATAATTGTTATCACTGTATTGTAAATACTTACTGATATTTTGTCAAGAAATCATCGTAAAAACATTTTTTACATTTAGTCGTAAAAAACAGCAGGAGTTATTAAGCATCTCAATTGCAAAGACGTAAGACTAAACGTATTAATAATATAATCGCATGCCCACTTAAATTTTTCGGGTAAGGGGCCGTCCATTAATCACGTGATGTTTTTTTTTGGTATTTTTAACCCCCCCTCCCCCTTGGTGACATATGGTGAGGTTTAAGACTTACCCCCCCCCCCTCATATCACATGTATCTTTAGTACCTACAAAGAATCGGACCTTTTTTTTATGTTTATAAAATACAGGTATAATCATCTAATTTTATTAGAAAGTTTGCAGGATGTTTTTAAAAAAATAAATACACGTGATATATTACTACACCCCCCCTCCCCCCTTGTGATATTTCGTGATTTTTTATGGACCCCCTCCCCCCCCTTTCGAGCCTCACGTGATTAATGGACAGCCCCTAATGTGCGTTGATTCTGTTCCATTTGTGGAGACACTATTGTTCCTTAAGTTTTTTTTTATTATTAAAGTACTTAAGATTGTTTTTTTTTTGTTTAATGAGACTTTTAAACTGTTTCTCTAAGTAAATATTATAGTAACAATTAATAGATTTAATTTTGACTACGTGCATGTAGTAAAATTAAAGATGTGAAATTTTATTGGGGTTGAGTCCTTATGAATCCATTTTAATATAAGACCCCCGGTCTGGAAATTTTATGAGGAGGGAAATACAAGCGATATAGTTGATCCGCTGTCGTAGCCCACAAAATTAAAAATTCCACTAAAAAACTTTATTTTCGTCAATAATTCACCAAACGTTTCAGTTTATGTTAGAGAAATAGTAACTTTTATTGAATCGCTTATTTTGACAGTTGAGCGTTTCAGTTGAGCTGCTCTTTGGACGTCATGGTAACAAACAAGTACAAAATTAATTGAATGAAACCAAAACTTGCGACTCAGTTTGGGACAATCGCTGTCAGATGGCATGGCCTAAATTGAATCGTTAAACTGACGTCATGGTACATATTAAAAGAATAGTTCAGTTTAGGTCCTCAAATGGATCGCGTTAAGAGCTTGTGACGGCCTCCGGCCGTATATTATGTTAGAGGTTTTCGTTCACCTAGTTTTATGGTCGGGCCTAGTTATTAATATGTTATTGTGTTAAATAAGACTACGTAGAAATGATAAAGGCTCGTACACACTGGCGCGACGCGACACGCGACACAAAGGCACCGCAAGTCGCGCGACGAGCGGTGCCTTTGTGTCGCGCGCGATTCGCGTCGCGCGTCGCGCCTTTGTGTAGGAGCCGTAAAGCACTAATTATGCTGCTTTATAAAGCGCAGCGTTAATTATGCTGGGAGGATAAATAAAATGATAACAGTAATGACAGGAAACAAGAACGCAAATCTCATTATGGGAATTACCAAACATTGCGTCACCCCTACTAGAAACAATCCATCCTTCCATTCATCTATACTTATCAATACTAATATTATAGCTGAAGAGTTTGTTTGTTTGTTTGGTTGAACACGCTCATCTCAGGGACTACTGGTTCGAATTCAAATAGTAGATTGTTTGCCAAGGGAGCAAACAAATATTTTGAAGGCGAGAGTGTTTCTTTGAATCCAGAGCGCAGCAAGGGATAAAAAGAACTTCACTCGAGCTTAAAATAGTGTTGCTCCCGAGGTGGACACTCTACTTTTTTTCACCCTCTATTAAAAAATAAGTAAGTGCAACTTATGAATAAGAATACGTACGTTTCTTTCATTATAACTACTTGAGGAAGACATACTATTTTTTTTTATAAAACTAAGTAACATCCTAATTTAAGTAAACAATTACGAATACCCGTGCTTCCACATGCCTCACCACGAATATGAACGTCCACACGTTGCGAATCATGCGATGAGCGCCGTGCGCTGCGCATGCCTCGCAATGTCTGTATCCGCCTTTACTTATTCATACAATGTTCGTGATTGATCTCTTTGGTGATTGGCACTTTTACTAACAATATCCACATTCTAAATTCAAATCACTTTTAGTCCCTAGGGATTAAAAAACTATTTTAGTCCCTGTTTACGAGGAATACACTAGCTCGTTTTGAATAGATGTAATAAACAATATTTTTGTATTGGACATTCCAATTATAGAGGAAGGCTATATAACATCACGCTACAACCAATAGGAGCGGAGCATCAATGAAAAATGTTGCAAAACCGGGAAAAATTATTCCCTTTGAGAGCTTCCGTTGCGTACGCTGCATAAACAGTTAAATTACGCAAAAATCATGTATGACGGAATTGTTCCCCCATAAAAGTTCTAAAAAAAGACCATGGTTAACTTACCTTTTATATTATGGTAATCGTTCTAAAATAATGCATTATTTGCGAAGCTGTTTTTGTAAAAATGATATTAATCCTTATCCAAACAAATACGTTATTCATCACAAGTATTTAATTTTGAACAAAATTGCCCTTGACATCATTTGATTTCAATGAATATCTTAGGAGATACTTCCTTATCATTGTTTTAAAATAAAATGGAATATATTATTTTAGTAGGTTTTTTCCTCAATTTAATGCGGGTGAAATCGCGGAGCACAGCTAGTAATATAATAAAGCTAAAAAGTTTGTTTGAACGCGCTAATCTCTGGAACTACCAGTCGGATTTGTAAAATTATTTTTTGCATTTGATAGCCCAGTTTTTAAGGAAGGTTATAGGTTATTTAACATCACGCTATGACCCATAAGAGCCTAACAGAACGAAAAAGTAGAAAGGAAGTAATAGCGTGGGCGGGCGATGCGATAAGATGCGACGAGTCGGGGCATACGAAATTTCACGCGGACAATGTCGGGGGCGGAAGCAATGTAAATAAATAAATGCGAAAGTTATAGTGTTCGTTACCTTTTTCACGCCTTAACGGATTTTGATAAAATTTGGCACGCGGATACATACACCATAATTCGGGCTCTAACCGAACGTATTACCGGGACTATGTACTAACATAGATACTTTTTATCCCGGTAATTCGATCACGTTGGATAATTGACGACCTCCACGTGGGCGAAGCCGCGGGCAATAACTAGTGACATTATAATTTAATCTCAATCTTGATCTAATTAGCGGTTAGTTTAAGATATTATTTCAGTTTAAGACCCGACTAGTCGCGAGGTACTAGTTTTCTTCTTGCATTTTCTTTGTTCGTTTTTGTATAAATACATTGTTAATAATTATTAGGTTATACATCAATATCAACCACGGGTTGAACTATATTGTCTTAAAAAATGTTTTACAAAGAAACTATTAATCGTCCTTAAAAATATATTTATTATGCTTACACTTCTACCCGTGATAATCTAACGTTACACTTTAATGTAAGTATTCGCTTCGGATTTATTATATTAAATAAGAAAAATAAAAAATAGCTAAATAGAAATATACAGAGTGATGGAAGATGGGTGCAAAGCTTTAAGGCGAAGATAGTACAGACAATTTAGTACCATTTAAGCTATGGTTGTCTTAGACGAAGTTTACCAATTTTTTTTTGGGAATTATAAGTGCAGCAACAAACGTTTTCTTTAGCGCCTGCAACCTAACATCTTTTTTGTATGTAGGCAACGAGTTAATAGAACAGTTTCTATTATATTAATTCATCATCTTTACTATTCCAACAGAATATCAAAAAACCAGCGTCAATTTACGAATGTAAATTAATATGACTTAGAGCTACCGATCAATACATTTACTTCTGAATTGATAACTCAACGACTAGTGTTGTAAGTGGGCTACTTTATATATTTTAGAAATTCAACATCTGTCTGCTAATAAAATCAAATTCCAGCCTCAAAATTAGCCATAAAAGCATCAAACTTTTTTATTCAACAACTAAATTAATAAGTAAATCATATTTATTTATTTAAACTTTTCGCACAAAAAGGTACAAAGGCGGACTTAATGCCCTAGGCCTTTGGCCTTTGGCTTTTTTCATGAAAATTAGCAGTAGGTATAATAGTCAAATGATCAATTATCGATTATTTCCGATGTCCACCACTTGTTTGGCCAACACTGAGGGACAGCGAAACAACTTTTAAAAATTATTCTCGTTGTCCACCACTGGGGGACATTCTTGGTTTGATTAGGTCGAATCTGTTCCAAAACCGACTTCACGTAGTCTTTTGGCTGCTACCCCAAGAGTGTATATAAAAACCGGAGGCGCGAAGGGAGAGCAACCCCTGCCCGCTGTAACAAAGCATGGGTGCCTAACCTTTGTTACGTAAGGGCGGAGAGGTTGCACTTCCCGCAGCGCTGGAGGATGCAGAATCAACTTTAAGTGTTTTGAGGTTAGGTTACAATAAATAGATAGGTGATTACATGAAATTAGAGCTTTCATTTCATTATTTGATGACAATAATAAGGTAATTTTATGTTCAATTACTTATGCTAACGTATAAAAATAAAGGTGACTATATGACATTAGAGTACGTTGAAATTATTTTATAGATGCAGTTGATACACTTATTAGAAGCTGGCAAAGCGTAGACATATTGCCACAAATTTAGTTGCTTAAGAATTATGATCATGCTGCAGCATGATGATAATTATAATAAGCTACTGTTAATTTAACAGCATTGCATTTTTTAGACGCTAAAAGTTCGTCGCTGATCTATTAATTCATTAGACAACTAAATATATTTGAAGACGAGAATGACATTTTAAAGAAGCCGTCTTAAATAACACCCATTTTTTTACCTATATTTTATGTCTAATGACGCAGAGGCCTAAAATGTTTTGCTAGATTGCTTACACATTACTTTAAATAAAAAATGAATTAATTTATCATTCAATTTGTCCATAAATAAGCAGTTTACTCAGACTTACGGGAGTTTTCGAGATAAAAAAGGGTAAAAAAAATTTTGTAAGACTTCGTCTAACTAAGACAACCATGGCTTAAATGGTTCTAAATTGTCTGTACTATCTTCGCTTTATAGCTTAGCACCCATCTTCCAATCACCCTGTATAGCCTTGTTTACCAATCGCGTCTTTAATTCGAGATCAGACCTATTTACATATTAAATACTTAGTTATCTTACTGAATATTATTCTAGATCAAGTCTCTCAATATCTTTATGAAAATGTCATAGGTGACTGTGATACGCAAGTTCGTATCCAAATATGACCTTAGCGCGATATTGTATTTTTATCTCACGAAGCGACGTGCGCTTTACATGTGGTTGGTTACGATTACGAACCACCTTTCTAATAAACGTATTATATCAGATGAATAGTTACACACCGATTTCTCTCTTTCAGTCGTCAGTAATTTGACCTTCGAAAGAAGAAGACAAAGCGTAAGCGTTGTGTAACTATACAGACGCTATACGTTTATTAGTAAGGGGGTACGTGTACGGACACGCTGTGAATGTGTGTTTAAGGGGATTACATGACCTAAAGTGTGGTCACTGTCGGACTGCATAGAAAAGAAAGAGAAGCGCGCTGACACAGCCCTGGTAGTTAATTGCAAAATATGAAGCATTATTTAATTACAAAAAAACTTTTGTTTGGACTAAAAAATTAAAACACTAGTGTTTTAGTACGTTGCTTGTACAATAATCTCACGAAAAATCTGAATTATTGTATGTATATTAGTATGGTTTTTATTGTGAAAAGAAAGTTTTTACAGGTATCTTCATGACTTTTTTCTGTCGTATCGAATTAGTTGTATTATGTTTTCAACATACTATCAAACTAGCATATATCCTGAAGAATATCATATATTTTTCTGATTTTGTTTACTGTAGTCGATCATATACTTTTATTGTTTCTAAAACTTGCGTTTTTTGCGTTTAGGTCCTGTAAGCCCCTTAAGCGCAGGTTCTCTCGGTACTGTCCCAGATAATGTTGAAGTCGGAAGTGTGTGGGTGCGTTATTGCTGTCGCTTCACGCACACATTCACAGCTTCGTGAGATTAAAAAAAAACAACAAAGTGAAAAATAACTTTAATTTCGGAAGTCGGTGTCGTTGGTTCCGCATATTCGTTTATTGACACCGACTTCCAAAATTAAAGTTATTTTTCACTTTGCAGTGTTTTTTTTTAAGGCGGTTGTATTTTTTTTTCTAAAAGTATTATTTTTGCCTTTTTGTACCTACCCCACAGAAATTCAGTGTCAGGAAGTTATTAAAACTTCACCAATATAAACTAAGTGGAAAAAATAATATTATTGAAGCTAACTAACTCAAAGACTACCCAAGCAAAGTTAATCAAATTTGTATGGGACCACCCCTGAGGCATACCTTATCCATTCAAAACAATACATAGATATACAATTGCAGCCAAGCAGTGCCAAGCTAAGGTGCATTGAAGAATTGAAGACACCGACTAGAAGAATCATCAAAATTCGCATAGAAATGCCAGAGATGGAGTACATTTATGCATATAACTTCGTACATAAGAATAAATAATTACTTAATGTATTATATACTAAAACCTTCCTGAAAGTACAAGTAAGTAACACGTTAATGAAAGAAACATTAAAATTGGTTGATTAGTTTTTGAGAAAATGGCGGACATACACATACATACAGATCGAATACAGAACCCTTTTTTGAAGTCCGTTAAATACTGTAACTGTTTTAAGTATTCAGCTAGGATTGTAAGAGTAATACAGAATAACAATGCTTTACTTTTAATAAGCGGGGGGGGGGGGGGTTAGTTGAAAGTAGAAGAAATAAATATTATTTCTAGATAATACACATACAGAGTGGTTGGTTATACTTGAGGCTAATTATTTGCAACAAAGACCCGGATAAGAGTAGGCCCATTCATCAATTATAAAAAAAGATAAACGTTAAATATACTGTTCATCGTTGTATTTAGACCATAAAAGCGGCCTTACAAGAAATAATCAGCAATGAGATGAGTAATCAGATTTTGAGTATTTTAATAATACGAATTTGATTATTACGATTTTTAATGATAATCGGTTTGATTATATTTGTTTCAGGTACTTATTTACAGGTTGTATAGCAGTGTTCATTATCTTGGAGAATTTACATTCCATCGCCACTTAATCAGTTATCCACTGTCAGTGAAATGATTCTTTTTTGTAAAAGGTAAGCCGGAGTAGATATATCTTTAATATGATTATATTATTTGTCTATAGAATACTGACTGTGCCATTTTTCAAAGGGAAGCCGGTAGGAATCGAGTTATATGGAACCTTCGCCACTACTAAGTTGATTTTTGAGTGACCATTTGTAACGAAAAGGTACTAATAAGTTTTTGCTTGCAATGGAATTTGAACTTTGTTAAGTATGACAATCGGTTTTTTGTTCCATGACTTGATTCAAATATGGTAACATTATGCATACGTAGGCTAATGACATGATATCGTATGGTAATGAACATTAATTTGAGTGTCACATAAACTATGTAAGACCTTCACCACAATAGAGTTTCAGTTAGCTTTCCTTCGTTAGCAAAATTGCTCTTATACATGCGGGAAGTTTCTCGCCTCCAATCAGCGATTGCCGAATATAAAAAGTTGACTCGTGTAACAGTATGTACGACACTTGCGGCCTAAACGCCACGTCTTGAAAGAATGCGATCGTAACGTTCATGGAACAGTTTTTGTTCGGTGAACCCGAATGCGTGGTCACGCCGATAGAAGGCGTCTACCGGTTTTCTGAACAAAAAGTGACTTATGAATGCGACGCGGCGGCATCGGCTTTCATATGAATGAGGCGAGAATCGCCTTGCCTGTCAAAATTGGATATTAGTGTAAACAATTAATCGTATTTTATTGCCAATCTCAGGTTCGGGGAAATCGTCCGAATTATCTCTAATTACATTGGCGATTTTTGTTTTATTTCTCGCTTAGTTGTGATTTCTCGCCTACAAGGGACACAAGGACATTCTCGCTTACGACGATCGAAAATCTCTCCTCTGAAGAACGATGACGTGAGTTAAGAAAATGCTATTAAAATTGTGACATATAAACTTGCAAGATATTACAGCTGGTTCGATTAGAGTGTTAAAGCGTGCAGTTAAACATGGCTCCAAATGAACGTGGATGGCGGAAGGTGGCAAGGAGGGTCTTTGACCCGCCTATCTATTCTGTTAAAAAATCCTAGTGATAACGTAGGTGAAGTGAGCTGTCATTCCACAAGATGGTAGGGGTTGACACTATTGACTCACTTCAGCTAAGTTTTCTCGGCGAGATTTTTACAGAATAGACCCGCAGGACATAAGTTCTATATTTCGCCGTTAATTAAGCTCCTGTCGAAGATTGAATTACTGACCTTGGAAATATCGACGCCTGTAACTGCCTTGACGAGTTCGGGGATGCACTGCACGATGCTGAGGACCTCTCCGGTCAGCTTGGCGGCGCCCACCTCACCTCCGCCACACGACACCATAGTCACCTTGCGAGCTTGCGACAACGGAGCCGCTACTTCCGCAGCAACCTAAACCATGCCAAACGTGATTATAGAAACAGTTTTTATCTCTTTTACGTAGACATTTTTCAGGACGCAGGGGAAACATCTTCGAGATATTTTTTACTATTGTAATTTCTAAGAAAGCGGAAAGGAAAGGACTGTGTCCAAGTAGTGTAGGAGATAGGTTCCGCCGACTGATAGAATGCTCTTCGACAACCACAATCCAATCAACAACTAAGCAACACGGTAAAGTTTGTAAGAGCTAATCCTCCGTAAAATGATTGTTAATAAAATTACATAATAGTGCAACCAATACGATATAAGAAGAATAAAAATCAGCGTCATAATGTCGTTAGTTACCTTGGGTAAAGTCTCCAGCATCATATCGACCATCGCAGCCGATCCGTACTCTTTCCATGCCTCTGCCTTCTTGGCCATTTGTTCCGCATCAGCGACCGCCTTTGCCTTGATAGCATACGCTTCCGCCTACAGTACAAAGATTACAACATAATAAAGATTAACATGCCATAATCGCAAAGGCACTAGAGCAATTCAAATCAGTTAAGGTAACATTTAATTAATAACAAAAGGTAGTGATTTAAGGCGCCAGTTGTAGTTATTGTAGGCCTTTTTTAATTGAAAATTAAGATCAATGTTTATAAACAAGTTCGGCAGTAAACTGAGCAATAACTAAGTAGAAATAAGTCATAAAAATATTTAAGTGGGTAATTAAATAAATATTAAACATTACAATAGCTTAAAGGGCAGTTACTTGTGGGTAGTTAACAAATCGGAATAAGTCGATAAGAAATCTAATTTGGAAGTCGGGTTCGCCGGCCGCTATCGCACCGCTCACTTCGCTCGCTCGGCTCGCGCGAAGTTTGAACAGTTCTAACCTAACCCATTTGGTCGGGGTGCCTTGGCTTAGTTACTGCGACCAATTCGGCTCGCGCGCGGTTGGTCACAGTTCCAACCTTAATTAAATGAATTATTAACCTAACCCATTCCAACATTTTTACTGGCTGTTAATTTATTGAACTACTTCAATATTTTTTGTACTAACATTGTAGGATGTAATCTAAATAACAGTTGTAAAAATTATTACCCATAAAAATACAGTATGTTCATACTTCTTTCTAAGAAGATCCAGGAGAATAGAAACTCACTATTTGTTCCAGTACATTAATGAGAATTGTAATATGTTCATACAATCTTCAAGTGGTGTTTGTATCACTTCGAATTCATGGTTTAACATACAAATGTAGTACAACATAACAATGTAACATTATCAGAAGCAGAACATGTTTTTGTGTGAGAGTAATATATTGCAACAACGATGCGCAGCTTTCGTTTACCATGAATACAGGGGAAACATACAAGCAGGGAAACTGCTCTAACTGATACAGATTAATGTAGTAAATGGTATATCGTGAATACTCGCCTCTCCGCGCACTTTGACCGCCTCCGCCTCCGCTTCGGCTTCGAGCACAGTTTTTAGTTTATTAGCTTCAGCCAACTTCTCTAACTTGAACTTCTCAGCTTCTGCAGGCCTGTGAGATAACATAACGCTATAAGTCCTGTTACATTTACAGCTAAGTGGAATCTAGAGGCACATCTATAACTTAAATATTTTGGTTACTAATAGACCAGAAACGCTCGGCGTGTTCTTCTGAAAACCAGAAGTGCTCTCAGAAATGTTTTTCTCAACTAGTATTGACTTTTGAGAAAGGTATATAAAAAATCAACCTTAGTTTGTATCCGTAGTCCATCGGGGCTTTTGCTCGTAGTTAGTTTGTCAATAGATTATTTAAAAAATACTCAGTCTTCATAAATACCTACTAATTGGCACCATGGGACCATTGTTAGGTTCTATGTTGAGGAAAGAAAAACAGTATTTTGCCAGTTTCCCTTAAAAAATTGCAGTGAAATAATACCACAATAAACTAATAAAGAGGAAAACTGTATCCCTACGAAGAGAGGTTGAACGCCAAAATTAGTAATTAATTCATTATAGATCTATACATAGTACATAACAAATTCACTACTTGGAAAAGTCACTGAGAAAGCGCATATGGGCTCAAAAAATAATTTATGTTTGTGTATATTCATTACTAGCTTCTGCCCGCGACTTCGTCCGCGTGAAATTTCTTGTTCCCCCGACCCACCCCGTCGCATCGCATCGCCTGCCCGCGCTATTACTTCGTTTTTGCTTAGCGTTCTTTCTGACGTTTTTTCTTTTTGCACGGCTCCTAAAGGTCATAACGTGATGTTAATAGCCTATAGCCTTCCTCAAGAATTGGGCTATCAAATGCAAAAAGAATTTTTCAAGTTTTAGTTCCAGATATTAGCGCGTTCAACCAAACAAACAAACAAACTCTTCAGCTTTATAATATTAGTATAGATAAACCAAAAAAAAACAGCACGCCTGTATTCCCTTAATGGTAGGCAGAGGCTTATAGTACACCCACAAACGAAAGCTAACCGATGAAATCTAATGTTATTATTCAAAGCTGATCACATAGTAGAACCTTTGAAGGATATTTCTAAGTGATTATAAAGAGTTTTGCTTACCTGCGTATAGTGGCGTCTAATTCTCTTTCCTTACGCTGTACTTCCCATTTCTGTACGGCGATTTCTTGAGTGCGCTCCACAACCGAAATCTGCATCTGTTCTTCCTTGATGCGCTGCTTAGTTTTCGCTGCTTGGAGCTCGTATGCCATTTCAGCTTCAGCCTAAACATTTACACATGAATCAATCATAACATCACGCCTGTATTCCCCGAAGAGTAGGAAAGAGGAGTGCCTTTAGTACACCTACATACATGCCACCAGTTATCTTTAAGTCCCATGTAATAAGGTGCCAGCCTATTGCCATCAACCAGACACACATCCAGTCTCCGGGATGCTACTGAGATATACCAGATGGATAAACCCAATAACACTTTGCCATACCTGAGAATCGAACCCAGGAGCATGCTCAGCACTCAGCAGTAGTGCTTGCAACCACTATACCAACGAAGCAGTATATTAACCAGTATCATTTTATATGATCAGTGCAGTCGTACCTTCTTCGTTTGTACTTCAACGTCGTAAGCAGCTTTTTTCAGTTCGAAGTCTCTCTGAGCTTTCGCAATTTCGGTGTCGTTAAGGAACCTGGCGGCCATTTGTTGTTCCTCAGCCATCGCTTCCTTTATCTTGGCTTCTGCTTGCGCTTCTGCCTCACCAATACGAGCGTCTCGTTTCACCTCAGCGGTACGTGCCATTCCAAGCGCTTTGAGATAACCCTGCACATAAAACAAGAGAAATAAAACATATGTTTTCTTGTATGCTCCTTTTAAAGTTTAAACACACTAATAAAAGTGAACCAAAACACGTGCGCACACTCAAGTAGGTTAAATATCAGTCTTGTAAAGCTTGAACGAATCGCGATTTCAAGCGTTAAATTTCTAACAAAACAATGTGAATAATTTTATATTCTTTGCCATAATTGGGATTTTATTTTGCGTTTCTAGTTTAGGCCCTTAGGTATTATAAACCACTTTTATTTTAAATCTGTGTATTCATTTGATATTCTTCTGACAAACAGATTTAATGAAGAAATAATCCAGTTCATTTATAAAATTCAGATAATAATTATATTTCCGACAAATCGTTACAAAATTGCTCTCAGGTGCTGTTGATTCATTATTCGGGCTTAAATAAGTTATGCAACCAAGTAAACAATAATAAATTGAACTGTGATCGTATCTTTTTTAAATCGTTGGAATTGGCGAATGTAAGCTATGCTGGGACTATATAATTTTTAACCGAATGGTTATATAAGTCCGACCATTTCAATATTCAAGATAACACATTATTGAAGCAAGGAGGCGATATAATAACATAAATAGTATCAAACTAAAGCGAGTGATACGAGGGCGACACTGAAAGTTTTTAGAACTGGCCACATGTAAACGATATATTAAAAAAATAAGTTAAAATTTTGAAACTGGAACTCTTTGCCAATATTACTGTGAATGTATTGTATTCATTTGTCATTTGTTTACGATTTGGCGGCAAATTGAAAATTGTCCGTGTCATGTCACCATGAATATAACGAGAGAAAATTTTCGTATAGTGATTTTTTATGACTTTCGATGTCATTTAAGTCAACAAGAAAGTTATGATAGACTTCGATTGGCCTTTCACGATGAAGCCCCATCTCGTGCCACTGTTTACAATTGGTTTAATGAGTTTAAGCGTGATCGGTATGAGTCAAGTACACAAAATCCACCATGAACATTTAGCGGTCAGGAAGCTTTGTGCCCGGTGGATACCTCATAATTTGACAGAGGCGGTATTGTGAGGTGTTGATTGGTGTCGTGTAAATGGTTCAAAGATTTAACGGAGGTGACTCAAATGCTGTGCTCGACATACTTACGGGTGACGAAAGCTGGATTTATTGTTATGATCCTGAAACTAAGAGACAGTCTGCTGTCTGGGTGCTTCCTTCTAAGAACTTTCAGTGTCACCCTCGTGCGAAAGATTTGCCGGAAACTTTTAAGAAAAGCGAATAAATAGAACCCGAAGGCGTTTTAATGGAGCTGGAATTTTTTGTGCCATGATTAATTAATGATATTTTTCAATTTTAAATTATTCGGATACTATTCTAATCATGTTTCACAGCAATAATATTTTCTATTATTATTCACGCCATTTTTGTCACAGTAACGGGAAAGTTACTTGTTAATTTTATGTTTACCTTTAACAAGCAATTAAGAATGCGCAATCAGAAAGCGGTAACTTCGCAAATAGTTGCAAAATAGTTTGCTATTATGATTATTTTGAGGAATGATATGAAAGAGAAGGGTGTAAATGATAGCCTGACTTATTACTATTACATTATTATTTATTCGAATAATTTTTCAAATAAATTTTTTATTTAGTACTTATATAGCGAAATATTTGACTCGTGGCTAAGTAATAACAGCCGCATGGGTCGATTGATCAGGTTAAGCTAAGCTTGCCGCGGTTGGTCCGTGGATGGGTGACCATCTTTACATATCAAGACCTCTCCGTGTCTCGGAAAGCACGTTAAGCCGTTGGTCCCGACTGTTATTCGTGGATCTTTTAGTCGTTACGGGTCGTCAGAAACCTGAAAGTCTGACAACCAGTCTTACCAAGGGGTATCGTATTACCTAGTAATTGGGTTGTGGAGGTCAGATAGGCAGTCGCTCTATGTAAAACACTGGTATTCAGCTGCATCCGGTTAGACTGGAAGCCGACCCCAACATAGTTGGGAAAAGGCTAGGCAGATGATGATGATTGCGAAATATTTGGCGGCAATTTGAAACGTTATTAACTTTGATTACACCCTAATAACTCGACCGGTCTTATTTTTTACATTATGAACTTTACATATCGTCTGCATTCAGGGATAAGTACAGGGTGTAAACTAATGATACAGTCTTAGTTTTTATCAAAATCGCCCTCCTGAACTAGTGAGTATTTTTGATACTGTTTCTTATATTTTTGGGATTTGGCCATCCACGAACAATTAAAAAATCGGCCTGTATACATATTACACACAATTTTCGCCAGTTATGTTGAAGGCCCAGTAACAAGGGCGAGCCTATTGAAATAACAAAGCTTCACCATAACATTAAAATCTAAATAAAAGCATATACACTGATTTAATCATATGCCTATAATTCTAAATTACAAAACCATTTGATAAAAGTGCAAACACCCTGTTCAGGTCAAATTCTTTCTCTATCACTCAGTAAAGGGATTTTTTTATTTTGAAATTTTTCAGTAACACACTCCTTTTTTATCTAGAAGATTTCCACTTCACCTCTCCAACAATTAAAAACGTCGACGATTGCTCAATAACAATTTTAATTGTTATTGAACAATCGTCGACGAAAAGGTTACAAAAATAAATTTAATTATCAAATGAAAAGCATCTTTAAGGTGAATTTATAACGGGT
Source organism: Luperina nickerlii (assembly GCA_963855955.1). Classification (NCBI taxonomy): domain Eukaryota; kingdom Metazoa; phylum Arthropoda; class Insecta; order Lepidoptera; family Noctuidae; genus Luperina; species Luperina nickerlii. The sequence goes on from OY979662.1 coordinate 14,542,308, forward strand.
TACGAATTCAAAATTAATTCGAAATACAAGTTGGTATCCATAGGTATGTTTTGCTGACCCATTTGTTTACATTTTCATCAAATGCTTTTGGAACTGAGCAGGTAGATACAGTCACCTAAGATTATAATATAGTTAAAATTTGCTAATACTTCATAAAGTTTATGCATGAACATAAGATATGGCCAAAGTAAATGGCCTACAGTTTACATCAAGCCCACAAAAGCCCATGTAATGTATTAATTGTTCACGTTTCCACTTTACCACTTTACGGTGAGGTACACCTGAATGATGGTGCATAAAATATCCTGCTCTGAAACTGGATTTGACACCATGAATGGCATCAACATAAGTACATGTTTGAGAATCAAATCTCATGATATATGACATTCAAATATTCAATTTCTGAAAAGTTAAGGCTGCCTTTCCACCAAAGACGAGCGAGGATGCGTAGCGAGGGATTTGTATGAAACCAACCAATGACATCGCTTCATTTTTATAGCTTAAACTAAGTTGGCGTTGGTATTGGTTAGTTTTACACACATCCTTCGCTACGCATTCTCGCTCATCTTTGGTAGAAAAGCAGCCTAATACATAAATATTTCCTGACTATCAAACTCCGTCAAATTATTTGATTGTCAGTTCTTATTTCAGGCAGCCAATCACATGAGTTTGATATTCTATAGCCAAATTTTTACGTTGAAATCTATAAATATTAATTATAAATGTTTGTGAACTTTGATGTTTGTTAATCAATCACGCCTCACGGCTGAACGGATTTGGATGAAAGGAGGCGTATTCTGAAGTATATGTATTTAGCAACAATTTGGTTAATTTCAAGTATTAAATAATGACGAACAATAATTATCTTTCTTAAATTCTTTTCAAATACAGTTAACGCGTACCTAGTACAAAACCTGGGTCGTGATTTAGGACAGCGCATTGTCTCTAGTGGATTACTTTTTTAACGATATCTATAAATGTATAATTTCACTGGTTTCCAAATATTATTAAGTCTGTATAAAAGTAACCAACGATGTCGATTAAAGGGTTAACATTTCATATCTTCCTAATTAATTGCATTGCAAATCTTTTGTAAAATTAAAAGCCAGAGGGATTATTTTCAAAAAAATATCTCTTTGTGACTGTGATGTCCCTCCCTGACACGATGTTTTTAATTATTTTTTATCTAAATCGATGGAACCATTTGTGAAAGCAGTTTTTTATCTATTTTGCATCAGCAACTCAGTCTATCGCATTCTCTTAACGGATACTAAATATTTTTATGCTAGTCGTGCTGGGATAAGGTTCAGACTGTGCTATAAATGCAGAGTATGGTGATTTTATCACCATACAGGCACACCTAACGCCTTCACATTGTTATCAGTTCTATTTTAGTTACTGTTAAGCACTAAAAGCAAACACTATTTTTTATCTTTTTTCCTCGTACGCCTAAAAGTGTGATTTGCATGTGGCTACCAACTTTGTAAGCGTTATTCAATACTTTATTTATTTGGCAGTTTGGTAACTGCCAAATAAATAAAGTTTACCACCAAGGAGATTTAGTTATGAATATACTGGTGTATATTCATAACTAAATCTCCTTGGTGGCATTCTTATGCCCCTTTATTTAACATTGACGAACTACAATAATTTTTCACGCGTCGATAAGGTAATGTTTCTTTTACTTTATACAGCTGATATGCAAGCTATTTCTGAATTTAAAATAAAATCTTTGATAAGTTACCTCTTTGATTGCCATGTTCCGAAGGAAAGGAGCGTTCTATTTATAAATTACACGATAGATATGAGTTCTCATAGTAATTTAATCGGTCGCTAAAGACGACAGTTATGAATTGCCGGCCGCTGCTGGCATGTATTTGACCAGTACAGCATTTTCGAATTATCTCGAAGAAGGTTGTCAAAATAATGCTCGAATTACCAAGCACTTTTGAGACCAGATCGTTTTGTCGATCGACATGTCACGGAAACCAATATAGTGCAAATCTGGGCATCTGGGATACACTCTCGTTCACACCGCTCAGTTCGATAGAAGGGCGCATATTTCCATAGCTTAGCTTTGCTGCCACGGCAGCGCAGATCCTCACAGCACTACGAGATAGTCTTCATGCCCTTTTCTATTATCTCACGTCGACCATCGCATCATTAAAGTTGAAAAGAGAGAGTTTGCATAGTAATGTTCTATATTAATCTTATGGGATTATAACGAATGACCCTAACCATTCGTAATAAAATTAAACAACAGGTAAGCTTTGTCAAGAAGCAAGGCAAACACCACAGATGTTACAGCATAACGTATTAACATTGATTTTGACGTTATGCGCATCTAGAGCTAACGACATTAATCAAAAATACATAATACTGAAATAAGCATGAATATGGAATATCAAAATGCAGAGTTATCGAACCCAACTGATGCATTTCGTACCGGAGTTACTGTATAAAACTAATGTTTAGAATTCTCGTCAATTAAATTTACTTCGCTTTATTCACAAACCGAATTAACGCAGATCAATTTCGAGTAGATACTGCATGTATTTGTTACAGTACAGAGGCGCGCGTCTACACAGCGAACAATCGTCAAAAAGTGTTTTTTTTTTTTATTGAGAAAATCGTGACCACAGCGCTTCTTTGGTAGCTATGTTCTAACAAGCACCGCCCTTTGGAATCACTATAACTAGTTGGCAAAGTAATGATTGGCTCAAGCTCAGCCAATTAGCCGTTGATTGAGTACGAATGCTTGCGGTGGGGACGCACCTTTGTTTGAATCAATATTTAATGGTCCATCCACGAAATAAACCCATTATGGACAATTTTATTACCTAATTATGAGAAAACTAAAGATAATTGAAACATAAACGTATAGTTTTGCGGCGCAAAGAACCCCTAATGCCAATTATAGCATCACTTTGAGCTCGAAAATATTTTTAAAAATATCATTTTGGTTTTATTAAGGGGCCGGCGTAGCATGCGTAGTTCATACAAACGTAATAGGTACCAAAATAATTTGGAAAATCAAACATATTCTTAAAGTAGTGTGTATTTTGGATTACAGAATATTTAGGTTCCCAAATATATATTTTGAAAGGACACTGATATAAAGACGATTTATGAGGAATTTCAAATTTCTATAGGAAATATATTTTTCTCGTATATCTTATGGGTATTAGACGCTAAAAAAATCCTAAGCTTTGGTGCCCAAGTAGTCAAAGTCAAATAATTTATTTAATAGGCACATAAAAGGCACTTTTGAACGTCAAAAGCAGAATAGTCATCAATATAGGACATTAACTCTAAAATTACTAACAATAAGCAAAACTGTTAGTAACAAAGGTTCTCCTTGAAAAGTATTGCATTGGTATTAAGTATAGTATTATATATTTTATGGCTATTGGGCTTTTGGGCAGATACCCATAGTTCATTGCCCATTCTTGTTTAAATAACGTTTCTCTTTCTCACAAACAGTGAAGAGTCCAAAATGAGTCGATTTCGTGCAATGTCTGAATTCTGGTTCGTAGTTCTATGTAAAATCAGTTCGGCTTATCAAAAGCGATGTGCATGTGTAAAGTGTTTGTGAAAAATGTGCAGTATGGTCAGGTTCCAAAGAAATAAAAAATTACGGAACATGATTTTTCAATCCTTTGGAACTGGTCACATAAAATTGCTGCATTAATTAAAACGAACATTGCTAATTGGCCAGAATAGCGTGAAGCTGTTATAAATGTGCGCCGCAAAGAAGTCACGCGTTTAATTGCTTTAGAGCAAGAACAGATGGACAAGCCAATCAAAAGGTCACACAATCATCAAATTACTCACCCAATAGGTAGAGTATATTGTCTGATTCATTACATAAGACAAATTTTCGTTTATAAAGCCTATAATTTTAGTGGCATCTATGAAAATTCATAAAATGATGGCTTTAACAAAACATAAAACATTCAACGCCATTTGTAAACCTACATACCTTAGCTTCCTGTTGCCATGTCGAAAGAAAAAAATATTCTACTCAATGTTTCAATAAGTACAGACGCCAGCACATCAACCTACCCGAAACTGTCAAATTTTTCCAATCAATTTTGAACCTTATGCTTTAGCGATAAAGTTGGAAATCTATTAAAGAAATTTGACAGATTGTAGTAGCTTGATGTGCTGGCGTCTGTACATACAACATACTTATCACAGCGTAAAATGATTTTGTGAATTAGTTTATCGTCAAGTGTTTTGTCTAGTAGTGATAAGTGACTGAAAGTGGAAATATTAATGAAAAAACCCAGAAGATTATCATCCTATGGTAGTTAGTCAATCATTAGAAAACTGGTTTTGATCAATGGAGCTATAAAAATTAAAATGGTTGTTAATTAAGTAAGTAGTTAAAGAAAAATGTTGAACAAGGAAAATATTACGTACCTCTTCATCTCTGATGTCTTTGAGTGTGTATGAAACGACTGTTATTCCCATGTTAATGAGATCACTTGAAGCTACCTCGAACACCTGGAATAGTATTACATTACTTAAAAAAACAATAAATGTACTTTGTCTTATAAGTTATATTTAAATACAGTAATGGTACCTATAGTAAATTATTATTATTTTAATAAAACTGCACACCAACCTTCTTAGAGAAGATCTTTCTGTCCTTGTATATCTCTTCAACTGTCATGGAGCCCATGATAGCACGCTGATGACCTTCAAGGGTCACAAGGGCTATATGTTGTATCTCCTGCTCACTCTTGCTCAAAAATTGCTCGCACGCAGAGAGCAGCATCTCAGCGTTTTGACCTTGAATCTTGACCTGTAATTAGATGAAAGTATGTGGTAAGAGGGAGGACAGGCAGAGGACAGAGGGTGTTGCGGCGCAGCCTGAGAGAGGTGTATGTCCAGCAGTGAACTGCGATACGCTGAGTTGATTGATGTGGTAAGACAGTGTAACAACAACTTAATAAACTGCCTATTCCAGCGAGTGAACCTATGACCCCCAATCAGCCAACTAGCTGCTGCTAGACCATCGTGGCAGTGGGTGACCTTAGCAATTACCAGTTTTTTTTAATGTTTTTTCATATTGATATGTGACGATATAATTACCTGTGCTATACCCGTCACGGATATTGGTACACCCTGGCTGGTATAAACAGTTGGTGACTCGACCTGTAGAGTCATGGTGTTCAGGGAAATACGCTGTACACTTTGGATCGCCGGCCAAACGAACGCGCGCCCGCCCGGCACCAGTAGTGGCTTTGAGTAACAGCATCCTGAATAGAACAATTGTACCCTTGAAAAGGTAATACTTACTTATATTAATAAGGCCGCGCCATTGACTTATATGTATATTATTTAAAATCATAGGGCCGCGCAAGCAAAAGGAATTTCGCTATGCTGAATATTGAGTAAAGCAAAAGAAAAATGAGTAAGTACACAGGATTATAAAAAAAAATCGTGTTTATCATCAAATTCGTCACAATAAATACAAAATACTCATTATCGTAAATATTATCATAAATGTTATCATTGCAAGTCTTCTTTTGCATGAACACTTGAGCATGATCTTGATAAACATTCATCTTGTTTTTGGCATTTTCGTAGATAAAAGATAAAGATTTCGCGTTGCTATAAATTCGTTACATAAATGACATTCCATATAAAGACTGCCAAAGAGAAATAAAGAGGGCAATATTTATAGGAAATTGGGTTGATTACATCATAATAGGTCGGCGCTATGGTGATGTAATCAACCCAATTTCTGTGCTATTAGCACCGTACGCAAAATAGGGTGGATTTGCGGACACCGGCCCTTTATACTATACATTATCATCACAGGAATTAATAGTTAAATAATACATTTATTCAGTGCAAACAAGACAGCACAACACACAAAAGCACAATTAGGTAAATGATAACAACATGAACATAAATATATAAAAACAAGGTGCCAATATACAAAAAGAAAAACATACCTACTTAAAGAAATAATAATAAAATAATAGGGAAAGTTTTAATTGCCATTTAACCGCAATTCATTTTGAACAGACCAACGTAATATTATTCTTTGCCCTGGGGTTGAACCAAGAGCTTAGCCTGAGTTGCGGTTTGTGTAACATGTTTCAGCAAGATGTGTTTATGTTGCGGAAAACATATTGCTGGCAAAATAGAATGTTTAAAGTGTTGCTATCAACATACTATGTATGTTCCGTACGCATGGTAAATGAAAGACGCACAGCAGTGTTGTTGCAGACGCGTGTTACCAAAGTTGTGAGATTGTTATTCAACATTGTTTCCAATGAATACAGGTTGACAATTAACTAATGAAGTTGTTGTATAGTAATTTACAAAGCAATTTTATGCCTAGCCCTGATCACAATGGCTTTCCAAGGTCTGTGTCAAGTGCCTAGTCATAGTCACTTACACACTAATGAACAATCAATGCCCACTATGCATCGATCACTAATATCTTCTTTATTAGTGATCGGTGCCACTATGTATTTTTTACCTTTAACTATTCAATATAAGAATTTTTGTAAAAACCGTATGCTCCCAGTTTGTTCCTAACTTTAAACGGAACGGACTTTTAACGGTATGGATTTACGAATAAAAAAAACATCCTTTTACCGACCACCTTCCTGTAACACCACCAGAGACTTTTTACCGTCTGCCCACCAACTACCCATCTAATAGACCAATTCAACCAAGCTCGTGCGGTTTATGGTCATACCAATGACCATCTTCCTGCTCTATCATCAAATTATGTTCACCATCTCTAAGATAACTACGCATCGAGACCAATTGAATGAGTCCAAACACGATTCTGCTGTAAGTTGAGGAGGAGGAGTTGGTTAGGCTGGCTGCAGACTGTCCTGGCTGCAGCATCAGGTCAAGATAACCACACTTTTGTCTACAAACTAACCATCTACAACCCAGCGAGTCTTAAACTACATAGTCTACGATTCGTAAGGCCGAGATCCTGTGAACACCAATTGCTTCATCATCAGAAGTTAAAAGAATAGACGATTCTTTCTGCCATATGCATTGCTTATGACGACTCAGGAACATACCAATAGGACAACCAACATACTGTAGTAAAGTAAATTTATCTTATTGCAAATAATCTTTTTTTACAACAGTATCTAATACTGTATCAAATCCTCAGGAATTCAAGCAATCTATTAATTTACTAAAGTGAATGTCTCTAATGGATTTAGATTTGACATTGAACAACACTCAATTTAATAGACTAGTATTATTATTAGACAGAATTAGCTTAGTTTAGCTGGATCTATACATAGTTTAAAAAAGTCGCTTTTCATGTGTCTGTGGTGGTTAAGCAGTTATTTGAGGAGGCCTGTGTTCGAGCAGTGGGAACATTATAGGCTGATTATGAACTAAAAAGGAACTTTGATGCAGTCAAAACATTGATATATTTGCGCTAAATCTAAATGATGATGGAATCAACTAGATTTAACGCAGATATCTCAATGTTTAGACTCACTATCATTGGAGTTGTGTGAAGCCTGTTGCAGTTAGCATATTACATGGTTGTTGATATTGGTTACAGAAGTAGAACAAAAGCAATCTTATTAGAAATCTTGAGCAGTGCAAAACAATTTCATGTAGCAAGTTACTAGAATTTGCTTTTTTACCATTAAAAGAGTAGTTATTAAAAATTAGGTCATGGTTGGTCACTAAGTTATTTTAAAACAAATATATGACTGTAAACGTAGACAGTCTAGCTACGAACTTGCTAATGGGCTAGTCTTTTTACCGTGACATTGATTATTTTTCTGTAGCTTGTATGTATGGGTGCGTCTCATCTATACTTAATATTATAAAGCTGAAGAGTTTGTTTGTTTGTTTTTTTTGTTTGTTTGTTTGAACGCGCTAATTCCAGGAACTACTGGTTCGAATTGAAAAAATATTTTTGTGTTGGATAGTCCATTTATCGAGGAAGGCTATAGGCTATATAACATCACGCTACGACCAATAGGAGCGGAGCATCAATGAAAAATGATGCAAAAACGGGAAAAAAATATTCCTTTTGAGAGCTTTCGTTGCGTACGCTGCGTAAACGGTTAAAGTTACGCAAAAATCATGTATGACGGAATTGTTTCCCTTTAAAAGTTCTAAAAAAAAGTCCGCGACAGCATATGTCTATCTTTTAATGTGTACTCACTATAACCTTTTTTATGGTAATCAAATTTCTTCTAAACTAATGCATTATTTGCGAAGGTTTTTTTTTTTATAAACATGATATTAATCCTTATCAAAATAAATAACATATAAAGTTATTTGGTATATTTTCTTGCCTCAGAAAGCATGTTAAGCCATTGGTCCCAGCTGTCATTTGTGGATCTTTGACAGTTGTTACGGGTAGTTAGAAGCCCAAAAGTCTGACATCCAGTCTTACCAAGGGGTATTGTATTACCCAGTAACTGGTTTGTGGAGCTCAGATAGGCAGACGCTCCATGTAAAATACTGGTATTCAGCTGCATCCAGTACTGGAAGCCGACCCCAACATAGTTGGGAAAAGGCTAGGCAGATGATGATAGTATATTTTCATTTCAATAACATGAGATATACCAAATGTTGATATAATTTCTTTACATATAACATTTTGCTCTAAAACTTATTTCGTATGACGTTATTGGATATAACATATCGAAAATCATTAGATCTATTGTTTCAAATATATATTGATACCGTCATTATGGTTAACAACCTGACTCAGAGCAATCCGACTCGGATAGGTTAGGTTAGGTCTTCTTGGCTTAGAGGTTTAAAATCAGCAAAGCCAATGTATCATTGTACAATTCCAATTGCCAAACTGACTCTTGGTGCCACAATAGCACAATCTCGGGCTAACTGCTCTAGATTGTGCTATTGTGGCACCAAGAGGTCAAACTGGACCTGCTTGATCATTACCAAACCACTGTTGTGACTAGATCTAAAGATTTTCCTATATTTAACCCTGTAATTAATAACATATTTAATCCCAATCCTATTAAAAATGTACTGCTGAAAAAAAAATAAGCCTGTTATCTAAAGAGATCTTTACTTTAGTTCTTATGTAGTTTCCTATTATACTTTTCTTTTAGCTCAAATTTATTTTTAACCTGAGGGGCAATTCTACTAATTTTAAAAACGTTCACAGTCTGATCTCAGTCTCAATCTGTCAAAAAATACTTCAAATTTCCCTACATTTTGACAAGTTTTTGACATTTCTTTGTCGCTGAGATGAGACTGCGACTAGATTTTGAACGTTTTAAATTACGAGAATTGGCCTTCTGGTCCACTTGCATTTCGTAGATGGCCTCACAGATAAAGAGACAGAGAAATCGACTATGACACCCCTGATCCAGGGTTTGTCATGTAAAACCATACTTATTCTATTTTACTGCATTATTTTCATACACAACAGATAGAAGTAGCTGATTGTTTTTTTTTCAGGTATGTAATTTTTTCAATGCAGTATAATACCAATACATCGGAAGATTTTACAAAAGTTATGTGCAGACACAAGTAGATCACAAGAAACCTAAGACAACGTTCTGACTGAAAAATTATGGATCCATTGTATTTTTTTACACTTTGTATAAATTAAACTTTAAATGGCGTTGACAAAGTATTTATTCTATGCAGTAATTAATTTATTATTGTCATTAAATTTATTTATTACATTATTATTTTCATAGACTTGTCCCATCCATAGGGTTTTATACATTTGCCTCTAACAATGATTGAATGGAGCTGTCATGCATACCTAGTGCGCAAGTACATAGATATGTACAATAATTACAATTCGCGCTAGCCAAACACATTAAATTGGTACAATGATGTCATCGTAACCTCCCTGCAGTAGGAACATACTAAGCAATAAAGAATAAACCTGAAACCAAATTATTGAAAGTAGCATTATGATATTGTATTGAATTATGTACAACACCGAAAACAACAAAAAAGGGATTGTGTAAATAGTATACTCACCGGAGACGACAAGCGCCTCATTAGGCCCGCATGTTACAAAACCCCAAGTCATGATAATTTCCTTGAAAGAAAACTAACTTTGAACAAAATAAACTCAGTAAATCAAACTAAATACATAAAATATTGATTACTACGTATGTCAAAACACAAATCGGCTTCTTGGAAATGGATGAGCGACAGGGCGACAAACCACCCACGGTCTTAGATAAAGAATTAAAGAGTAAGGTAATCATAACCGGCCAGTATAGGTAGGTTTCTGCTTTTGGAGATACACTACTCAATTTAATAGATTTTTAATTTAGTCGTATAGTAATATCAAACAATAGGTTTACTTATTGATAGATGGCGCTGTTCTAAAACTGGTAATGGTTAGTCTAAACATATTATGATCCATTTACCTACTTAGATTTTCTTAAAATATCAACTATTTATTTTACAAATAAAAATATTTAAGGAGTTGAGACACCTTTTAAATTAATTGTGATAACACACAACGTTTATTTAAATGGATAAAATCATCCAATAACGCAACACTAATTTTTAAAACTGTTTTAAATTTAAGTGGAAAAAGGAACGCAACTCGTGTCTTCGGGGAAAAAAAAAAAAAAATCGTTCACAAAGTAGGTACTTTACTTTTTGACAGGACTGTTTTCAATTTCGTAATCGTTGTTCAAAAAATTGTTCCCTTGTCCGTTTTTCTCTTTACGAGTGGATGCGTTTCGATTAATTTGTGGATTTTTCTTGACGACTTGGCTTGTATGGACATTGACGATTCTGCTTCTAAACACTGACCTGGAAAAGTATTGGATATGATTGACCCTTGCACGAATATGTTGTGTTTAAACATGAACGCGAGCAAGTGTTGTGTGCTGAAAACACTCGTAAGTATAACCTGGTTCATTAAAGAAAGGAATCTTAAATGGCGGCGCTTATCATGTTCTCTCGCTCGCACACTAGTGCCGTCTATACTCACTCTCGCGCGTACCGTAAGCAGAAAAAAAATTTGTCTTGATTTGCTTCCACGCTGTTTTGACGCGCTCAGTGATCCTTATTACGAATAATTCCTTGTTATAGTTTTCTGTTATTTTTCCATTGTTACCTGTGTGTTATTCTTGTTGAGTTTTATTTTATTGTTAAGTTTTGTTGTTTGGACGTGTGTGTTATTGTTGCTGAGTTTTGTTTTATTGTTAAGTTTCGTTGTTTGGACGTGTAGACTGTGCGGAGACAGTTATCATGTCCCCTTGAAAGCGAGGAAAGATGATACACGCCAAATAGTGTATAATGTCTTGTATAATATCTTTCACGCGGGCGAAGCCGCTGGCAGAAGCTAGTTTGATATTAATACGACCCGGTCTTGTTTTTATTATTCATAATTTGAAAAAAAAAACTGACTTGAAATTTTTTATGCTAACTATACTATCTGTCAACGCAAGTACAAGCCGCCATTTAAGATTCCTTTCTTTAATGCATCGGCTTATACAAATAATTATACTGTTAATTAATGTGTGTTTGTACAAGTAATAATGGTTCTTCTTTGTAGGTACGAACCGACTGTTTGCTCTAATGAGAATTCAATTCATAAACACACTGATTTAACTACATTATCAATCGAATATTAACATAGAAGAAAGCTTATAGTACCTTGAGGAATTAATATATTCTTTGGTCTATTTACAGGTTCAAATACTACTTTGCTTAAGTTCCCTGATGTCTGTCTCTAAGAATGGATGAATCTGCCACTCACATTTTGATCCAAAGTTCAACACTGCAAGCAATAGACTTAGCAAAAATGCAGTTCCATCATTGTTTTTATCAGGTACCTATGATAATCAATTTATGTAATATGAAACTGTTTCTAGATATACTATTAATAGCAGGGGTAGACACCTGCTTATGGATTAAATCTTAAATTGCTTTTAAAACATTACTCTTCTCACAGGCCCTTAGTTGTTTATGTCTGCCTAGTGCATATCAGCTGGACCCTCACATAGTCATATTCACAAACTGTAACCATTAAGACCTACCAGGATTCAGACTGGCTAAAGTAGATTCATCTTTTATGGGGTAATGTTATAATAAAATACCTACCCACATTCTTCAACTGAATGAGACAAAATTCAAGTATTGTATAAAATGCACACTATGCAGTTAGGCATATTATAAGTTAGGGGATTACATCGCTGATAAAAATGCCTGGCTCAATGCTGGTCCTGCTCCACAACCACAACTAATAAAACTAACGCTCACAACCAGCTAATTGATTAACACTTGAAAATACTGTTGGAGCTGCTGGAGATTGTAAGATTATCTTTGCGTTGTATAAACTCAATTTCCTTTGTATTGTATAATTGCATAACACAGATGTGAGTTCTATGTACCCTATAGCTATCACTTACCAGATAATAATACATATGTCTTTCATTGACTTGAATGTGCCCTGGTGGCTGATAGTATGTCATGCTTACTCAAATGTCTCGCTGACGTGGCGTGTGTGTTGGATCATTTAGCTCCCTTCAAAATGGTTGAGCTAAATGGTGCTGATCTATGCGTCATGTTCATGAATGGGCGCCGTCAATTGGGGCTGGTCATCACTTAGCTGCCTCGGCTTATTTTTAATTATTTTATTTTTGGATTGTTGTTTTGTTAAGTACTATTTTTGTACTCTAGACGCTTTTAACACATACATCTTTTTTATTTTTTTAAATATTTCTCACATTATATAATTTTAAATTCAAAAGTAATGATGTACTTAACTAATATTTTTGTAAAATATGATTTAAAAAGTGTCCATGAAGTTTTTGCCCGTTCTTCTACTACAACAACTAGCTTCATATTTTCTGACTCACCGACTTCTTGCCAATTCAAAAGTGCCTGGTAATGGTTTCATTGAAATAAATGCTTTGAGTTTGCTACTTCTATAAAATTTTTGATAGACATGTTGGATAGTGTGGAGATTATGGCACTATTTACTAACTTTATATATTGTAGCAAATAGCAGGTGATCATCACTTGTAACAACCATGACATATTTGATAAAATATACTTATTTCTATTTCAGGTATCCACTCATCTTTGCCTTTACAAGATGTAACAAGGGAAACTATATCTTCGGGTCAGGGATGCGAAACAGCTGGTTCCAACCAGCTGTTCCATCTCCATATAAGCCTGCTCCATCAATATTTGAGCAACCTGCCCCATCAACATCTAAAGGTACCTATTAGAATTATTTTGTTGTTGCGTAAAGCAAACTGACTAGATTATTTTTTGAAATCGGAAAATGAAACAAAATTTGCAATACTTAGATGGTTATTTTTCGCTATTTCAGTCTCTTTTCCATAATAAAAATAGTTGAAACACTGATATACTTATTACACACACCACTATATTTCTACTATTTTATTTTACTAAGTATACTCTTCTTCCTGCCCTTGCCCCTTGTTACTTGGTCGGCGCAAAATATTTTTCTCTTCCACTCTTTCCTGTTAACTGTCTCACTATCATTCATTCTATTACCATCACTACTATTTAGTTTTACTATTTCTTTTTTATTTCCACTATTTTATTTTACTAAGTATACTCTTCTTCCTGCCCTTGCCCCTTGTTACTCGGTTGGCGAAATTATTTTTCTCTTTCACTCTTTCCTGTTAACTGTCTCACTATCATTCACTTTATTACCATCACTACTATTTAGTTTTACTATACTAATCAATTATTTATACTAGAATTAAGTCTTAATTTGTTTTTGCAGGTAAACAAGATGTCAAGAGGATGATTTTCGGAAGTTTTGATTCAGACACAATTATGCTGAAGAATAAGATAAAAAAAGCACTCAGCAAATTTTAATCAGCAGCAAATATATTCACAATGCTACAATTCCGAGAGGCAGGAAAACATAAGGTTGCAGATTCACGAAGGATGAAAAATTATCTCCTAAGCGTTAGTAGGGACCTAGAGCCTACAGGTGGCTAAGAAAATTTTTTGTACTGTCTTCCCCACTAACACTTACCAGGATGATATCACGGGCTTCATTGCACCCACGAATCAGCGAAAACTTTTAAACCAATTAAAAAAAAAAGGGAAGAAAATGAAAACGGCAGAAAAGTTATGTGAGTGGTTTTGTTAATAATGGCACTAGAATATCTGATAAAAATGCAGACCACGCCCTGGTGATTATGCTGAGAGGTGTCAAAAGAATTACAAGCAACCAATTTTGTACACATTTTGTGCAAGCACCACACCAGCTTTGGAATTGGCTTCGCAAATAAAGCTTCTAATAAGAAGATTGCATGCAATTGGGCTAAAAGTTATAGCAACTGTATGTGACCAGGGTGCTACAAATGTAAGTGCAAACAATTGGCTTATCAGAAACACTAGAAGGATACCTCAGAAAAGAAAAAGTGCAGAGAAATAAAATATTTGAGTTAGACGGAGAAGAAGCAATTCCTCTATCTATATGATCCTCCTCATCTTATTAAGAGCGCTATTACAAAATCGAAGTGCTCAGTTTTAGGTAAATGCGACGGCGCGCGGCTGTGTATGCGCACGTGTGCGTCTAATGAGGTACTCTACACACAGATGCAACTGTTATGCGTTGGATGCCAGGAACAAACTTTGCTACATTGTTTTCGAAATAAATGAAATTACTGTTATTATAATATAGTTCATGAAATATTATTTGTACCAATGAATGTTACCTGGAACAGCAGTTTATCTATAGAGTTACTATAGGGTCATAAAAATTTACTTGATTTTTTTGTTTATACCACTAATGTGGCAAACTTGCATGCGGCCCGCTTGATGGTGTGTATTTACCGCAACCTATAGACGCTTGCAATGCCAGAAGCATATTTGCGCATTGCCAGTTTCTAAAGGAATCGCACTGATACTTTTTGTATGTAATTTATTCAGCAGGTAGGTAGACATATAAGTACTTATTTATAGAAATAAATGCAATGTGATGTTGTTTCTACAGTTTGGATAAAAAAGTAAAAAGAAAGTAAAAAAAAACAAATCAAAAGTTATTTTATTCAAATTAGGCTAAGAATCTGCACTTTCGAACGTCAAAATTACATAAGACAGTCCCCAAAAACGCCCGACCTTCACCATTTCCTAGTTATTTCGCTGGGAAGAAAAATTGGCCCAACAAACTCCCCAGCAGCACAGGTATCTGTTCAGTTCAAGTGCGAGTCGGACTCGCACACAAAGGGTTTCGCACCACCGTAATAATATGCGCTGAAAAAATCACTTCGGCAATAGAAAATACACAGAAAACTATCTACCTATAACGGTTCATGACACTGACAGACAGACGGACAGCGGAGGCTTAGTAAAAGGGTCCCGTTGGCACCCTTTAGGTACGGAACAAAAAAAAACAGTATAATAATAATAATTGTAATTGTATTTTTTTTTTATATTTTTAAATAATTGTAAAAATGATTCTCTGAAATGGCATAGACCGTGGTTTCCTCGAATCTATGATTTCAAGAAGCACGTACAAATAATTATCTTTGAAAACTTTTATTACTTTTAGTTGGTATTGAGTACCAGTCCACACTGCAGCTACTTATGTCTGAAAATAATTAATTGAATTTAAAAAAAAATCTGAAAAAGAATAAAACAACTATACAGGGTCCCATTAAAATAGAAACTTAGACAAATAACACAGCGCTTAGTAGGTACGTCTAACTAAAGATATCCAAGCAAAAAAACTGATTAAAGTGATTTTATTATGACCTAAAATAATAAATTACTTTCGAAGTTTAGACCAAATTAAGTCGGAAGACAATTTAATTTGGTCGGGTTATATGCGGAGTATGGAAAAGTAATGAAAGCTAATTTCTCTTAAAATACAACACTTAGGAATCTGAATTTTTGGTCGCTATAATTTCTTTAGAAGTAGTAATTTTTGTATAAATTTGGGAAGAAATCACAGTTTTTAATAGGGAAATCTTGAAATTAAAATTTGGCACCGGGACTACAGCCACCCCAACATTTTTTTCATTGGCATAATATATCTCGTAAACTACTGGAATAGGTACTAATTTTGGGTACTCATTTTCTATGTAGGTTTGAGGAAAGCGACAAGCTTCTCTAACTTGGAATCAACATTCAAAGTCGTGGTCCTCCCGAAGGGAGCGTGACTACCGCCGGACCACCATCAAAGTCGATTTTCTCGAAAACTACTAAGGTACCAATTTTGTTGTTGGAGTACTAATTAGTACCAATTGAGTACTAATTACTAGTACTTACTAAAAGCGGTTCAATAAGAGCCACATTACGAGCAAGTGTGTTGAAAAAAGCTCTTATGTTATCGCTATTATTTATCTTTATAAAGGTGCGCAAGTTTATTAATGTATGTACCTTTTATAAAGGTACATACATTAATAAACTTGCGCACCTTTCATCCAAGTCTGTAAATGCGATAATCGTCATTTGGATGACAGTGGATAGCCTCGGTCACGAGGCTAAAAAGAGTGCTCATGGTCTTTTTAAAGAAATTTCGGAACGGCTGGTTGAAATTTCCCGTGACCCAAGGGCTGGCTTTTACCTTGGCCAGAGGCTAAGCATTGCCATACAACGTGATAATGCCGTCAGTCTCTTGGGTACATTACCAGTCAACATCGATGCGGATGAATTTTTCGACGCTATTTTTTAGGATTTAATGTTGTTATTTTTATTAATTATTTAAGTATCAGTTATCAAAATAAATTATTTAAGCTAGATATATAGGGATCAGGAAGTATACAACAGTATGTGCAGAACGTCTTCCATTGTGGCTGACCTGGACCACTTCCCTTAACCGAATTTCTTGAGCATCTTCAGATAATTGGTCTATTGGCAAAACTGCAAAATGCTCGATTATTTTGGCACCATGTAGGAAAATTTTCTTGCCGTATTTCCATCATTGCTATTTCCTGAACCTTGACCAAGTTTATCAATGTGTAAACCAAGTACCTAATTCCCGGAAACGAGTTTGAACTTTCTTCTTTTTTTCCTTCTGTTCTCTGGAGTTGATGCAGCCCACTTTTCAAAGATTTTAGATTATAAGAAATATGCAGAGCCACTTCCAAACATCTTATCCACGCATGTAAGGTGGAGAGTCCGTATTTAAACGCATCTTCATTCTCAACTCTTGTAGTTATTTTTGTTAGATCGTTTATCTGTGTAGGAATTGCTCCACAAACAATGCATAAGGCACTCGATGATGTCTGCGTTAACACTTGCGCAACTTTCCCGTCAATAATAGTCATGAACAGCTCATGTCTTACTTCTCTATTATTACCTTCTATTACTACAAGAGTTGAAGTTAATTAATTAAAATTGGCTTTTTTTTTTAATTCAGGATGGTAAATCATCAAATGATCCCTCCCGCTCTGGGTAGAACGGAAGGGATTGTCAGACTCTTACTGACTAAAACCCACCCGTGTTCATTCTTTAGCCCTTTATGTTCCGGGCCAGCGGTAACCCTTTCGGACAATCCCGCTGACCCGGCAGGCTTCGGCCCTGACGGGCCCCTTCAATTGCTGATAAAGAAGGATCGGCGATTTAGAAAAAAAAGGACGAAATGACCCCGCCCAAAGGAAAAAGCCGTTTAGTGAATTTGGCGGAAATGTTGGTACAATTATAGCCTGCCACATGCTGATAAAGTTAATTCAAATTCAAATTTATTTATTTTAGGACAACTCAAAATCTAAAGGTTAGTAGGTATACAAAAACTTAAACTATTGTTAGTTCATGCATTTACAAAAAGACAATCACATACATCAATGAATAAAATGAATACCAAGGGAATAATAAGGGCGCAAAAAAAATAATGGCCAGTTTTAGAGATATAAACATTTTTCTGTTCAAATCCAGGAAGATGATTTTTATACAAATAAACAAAAAGCATTCACATCAACCACAACAAGTTTCAATTCAAATTCATATCTATACTAATATTATAAAGCTGAAGAGTTGGTTTGTTTGTTTGTTTGGTTGAACGCGCTAATTTCTGGAACTACCAGTCGGATTTGAAAAATTCTTTTTGCATAGCCCAATTCTTGAGGAAGGCTATAGGCTATTTAACATCACGCTATGACCTTTAGGAGCCGAGCAAAAAGAAAAAGTCAGAAAGAACGCTAAGCAAAAACGAAGTAATAGCGCGGGCAGGCGATGTGATGCGACGCCCAAGTAACACAAAATCGATATAATGGAAAAAGTGATGACCAGAAAATTTCTTCTAGCTTCGTTATAGAATTTGAAGGGTTTTAGCAATGTCTTGCTTCTGTATAACAGCATTTTATTAACTTTGTAGTTCCTAAAGCTATATAATCCTCTTTTTCAATCTTTTGTGCAGCTAAAGGTTTTATTTTAGACATAATTTATGTCTCTATACAGCTGTAAGCATTACACAAAAGTGCAGGCCGTATGTAAGCATTAATTACGGCTTAGGCTATTAAAAAGCATTTTAAAATTCTTTAAAACTGCTCTATGTTTTATAACGACCTTTCGCATGGGTCACAACTGTTTAACGGTGTACATTGGTGTTGTTTTAATGCCAGCTTTTTAAAAGCATTTCATCATAATATTATATAGCCTTTATCTATACAAACGTATAATGACAAGAATTTTAACAAGCAATAAGTCTTATACCGGCATCCGCATGCCTAAAGTTTTTAATTATGCTTACGCCATTTTGCTTTTTGTATCGATAATATTTAAAATTTAATTTTATGGTAAATAGTCCTTTAGAAAGGACTTCAACCTATGATATTGACCGGCCGGTACAATACAGGTATCATAATGACTAAAACTAAAGATTTCTTCGTAAGAGCATAATTTTTTTTACAATTCCACATATTTTTATAATATTTTTGTAATAAATAGCTCTTTAATTTGAAGGCGCATGAAATATTTGATTCAAATATATACATACTTTCACAGTAAACTGATACTCGCAACCTTAATTCCTCATAGAGAACAAAAACAAGAGTTTAATTACTTGCCTTGTAGCACTTATATTTTTTTGTTGAAAGTATCCATGTTCTTTTTACACAAGATTTATTAATAATAACAGAAATTAAAAATAATATTTTATAATGTTTTTATTTTGCCTTTGTAATGGTACAAGCTGTATAAGAGCCGCATTTAACATAAGCGCACTGCTTTAACCTGTTTTCACAGCCCATTATAATGCGTTTATCATTCCGGTGGACAACCAATATAATGCTGCTAAAATGCCATTCTTACACTTAAGGCTGTATAATTTGGGGCCCAAATTAGCATTACAAGAGCTGTATAGTGGTTTATAATGTCTATATGTAGACTTCTTATAAAGCTATAATAATATGCTAATTCTGTTATCCATCGATTATAAAGCTATTTTGTGCTACTTGGGCGGGGTGGGTCGGAGTAACAAGAAATTTCACGCGGACGAAGTCGCGGGCAGAAGCTAGTAATATTATAAAGCTGAAGAGTTTGTTTGTTTGTTTGGTTGAACGCGCTAATCTCTGGAACTGCCAGTCGGATTTGAAAAATTCTTGTTGCTTTTAATAGCCCAATTCTCGAGGAAGGCTATAGGCTACTTAACATCACGCTAGGACCCTTAGGAGCCGAGCAAAAACCAAAAAAGTCAAAGAACGCTAAGCAAAAACGAAGTAATAGCGCGGGCAGGCGATGCGATGCGACGGGCTGGGTCGGAGTAACAAGAAATTTCACGCGGACGAAGTCGCGGGCAGAAGCTAGTGTTAGGTATATTTTTAAAACATATTGCTACGTCTATATATACCCTGAAGAGGTAGGCAATGATGTTTAATGGGCCTACCACACTCACAAGCTTCACCACAATTCTGCCTGCGCAGGCCGGTTTGTACACGGAACACCTAGCGTGGAGTTGGTAATACTGTATCGCGCGCTAACCCCACAGCGCGGCCTGCGCACTTGTCGACTTGCTTGAAACTTTGCCTGCGCAAGCCCGGCCTGCTCGTATTTGCCTGTGCGTGTGGTTGGGCGTTCAGTGTTCACGCCGCAGTCGAGGCCATAGAATCTAAATGATTTGGGAAGTCGAGGCTAATCGTCGTTCAGTGAGGTATGTAGGTACGTGGTTGTCCGTCACTCAAAAATGGCAGATTTACGTACGGACAATCGCGAGTTCTTGTCTGAATTAATAAGTCTATACAAATCTCTTCCTGCACTCTGGAAATTAAATCAAATTTAATCGAATTGTTCCGACCGAAATAAAAAAGGAACTATGCCTACGAAAAAATGATAAGTAAGTTCTCCATTGGGAAACATTGTTTCTACGCCGACAATTTCGACAGGAATGTGGCTTGCGCGTACAATGCCGTCCGTGTACAGTTTTTTCATGCGAGAAGCTTGCGCAGGCAGAACTGTGGTGAAGCTTGTGCGTGTGGCAGGCCTTTTACACACTTTTCGAATAGTAGGCAAGGCGTCCCAATATGACTAAATGGTATTTTCCATCTCAAAAAGGGTTAGGACAAAACTAGTGTTATTGTAACCGTTTTGATTGTTTTATATTCTGAGACACATGTGCTACTATCTGATGCATTAGTAAAAAAAAAAACAGTTTTAGGTAGGTAATATAAAATTACACCCAAACTTTGAACTTCGATACTTTCATAGATAGCCTGTACTTATACCTGTGAGTGAGTTAACACAAATGCTTGAATTTTGAGTGCACTAAAACTGTGTATTTTAATCGTTATTTCCCTCGGTTTTGAATCGTCATTCTTTAGTCTACATGATTTCCATTGTTATTACAACCGATTACAACAAAACGCGGCATTTTTTTTTTGTAAGATGCATAGCCGTGCGTGAGTCAAAAAGATACTAGCGACACCCGTGGCATTATTTGTCAGTTTCTTTCCCAATTGGCACACGCGTTTCAATTGGTATAAAAGCACGGAAGGCAATATTATTTTTCTTATTGCTGCTCCTTGGGTTTATTCTAAAATAAACCCAAGGCGTGCCTTATCTTTCTCTAAGGGCATGATTTGCGACCATATCTAGCGATTATAGCTTATTGCGATCCGGTTGACACATAAGTTTAATCTATGGTTGAGTCTGAGCTTTGGTTTGTTTGTTGGTTTGATACGTCTTGACTGACATCAAATGGTTTGATAAAGATTGAATCAAACATGATGTAAGATTTGATCAAACCGTTTTGACCGTTTTACTATAGAAAACTTGACAACTAGAGACTTGAAGCCTCAAAAAAAACTTGACCACAAAGAAATTTGTCATGTGTCAATTTCTGACAGTGACAATCTGTTAGCAGTGGCAATGGCAATTTTCGTCTTACTGCAAATCACACAAAATCACGGTCGCTAGGGCGCAATCGGGGTCGGGCAACGAACTGTTGAAACCTATGAAAACAAATAGTTAAACAGATAAATGTCTACAAAACTATAATAATTCTGATTAATGAAGTTATTTTTATTAGAGAGAAAAAGTTATGGTACGTAATATAGAAAAAAACATTTATAAAAAAAATCTACTTACCTACTTACTATCCAAATATTTTATTTTAAATGCAAATGTTTGTTTTCTTTTACTCTTTAAATAAAACATACCTCATTTCCTTGTTTTAGCGTGCGCAACTCAAGAAGCATTATTTATTCCCTCAAATAAGTACTACAACCGATTCATTACCTGACCGGTCATCCACTGATGAAGATAAGCCTTTCAAATCCAGGAAACTACAGGTTTGAGTGGATATTCCGCCCCTAAGACGACCCATTGACCGGATACCGCTATGAACATTACAAAAGTAGTTCCTGATAATTTACCAAAATTGTATTATTACCTACCTAAAAGGACTTGCTTCTTATTTGGAAGACCAAAACTACCTGATCACTGTTTACCTGATTACTGTTGTGATTCATGTCAATTGTGCTGTGTTATTTTGATAAAAAAAAAATTAAGGGCCCATTTTTTTAGTAGCTGAGTGATCGGTACCTATATTTAATATGTAAACTTAAAATAACTTTATACTTATTATAAACAGTGTATGAGTTGGAGTTTTAGTTATGCTCAGTTTGGTGATAGTGGTAACTTAATCAACAATTTAATGAACAGAAAAATCATAACTTATTTGGCTCCTTAGCAAGTAAACAATGTTACAATGTACCTACTTCCCTCATCATCATCATCATCATCTGCCCAGCCTTTTTCCAACTATGTTGGGGTCGGCTTCCAGTCAAACCGGATGCAGCTGAAAACTTTCCTTTTAATTAAGTAGCCAGATTTGTGGTACCTTTATAAGATACCTTTGTTTCTCAAGATTTAGTTTTTATTCCATTCATAGTTTATGTAAAAGTAGGTAAATGCACGAAAGTGAGACAGATAAGTCAACAGTTTTTCTCTTGCAGATATCTGCGGTGCCTGTATAAGTATGACAAGACTGTAATGCTTCATTGCTCTCTACATAGGTACAACAAGGTAAGGTTTTGCTTACTCACTTAAAATAATTTTAACTTTCTCCTGAAATAAGCCTTAACTTAAATGTTAGTCCTTAACTTAGTAACATTGACCAATTTGCTGAGCTTATGTCGGCTATGATCTAGGTCTTTCTCAGGAATGATGTCCATTGTGGGCTTTGGCTTTGTTATCACACAATGTTGAGTATAAACATAAAAATAAATACCTATCCAGTTGGTCATACTTTACTGGTTTTTGCCGGATTTATGCGCCTCTAATTGTGGGCCTTCCGCCCATTTAGTACCTAACTGCTGGACGAACTATAAAACGCGGCAGCTGCTGCCAGCTGAACAGGACTGTTCCTTGATGCTAGTTTAACAAATTCGACCAAAAGGGAGCCGCAGCCTTAATTTAGGGCTTCAGGGATAGTCTTTCTTTCAAACAGCCTTTAAAAGTATAGCTTAGTAGTGGGTGAAAGACGCATGAGCAAATAGGTACCTCTACTCACGGCGGTCTTTTTCGCTCATGTGGTGTCGTCATTCGTATATCTTTGACGGCTGTTACGCGTAGTCAGATGCCCAAAAGTCTGACAACCAATCCTACCACGGGGTGTCATTGTGACACAGAATGGGTTGTGGAGGTCAAATAGGCAGGTAACATACTGGTATTCAGCTGCATCCGGTTATACTGGAAGCCTACTCCAACGAAGTTGGGAAAAAGCTAGGCAGATTGATTGGTGTCAACCAAAGAAGGTAGGTAAGGTAGGAATTAATGTGTGAAGTTTATTTTACGTCCTTTTTGTAGGTACTTACAAGTTTATGTAGGTTGAGATCAATCGGCGAGCCTACGGCTTCGAAAACTCAATAATTAGGTACTTATTCCGGTTCCGTTAATACCTACCCATGGTCACTTTGCCTGGCGACACTGTACTGAGCCGGCGTACATTGCAGTAGATAATTAATTGGTACCTACAATGGTTAAATATTTAGAAGAGTTTTCACAGCACATTACTAATTTAGACTAGTTCTATGTCATGAGTTCACTTCCCAGTTCCCATAATATTGTTTAATGTTTTTAACGCCCACTCAAATACTCCATGTGTTTTAATATTATTAGTGTGCAACAAGTTGATTTGAGTCGATAAAAAAACAACAAATTTCTTCAGTCATCTTGTATTTCATTCATCAATATATAACTAATGAGAGCAGTCATGGTGCTCAAGTGGTAATGATATCAATATATGACTGATGAGAGCAGTCATGGTACTCAAGTGATAAGGCTCACTGGTAATGTATGCACTTTAAGCTGTGCAGTTACTACTCCTAACCACCCAATTCCCAGGATGCCAGATTGCCGCCCAGCAAAGCTGGGAACTGCATAGGGATAGGGCCACGTGCAGCCTAGACTGGGAAGTGGCGTTGGAAGTAATCGACAAAGACAAAATAACATGGGCATGGGGAAAATACCGTCCAGTCCTGGACCTTTCAAAGCAGCAGGATTGGACGGTATTTTCCCGGCTCTGCTCAGGTGGAGTCAAGACTTACTGGCCGATCACCTCGTTAAGGTGTTCCGAGCCTGCCTGGCCCACCGCTACAACATTCCCTTGAAATGGCGGGAAGTAAAAATAATCTTCATACCGAAACCTGGCAGGGGCGACTACACCCAGCCCAAATCTTTTAGACCTATAAGCCTCTCCTCGTTCTTCTTGAAAACACTGGAGAGGCTGGGGGATAGGAAGATTAGATCCCAGGTTTCGGTACAAAGACCTCTACATCCTAATCAACACGCCTACTGTGCAGGCAAATCAACTGAATCAGCACTGCATAGCGTAGTCTCACGCATAGGTAATGCTCTTAAAGCCAAAAACCCAACCCTAGGCGCCTTCATTGATATAGAAGGTGCTTTCGACAAAATTAACTTCGTCAGCATCGAACAGGCACTTGCCACGCACGGTGTTGTACGAACACTCATAGAATGGATTAATAACATGTTAAAATACCGAGCTATTCAATTTACCGTGAACACCACCACACGAGGTATCGTGAGTAGAGGCTGCCCAAAGGGTAGGGTGCTGTCACCACTGCTGTGGAATTTAGTCGTGAATGAGCTCATCCTAGAGCTCAACGCCAGCAGTCTGTACTCAGTGGGATACGCGGATGACATAGCAATTCTGATTTCGGGGAAATTTGAGGGCATCTTATGCGATCTCATGAGAAAGGCCTTCAAAATAGTCGAGAGTTGGTGCACGAAGCACGAACTATCGGTTAACCCCTCGAAATCAGAACTTATAATGTTTACCAACAAGAGAACTCTTGGACCTCATAGACTCCCAAAACTTTTCAACACGGAACTAACACTGAAAGACGAAGTCAAGTACTTGGGGGTGATCTTTGACAGCAAACTGCTCTGGAACAAGCATCTTGACTACAAACTTAATAAAAGCACAATTGCACTCTACCAATGTAAAAAATATTAGGGAAAACATGGGGGCTCTCTCCGAAGATTACTCTGTGGATATACAAAGCGCTGATCAGGCCAATGTTGGCTTATGGAGCTCTGGTTTGGTGGACGAGGACAGAACTCTCGACCACCATTACCAGACTACAGCGCTTTCAGCGCCTGGCCTGCTCAGCTACCACTGGCTGCATGAGAACCACCCCAACAGCAGCCATGGAGATAGCCCTTCAATTAACTCCCCTTGACCTGTACATACAGCAGGAAGCGGCGCTGGCTGCCATCAGGCTAATGCACCTGGGCATATGGGGCAAAAACATTACCAGTCCACACGCTAAAATCCTGGACCGGGCGATTGAGTATCAGCCTCTCATCGCTGCCCCGTGTGATAGAACACCAAACCAACCGATTATCAACGAGAACTACATTATACAAACAGTTCAGGAAGAAAGGGATCAGTCAGGAGTCAATGAAGTGCGCATTTGTACAGATGGCTCTAAAACACAAAACGGTTCAGGTGCTGGCGTACACTCCCTTGACCTCAATATTAACTTTCACATACCACTAGGCACACATAGTTCGATCTTTCAATGCGAATGTGTTGCCTTAACACAAGCCGCAACAGCAGTAAAGCGCTTAGGCATTTGGAACTACGGCATTAAATTCCTATCCGACAGCCTATCTGTGCTTAAAGCTTTAGGAAGCAAACAAACTAACAACAAGCTAATTTTTGAGTGCCATCTAGCTCTGGAGAGTTTATCGACGGCCAATCATGTTACTCTCCAGTGGATCAAAGGGCACAGTCAATCTCTGGGCAATGATGCTGCAGATGAACTTGCGAAGAGAGGCTCTGATATGAGGGTGCTAGGCCCGTACCCACTTCTCCCTTTGCCCTTCTCACAATTTCGTGCGTGGATTCGCCAAAGATCGACCGAACTCCACAACAACAGATGGTCACGGGCAACAGACTGTAGACAGTCAAAATTGGCTTTACCAATGATACATCCGCGATTAACCAAAAAACTTCTCAGCCTAAGTAGAAATAACCTAAGAATAATAATAGGCATAATTACGGGCCACAACCTCCTTAACAAACATCTTTTCAACATAGGCGCCACGGACAGCCCCCTTTGCAGGGGCTGCCTTGATGCCGAGGAATCAGTCGCCCACGTCATCCTGGATTGCGAGGCCGTGGCTTCTCAACGTGCAGAAATCCTCGGAACAATGAGGTCGCTCCGCGAAGCCTGTGAAGCTCCCAGGAAGCTTCTCTGCTTTTGGGCGGAGCTAGGCTGGCTCTGTTAGCCAGAATCCCCACGCACAACGGACCGAATGGGAGTCTAAGTGCGGAAATGGGAGTCCCCTAATCATCATCATCATCAAGTTGTGCAGTTCTTGAATACACCTATGTAGAACCGAATTCGAGGACACTTAACATCCACCAACCCGCACTGGGTCCGCGTGGTAGATTACGGTCCACCCTTCTCACAGCTGAGAGGAGGCCTGTGCATAATCGTCCTATATTCCAGGGGTGGGATTGGTAATTCGAATCAGTCCTAAATGTATATCATGTTATTTTTAGTACGTGTTTCTTAAAAAAAATTTAAGTTCATTATAAGTATTATAGCTAACATAAAGGTGCATGCAAACCAATGAGCATGGCTATGCCCATTGGTTTGCATGCACCTTTATGTGTCGACTCGTGTTTCATTATCACTAATACGTTGATGTCCCTATACACTACACATAGCTAGTGCTACGATTTATGGATTACCTATACTTTAAGGTAGACGAATTATCAGTCGTAGGTAAGTACTTTTTACGGATCGTGGATTTCTGAAATTTATTTATAATTAGCTCCGCTCCTCCGTTGAGCCGTTGACTGTCCCTCAAGGAACCTCTTTCTCTCTTCTAGCGGAGTTCTCACATGCTCCTTTTTTTCAATTTCCATCAAAAACTCCTCTCATTCCGGGGAACTCTGGGGAAGACACCTTTGTCTCGTTAAGGCGAAAGCGCCAGGGTAGCCCGCGAAATTTAATTTGTTTTAGGTTTTTTTGCTATTTGCTGGTCAGTATTAAGTTGTCCGTTGATTAATATATGATTCGCGGCCGTAACAAATATGTATTTACAGAATTATAATAATTAAAGTCATCAACACAACTCTCTAAGACCACGTCAGTCCAAAGAATAACTGTTTCATGAAATCATCATTCTTTGGAGTTACGTGGTCTTAGAGAGTTGTGTTGATGACTTTAATGATTATAATTCTGTAAACACATATTTGTTACGGCCGCGAATCATATTTTGATCGACATACAACTTAATACTAACCAGCAAATTGCCAAAAAAGTAAGAAAATTTGAATTTCGCGGGCTACCTTAGCGCTTCCCCCGTAAGTAGTTCTGTTGGCTAACTTCCTTCCAAAACAATGCTACCAACCTAAGTAATACCAAAACCAGTGTTGCCAGCTCAGTCGCGAGCTCACTCAAGCGATTCGCTTGAGATATCCGAATGAGGCGATTTCCGAACTAAGCTCTATTGCTTAAACCGACTTAAACGTCAAAACCGAGTGACATCTGTCATCATGTTCTGACAGCTCGAAACTTCAAAAAACAGCGCCAACAGCCTCACGCTCCGACACGGCCGTCCTGCCGTCTAACACGTCCTCGTGTGAGGTATCTAAAAAGAAAAAAGGCTTACAAAGTAAAAGTTCTCTCACGCTCGGTCACCCTGACCGAAACGTACTCAGATTTTCAACTTTCGTTCTATTAAAGCTTTTCATTGTCGAAATTACCTAGCTCACCGACAATCAGAACGGCTTTAGAATATAATTTTCTAATCAATAGGTACACACACTATCAAATGTCACATCTCAAATCTTATTAACTAAAAATAAATTCTACACTCATGTTAGTTGCTCAATTGAACAACAGTGATGGCATGTAAACCCCTTAGAGACAACCTACATCCGGCGTCCGATTAGTCTACCCTTCAAGACAACCTGTATCCGGTGCATCTGAGATCTACGACTCAAGACTTCCTCTATCCGGAGTCTGATAGTCAATCTGCCCTTCAAGACAACCTCCATCCGGCGTCTGACATCTATGACTCAAGACATCCTCAATCCGGAGTCTGATAGTCAATCTGCCCTTCAAGACAACCTCCATCCATGTGTCTGATAGGCACACATAACACACACACACAACTTAATATCTATTCTGTTTCATCAAAAAGACTACTTGTCTTTCCTCAAATTTGTCAGTAATACTCTGATCCCTTGGCATGCGCTTTAGCCTAATGAGCGTACTTGATTCAACCAGAGCCATGTAAACGAAGTTTGATAAATCATAGTAAAAAAAACATCTATGACCAGAGCCATGTGAACAAACTATGATTGTCTAATCAAAGCAAAGATCATCAACCAGAGCCATGTACCATCGTTATTCACATTAACAACCATATTTTTCACTAAGAGCCTTACATATCTGGAAACCCACACATGAGTAAACCACTCTAACGCCACTGCTCTAGCCGACCGGCAATCGCATTGCTCTCACACATCCAGCGCATGGATCCGTGTGCATCATCACCCAATGACTACACACTTTTTACTACGGCCGATAGAGAACCCCCTACTTGCGTGCTTCCAATAATGTAGGCTTGCTCATCACCACTGAGATCACCATCTACTTCGACTGGTACATGATCTACTGGTATCATTCATAATCTATCATGAGCAAATTTAAAAACTGCAATGTAAACTAGATTGGGCTATACCCTAACCATGTAGGACAGTTTTTGATGTTGTTTACCAGGGAAGCACTTCGTAACCGAGTCAAAACAAAATGAAATCGACTCACCAGATTCGGTAGACAATAGATCTGTAGCTGGCTTAATGGTACAGACATCCACTCGCTTCTCAACTTGGCCGTTACCGCAGTTAGTTTCTTCAGCTTGTGGTGATATGACCTAGCTCGCCACCAAAAAAGGAAACAGGTCACCGGAGTTGATGCTAAAAAAAAAACAAAAGATTCCTCTAAGCCTTAGTAATAATTGGTAAGGTACTCTATCAACTTAGATCACATACAACGCTCATGGACCGGCTGCCGCAGCAGCTAGTGTCATTAGCTGCTCATGCCACCCATATCGTCATCACCTCAAGTGATACCAACATACTTCACTTCACATAGAGTCTACGACTCCCAGGTCATTACAAGACCAACACAACAATAGTCTCCTTTGAGACCCTGGTCCCCGCTGCACCACCAGCTGCCCATCGCTCCCTGAACAACTCACAAGTGAGTTGCAGTTACGACTACAGACAAGTGCGTACAGTGCGACCTAGCCATGGTATGTGCTCTAACTACTCTGTGGAAGAACGCTTCTCACCGTCTTCTACGTTCAACTCGTTAGGACACACAACACCACTTAGAGGCATTATTTGTATGCGATCGTGAGCATAGGTACTTAATTTGTAAGTACGGTTAGAATTTAAAGCTTTTAACTTATACCGATCACTTGTCAAAACTGGATCTCTGAATTTCCAATCGAACTTAGTCTGATAATAATCTGATTGCGCTCTTCGTTTTCTAACAACACGAAATCGCCAACCCAAAATGTTGTTATAGCTGCCTTTGTCGTATCAAATAGGACCTTGTTATTCTTAACAGTTTAAAACTGAATTTATCATAAGAACTATAATGTTACAAAACTCTATCGCAGACATGTTAATTGAAAAGTCTGAGCATTTTGATGCTTACGACAATTTGAATGCAATGTCTGCGAATATATAATTAAAATGATGATCTTCAATGATTTTGAGTACTTTGAAAGCTCCAATCTATCTAATGCTGACTACATTCGTTGTCTAAAAGTTCAAAGATAAATGAACCTAAAAAAGAACATAGGTTAATCTGTTAGTATATATCTACGCACGGAGTTCAATAAAGAAGTACCTATGGGACATCAACGACGCTATTCTTTGAAATAAAGCAATAAAAATTGGCAGCATCACGCATTGTTTGTGCTCATTATTACCAACTTGTATCCGGAAATAATCGTTCCGATTAGTGAATGGCGTGTGGAAATGCGAGTAAGACCATGCGATAGAGGCGGAATCATATTCTGCTTCGTTACGCTACGTAATCCAACATGCTGGCGGCCTAAAAAGGCCACTTTGGCAGAATCGTAAAAGGATAACGTTATCAATCAAAATATGGCGAAGACAGTCCGTGTTTTTCTTTTTTCGCTGCACTATGTAGGTAATAGTAGGTATAATCAAAGAGATAGGGATTGTATTTGGATCGGGCTGAATAATATTTTAGCACAAACAAAAAAAATAATAATCCTTCATCAATGGGATTTGATTCGATTAACTTAATAGTTAACTGTCCATTACGATTCATAATGTTATCTTTTTTATGATTCGCCAAAGTGGCCTTTTTAGGCCTCCTTATATTTAGACGCTGGCAATAAATAGCGCGGTCACTGTCGGACTCTTAACAAAGACTAGCGCGATAAGGCTATAAAAAATATGAATCAATTACTATTTACTCAAAAATTATTTTATTCAAATATGTTGTTATTCTCAAAGATTTCAATCGAATTAAATTTTTGGTTATTGTTATTAATGTACTCTGCTGGGGAGGTTGGGCCACTTCTTGTTCCCAGCTAAAGCTCTAGGAACTTAGGAAGTGAAGGGCGGGCGTTTTGGGGTACTTAAAACAGACGTAATTTTAACGTTCGAAAAGTGCTGATTCTCAGCCCGATTTGAATAAATGACTTTTGATTTTAATTTTACCAACGTTTAATTTTACTGGATCACCATGTAACGGGGGTCTTTCTCTTCCCAGGCGTTTCGTAGGGCTATTGAAAAAGGGTTTTCACTGAAAAACTATCATCTCTTCTCATTACGTGCAGGGGCGGTACCTTCATAGAAGCCGAAAAGCCCGGCTTGCCCTAATAAAATCATAATTCACAACAACAAACTTACTTAAACCTATCAATAAATAAATATATTAAAAAAATACCAATCAATGAACTCGAACACAAACATTAATATCTGAAAATCAGCCAATCCCTCAGTTGGGCGTTTTTTTTATACGTTGAAAATCTGTGGGCTTGCCCTAATTTTGACTCCTAGGCACGCCACTGATTACGTGGCCTTACCTTCTGAACCTGCTCTCTTTTAGTTTGTCCGTTATTGGGGTCACTCCGAAAGATCCTCTCACGTTCTCATTGCATATTCTGTCCAGACGTGTTACACTGCCCGCCCAGCGCAGCCTCTTCATGTCGGCTGTGTGCAAATTGCTGTTCGTGATTTTTTGCTGTTATCCAGCACTCCGCTCCATACAACATGGCGGGTCGGACAGCCGTCTTGTAGATTTTGCCCTTAGTTCGTACTGGCATTCAGGTGTCACAGAGTACTCCATGGCTAACATCTGCGTCGACGCGGGCATCGATCGTAAGAACAGAGCCAAAGTACTTAAAAAATGGGTGACTCGGGGTAGCATAGTATTTTTATCAATATTAATGTCGCAACATATCTCTTCATCACCACCGAAGTCACATTTCATGTACTCCGTTTTTGAGCGACAGCTCGTAGGCCGTGCCGCTCGAGCTTATTCACCCATTTGCTGAACGTCTCCTGCAGATCCATTGCACTCTTCGCGATGAGGATGATGTCGTCCGCGTATAACATGCACCATGGTATTTTGCATTGTAAACTTTAGGCGAAGTCATCCATGGTAAGATTGAAGACCTGACTGAAAAAAATAGAGTTGTGTTATGAACTACATTTGGCTGTGACCCGCTCCCCCGCATATTTATATGGCCCAGAAACATACTCTTTTCAAACAAGCCTATTTGGAGAATTTGTATGCTTTATTTATTTTGAGGACATTTGAAGTTCTTCCAACATGCTTAATATTAATTTACAATATCTAACAAGAGAATTAGGGAAAAGACAGGCAGACGGATTACAATGAGTAAACCTATAAGAGCTCCGTGTTTTGATGAACGAGAAACAGTAGTTAAATAATTATTTTCATAATATACCTAGTCACTATAGTATAAATGTTGTATAGTCATAAATGTTGTCACGAAGAAAAAAAAATTTTTTATTGTAAAATAGAGTATTAAGTATTTGTTTTTTTTTATTGTATTACTTTTACAGTGTGTTAGTTTAATACATAAATATAAAACAATTTTAACTATAAAAAGCTTATTCGAAGTGGTCTCCATTGGCTGCAATACAGTCCTTTAAACGTTGAGGCCATTTATCAATAGAAGCACGCACTCTTTCCATGGGAAAATTCTTCACTGCCAATCGTATGGATTGTTTTAGGGACTCCAAATTATCATGGTGTTTAGAGCAAGCCGTAGTCTCTTAAAACTGACCATAAATCATAATCCAGCGGATTAAGATCGGGACTAGACGACGGCCAGTCTTCAGCTCTGATGAAGTCCGCAACGTTCACTTCCAACCAAGACTGCGTGGACCGAGCTTTATGACCCGGCGCCGACTCTTGTTAGAAGGATCATACTTGGTTATTGAACATGGTATTGTTAAGGGGCTTAACTACCTTCTCAAGAATGGTATCTTGATACACTTGGTGCCGATGTTTTGATACCTTTTTCACAAAAATATGACTCAGTCTCTCCTCGCTCCTTCATAGCATCATAGCTATATCCCCACCAAACCATCACTGAAGTCGGACAATGCCCACGTTGCACTCTGTCGACTAATTGGGAAGCTTCCTTAGAGCTTTGAGCATAAATACGGTCATTTTGTTTGTTAAAATGTTGCTCAATTGTAAAGATTTTATCATCAGTAAGCAAAATTTTTCTGTGACCTCTCTTTGCGTACCGCTTCAGTAGTTGTTTCGATTTTACCACCCTATTCTTTTTTAATTTATCAGTTAAAAAATGACCAGTGCGTCTCTTATAGGCTGCAACCCCTAAGTCATCTTTTAAAATACGCGACATGGTTCTGGGTGCTATCTTCATCTCCCGAGATAAAATCTTTTGCTTTCGGACAGGATTTCTTCGAATTCTTTCCCTTACTGCTTTGACCACCTTTTTCGTACAAACACTACGTGGACGGCCAGATCTTTTTCTGTCACAAACAGAGGAGGTCTTATTGTACCTATTAATAGCCCGGTACACAAACATTTGACTAATACCAAGTGTATGGAGAGTTTTAAAAATTGCATTTGGCTCCATACCAACTTTGTGTAATGCAATCACGCAGAAATTCGGTTCTCTTAAAATGGAGTGGGGTGATCCCACTCCATTTTAATATCGCAAAATATTGTACAATGTATTGGCGCCAATATTAGAAAACTCAATAAACAATCGTATAAAAATGACAGATTCCAAATTCAAATGTAATATCTTTCTTATTTTTAATTGTAACAGTATTTATGGCGAGACTGTGTAGATAGGTACAGTACCCGGCGATAAATATTGCACATCGACCTTTGGAAAGAGACAATTGGCTAATTTCGGCTTCGTAGAGCGTTATCTCTGTCGCACGAAATACAAACAGTCCGGTATCTATCAGGAGCTGTTAAAACAATTATGATTTGCTTCTTTTGATAATTATTTTTATTCTTTGTATAAAATACACCAATTTTCTTATAAGTGATGGCTTTAGGTTGGGGTAAAATAAAATAAAAAACATGTTCACATTACTTTTACGTGTTTAATTATTTTGGAAAATTACAGCTGTAGTGTACATAATAAACACCATTATACCTATTGTTAGAATTGTAATAAAAATAATAATAATTCTAATTCTCAATTACTTCCATTTCACTATCTGTGCTCTCAAAGAGGTCAATATCACTGTCACTGCCAGCCGTATTTATCACTAGTCTATCAGTGTAATTGTCTAAACCGTGTTGGATGCTTCTATATTCATTCTCACATTTGATTGCATGATCGCAAACCTCTTTCCACTCTTCAGCCCCGATCATGTTTACTTTTTTAGTCAATAATATTTTTACTGTAGTTAAATTCATACCCACATTTCTAGAGGCTTACATAGCCTTTCAGTTGAGACCATATATTTTCAATTGGATTAAAATGGACACCGGATGATATGGTGGCAATTGCAACACAGTGTGCCCATGTTCGGCAAGTACTTTGTCCACGGAAAACTCTGTATACCTCTCCTTGAGCTGACATATAATTGCGTAAATCTGGGTTTTTGTTAATTTTGGATCAACTGGAATTTCGTGTCTGTTTAACCAGTTGATAATTTCCTGTTGAATGGTGTTTGAGTTGGGGGGTCTTTCAACATATTTGTTGAGATAGGGTGCGTTGTCGATAACCAGAACAGAATCACTGGGTATAATTGGGATTAATTGATTAACCAGCCATTTTTCGTAGTTATCGTTATTCATTTCATTGTGATAGTCACCGGTAGTGTCCGTGGATTTATACGTTAAAAAGGCACCGGGTACAAAGCCTTTTTCATTTCCCGCATGAACTATTATCAAACGTTGACCTTTTGAAATTCCAATGGCATTTGCAACTCGCTCTTGAACCTTCTTAAAATAACAACTTACATTTTCATCTTCATTTTTTTAAATCTGTCAGCTTCGGTTACAAAATATTTCTAAACATTGTAGATAATTTCGCGTGACTGACCTCGTAAAGGTTTCCCTCTTTTTCCTAAAGATGCCATAGTACAACTTTAAATTATTTAAATTTGGGGGTGTTACCAACTCTATATATATATTTTGAACTGAACGCGACCGCACGCTATCGCATTTGAACAATGACTGACAAAACGTCACATATGTAATGTGCGACAGAGATAACGCTCCACGAAGCCGAAATTAGCCGATTGTCTCTTTCCAAAGGTCGATTTGCAATATTTATTGCCTTGGTACTGTATAGGACTATAGGCCTTGTTCCAAATCATCATTTGCATAGCATGGCCTTTTCGCAACTATGTTGGGGCTATAGTTTACATGGAGCGACTGCATATCTGGCCTCCACAACGGGTAACCAAGGGGTATCTCCGTTGGTAAGACTGCTTGTCAGATTTTGGGCTTCAGAATAACAGCTTCAGTTTTGACAGCCGGGACCAACGGTTTAACGTGCTTTCCGAGGCACGGAGGGGTCTCGATATCTAGTGGATGATCACCCATCCACGGACCGACCTCGGCAAACGTACCTTAATCTTGGATGGGCCCATGCGGCAGTTTTAATTTAGCCACGAGCCCCTTTCAAAATATCTCCTAGTATGTCCGATTGAGTTTTATATTCCCCTAATTGCTCACACCGAACGTTAAGCCCGTAACGTAAACGCAACGTTTACGCTTAACACCTCAGATCACTTATGATTTAAAATCGTACTCATCCCCTTCGTAGCTCAGTGTACCCCATAAAGCGATATTGATTATGCCAATTTGCCGCCCACCACAACAGGTGGCGATATCCTGCATGGGGTACGCTCACATTCCACAATGTGATTACGCTTAGGTTTCCAGTTAGCGGTAAATTGACAAATTGTGTGCACCACTACACACGGACGTGATTGAAAAATACGCGACCTATTAGCGACTTTTTATTCTGCTACAAAGTGCTACGAAAGCAGACAGAGCGTATCTTTTTCTAAAATACTTTGCAAGGCTCTTTTGCGATTTCTGATTACGTTACGTTGTATTAAAATCAATTTCTTAATATTGGTAAAGGTGAGCAAAATGATGATTTTTTTCTTTATAAATATTTATTTTGTCGTCCATCCGTGCGGATGAAAGCCACAATATTGTGACCGATGTTTGTTTTGTGATCAGCTAATTAATCTGTGGGAAACACGGCGCTTTCACAGCTTTTGTATATTATAATAATATCTAATAAAATAAAAACATTTAATTCAGACCAGGTCCATATTTTTTTAGTAACAATGGTACTTAAAACTAATGTTAGTAATTAGTATTAAACAAAATTCATTTATTTCAGGTAAAAACACCCATATGAAAAAGAAATAAATAAAGTTTACAATTTTAAAAACATGAATGAATTATATTAGCTGTGTGCCGCAACTTTGTCTGCGATCTAGGATAAAAAGTAGTGCCAAATTTCATACAAATCCGTTCACCCGTTTTAGGTAATAGGTAATACGGGCTGGTGTCCGCAACTCCACGTCATTGCGCGTATTTTGCGTACACATTTATTTCACCCGTTTTATTTACAATAATAAACATAATTTAGATGTATAAATAATGATTAGGACAATCCGCAGTATTATTCTTCGGATAAAAGTAATGGAGACGGTTGAAAATACGGGCCAAGTAGGCAGGTAGTTATGATTAAATTATCCTAGTTAATAAGTAACTTATTATATACCATACCGATGTATTTTTTAAGTACGAGTATTTGTATTCGAAATAACATGACGTAAGGACGTAACCGCTTCCTGATTATTGCAATTCATGTGATGTTGCACTGTAATTTATTAAAGTTATATTTTTTCTTTATTATCAATCAGATAATAACAGTTCATACATTGTTTTTAGGGCTGATTTTTCCAACGCTACATAATTGTATCCGAGGACTAATTTTGAATTTTTGACGTCAATATTTTTCTACGAATAAAAATTGCCTGTCGATTGAATAATTAGCCCTTAGAACACATTATTTTCCTACAGTAAAGTAAGGTGATATTGTTGTTTTAATTTTATCATGACTTATTCCACTCGATCCTTAATTTGCTGTACTTTTTATTTGCCACTCTCGTGCAGTTTTTCCTTCTATTTGTCAAGTTAGGAACAAAACAAGTAGGATTGTAAATACTCGCATACACGAACGTTGCAGTTTCGCTGTTCTATTTTACGGAATTGGAACCGTTAGGGGACGAGATTAAGGCGGGTTGCACACATTGCCTCTAAATATATTACAGGATGTATATGGTACTGTTATTTTTTTAAATTGTGTTACAAAAGTATAGCCATCAACGTGATCAAGTATATTTATGGCGCCTAGAAGTGTTAAATAAAAATATTCATCTTAATAACGGCCATTCTAGACTCGAGATCCGTTTTCTCACTGACTGTAAGATGATAAATTTCCGCAGCAAG
Source organism: Luperina nickerlii (assembly GCA_963855955.1). Classification (NCBI taxonomy): domain Eukaryota; kingdom Metazoa; phylum Arthropoda; class Insecta; order Lepidoptera; family Noctuidae; genus Luperina; species Luperina nickerlii. The sequence goes on from OY979662.1 coordinate 14,579,261, forward strand.
CTCTTAATAATTATCAAGCGTGCGAATCGATGTGAATCGTCGCGGAGGGGGCTCGAAGACGTGAGGGGGCCCCGTTTGCGGTGCGGGGGTGTCGAGGGACGCCGCGGCACCGCGCAAGTCGCCGCTCGTATCGACCGCCCCGGATGTGCATTGCAATGCCGCCGGAGAGATCAGGCGACCCACCTACTCGCGGAACACCACGACACCGTTTGGATCGAACGTTTGAAGTCAATAGTATGCTGCACCGCGGTGTGCCATCGTTTGTCTTATATGTCACCATCTCCGACGACGGTTGTTCGAGACACGCTGTGTCGCGTGTGTGCGCTGTACCGTTGGATCTCTATAATTTATTGGTCACCAACGTTTTTCATAGTAACAAGAGTCGTATGTCTTCTTTGTATCTTTAACTATTGGTATTTTTATTTATATTATTACTAGCTTCTGCCCGCGACTTCTTCCGCGTGAAATTTCTTCTTACTCCGACCCACCCCGTCGCATCGCATCGCCTGCCCGCGCTATTACTTCGTTTTTTGCTTAGCGTTCTTTCTGACTTTTTTCTTTTTGCTCGGCTCCTAAAGGTCATAGCGTGATGTTAAATAACTTATAGCCTTCCTCAAGAATTGGGCTATCAAATGCAAAAAGAATTTTTCAAATCCGACTGATAGTTCCAGAGATTAGCGCGTTCAACTAAACAAACAAACAAACTCTTCAGCTTTATCATATTAGTATAGATTTAAAAGAGGAACGACAACAATATCTGTTGGCACATCATTATTGTATTATAATAGCGATTTCACAGCAGTATTTGATCCGTGTCATATTAGTTTTAACTCGTATTTTCCTTCCCATTTCTTCAAAGAAGTGATGGCATAGTAGGTCGGTCAGTGTTCACATGTAGAACGTTCACCAAAGTCAACAAGATTGTCAATTTCATTTAAATAATTACTTCCATCTCCAAATTAGGTACCTGGGTCAAATATGGCCACCCTAAGGTTTCGTGTCTATTTTTTAATAGTTTTTAAGATTAAAGGGCAAGCCACGGTATTTATTTATAAAGTGTACCTAAAAAGCTTTCATATTGTAGCAAAAAAATAATAAAAATATTGAATATTTACAGATATTCTTTACTTTTTTGTAAATTTCTGAACTAGCCATATTTTCGACAGGGTAGGTAAATATGCCCATGGATGTGACCATATTTACTGTATATCTTTAAAATTATTCAAAAAGCGAAATTAAGTAAAAGAAGATGTCTGTGTTTATACTAATATTTATTTAGGAATGGCACGAATGTAATGGTTTTAAAATTAATTGAGAACGAATTATAAAAATCATCATCATAGTGATAATGAAATAGAAAAATGACATTAAAAAAATATTAAGAAGTGATAATAATAGTAACAATGGTACATCTACACTAATGGTACATAGTATGTACGATACATTTTGGCTTAATCATCCCTAAACTAGGAATAAACAACAAAAATACTAAAAAGGAACATGGCATTGCCTGAAATCAATAATTATAAATAAACAAATAATAAATGTTTATTCAGTATTTAAATTGGTAAAATTATTAAATTAATTAATTTAATTGGTATTATAACTTATAAGTGTTAATAATAAACAATTAAATCTACAGAATCTTATTTTACTATCGGTCAGTCCTCACTATACTGGGTGCATACATGTCATATTTACCAAAATCTTCTGCAGTTAAGCCAGCGCACTCCTCATGAACGTAGGCCTAAAACAAAAAAAAAAGTAATAAGTTTATTAGGTGTCAATAATTTATACGGTAAATATGGCCAATCGTTGGCCATATTTTCAGTCACGCCTTTTTTATCCTCTATATTCAAATGAATCAAAGCAAAGAAAGTGTGTGCCTTGGACGTTAAGCCGTTGGTCCCGGCTGTCATTCGTAGATCTTTGACAGTCGTTACGGGTAGTCAGAAGCCTGAAAGTCTGACGACCAGTCTACCAAAGGGTATGGTATTACCCAGTAACTGGGTTGTGGAGGTCGGACAGGCAGTCGCTCCATGTAAAATACTGGTATTCAGCTGCATCCGGTTAGACTGGAAGCCGACCCCAACATAGTTGGGAAAAGGTTAGGCAGATGATGATGATGACTCAGACGAATAAAAAACACATTAGTATTTTGAGAAATACACAAAGAAATATCAAAATACAATTGCCGCACAGCATGACAACGTAAACAGAAAACAATATAATCGAAAACAAACAGAAATATAGTACCGAATTTACTTGGATTTTTTTTATAACGGCAGCGCGGTCTCCCACTTCGATGAAATCTGAGAGACTGGCGTGTATGCGAGAGGGGAGGCGGGGGCGCCATTCGGATACGCGGCTCGGCCGCGATCGTATACCGTCGCTATTAGTTTTAAATATATAAAACTAATCGCGACTGTATATATATATATGTATGTATGTGGCCATATTTATCGGCTGGCCATATTCGACCCAGGTATCTTACTATTGCATCCTGAAAAACCAGTCATATTTTGCGTGGGTCAGAATGACGCGTGTATTGTTTTAGAAATGAATATGTTATATAAATTTTAATACGAGCAAATAAAACTATACTCACATGGCTATGAAAAAATGGTAGGCGTCAAAATTTGTTTTCTTGGTTTTCTCGTTAATTACTCGTCGCAATTTATTTTCAGATTATAGTTTTATGAGGTACGTTGAAGGTAGATTCCTCTGGTAAATATTAGGTAACTATAAGATATCTATTACATTTATTATGATGTATTCACCCGTCATTCTGACTGTTCGGACTGCGGCTCACTTTATTATTATAATTATTATTGTTTCTTGGAGGTACCTACATTGAATTTCATTAAAGGTACATTCAAGTAAATTTCTGGTACATTCCTTTCATACATATAACATATTCATTTCTGCAACAATACACCCGTCATTCTGACCCACACCATATTTTTTATGTAAAATTTAAGTCGACAATGTATTAAGACAAAAAGCTCTTCTATCTAAAATTGAATATAGAAAATGTATTGTAATACTTCTCTACACTACTACGGGTACTCATATTGGGTGTTGGTCCAGCGCAGGCGCTTATGACGCTTAACACCGCGTTGACGTCGCGTTATACCTACGCCACACTGACATTTACGAGTCGTTTGTGATTCATTAATTTGCTATCAAAATAACATTCAATACAGTCAGTTAGCCCATATAAAATTAATCTTTCAGTAGCTTTTTATGTGTTGCCTTTAGTTTTCGTCATAATTTTCTTGCTTAGCCAAAAGGTGTATTTCGAAACTCATTTGTTATGCAGTGCGAGCAACATAGTAATTATGCTGTAGTTTATAGTAACTTGGTTTATAGTAACTTGGTGTGAATGTCCTTAGAATTTACTTTTTGTTCTCTATATTTTATAAGTCAAGACCTGTAATTGGCTTTCAGACTAATGTACCGTCCTTGATCTGTTTGTTTTAGCTGTAAGTCTCCCATGTTATTCAAATAAATAAACAAGACGAGGAAACACAACTGTTGACTATAATAGCAGTGTTGGGTACAATTACATCTTTAAGAAATTGTATGAAAACCCAAAGGCGTTCGTGCGGTGCCTACGCTTAGTTTAAGTGTCATTTACACGTATTTGATGTGAACCCTACGCGTCTTCTACGCAACGACTTCGCGCCTTCAACACGTGTTTTACGTTATTCATTCTACGCGCTTCGCCTATGGCGTCTTCTATAAGACATCTACTTGTTTTTTAAAAGATGTCTACGCTTCTTCAAAGTAACATCTTCACGCGTCGTCTTCGCAACGTCTATGCTGCATTAGAGAAAAGGGCATACGCGTGCGGGCGTATCATCGTATCATACGCCCGTTGTTGTAGGCACTCCCGATCAACGTTATCCGTTGAAATGTTTTGTTATCGTCCTTCAGACTGACGGCAAAATATTTCTTTCTCGGGACTTTATGAGATATTAGTTTGAAATTAATACCTAGTACCTATTAAAAAGCACTGCACTATGATATGTATATACCTTCCTCTAAAGGCTGTAAAAAATCGACCTTTTGCCCCATGCAGTAAACAGCGATACATACATGCATCCAAATCTTATGAAACATTAACCTAGACTTTAGAAATGCCATATGAAGGTAGGTACATAGGTCTAATAGCAATAGAATATTCCAAATTAACATAAAAATACATAACATCACGCCTGTAATTCGTGGATGGTTAGGAAGAGATGATGGTGGTTATAATAGTTACCCCACATTTCACCAGTTATGATTAATCTCATGTAATAAGTAGGAGGCGAGCATATTGCCATCATTTGGACACAAATTCAGACCCCGGTCTGTTACTTAGAAATCTCTGATGAAAAACCCAATAACACTGCTCAACTTGGGATTCCTGGCAATCGAACCCAGGACACTCCAACTTCCAAATTAATTTCTATAAAACTGCATGTAAGAACCAGTAAGTAGAAATGCACAATGGCTTCCACCACTGATTTTGATTGCCATAATTATGTTTAGAAACAAGTTATAGTATGACGAGCTTCCTTGTGAATAGGTACAGTTATTCAAAAAAATTGAAAACAATTCAATTACTTACACTCCCCCTGAGTGTAATTGAGGTGGATTTCAAACCAACCCCGATGCAGTGAAGGTTAAACAAGTCAGTCTAATTGAATTGAATTTGAACTTCATTTAAATAAATCACAAAACATTGAATAGGCGCATATTTTTCACTGAATAGTTTTCAGTTATTTTAGCTTTTAATTAAACAGCTCATGTATGTATGTGTGCATGTCATAAACATATGTAGTATCTTTTGTTTAGGTATTTTGTTATATATTTTCACACCACTTGCTCGTTTAGGTATGTCAAAATATATGTCATGCAAACCTAACCTAAGGCAAGTCAAAGTTCTAGCTGGGCAATAATATTGTACTGAATTTCATTTTAACTCGCTGGTCAATAATTTGATTTGAATTTGGAACATCAACTAAAAGATTCGTATGAGACTTTTATGTTACTTTTACGTTGCGTTCGTAATTGAATATAGCGCCCGTGACATAAGACAATGCTTAAGGGGGAAGCGCTAAGGTAGCCCGCGAAATTCAAATTTTCTTACGTTTTTTGCAATTTACTGGTCAATATTAAGTTGTACGTTGATTAATATATGAATCGCGGCCGTAAGAAATATGTGTTTACAGAATTATAATCATTAAAGGGCTACCTTGGCGCTTTCGCCTTAAGGCGAAAGCGCCAGGGTAGCCCGCGAAATTCAATTTTTTTGAGGTTTTTTGGAATTTGCTGGTCAGTATTAAGTTGTACGTTGATTAATATATGAATCGCGGCCGATCTCTAAGACCACGTAAGTCCAAAGAATAACTGTTTCATAAAATCATCATTCTTTGGACTTACGTGGTCTTAGAGAGTTGTGTTGATGACTTTAATGATTATAATTCTGTAAATACATATTTGTTACGGCCGCGAATCATATTTTGATCGACGTACAACTTAATTAATACCGACCAGCAAATTGCAAAAAACGTAAGAAAATTTGAATTTCGCGGGCTACCTTAGCGCTTCCCCCTTAACCCCTTATTGAATAATCTACTATTTTTACGTTTACATCTTAATTCTTTTTACGAAGCAAAAAATATATAGTGCTCTTGACAACTTTTTAATTATTAGTAATAAAGGTACCTACTTACCTAATTTCTAAATTCCACTACGAAAAAAAGTACTTGAAATTGTTCTGAAATGTTTTCATAACTTTGTCTGGACCGCTGCTGCTTGTTCAGTTTTTGTGCGATGCCGATGGGCAGATATTTCTCGCTTTCTGAAAATAAAGTGAGCACACTAAAAAAAGTACACAAAAGTACCTAATATATAGACTACATGATTAGTATTATCAAGTCACTTATATTTAATCACCGAGTCGCCGGAACTCTGGGAGGAGTATCTATTTCCGATGGTGGCCGGTCAATGACACCGATCCGGAACTATAGTTGAGCGATTTGGTGGGGTGCAGCCTTTAACTATTGGCACTCATCATCAACCAAGGGAGTCGCGTATTTAAACCGTACATTACTAATATTTTTGTCAAACGATACCGATAAACAAAATTGATTAAATATCGGAATTGATTTACGATTTCTCTGATATTTTTCAATCCACAACTTAACCGTAAGTCTACTTAACTTACAGAGGCCAAAAAAGATGAATGAAATTTAATCAATGTGAATATGAAGCTTATGCTTCGTGTTCAAATTGATTAAATTTATTTCATTTCACTCCTATGTTTTCAGTCTTAAGTTGAAACTTCTGAGTTTATCCAACGAAACCTGCGTAGTTAAGAGTTTATTTGATTTCAAATGTACAAGATATCAAATTATGGAATTATTTGAATGCTCCATGGAATTCGATGGGTTCAATAGCACCATAGCGGGATGTAACCATTCCAGATTGCTGAAGGCACGTTGTCGCAAGGCGCAGGCTCTCGGAATGTGCAGTAGCGTTCATACCTCTTTGTAATAAGAATTTGGCGCGTAAAAAGCGGCCACTCTTCCGAGAAACGGGTCCGCCAGAAAGGTCTTCTCAGAAGGGTCGAACGGCTCATGTTGTTGAATTAGTGCGTGAAAGTTTATTTTATTTTTATTTTAGAATTATATTTTGTTTACAAATGGGTTTAACGTTCGGTTGGTCTGGGCGAATTTATTAGGAGCACCTATTTATAGAAAGTGTAAGTAGAAAGCAATATAATATGTATTTGTATGATACGTACCTACAACGATGAAAAATCCGATTTCTTCAAAACTGTACGTGCTATAAATAAGGTGGTTATTTAAAACTTTAACCACTTTTTGCGCATAGGTACTTTTATTAGTTTTCTAAGTAAGTTTTCTCCAAACTATAACGAATTCGAGAAAATTAGAATGTCTCAAGACTTTAAGAATCAATATCTTGAATATGTTGGACTTCATACTAGATAATCTGGTATCAAACACTCATTTAAAGAATGCGTGTGATATTAATATTGATTATGATGAGATTCAGTCAACTTTAACGATCTTTACATGTTTAGGGCATCGTGTTTAATAATACCAGTCTATTAGTTCCCCACTGCAGGGCAAAGGCCTTTTTTCGTGTAAAGAAGGCGCGACCATCACCAGGAACACCAAACTACATAACATGTATGTATAGCATAGCTAAACATGATTGTTTAGTGATATATAAATGGTGCTGGTGTCGATATTGGACATGGCTCATAGTTCGCCATATGCCGTTCTTAAGTAGTCGAGAAGCGCACGGCAGGCGGCGCGGGCGCGTTTCTTTTTTGTTCCCCGCGGATTCCATTGCCCCATGTCCAACCTGTAAGTCCGGCAGACCGGCAGTTTGCCGAGCGTTGACCGCGCGCCAGCTACGCGCAAAGCCGTTGGACAACATACAGTGCACGCTTTCGATGGCTCCCGTAAACTTATAAAAGTTGAAAATGTATTGAATCGCTCTGCTTGTAATTTTCCCATAACTGTTTTAAGAACTCTTTAAATGAATTGATTTACTACAGGCAAAATTTTATGTTGTTTAACTTTTCGTTGAGGACGTATATTTTGTAAAAAAATATCAATGCATGAAGTTTCGGACTTTAGTAATTGTTTATACTCGAAAATAATATTTGTTCCTTCTCTTGTTAAAAATTAATAGGTAGAAAAATATGAAATTGTACTTTCTTTATACCTGCAGTAGTATTATTTTGAATTTGTTACCGTTTGCCCTAACAATACTTATCTATGTATGTAGTTTGCGGTATGTTATAAGCAGTGGTCAGAATAGGCTGACTATATTTACCTAAACTTCGGAGAACAGAGCCAGACAGTGGAGACTTCCTTACGACGACATTTTTTTTTCCCGGAATTCGGGAAACATCTTAAATAAGTTGAAAATAAGCTTTATTTAAGATGTGTAAAGGCTATTTTTTTAACTAAACTTGCAATTAACAAATCCTTAAATTATCCTTAAACTAACCGTTGTTGCATCAAATCTTTCAATACATAACATTTGTCAATGTGTAACACCTAAGTAAAACTAATTTGTAATTGTATAAAAGGAACTTCGATATGTATTTCAAACGTAGGTACCTACTGTAGATTTACGAAAATTCTTCCGGGATCTTAAAACTATTGCATTATCTTTTCTTGAAATACACAAATTACGTATTTACTCTTACCCTAGTTAACTACTATGCCGGTGTCCTGAAACTTTCTGACACGAATTTCATGTCAGAATTTGAGACTCAGTAATACAGACACAGGATTGAACAATTTTTTTTTTGGATTTTACGTGAAAATTCCGAAAATTTGGTAAGTGCAAGTTTAGTTTAAAAAAAATAGCCTTTACCCATCTTAAATAAAGCTTATTTTCAACTTAATTAAGAAATTTCTCGAATTCGGGGAAAATAAAATGTCGTCGTAAGGAAGTCTCCACTTTCTGTCTCTGTTCTCCGAAGTTTAGGTAAATATAGTCAGCCTATTCCGACCACTGGTTTAAGGCGCTCGTTGGGATTTTTGGTCCTAGGACATGCCGGTTTCCTCACGATGATTTTCTTCACCGCTTTGGGAGCTATGGAGATATATGAACTTAAGGGTCAACTCACACCGAAAGAGCGGCGAAGCGGCGAGCAGTTTCAGTGTCATATAATTTTAAACCTTATCTTCATTACTATAATACATAGTATCGCTTGAGAAACTTGAGTTGTCGGAGTGCTCGCGGCGCCGCGGGCGGCCGCGCGACCTTTCAAGTTTCTCAAGCGATACTATGTTTTATAGTAATGAAGATAAGGTTTAAAATTATATGACACTGAAACTGCTCGCCGCTTCGCCGCTCTTTCGGTGTGAGTTGACCTTAAACGAAGTAAAGTCCATGTCTGGGTTCGTTCGAACCTACTATGTCTGAAAACTTGTAAGTCTCGGCCGTTTTCACTAGAACTACTCTTCAAGTCGACTTGAAGAGGTAGCTTTATATAATAGCGGTAAATTGGCAAGAGTTTTAATCGCAAGTGTAAAGCCTTTACCTTGACGTTGTTCCGGCGTAGGAGGTGTCGAACGTGTGCATATTGTAGACGCTACATAAACTCCGTGTCTGCGCCTTTTAAATCTAAGCGAACATTACAGCCGAGGCGGGCCGCAGCTCACCGTATTGCAAAAATGCGCCAAACAACTACCAATAAAAGAGGTTTGTTTGCATTACTTTCGATATTGCTATACATATATATTCCACATCGGATGTTTTTGTTAATGATTTCATGGAAAAGCGCCGTACCGCAGCGGCTACGCGCCGTAGCACAGCAGCTACGCGGCGTAGCGCAGAAGCTACGCGCCGTAGTGCAACGACTACTACGCGTCGTAGCATAACGGCTAGGTGCCGTAGTTCAGCGGTTACGCGACCGTAGCGCAGCGTACCTTATGCATTTAAACACAGCGTATATGCGATGTAAACTTTTTTATGGATGAATCATCATCTATAGAATAAGTTTATTATTAGGGGAGACCGTGTCTGGTTGCCTGCATTCATTATAAGACTTTCAATAGAAGGAATGAACATAGAAAAGTGATGAAATTAAAATAAAATAAGAAAATTTGGCTAAAAATGAGAATAATATGCGACTGCCAAATGGCAATCCTACATCCTACTAATATCATAAATGTGAAAGTTTGGATATTTGTTACTCAATCACGCAAAAACGGCTGAATAGGATACTTTTATCCCGATAGTAAGGTTCCTGTGGGATAATTTCCAAATACAACGCGGGCGAAACTGCTGGCAAAGGATAGTTAGTAAATAGTCAATATTTTTGATGTGAACGTTCTAAAATTAAGTTCTTAATTTTTTTCTGGCTTATTGTAAAGAAATATGGTGTAAATGACTCATCCCTTTTCATGATTTTACATACTTACCTACATAATTACTGATTTCTTGTTTTGAAAAACAAATAAATTACAATAACTATGATCAGTTATGCAGCCCCGGATCTAAGGGGGGGGCAAACCGGGGCACTTGCCCCGGGCGGCAGTTTCATGGGGGCGCCAAATCCTTGAGACAAGAATTCGAAATATCGAACCAGTGAAGCCTTTTTTCCTACAATCTCATAGGTTTTTAACAAGTAATCGAATCTTAATATAATATGTTTGAAAAACAAACTTTTCTATTTCCATACGCCCAGTTAGTTTTTGAACACATACTAAGTGATTTATGAACGCATCTTAACAGATCAAATAAATTTTTGAACGCGTGTGTAGTGTCCGTGTAGTGCCGAGCGGAACAAATTCAAACAGTTGAACGTCAAATGACAATACTGTTTGTTTATGTGGTTGATTGCGTTTGCGAGTAATCAGCGTAAATAAAATAAGTAATTTATTAGTGAAATCATATATTATCGTAGTGGAAATCAACAATTTGCAAGTTTTTCTCAAACACTGAAGGATGGGGGCGCCACTATCAAGGTTTTGCCCCGGTTCGAAAAAATCGTAGATCCGGGGCTGCAGTTATGGCAAACTTGATGTTAACTATTTTGTTAGGCTAATAATATGACTATCAAATAATGTCATTGTTAAACATGTAAATACAGCGTGGACAACTTGGAGGTATACAACTTTTTGCCGCCATTTTTTGTTTTTTTTTTTTGTTTTGGCGGCAAATAATGACAGTTGTTTCATGAAAATTAATTTTGTGTAGATACGGCTAATTTCTTATGGAGCGTTTTACGAGTTAACAACGTGTTTTAATTATTAAAACATTTTACGCAACCCAATCATGTATTGAACAGTTGGGTGTGGAATTTAATCAGGAGTAATTGGCCTTATTTCTTTGAAGATGCTATGGGTGATGCTGTTACAGTGAATGGAGATGGGTACCGTGAGACGATAAACAATTTTTTCTTATATCAAGTGAATCAGTTGAGCATGAAACATGTGGTTTCAACAAGACGGGCCCACATGTCATATTGCACGACGCCACAATCGAGACATTGAAAAGAACGTTTCCGGGTTTATTAATTTCGAGAAACGGTGAGTTTCATTGGCCCTCAAGGTCCCCGTATTTAACATCTCCTGACTTTTTTATACGCTAAAAGGCCAATGAACCTTCAACAATTAAAACAAAATTCTCGAGACACAGTCACTGAGATAACGCAGGAAATGTGTGAAAATGTCATGAAAAACGCAATCAAAAGGGTTTCCACATCTGCCATGCTGCTAGAGGTGGACATTTCTCTGACATTATTTTCAGTACTTATTGGCCGGCCCTAAATACTAGTTATATTAAAAAAAAAACTTAATATTTTTTATATTTCCTAAAATAAAATTTAAAAAATAAAGTGTTTTCAGTACCTGTTATTTGCCCACCCTGTATTAAAGTAGGTACTTATAAGAAATATAGACCAATAAGGGCCGGCGCTGACTGACGTCGCGGCACGGCACGGCACGGCACGGCAGGGCGTGCTTTGGCAGCCTGAAGTACGCTTTGGTATGACGCGTTATTACGGAGCATGTCGCTTCACATCGTGACATCCCGCAGAAAGCCCAGCCTGCTAAAACCTTATTTCAATTAGTTTAGCTGTCATAATCCTGTGACCTATGTGGCTCGCGGGACGCGGTGGCACGCCGTGGTAATCCGTGGAATGAAACGACATGACACTTCGTCGGGTCAAGGGGGGAGTGAGGTGTTTGACTCATCCCGTGACGTCTAAGAGGGGCGTGCGTGGAACACTATGCGCCGCCACCTCAGGTCCTGATGTGTGGGGGGCGACGGACGTCCCCGAGTCCGTCGCCCCTGGACCCATTTAGAGGGCTGGAAGAGGGCGTTGTCCGCCTTTCGCCGACGCCCGGTAAGCCTGCTGCGGGCTGGGTGAGCGGACGAGATCTCCCTTTCCGCAGCCGCCTGCGAAGCCACCGCGTCCCAGGACTCTTCGCTGCCGACCATCGACTCGACCACGGCCGGCAGCGACAGGTTTCTGCCTACTTCTGAGATGAGGGCACCGCGCGGCTCCTACCAAGCGGCACACTCTGCTCTTTAAAATCATGAAAAACAACAAATCGTAAAATATTTCTTGCTTTTACTACGTTATTTTTATTTTCAAATATCGTACCGGCTGTACTATTTATGCAGCAAATACATTGCTCCTTAACCGTTAAGTATATCGCTAAGTAACTGGACAAGCAATGTAAAAATTACAAAACGATACTTTATTTTTGCGGAGCGTCGCATGTTACAGCCGCTGTGTCTTGCGGCGAGATAGTGATGTGGTTGTGAAGATCCACTAACGTAGGCTATCATCGAAAACAATGTCGATTGCCCAACGAATATATTGCTATTATAGTTGATTTTGCAATTTGTTAACCGTTTTAACCCGGTTTATAGAAGACGTGAAAAGATAACGTTTAAATCCGATTGGTAGATCCTTGAGAAGATGTAAAATAATGTTAATATTTTTTATTTACTTCAATTATTTTTTTAGCTACATTTTATTGATTTATAATATAATAAGTTCTGGACATATCGTTTTTTATTTATTTTATTTTCATGACCCGATTTTTTTTAAATTACTAATAATGATTGGAATAATCTATACTTTAAGATTTAGTCAATCACTAGCGTATACCAGGGTGAATCAAAAAGTTCTTAGAAATGCATATATATAAAACCTATTTGGGAGAAGTTCGATATTCAAATTAAAGAGTGACAATTACACAATATTTATGCAAACTGTCACTTGTTTTTGTCAGTTCGTTCGCACGTAATAAATTGTTTTGTGCAACGAGTTGCTAAAAATACAAAATTATGGATAAAAGTGCGGTGATAAAATATTTAGGTAAGTATGAAAAAAATGTCTACGAAGGAAATTTTTTCGGACATTCAGCAGACATTAGGGGATAATCCTGTACCCTATTTTACGGTTGCGTACTGGGTGGCTGAATTTAAAAGAGGTAGATCAAGCTGTAAAGATGATCCGCGTTCTGGGCGGCCTTCAACCTCCGTTACGGAAGAAAATGTCAAAAAGTTTGAGAATCTGGTTTTGGAAGACAGAAGAATAACTATAAAACATATAGCTGAGATCCTAAAGATATCATTTGGTAGCGTTCAATCCATTTTAATTGATTCACTGGGTTTCAAAAAAGTGTCAGCAAGATGGGTGCCACGAATGTTAACCGACGAAAACAAAAAGCGACGTTTGGAAATTTCTAAGCGTAATCTCGAAATGTTCCAGTGTGATTCGGATAACTTTTGCCGTCGCCTTGTCACCATGGATGAAACGTGGGTCCACCATTTCGATCCTGAAACTAAGAGACAAAGCATGTCTTGGAAACGACCATCCTCTCCATCCATTAACAAATTTCGAGTTGCTCCTACCGCTGGCAAAGTTATGGCCTCAGTGTTCTGGGATAGTGAAGGAATCCTTTTTATTGATGACCCTATTATGCAAATTTCATACAGAAAGTGCTTGAAGCGATTAAAGTAAACGTCGTGGAAAACTGTCGTTGGGCGTGTTGTTTCTTCAAGATAATGCTCCTGCTCATCGATCGGAAGTTGCGCTCAACGCAATCCGCTGTGCTGGCTTCAATCTCCTTGACCACCCACCATATTCTCCAGACTTAGCCCTAAGTGATTTTCACTTATTCCCAAAATTGAAAAAGGAAATTCGTGGAACAAAATTTCACGATAATGACGCGGTTGGGGCTGTAGAGGAGTTTTTCGAGAGTCAAGAAAAACAATTTTTTTCGCAAGGAATAAGGAAGTTAGAAACGCGTTATTCTAAATGCATTGCATTGGAGGGAGATTATGTAGAAAAATAAAATATTTTTGTTTAAATCTTTGAATTTTTTAATATTGATTCCAAGAATTTTTTGATTCACCTCGTATGTAAAATAAATGGCTTTTGCACTATTGATGAGGTTTTCACTATCCAGAGAATTTATTCCGGAATTGTTATGTGTATAATACATATTACATTCATTTTTAACTTGGATAATATTTTTAATAAAGAGTTACGATGTCAAGTCGTAAAATCGTACATTGCAAGGGCGGGTCGCTAGTTTTTAATAAAAATATTGATATTATTATTTTTATAAAAAACAATAAAAGAATATGATTACAGCATAATTTGTGTGAATGAACCGAGTAATTTTTGGCAATGTCTATCGCGTGTAGGTTACAATGTTCAAATATTTAAAACGTAACTGCCAATAACGGTTAAATATTGGGAACAAGATACTACGTGTGATATGACTATGAGATAGTAGGTATTGCTTCCTCATAGAATGAAATTAACTACCTATACACAGAATTTAGAAAAAAGTACCTCTTCTATTAAACTATAATCAGTATTTAAGTACTGTGTGTAAAATAACATGTGACCTTATAGTACTAAATTAACCAAAACAGGTGTGTTTATAAATAACCTGCCTGTAGCTAGTAAAACAACCAGCAATTGGTTGAAATTGAAAGTATTTTAAGTACGAATTAAGTGATTCTTTATTTTTAACCGACGAAAAAGTGTAGGAGGTTCTCAAGTCGACGCGTATAATATATATACTATACGTAGGTATATGTTTTATGTTTGCCCACGCATAACTTTTTTATGAAACATCTTTTCATACTGGGGTTACACTTTTATATTTGGTTGTTGTAATATTTTGTGCACACAACAACGGTTTTCATTTGAACGAGATAAGATATAAAAAGAAGGGGAGTAAGCAGCGGACAAAGCAGACAATGGCGGGAATGAGACAGGGCGAGTGGACGCGGCAGTTGCGCGCGAGCCGTTCATTGATGCGCAGGCGCCGTGGAGGCGCGGGGGGCGGGGGAGAGGAATGCGGTCGCGGCGAGCAATGACCGCGCCAGGGTCGCTTCCTTTACGAGAAGCGCGGGCCGTCGTACTACAGCCGATCCCCCCACCTGCCCCATACGGCCCGTACTACATGATGGTCCTCACGGTCGCGACGCGCGCTTTTCGACCCGTAGTCCGTTACAAAAATTAAGTGCGCCGCATTCCGCGATCGTTTTGTTGTCTCTTTTACTCTCAAGTTAGGTCGCATCTTCTCTTCTCCTCCTGGATGGTAGTCTCCTCGATGCGTTGTTTGGTGTTCAAAGTAAGGCGCAGGCAGGGACTTGCGTCTCGTCGAGCTTTCTCTACTGCATTGTTTACTTGTTTTCGATCCCAAAGGCTCATTTTACACGTCTACAGACTTGAGATGCTTGAAACTAACCTGACCGCCATTATTGACGTAAATTAATGATTTTTGTTAATTCTATCGAACCAGCCAGAAAAAAATTAAAACACTTAGTACGTATTAGTAGGTATTATTAGAAATATTAGATTATAGTAAACTATTTAGTTTATATGTCTTAGCGTTTTAACTTAGGCGAAAGCGCCAGGGTAGCCCGCGAAATTCAATTTTTTTTAGGTATTTTGCAATTTGCTGGTCAGTATTAAGTTGTACGTTGATTAATATGTGATTCACGGCCGTGAAAAATATGTATTTACAGAATTATAATCATTAAAGTCATCAACACAACTCTCTAAGACCACGTAATTCCAAAGAATAACTGTTTCATGAAATCATCATTCTTTGGAGTTACGTGGTCTTAGAGAGTTGTGTTGATGACTTTAACGATTATAATTCTGTAAATACATATTTGTTACGGCCGCGAATCATATTTTGATCGACGTACAACTAAATACTGACCAGCAAATTGAAAAAAACGTAAGAAAAATTGAATTTCGCGGGCTACCTTAGCGCTTCCCCCTTAAGACAAAGATCTGGCACTGCCACTTAATAATAAGTATAGGAAATTCTATGAGTAATGAAGGTAACCCCTTGGAAGCACTGCATGCACATTCATAAGGGCAATGCCTCAGCTGTGATCCTGGATCGATGTGGTACTCGTATTTTACTATAGCTTCCACAAGTGAGTAGCTATATGTGCCTTTCACACTGTAGAGTTTGTCACAAACATTTATTTTCATAGAAAAGACTGTAAGAAGTAATTATTTATGGTAATTCTTACAAAAAAAAAACATTTACGACTGCATCGTAAGGTGTTACAATTATTATTTTTCCTCTTGGCTCTTGACTTTTTGGTTAAACTTTAAAGTAATTATGGCTACAAAGAAACCCGACAGCAAGCTTTCGAATTCTTATGGACATTATCATTTCCAATTACGCCAAGTAAGTTCGAATGACGTCATCCTTGCTGACATTACTGTAATAAAATCTTGCAGAAAGTACAGTGTCAGTTTGTTTATTACTATCACTTCTTTTTAGCGTGTCGATAGCAATCTAAATGGACTCAGCCCAGAATTTGGCTACTTGTTTGCGCTATCACCAGCGTCCACCAGTTCCTGTAACGTGCAGCTGGCAGGACACGCAGGACACGATATTAAGTGTCCCATCGTTTGTGGAACAGCACCACATTTACTCTCCAATGCGGAGTCGTCTATGTATCTCCAACTGAACAGGTTTTCCTTGCTTCAGCCAACCTGGGTCCGGAGTCTGTTTAAAGACCTTCCAGGTTACCCAAGGTAACTCATATCCAGGTGGGAGGTCTTCAGCCGGTAGGACGAACGGTCTGGGTAAGGAAGCACTGTCTTGTCATTACTATCACTACTCTACTATTATGGAGTTACTTTTTTATTTTCTAATACGATGGTCCATACAATGCATTACATTACCAATGATTACTAGATAGATAGTTGTTACATAGGCTTTCTGCATCTTGCTTAGCGCGGTCATACCTCGAATTGATAAATTTTTCACCGCAATATATATTTGACAATACGTAATACAGGCTGATAATTTGAGATAGGGCAATCGTTTTCCCCTGCTAACTGTTCTATATATTCAGTATCTGTGAACGCAGATGATAAATACAACAGTTAAGGGATCCTAAGAATATTTTCTTGTAGCTACAACCGTAAGAGCGTTTGCGCACTGCATCCAATTCCAGAATGCTCTTTAAAGGTATTCTCTACCGGTAAACTCTCCTCCAACTCAAATAACTATACTGTTTAAAACGCGCAAACTTGATAAATCTTTCTTACAATGAAATAGAATATACGTATGACTCTTATTAAACACAAACACAATACAACATATTCAAAACAAATAAAAAAATACAATCTTCTCCACCCAAACTTAACCAAGGCTAGAATTCGCGAAAGTGCAACAATAAAGACAACAATTTGAGGTTCATTGTTAGGTAACTGATAAGTAAAATGAGGGAGTGAGACATAATCCACCACATAGGCACGTTGCGGGCCTATTTGGTGGATTAGTGCGGGTTGGTGGATGTCACAAGACTTCGAAGTGTTTGGTTCTAGAACATGCCTTCTTTTTTTCAGTTTTGAGAGCAGTGGTGGTGAAATTAAAGTGCTTGGCTGAGTGCGAACTCACGACCTACAACTCGTAAGTCGAGGCCGATATCGCTGTAATCTAGTAGCTATTAATTATAACTTTGTCGGTTAAGAAATACATATTAACAATAATATTAGCTTAATTTGCTACAACTGCAGGACAAAAACCCCTTCATAATGGATAAACCGAGCATTTATCACCTCATTCACCGGAAAGCAATATGGTCAAAGAGATAAAATCGCTACCTTCCTTCGAGACCAACAAATTGTAATTTTTCTCGTACAAGACTTTCCTTAAACCCAGCCATCGTGCAATTGCAAACTATCGTATAGTCCGCAACAACAGGTTGCGCTGTCAACCAATTACCCTTTTCAGTCCACCACCCCCCCCCACCCCAGAATTCTGCAGAGAATTTCCAACTACGACAGACGACGACCTCTCTGCCCTTCTTAGCTTGAGTGATTCCGTTATCATAGTGGGTGATCTCAACACTGTTTCAATTTTCATGCTGTTTACTAGCCATTTTCCTAAAAACAGAAAGGCTCAGTTGGCTTTGTTCTCAGACGAGACGACAGCCATTTATTACACTGGCCGCGGCCAAGTCCAGCTATCTCTCACTCTCCAAACCGCAGTCAAACTCGCTGCCTGGTTTAGGAAGTGGAAAATAGAAGTCAATACCGACAAGAGTCAAGCGGTTCTCTATTTGAAACCACGACTCAAACCCTCCCCCCGACCTATCACCATGTTCGGCAAGACGATCCCTTGGGAAAAGCGAGCCAACCTAGGTGTAATCCTTGAAAAGCACCTCTCCTTCTCAGAGCACATAAAGAGGGTCCGTTCGCGCGCCGCTTTCGCTCTCGGCAGACTCCATTCCATTCTCAATGCACGCAGCAAATTGTCACTAAAGTGCAAATTGCGCATTTACACAGCGTGCTTTCGTCCAATGATGACATATGATGTGTAGTCTTCGCACACCTGAAGCCCCACCACATCAATAGGATGCAAACCCTTCAAAGGCTGTTTCCTCCGTAAGGCTACGGGATCCCCTTGGTTCGTCCGAAATGAGATCCTCATGTTGACCTCAAAATCCCTACTATCAGCCTAACACCGCAACCCTCTGGTTGTCGAGGCCGCCAGGTATACCCTCTCTAAGTTATTAAATCGCCGTGCAACGCATGTTGTCACCGACCCTGATGACCCCATTACCCTCCTCCAGGAGAGCAATAGGGCAACCAGAATAGTGCACAAACACAAAAAACCGACATTCCTAACTCGCCGCCGAGGTCAACGCGACGTCCCCAACTAAAATGTTACCCCACAACCCTTGCTCGATGAAGTGCCAGCCCGCGCCGTAGCTAAGCCTGTAGCCTTAAATTCCCGAGTATTCCCGACTATGACCTCTAAATTTGTTTCGGCCTTCCTTCTCAGTCAGAGTAGTCAGATAGGAAACGCCGATCTCATCAAACTTTACATAATAATAATTTGACCCAGCCTATCCCATCTTGCTGTCCTCTCCCCAGCGACGTCCTAAGTCGAGGTTCGTACCCTACAGGGGTGCCCGCGTGCAATCGCTTAGTCTATTAGATATTCGCCCCTGGCTGGAGCCTTTGAGTTTACCTAAGGCAACCACAGGATAGTCCGGTTACAGATAGTGCCATCCACGAAGACGCGCCCGATGCTTCTTCCTAATCGCTTACAGTAGGTACAACCGTACAAGTGTGCAACATTCAGCTAGTGTTTTAGTTTTATCGATACACAGTAATTACTTATTAGTGGGTAATTAGTGTGTATCAAAAAACTAAAACACTAGCGGAATTGACTAGCGATAACCACTAGCGATTAGTAAGAAGATAGGGGCGCGTCTTCGTGGTTGGCACTATCTATAAGTAGTTACGACATCTTAAGGTCAACACGAGATACTATTTAAAAAAAAAAGTAATCAACACGCTCACTGCTTATTAGCAATATCCGACCGTCAGGTTCTGTTTCAATACGTATTTCCGCTAAACCATCTAAACCATCCTCGATATGAATTGCTTATTCTATTATGCTTTAATTCATTGTTTCTGTGTTACGATACATTTTAACTGAAAAATATCGTTCATCTTTACAGAAATCAGTTTCTTTTTATATACGACCTTCCTTTTCTCAAAAATTCGGTGATTTCATTTTAAAGATCTATTTATCTACCTGAATGTTCAATTTCACAATTCTAATGTCAGATTGAAATGATTTGATTGGCTGTTGTTATTTCAGCGAACCAATCACAACAGCTAACATGGAATTAACTGTTTTCTGAAACCGGCTATTTGGAACTAAATAAAGCAGTCTGTCAGTTTCTATGATTTTGATTGCATTCTATTTCAGTTTCACATCATTAAACATTTCCTTAAACCACTGTTGTGGAAATATTTCAGCATCAATTTTGAATTTTCACCATATTTTACCTTTTATCCCGAACAGCTAGGCATCTTTAACTACGACATCTTCTCTGTGTTTATCAAATACAAATATAACTTTTAAAGTTGATTTCTTTGGGGAATAAATTGCCTGAGAATATTTTGCTATGTAAAAGTCTACAGTAAATATAATTAATGAAAATCGAGTTACGTTCAGTGTAATGGAGCACCAAATTAAGTTCTAGTAGGTACGGGTTGTAGATATGTAACTGTAGCACAGCGATAGGGTTGAGACATTACCTCGTACTAATTAGAGGGATTGTATGTTGCTCAGTAGCTGTAAAATTCTTGGTCCTATAGAATTTTAACAAGTTTTCCAGTTAGACATTCAGTAATTGTAATTCTACTAGCTTCAGCCCGCGGCTTCGCCCGCGAGGTATGATAATAAAAATTATCCTATGTCTTTCCCCAGGGGTACAATCTGTCTCTCTGCCATATTTTATCGAAATCCGTTCAGTGGTTTAGGCGTGAAAGGTAACATACAGACAGACCGAGTTATTTTCGAATTTATAATATTAGTATGGATTAGTATGGATAGATGGTGTTCAAACTGTCCTTGTCATCTTTACAAAATTGTTATTTGAAAGTAGAATAAACTTAATCATTTATTGATTTATCATTATTATCATAGTCACAATCTACAACATGTAGGTACGTACAGTCACGAGCATAAGTATGTATACACTTGGCTTTATTCTATGACGATTTTCTCTTTTAGTTTTGAATGAAATTTTATGTTATTACGAACAAAGTATTTTCGAACCCATAGGTTTGTGTGAAGTGTCGTATTTCAACGTTGCATTAAAAAAATCGCAATTGAAAGTTGCCAAGTGTTGACATATTAGTGCTCGTGCTGTACAACTGTGTTCTTTGTGTAAAAGTACATACATACTATTACATAGTTGCTGTATATAGGATGGGATAAGACTGATAAGAGTAAGTGTCAAATGGCTAAGTTAGATATTGCATGTGAACGTGAAGCTAAAATTTGAAATTGAACGGCATCGATGTTTCAGTGGTATATAGCTCTACAACCACGAGTTATGCCTGTCGTCGTATTACATGAGTTGCGCACAGAAATGGCACACTGGAGACCACCATGCCGTAAATAGTGGCAGGCTGTTAGTAGCTACTTCGCCTAGAAGCTAAGGAACCCGTTTTTCACAGTTTATTTTTACAGGTGTGCAGCTGGTACTTAGTATACCCGTTTGTTCAGTAGCACCTTGTAATTAAAGGAAATTTATTTTCTATTGATATGGCAAAGAAACCATAAAATCATTACACTGAGATAAATAAGCTACTAGATAGAAAGAAAATTTGATTATTTGGCACATGTCTTAAGTAATTAATACTAAATGATCCCAAAACATGCTATTCCCAAACTATGATATATAGAGTATAGTCACACGCCATTAAATATGTCGTTTAATTGAAGCAAAAATAGTTCAAATTACTTTTTAGTCCTAGTGGGGTTTTAGATTTTAACTGTCTTTTTTATTACAATTATTGCGGGGTTAGGACTAGGAGTCATTGAGGGTAGGCAGAAAATCGAACCTTTGATTTCTAGTAGTAAACAGCCTACATAATATTTTAAAATTATTTGTGTGTCATTAAAAACACATACATATTTTTTTAATATTTATTTGGACGTATAATTATAGATAACCGAAATATTTTCAGAAAGTTCTCTTTAAGAACTTTCATTAGATATGAAACCAGTGACGGGTTAAGACTACTAGATGCCCTAAGCAATCCACACCTGTGGGCCCCCCTATCCACTAGTCGCCTCGTATTTTTTTCTAAAAAAATCGACGAGCGATTTGTTAAGATTAGGGAACATCCTAAGAGTGACTTTTGGGTGTTGTAATATCTTACTGACGAACAGCCTTGCCTTTTATTTACTAGCAAATATTTTTTCGGTGCTGTTTCTGGCAGGCTGGCGAGGAATATTTTTAGGGTGGTACATCTCCTCGTTAGTCTAGTAATCGCAAGCGTTACTGCTGACCATAAAGTCTTGGTTCGATTCCCAGGTCGCCGGGTAAAGTTTTATTAGGTTTTTCCATCAGAAATTTCTCAGAAGCAGCCTGGAGTCTGGCTTTTATGCCCTGTTGTTGGCAGTAGGCTCGTCCCCTACGACATGGGACTTAAAGGTAACTGGCCCAATATGGGTGTAACTACTAGAAGTATGTAGTACATATCTGCCTAATTCTCATGTTATCTTAATGTTCATATACGAGTAGATACATCTCCAGCTCCACATTATTTAATTATGCTATTCAGAGACACAGCTTTTATATGCTGCCAAATTGGTTCCAGCATTTTTTGATGAATAGTTGGTATTATAACAGTTCACTACGTAGGGTGAGCAGAGCGAGCGAAGCGAGCTCGAAAATTTTAACAACCCGCCTCGGTTACCTTACATAGGTGTTTTTTACATTTTCAAACAGAAATAGGAGTTACATTGTCGACTTAAGCAGAAAAGCATAAGCAACTATGAGAATTTAGTGTAAAAATGCATGAGCGAGCACGAAAATTTTGCACACCTTCGGTTACATTTTCTTTTCATGATTAAAAAAAATTAGCAATTAGTCAAAAAAAATAACTAACTTATTACTTACTACATATTATTATTATACTGAGAGAAACAGGAGACCGGCTTCGGTCTCATCCCTACTCCGTGCTACTGGGAAGTGACACCGGCATAGTCTGGCAAATGAGTGTTGATCTAGAAAAAGCAAGGAAAATTTAAAAAATCTAGCACTGGTAACACTAATTATAGCAGGAATAAACTGTCTTGATACTAATGTTACCATGTAATAAGTTTCAATTAAATGTTAGGCTCAACTGGCGGGGATAACTTACCAAGTGATAATTGATCAGTTATCGAGCGGGATGAATAATGATTAAATTACTAAAATGACTATTAAAAAATAAGGGTTGGTGATAGAGGGGTGAAAATTTAGGGTTGTATGTATTTATTAATGGCACATTATAAAAAAAATAAAATTTCGTCCAAAAAATAAAATGTTAGGGGTGGACAACCCTTATCACTTAGGGGTATGAAAAATAGATAGTAGCCGATTCTCAGATCTACTGAATATGCATTTAAATTTGATAAAAATCGGTCAAGCCGTTTCGGAGGAGTATGGTAACTAACATTGTGACACGAGAATTTTATATACAATGTGTTTCAGAGGGGTATGACCAAACTTGGGGGTGTGGTACAGGCCATCAAACTGAACAACTTTTTCCAGGGGACAAACACAGTAATCGTGAAAAAAAAATCAGTCGTCCCATACATTTGGTCAAGAAGGTATTGAAGTTTTGTATGGGACGACTGATTTTTCTTTCACGAATTCTGTGTTTGTCCCCGGGAAAAAGTTGTTCAGTTTGATGGCCTGTACCACACCCCCAAGTTTGGTCACACCCCTCTGAAACACATTGTATAAGATGACACTTCCAAAGATACCTTCTTTGTCAAAATACGACGAGTAGTTTAGGTGCTATGAGGGGACAGATGAACAAACATACATTATACATAGTCTGTTAGCATCGTAACCTTCCTTTGGCTTCGCCGTAGTCGGGTAAAAAGGCATCACACTCAGGCACAAAGTCTCCGTCTTGTATTTTCAGTAGATATGTCGCTAGACTATGAAATTCAAATATTCATCATCATCATCATTTCAGCCGAAAGACGTCCACTGCTGGACATAGTCCTCCCCCAAGCACCTCCACTTTGACCGGTTCTGTGATTCTCGCACCCAACGGGTTCCTGCAAAAAATTCAAATGAAATGAATGAAGTGCAATTCAAATATAATGACGTATTTGGCAGAAATGTTTTAGGTTATCTTCTTTGTTGATTTTACTGTGATGATTAATGCAGGAGACCCCAGTAATACCGTTCTTTAAAAATTATGTTAATGAAAATATTTCACTCTTTTCCCCAAACAATCCGTTCAGTTCCTAGGGAAGTTTTTAAACATAACATCGCCTGTTTTCGCCGAAAGGACGGCAGTGCTGACCTGTAGGTACACCTACTTTCCCCAGTAAAGTTTATTTTTATTTTCATTGCCAATTGAATTTAATGGTGTTAGTTTATTAAACGTTCTTATTTTAAAGAACTAATAAGTTTAAAAAATGTCTATGTAGATTCCCCTTAAAAGAATCACCTATGCAGTATTCTATTAAACTTGTTGTTGTCCTTTTGCCATATAACAGAAAACAGTTATCTATAGTTAAATTTTGGTGCCACATTTAAGTTCCTACAATAGGAATACCTACCTAAGCCTCAAGACTCACAATGGGCATGCTAGGAGTTCAGTGCCATCCATGGATCGGAACGCGACGCGCCTAACCGGACACGGCCGGGCGGCGTCCTGCATACTCGAACCACTATGTAGATAGAACCACATTAGCATTGGTGTAGGTATGGGTATGTAGGTTGTTTGTGTCCCAGCGCCGGTGCAACGCGCGCGCGGCCCTGACGCGCCCGCGACCGATGCACGCCGATGTAAACACCCAGCAAGGTCAACTGCCTTGCGATCGTTGTGCTTTTTATTAACTTTTTGTCAAACTTACTGCACACATGTTCAAGATAACGCTTGTAGCCTTGCATGTGAGCCGTTGAGATTGTACTGCAGTTTTTTTGCCCACAAAACGGAACTTTCATATTATAATTCTGGAATCTTCACGGTTTTTGCTGTATAAAGGCGTACCACACGGCAACATCCCGCTGCTGGTGAGATGGTTAAAATATAATACTGTAAGAGAAACTACATACAGTGGCCATACTTAATTGCAGCATGAACGAAGACCAAGATCGCCATTTTCATATGAAGCAAAATTCCTGTGACAAACGTCTGATGGGCCGTCTGTTACTTAACTAGTAAGTGTAAGTGTGCGTTCACATGTCACGAATTTCATCGCGCTCTGATCGCGTTCGAACAGCTATTGAATCCGTACTCGTTGTGCACTCACCTTTATGCTTCTGGTACATAATTGTTAAAAAAAATATTCACCTACGTAATGAAAAGAGGGAATGTACCTATTCCGAAATCTCTAAGGAAAGAGCGGTGCGTGACCGAGGCGCGCGCGGCTTGCGCTTTTGTAAACGTGCCCCAAGTATAATAATGTTATTTAAACTTGCAGCTTACTATCAGACCGACCGTCGGACATATCGTGCAGAACTTCTGTCACATGTGGCCTAAAACTGTTGAATCGTCGGCGTCGGCGTCGATGTGAGTGTAACCGCGATGCAACTGGGTGGCTAAAACTTGAGAACTTAAGGACATCTTGCTTTAAAAGAAATAAAGAAAAAGTATTTACATTAGTTGTTGCTTTCTTACCTAGACCGCATACAGCAGGGCTTGGATTGAGGTGGCTCTTGAAAAGGAGGCGTGGAAGGACTTGGTTGAAGCCTTTGCTCAGCAGTGGAACAGAACAGGCTTACTAAAAAAAAACACTTTCTTTGGTTTTCTGAGATTTTTCTGTACGCTTGCCTAAAATACGACGTAGCAACGATTGAGAATATTGTGTTACCTAGTTTAAGTTTACATTATACAACGAGTATATGTACGTGCATCCAGACCCGCGGCACTGGGTCAGACAAAATCGAACAAAATATACTTACATGACGAAATAGGAAGTTGTTACTATGTAGAGAATAAATCGCTATAACATGAACAACCTATCAACAATCTCACTCAATAATACATCAAAAGCTGTGCCTTGTTTGATTAACACTGTCTTCATTGTTGCGGCATGCTGTTTAATGTTTAAGTTGATGACTGTCACTTTATTACTCATTAATTTCTGATTGGTTATTAATATTGTTGGTCGGATAAACTGGGAAGCTTTTAAATGAAAGCACGTTTAAAATATGGTTAAGTGCAGAGAGTATATGTGCTGTGCCAGCAACCTGTCACCGCCTAAGCAATGTTGTTATCTTTAGCACGGGAATTTCTACTGCGGATGCTTCAAGCGACCGTCGTTAATTTTGTACCGCCTTCTAAAGGAAAAACAAGCTCGAAGTTGTAAGGCCGCGGTCATAACATAGCGTGTAGTACTCACGGTCGTCTACTGTGAGCGTCCATTAAAAAAATGTATGAAAACACAACTTTACTGATAGTCCTTTGTTTTTCATTCATTTGCTCTTTGTTCTTGGCACTATTTTGCGCAAACATCCCTCTGTGGTATACAAGCCGAATGTTGCTAAAAAGCGTAGACACTACGAAGTATGCTCAACTCGTGGATGTAGAAAGGCCCTTGCTCAGCGTCATTATGATGTTTTGTCTAGCCATTTATATAATAAAATAAATAAACCTTGCACCATTGCTCCCATGTGCCTAAATGAATGTAAGACCAAGGTCTCAAAGTGGCTACTGTCAATAAAGTCATATATGTATCTATAATTATATTTATACAGGATTACATAAACACAAGCTTTCACCATATTTATCTCTCTCTCAATACATACAATGGTACTTTAATGGGCCACATCTATGCATTTACTAGTAAGTAATTATCATAATAATAATATACTGTGCTCGTCCTACAACTACTGATATACCTTGTTCAATTATAGGCGAGGACGCTGGCACCCTAAACAAGTTAAATCTTACTTTGGGTGCCAGAGTTCATCGAAATCACTCTATCCCTTAGTTGTAACGCTGCATAGTGTTTAGATAAGTGTTTTTGTACAACTAAAGTTAATAAAGAAACTTTTATTTTATTTTATTTACACAGGCGACTGTCACGCTCTTGGTGTGAATGCGGCCTTAAACGGACACAGCGCGCAAAACCTCTATCGCGCGCACACAGAGTAGTTCTTATAATGTATGTTGCAGTCAAAACCGTTATTAAAACGCGTTTTCTCTGTGAAATTCAGTTTTTACGGAAGGACTTAGAAATTTTTGACACGGGACACTAAGAAATTTTTGCGAAAATAAAGAAAAATGTTCTATAGGTAAATATTTTTTTATTAAATCTTTTCAAAATACTCTCCACTAGCCTTTATACAAAGTTTCATGCGTCTGAACCAGTTTTCGAAACACTTTTTCTAGTACCTATTTCACTTTTATCTAAGTATATTTTTTTTAATGAATAATGTATAGGTACGTGCGGGAATTTAGTGCCTTGCGTTTAAAAATAGTGAAGAAATTTCTTATAAAAACAACAGAAATCAGAAAACTAGTAAATAAAATAGTAAACAACAAATGGCATTATCATATTGATTTTCAATATCTAATACAGTATTATCAAGTCTGCACGTAGGGTGACTAAACCCCAAATAAAGGCTCCTGCAAACAGGCGCGACGCGCGACGCGAATCGCGCGCGACACAAAGGCACCGCTCGTTGCGCGACTTGCGGTGCCTTTGTGTCGCGTGTCGCGTCGCGCCTGTGTGTACGAGCCTTAACAAACGATGCTTACGACTTGTGCGCAGCAGCTACCTAGAGTTCTAAATAAATACATTTTTAATATTTTTTCTGACAAAATATATAAGTATAGCAATATTACAATGATAGCCACGATTTTGGGTAATGATGACTACCAATTATTAATAGGTACCTATACTAAAAATTACTGAAATATGAAATAACTTTTTTCCACCGGGCCTGGGTAAATTTTGTATGGACCGTGACCCGTCTTCCTTGTAGAAAAAAACGGGGAAAATATTTGAGACACGCTTCCCGTGATAAACTATTTTCATACCTACAAATTTGTACGAAACCTTCGATGCGCGAGCCCGACTCGCACTTGACCGGCTTTTTTGGGAGTGTAAGCCATGACGACGAAAACGCCTTAAGCTACGGTTTCCTAGAAGAGCGTTTACGTTATATGTCGGCGTGGAGTAACGAAAACATCTAGAAAGGCGCACGTGCGCAACGTGACATCATCGTACCACTCTATGAGTCAGGCGAGGTGGGGACGAGCTAATATAAGGCGGCGCGCTAGCCGGCTCGACACTGTTTGACCGAAGCAGTCGCAGCGTCAACACCTCGGAATTGTGATGTGGATCACACCTGAGTCATAATTGTAGTTTGTTGTTGAAGTTGGTTTATTTGTTTCAGGAAGTAGTCAGTTGATTTAGCCAGTTGATTGTTTGAATGTGGTTTTGATGTAGTGAATCAGTTATCAACTATGTATTGAGGTTTTCGTCGCAGCTTGTCTGAGGATCAGACTGGAGCCAACCCCGGTGACCTCATAGATTGCCGCCCGCCTTCGCCGATTCTGCGGCGGGTTTCAGTTCCCTCCGAAATCAGAAGTGAGATGGACCTCGGGGCTTCTTCAGCTCCATCTGCTCACATGGAGGAAGGTGCCAATATCTTTGGCACCAACCAGGCCTTGTCTGCATTGGCCGGTATCATTGAAAAATTAACGCGACAGCAGCAAGCAAGTATGCGGGCTGGTCGTGGGTTTTTAGCCGGACTGTTGGGTCGGGCTGCGGCACCAGCAAAACGTCCAAGGACTCGGTGAAATTTGTATTGCATCCTTTGACCCTGATGATGATGTACCAGTGTGGGATTGGTGCGTGCACGTGGACAGGGCAAGGAGTCACTGGCGGGTAACCGATTGCGAAGTGTGTACAAGAATAGCTGGCTTACTGCAGGGTCGTACTAAAACTCTTTGAGGTTCATGGTTGGTGGGGTCAGTATGGTCAGACATGCGAGAAGCGTTGATACAAGCTTTTGAACCCGAAGCACGATACTCAAGCGATGTGGTGAAGTTGCGAAGTTTTGGATTTGATATGGCACATCCGGCTGAGTCCATTGCCAGAGCTTGGAATGTCTGAAAACTAGCTGTCAATGGTGGCAGGGACGCGGATGCTGTGGAAGCCATGATTGGCTGCGTAGACAATGAGTTCCTTCGATTACGTCTGTTGTCTGGTGAGTGTTCCACAGTTCCTGAATTAATTTCGGTGGCGGCTACAATCGGACAGCGGGAGCCATGACGGGGTTAACCGCCTGCGAGGCTACCGGGATTGAGAGGCAGGGATGATACTATGCTTTGTTTTGAAAGCGGGAGGCCTGGACATGTGCAGGCGTATTGTGACGGGGCAACGAGGGGGCGCAGTCAGACGGTCTTGGGCCGTTGTTGAGTACCTACAACTAATTCCAACGAGTCCTTGAACCGCACAGAGCGCCACATCCCAACTCGTACTGTGACAAAATTGGCCATATTGAGTCGACCTGCTTCAAGAAGATGGCAGATGAGGCTGAGAAGGTTAATTTGGCCAGAGAACAAGAAGAAGTATTAACACCGATGGCTGTTAGTTGATACTATTACTGATGTAATCACACATTTACAGCATTCTATGATAGTGGTGCGGCGCGCGCTGCAAGCGGCAACGGCGAATGGATGTACTGCCCTCAGGCACGTTGTAACGTAAAGGTGAGCTGCATATATTGTTTTGTTTACGATTCTGGTGCTGATAGCTCGTTGACTGGTATTGGTTAAAAGCGTGCATTCAGCACAAAACCAATCATAAGAAGCGTTGCGAATAGCGAGCCACAACTTGAGATTTTATTACATTTCTACACGACATTTACTTGCAAAGTAATATTTTGGGTAGGCTATTTTGTGTTATTGGGAAGCGAAGAGTGAAATCGGATTATCAGACTAATCTAGATCGGAAGTTCAGAGGTCCATTTGGGGTAGTGGAGGTTTTGGCAAGTGATCGCTGTACGTCGTAGGCTTTTCTAACCGTACTTACAAGTGTGCTCGCGATCGCATACGAAAGATGCCTCTGAGTAGTGTTCCTGGTGAGTTGAACGTGGAAGACATTAAGGATGGTTCCTCCACCGAGTAGTGGAGCGCATACCATGGCTGGGTCGCACGGTGCGTGCTTGTCTGTAGTCGTGGCTGCGGCTCGCTTGTGAGTTGTTCAAGGAGCGATGGGCGCCTGGTGGTGCGGCGGCGACCAGGGTCTCAAAGGAGACTATTATTTGTTGGTTTTCTAATGACCAGAGGGGTCGTAGACTCTATGGTAAGTGATGCGTGTTGGTCGTGTCACTTGAAGTGGTGACGATATGGGTGGCATGAGTGTCACTGGCTGCTGTGGCAGCAGGGCCATGAGCGTTGTATGTGATCTATTCGTGAGTTGATGCAGTTCCTGAACAATTATTGCCAGGGCTTAGAGGAATCTTTTGTTATCAATGATTGTTATTGTTTTTATTGAATGTCGTCAGAATTGGCCGATTGGAACATGCACTGCTGTTGATTTTTGGTTGCGGGTTAACACACGAGGACGCGTACAAGCGGAATGGCAGTGGTGGACAACGCTGCACTTTTTGGATCTCCTGTGTGAGTGATCGCTGATCGGGAACGGTGCTTTTCGAGCGGGGAGTTTCGCGACTTCTGCCAAGGAAACAGTGGATTGCAACCACTACAGCCATTAAGCCGGCTACAGATCTATTGTCTACTGGGTTTGGTGAGTCGTTCTCATTTTGTTTTGACTCGGGTACAGAGTGCTTCCCTGGTAAATAACACCAAAAAACGGTTGCATTGTTGGGTGTAGCCCAATCTAGTTAACGATGCAATTTTTGGATACGCTCGCGATAGGTTACGAATGATGCCAGTAGGTCGTATGCCAGTCGAAGTGGATTGTGATCACGGTGGTGGTGAGCTATGGGTGGGCCTAAGTAGTGGGAGCCACGCGAGTAGGGGTTCTCTATCGGCCGCAGTAAAAAGTGTGTAGTCACAGGGTGATACACATGGATCCCTGCACTGGATGTGTGAGAGCAATGCGATTGCTGGTCGGCCGGAGTGCCGTGGCGTTAGAGTGGTTTACTCGTCTGTGGGTTTCCAGGTGTAAGGCTCTTAGTGAAAAAGATTATTGTTGTAATGTGGATAACGATGGTACATGGCTCTGGTTGTTTTTTTTTGTGATTGATTAAAGTTTGATTACATGGCTCTGGTTGAATCAAGTACGCTCATGAGGCTGAGGCATATGCCATGGCACAAGCCAAGGGATCAGAGTATTAATGACGAATTTCAGGAAAGCCAAGTAAGAGTCTTGTTGATGAAACAGAGTAAGAGATTAAAGTAGAGTGATAGTGGTGAATCTAAGTTCGGCTGGTCGGGGACCGTACCAGTAGTTATTACTTAGTCGTAGCCCGGGAGAAATCGGTGTCTCTAGAGGCAACTCAAGTAGTCCGTGGGTGCGCGTTGCGTGTTTAACTCTGGGGTCTTGTAGAGACCATAGAGTCCGTGGAATTCGAAATTCAAGAGGAAATCAAAGAAACAAACATGAGGTTTGTTGTAGGGGCTTAATGAAAAGCCACAGGCCACGAATAAGATTCCTGCTGTGTTTTGTGATAATCTAAAGATGTTTTATTAGCTGCTCTATCATGTTTAGTTGATTATTTAGTTTGTGATCTTGAGATTTGGGTATCAAATAATATTTAATACTCTTCTTAAATGTTGTAATTGAAAAACTATTTCGAGGAATAGCGTTATTGATCATTACGGACTAATTAATTATGAAAAATAGACATATTTTATTTTTGATAAAATACGATTGACCTTCTTTGCCCTTCAAATTACGTCGTCTTTGGCCGTACAGTTTTGTATCGTTGCCTCAGAAAAAAAAGTAAGATTGTCTACAATCTGTCAAATGTCAAATTATTATAAATATGTCAAAAATATAAACATTCTTGTTTATATTACATTACTGTATACATTATTTCAACACTCGACAATATTTGATATGCTGGTAGAGTTATGGAATACAGGAAGTGGTTTGTTCCAACTTGCAGCAATAATAGTAATAATGTCGCCGCGTGCGTTATTATTCTATTTCTAAGTCGCCGCGTCGATTGTTCTAGTGACGATAGAGAGTAGTATATTCCTTGGAGGACACTTACACATAAAAAAAAAACCATTTGTAAATAAATACGCTAAGATAGGATTCGATTATTTAAGACGTCTATTCGGCCTATTGACACTTTGACCGATGTGACAGTACTCTTTGGATTGATGACGTTGTGTTGACAGATTGAAGTTTTTAATTATGTACTAGTCAGGCAACGGCACTTAATCTTTATGCCGCTGATGACGTTACCTACCTTAAAAACTTAAAATAATTCAATAATTTTGTTTTAACTATTGAGCCAATCATCAAAATATTCAAATTAGTTTCCCAAAATACTCTAAATTTTCAAAAAATAAAATAAAATCTAATGGTTAGAAATTTTGGGCAATCCCCATTCTTTTAGTTTGTGCGAATTTTCATTGTGTTTTTGTGTTGTTGTCCTTACTTTGGCATATGTGTCAAATGTAAGTTGAGGACAGGGGCCTCCTTACTTTGTCATATGTATTGAACGTAAGTTGAGGACAGGGGCCTCCTTACTTTGCCATATGTATCAAATATAAGTTGAGGACAGGGGCCTCCTTATTTTGCCATATGTATTAAACGTAAGTTGAGGACAGGGGCCTCCTTACTTTGCCATATGTATCGAATGTAAGTTGAGGACAGGGGCCTCCTTACTTTGTCATATGTATTGAACGTAAGTTGAGGACAGGGGCCTCCTTACTTTGCCATATGTATCGAATGTAAGTTGTTAAGGTCGAGGGCGACCTTTATGCAGAATGGCCGTGTCGGCGTGGAGTAACGAAAACATCTAGAAAGGCGCACGTGCGCAACGTGACATCATCGTACCACTCTATGAGTCAGGCGAGGTGGGGACGAGCTAATATAAGGCGGCGCGCTAGCCGGCTCGACACTGTTTGACCGAAGCAGTCGCAGCGTCAACACCTCGGAATTGTGATGTGGATCACACCTGAGTCATAATTGTAGTTTGTTGTTGAAGTTGGTTTATTTGTTTCAGGAAGTAGTCAGTTGATTTAGCCAGTTGATTGTTTGAATGTGGTTTTGATGTAGTGAATCAGTTATCAACTTTGTATTGAGGTTTTCGTCGCAGCTTGTCTGAGGATCAGACTGGAGCCAACCCCGGTGACCTCATGGATTGCCGCCCGCCTTCGCCGATTCTGCGGCGGGTTTCAGTTCCCTCCGAAATATATGTATAACCGACGTCATGAAAATCTGTCATTCTCACCAGTATTTGACATTAAGGTGAAAGCGCCAGGGTAGCCCGCGAAATTCAAATTTACCTATATTTTTAGGGTTCCGTAATCAACAAGGAACACTTATAGTTTCTCCATGTCCGTTTGTCCGTCCGTCCGTCCGCAGCTTAGCTCAGAGACTCGTAGTACTAGAAAGCTATAATTTGGTATGGATATACATATTAATCACGCCGACAAAGTGGTAAAAAAAAACCATGAAAAAAAAAATTTTAGGGTACTTCCTGTACACATAAAGTGGGGATTTTTTTTTTCTGGTGTATACCTTGGTGTGGGTTATCGTTGGATACGTCTTTCAAGAATATTGCCGGTTTGTGAAAACAATTTTTCGATTCAGGGATCCGTTTGTGAAATATTAAGCTTTAAAGTGCAAATTTTTGTTAGAGTCAAGTGTTCCTCCCCCTGCCAGCAAAATGGTTGTTTTTGGATATGTGAAAAAATTTACGGTTGTAGTATGTATAACGAAGTTAAAAGGAAAACTATCACAGCTAATTGTGAGTAGGCTTTACAAGTTTACGAGGAATAGTCGACTAACTTACATTTGCAGTTGCAATGTACGGGAGAACAAGATTTTCAACTACAATGTTAAGTTTGTTCTTGGGGTAAATTCGTTCCAAATACGGAACCCTTCATTGTGCGTGGTCCGACACGCACTTGGCCGGTTTTTATTAATTTGCAAGTCAGTATCAGGTTGCATATTGATAAAGAAAAAAAATATGATTCGCGACTGTAACAAATATGTATTTATTTATTTGAATTTGTATTTACAGAATTATAATCATTAAAATCATCAATACAACCCTGTTAGGTCATATAACCCTATATGTACACGGACGTACCTACTTACATCTCTCAGTTCCTTTCTAACTTTTTGCCATTCTAGTAGTAATAGATTTATGTATTTAGACGAATTTTGGCACGCTTAGTCTAAAACCCCTGTCGTGGCTGTTGTTAGGGCAACAAAGATCTTTGCGGGGCACGGTACTTCAAAAAGAACGTTGGCCGCCGACGACCGGCGCTACCTGCGCAGGCTCAGGCGACCCCTGGGAGCTTGTAATTATATCACACCGACTTGCCTATTTCTAATCAGAAACGGAGCGTAAGCGCAGCGTCAATGCGGTACCAATATTACAATCGCTTCGTAAACACGCACCGCAAAGCTCACGATCCATTCAATCATTCAATCTTGAGCATATTTTTCGATATTCAGCTTACAAGCTGCTGAATTCAGCTGTATTTTAGACAGAGATAAAGCCCAAGTTCAAGCAGTTATTATTTGCTGTGTAATTACTGTTGACTGTTAATTTACAATAGCTTAAGAACTTTACAAGCTACTGAGTAATTTGGTTAATGTGTGTAGTAGTTGTTGATAGCAAAATGTGCGCTAAACGCATGTTTATAATAAAAAGGGACTTAATCAACGAAGCTGTAGTAGTAATATGCGTGTAGTGACGAATTGTTAAATATTTCTTAAGTATACTGTAATAGGCAGTTCCACACAGTAAATGGTTACAACTTGCGCGCGAGGTAATAAACAGCTATGAATGCATTCTATTTTTTTTTCAATCATTTGAAAATAACTGAATAAATCGAAAAGACACAGTCTGAGAATGATCTTAATATTCTTTTGATGTAATTTAGATTCCAACTAAATCTGGCGGAAGAATTAATTACATATGATAAGCTATCAAAATGTATTGATTGTTTAAAGATACGCAGAATTGAGTTGGCGCGGTGCCATAATCCGCAAATAGTGGAGTTGAAAACTAGCGCATGTGGAAACAATGTTTCAAAGCTTTCAGGTGCGAGATAAAGTACCTTCATGAAATACATTTGACCCATCGATTGTAGGACGTTGTACGTTTTTATTGTAAAACTGTGTTTCTTTTTATGTTTGTTGGTTTACTAAATGTTTCGCATTTGTAAGAGCTACATAATGGCGTTAATGCATACGATTAGAAATGTGACAGCAAAGTAAAGTCTGACCTGTATCTTTAAATTTTGTGTAACGGCCGTTTGCGTAACACAACCCTATATTCAATAAAGGTAGGTACCCTACATATTCGAACCTTTCATATAATGACTTTTGAAAATTATTATCATCTCATTCGTCCTATCCTTCTGCACGTTTCCCAGTGTATAAGTGGCGGCGCGGCGCAGCATACTTTCTTTATTCATACATCTCTATGTGCCTCAGGCATCCCAGTATTTACATATTATACAGTAAAGGCTAACCATGGGCAAACAATGCAGACCGACTAATCTTCGCGCCAGTGGTTAACCATGAGCTCTAACATATTTCAAGAATCTCATTAGCTATGTCGGTATTGTCTACCGCAACTAATTAAATATTTATATTTATGAAGGAAATACTCGTAGTTTGTGAGAAAAATATTACGAGCATCTAGAACTTTTTCCCTTCTAAATAACAAGATGGAAGAAGTTTCTTTATGCACTTCTCAGTGTGCGATGAATACTGAAGAATATACTTACATAATGATATTAAGTACTTCCCGCAGGAACGGGCACACTTTTTTAAACTTAACCTCAGTTTCTAATCTCAAATAATATCATAAATGTGAAAGTGTATCATATTATTTATTATCATAAAAGGTTTATCAGATTTTCCCACATGGATTTCCCATTTCATGAATTGTTGGATGCAATTCGAGAAAAACAACTAGCTTTAGAATACTTATGATTCTAGTGAAAAATATATTTGAACACAAGAAATCCGTGCACTAATCCTAAAAGAAAGACTACTGTGGTGCGTATAATCATGTGTAAGTAAAAAGGGCCTAAGGCCTTTCAAACACATCTGAACCGTATCTAGCCGTTGTTTCCGCCGTTTGTTTGCCGTGTCATATTCAAGCTTACACGATTTTTCTACAGCATGCTTAATATGCTGTAAGAAACTATACCGTAAAGAAACCATGCCGTGTACAAAGAGCCTGAGTGGTTGAAACTCGCTGTGTTATTTTGTGGATTGCGAATGCTATCCTACCAATTTCGTAGAGTACCTAAACAAGTAGGTTATCCTCCTCCTCCGCTATTTGAATTTGACCATTATCTTTTTTGAGCTAAAGAAATATGAAGATGTGATCTTTTGAATCGAATGTGAATGAGGTGACACTATTAACCGTATCAATTGACTGAGTAGATTGACCTACTACAATGAATCTCTACAATTGCACAATTAAATTGTCGGTATACTGAGCTATAAGACGTTCGCCATAGACTTTCTGATCGTCTCAATGATATCGTAAATACTTAGCTATACATACTTAGGGCTGCTTTTTTCAACGCCAGATAACTTTAATTTTGAATTTTTGACAGTTCTTCCATACAAAAACTGTCAGACGTCAATTTTATTCCACGAATAAAAATTATCGGTCGATTGAAAAATCAGCCCTTAGAAAAATTAAATTTTTATTGATCTCTATTGTTCAAAAAATCCTCGATCCGGTTTTGTTGACATGATACCCTACTTATGCTTCGATACTAAATTATTTTTCTTTTATGAGGAGGGTGTAGTTACAGATTATTTCCTTTCATGATTGGTCTTGATCTGACAAAAACATTTCTAAAGATAGTGATTGGGTCACTTTATTAGATGATTACCTTTGAAGGGTTGTCTCATCTTTGGCAGGTATAAAAATCAATCGTTGAGAAGTTATGAGTAGCTTGTGAAGTATTTTGTTCTGTTCTAATTTATTCCATAGTTCTTATACATATTATATAGTTTTATTTTTATTGATTGAATTACTTTACCTGCATTTCTTATTATTTCAACAAGTGTTTGACCAGAGTCCAACCTATTATTGAGGAAAAGAATCAGCCATTTAACAGGGGACATTTCTGTCGGGCCTTTAAGCACGTTAACAGCGTTGTAGTCTGTAGAGTAGGCATTTCAGTGACCTTTTCATAATGTATTAAGATCCAGTACATCATTAATTTTACTACGTGTATGATACGTTTCTTAAACAGATCAGATTCAGATTTTCCTTAAGATAAACGAAAGTTTTCAGTGAAATCTCTTGTTGTACAATTGCACTTTCTCTTTCAGGAGGAGTAAAATTTTAACAAATTCCTTTTTAAAGGAACACACATTTTTATAGAACCCAGACTAAATTATTCAACTTAAAGGAAAGGCGATTTTATTTGTAAATATAAATAAATCTATAAGATTGGCCAGAATGACTGATCAGAGCTTTTTTTCGAGAGGTACTTACACTAGATAGGTAGGTACGCTAAGGCGGGCGGTATGGGCGCCTGGGCGGGGCGGGTCGATAGATGAGACGCAATAAGTGAATAAAGTATCACTTCTGAAAAGGCCCCCTTTGCCTTGGATGACATATTCAGGTATACGACTAAAATGACCTTTTGAACAATGCGGAGGCGACAATACTACAATCAACTTAAACATTATTTCTAATGACGTTATTAGTCTGCAGACATAAATTAAATTAAATATTTTCTGATTTAGGGCTGATTTTTCCAAAGCCAGATAATATTATCGGAGGAATAATTTTGAATTTTTGACGGTTCGTCCATACAAAAACTGTCAGACGTAAATTTTTTTTTACACGAATAAATATTATCATTAAAAAAATATTCATTAATAAATATTATAATTTTTAATATATGTAATTTTTTAATTTTTAATATATTTAGGTTAGTAAGATAGGTAGTCACTATAGCTAGTCAGCTCATCGGAAACCAATAGTCGCTAATGACTATCAACTAATATTTACATGTTTGTGAAAAAATTTGGGTTCGTATTAATTTGATGGTTTCAAAATACTCCTACGTTGAATATTGCCAGTGTTTTAATTATGGTCGTATATCTCCACATTGTATGCCATGTGAATATTGTGAATGTTGTTGTCATGTTATTATTTTCTTTTATCTGTAAGTATCTCGATGACTTTAAAGTTCTTAACACTTCTCCCCTCCTGATCAGAAGGTCTAAGTAGCTACATGTCCAACAGCGCAAAACGTTTAATGAGCAGTAAGTCTAATCAGCAAAATGTCCATGTAGCAAAACGTCTAACTATCAGATGGTCTGTACCTATAGCAGAAAATCTATTTAAAAAAAGTCATTTTTAAAATGTGTAAACTCATGATAGAAGGTAAAAGTAATTTGTAAATTACATTTTTATTTGTTAAATAAAGATCTGGGGGCCTAAAAAGGCCACTTTGGCAGAATCGTAACAGGATAACGTTATGAATCAAAATATGGCGAAGACAGTCCGTGTTTTTCTTTTTTTCCGTAGGTATAATCAAAGGAATAGGGATTGGATTCGGATTGGACTGAATAGTATTTTAGCACAGACAAAAAAAAACATAACTGAAAATCCTTCATCAATGGGATTTGATTCGATTAACTTAACAGTTAACTGTCCATTACGATTCATAATGTTATCCTTTTATGATTCGCCAAAGTGGCCTTTTTAGGCCCCCTGGGTTAAAAAGCGAGTAGGCTCTTAAATATTATTAGGATACAAACACAAATTCCCCTGCATTTATTCACCTAATATCCTTTTGATAAGGTCAAGATTTATCAAAAATTCAAAGGGACTAACTTTTTGGCCCTCAAGCTTTTGCAGCTGTCGTTAACGTATAACGTTTAATGCCCAATACAATGGGCATTAAACGTTATACTTATCGATATTTCTTCTCTTATTTCCTTCAAATAACATATTCTTGTATTTGCGTACTTGCCAAAGCGCTTCTTTTCTAAGAGCTTTGAGCAATAGTAGCAGGGTTGGCTATCATTTTATATTCGTGTTTAGCCAACTTTTTTTTAACGTGTAAATGCTCATGCATTCTGCACTACCACAGGGAGATAGTGCAGTTATGTGGCACTCTAACCCAATAAAACTCTACGGTGTCCTCCTCTTTCGCTTACGGCAGGAACACGGGCACGCGTTAGCACTCATCTGTGAATCCGCTGCGGCTTTCCGTCACCGGACCCTCCTCTGGGGAGTACTCCTTATCACCGGCGCACTAAAACACATAGCACGCCGTGACCACCCCAGGTACCAAACCAGCACATGGGCGCCAGACGACCCCGTGTCTGGGCACCCTTGGTCCCCCTGCGATGGGTCAGGTCATTGGCCCCGCCGCCTGCCAATTTTTGGCCGCAGAGAATAGACACTCCTCCTGCCCTGCTGCCCCACCGCGTCCGCCATCAAACGGTGGCGAACCCGTCAAGGCCGCGGAAGGTAGGGAGAGCGGCGCACCGCAATTTCGGCACTCCTCTCCCGCCGCGGCCTCCAATCCTCAGCCGCGATGCCTCCCATACGACATCACGGCCCGTCACAGTTGCGATGTCGCCCAAGCGGCACCGCAACCTACTTGTTGGCCGCTACGTCGTCCGCGTCGTCGGCTTACTGGCAAAAGCCCTGACGAGCGGCCCCTCCTCGGGTTCCTCTTGCTTCACCGTGGGTGACCAAGCCACGGCTACTGACGCCCCGCCGCGCCTCGACCGGGGGGGGGGGGGGGCAGTGTTTAGCCACCTGTGCCAACCTTTCGAGTGCATTGTTTGTGCGAAAATTATAATTACTTGGACAGCTTATTATATCTGCCAGAGACTGTCCAGATGACCAGTAGCCATTGTCTTTTAAAGTAATTTAAAAAAGGCCACCATTTCTTCGCTTTTCGTGGCCTTTTCAACAATACTAGTCCAGCGTTCAGCGAAATTGTAGGAAAAGTTCGTTACGCTGCATACATAGACGGGTTGAAGTATTATTTATACATACTTCCAATTTTATTATCAGTGGCATTCGACAAACAGATTTAATAAACAAAACTAAGACAG
Source organism: Luperina nickerlii (assembly GCA_963855955.1). Taxonomy (NCBI): domain Eukaryota; kingdom Metazoa; phylum Arthropoda; class Insecta; order Lepidoptera; family Noctuidae; genus Luperina; species Luperina nickerlii. Next base: position 14,619,049 of record OY979662.1, read on the forward strand.
GCAATGGCAGGGACCTAAACGCGCAAACTGAAACCACGAATTCAGCACATGACGGGGAAGGGAAGAAATTTTTCGAGGGTTATCCAAAAAAAAATCTGCCGATTTATATAATAGTGCAATACGGACGCGGTCAAAATGTATGGAACAGCTATTTATTTTTAATAACAGACTTAGAATTTCAGGTTCAGAATCATGTAGGTACTGAATCCACGGTTACCTACAGTTTGCGCGTCGATGTTTTGTTTATGTTAGTGCGCTGTTGTAAAAATACACACACTATTATTGTGTTATTTTTGAAGACTTCATGTTTTCAATAATACGATTTGCTCTTTGTTGTAACTGCGGTTAGCTTATTTTATTTGTAACTCACTCGAGTGCTATAAATTTGCATGCAAAATGCAAGTATAACCGGTGTGGCGTTTATTGTTGCCGCTAACTGCCGTACTTTTTATACTTTCTACGATACATTGGTACATCAAGAAGGTCCGTTACTTTTGCGAGGCTTTCGAAAGTCATGACTGAGTACTTACATGGGCAACTTTTTTCCAGCAACTTGTTGCCTGAATCGCCTCAGGCTCAAATGCAGTCATACTTCGTTTGTTGAGTACTGTTCCCACGCTCGATTTGTCTGTCCCTTTCATGCTGTACGCCCTGCTCACTCCCATGTATCTCTCGTCGAAGTAAACACGCGAGGCATCTAGGTAAGCACAAGATTAAGAACCTATTTGTGGTGATTGTAATAGTTTTCATATTACATATTTCAAGCGACATATCTCCCGAATTTGAATTTGTTTAATCAGGCGTTAATTTAGTGTAATGATTCTAAATTAATAATTAAAACATTTTCTTACATTTTAAACGCAATAAAGTGAACGATCTAATTCATCATGTGCTACTACATAAATATAATTGTTAAGTTTTAGACATAGTTTCATTTTATTCTCCACAAACACATAAGTACAGCTTTTTGACTCGGGTCTAATATTAAATAAAATAGAATATAGTTGTTCTCGTAGCGGCCAGGCCAGTAACAATAGTTGGTGTTAAGAGCGGAGTATGGTTGGTACGGTGCTGCGGCAGCGGTCGAGAATGCCGTTGGGCCAGTCCGGCCGAGGCTCGGTGCAAAAATATTCACAAGCCATTCCTGTAACTGCTTGGCCGCATTCGTACCACCTCGTTATCTACTTACTTATTGCAGTTATTTATATGCGTGCATAATATTATATATTATGTTGTTATTAGCAGTACACTAAGTATTACATTAGAGTTAGAATTTAATTTTTCCACGATTGGAATTAATGTAAATCCTATTTTTACTTTACTTTCTTGAATAAAATTTTATTATTTTTATTTATTATTATTACTAACGATTTGCTGAATACACAGGTAGAATTTCATGTGACTTACCCGGTGGCGTGAACTGAAAAATGTTGGCAAAAGCTAATTGATTATAAGCAACAGGTTTGAGTTTTTATATTGAGTGACTCAAAATAAGAAAAAGGGTAACAAGACAATGTAATCGTTTGCTCAGTGCGCTATATAACTGCGTTCCGTGTTGTTCAATAAGGAATTGGGCTAGAAACCGGCATCCTAAATACGTATCTACTTTTACTTGTGATTCGGGAAAAGTAAGAAAACTGGCTTTCGTCTGGACGGAGCATTATTTCAATAACGTATTTCGTGGGTCGCCATCATCAGCTTAACCTTTTCCCAACTAAGTTGGGGTCGGCTTCCAGCCTAACCGGAAGCAGAGTCACCGTTGTGTACGATAATGCTTGACCTAGTTTTAGCTTACAACTATTTACACTATAAATTTGAATAGTCTGATTTGAAATGATTTCACTATCGTTTTCCTCAGTAAATAATGCAAGTTATTTCTTAAAAAGGTCGATCGCGGGGACATTTCATTATAGAAAAGTGATAAAATGATTCGTTTTCAACAAAGGGTGTCTATGTTTAGCGTATAACTCCCAAGTAAAATGTATGGACGGCCCATCGAAGGATCCCCCTTGTGCCGTTTTTAAGCTACTGTTAAAAGGATACCACTACATTTTATTATGTTTATTATCTCTTCTATTAGTTACAGCCAGCTATGACTAAACGTCCTTTTAATAATATTTTTTTACTTATTTTGTTTGTAGCGTTGGTTTGAAGTTTGTTTGAAGTTTGTCTATTTGCCTATATACAGGGTGGCCAATAAAAAGAAGCCTAAAAAAAATCTCTCTCCGAGTACTTTTCCATTGCCGCATCATTAGACCAGCTTTAAGGAACCATATAATTGCATTGTCAGTGTCACCAAAATTACACAAGTATCCCAATTTACAACTGTCTCTGGAAGCTGTTGTAGAGAGGTTTCCAATATATTATTTGGACGTCTTTTCATGGCCGACTACATTCTTGTTTTCAAGTCGCATCATGGTCTTTATTATTCGTAAAACTACGTTTCTTTTTAGTTATGTAATGTGTTACGATCATACATAGGGCCCAAACCTTATTATGCGAGAATACGGGCTTCATGAAGAAGTCTGATTAATTGATGATATAGGGAACCATTATTCAGATAAATAGTTATATATTCATGGTTACCATCTTACAATATTAATGTTTTTTTTAATTCTCTGTAATATTCATAAAACTACGATTATTTCCCAATACGGTCCCTTTTAACAAATAATTATTGAACGTGTCTTGCAAAAAATGCAAGTGGAAAGAGGTCGTTTCTCCGATTATGTTCCGGTCTTATGCCGCAGTGCAAAATTTCGCCGAGGGGCATGTAGACCCGCTACACTGACTTCCTTTCGTTGAAGACCTACACCGTTACTGATTGGTGGGCTTTGTGTCGCGGTCGCATCGTCGTGTTAAAGTGCCGTACTGAAATTAATATGTGTCCGGCGTAATGATTAGCATCGCATTAGTATGTGCCACTAGGCATGTTTGCCAAGCACTCGCTTCGAGAAATATTTGAGTAACCGCACTTTGACGAACTGAAATGGCGGCTGGATACGCCATCTTGATGTCGTCCGGATTTCAATTGTGACCACGCCCCGCCTTGTACAGGTTACCTACCACGTCATCCACGCCAGGGCCACATATGCTTATAAGGTACTTACTTATATACTTGTAAAATTGTCAAATAAATTGTTTCTTTTTCAAAGTAACGTTTACTGACATGTTTATTGAAATCCTCGTACACGCTTTTGCGCGCCCAATAGGGTTTTTTGGTAGAATTTCTTAAGTACCTCTACCTACCATAAATTCATACAGATTTCCTAACGAACTCTACACATAAGCCTGCTTCAACATTTCCATATAAATGTGTTGTTTGAGATGTCAACGACCGGTTTTCGTTTAATAGCTCTGTATGTCGATTGCTTTGGTGTTAGAATGAATCGTAAATGAATAAAAATTCAATACTTTGTATTTATGCGCAATTTCCAATTTCCCTGTAATAATTAATCCGCAAACTTCCACAACTACACGTATGACTCTTTTTTCGGTGCCACTTTTCAGGGCTATTTAATTTAATTTTGTAATTTAGCTAAAACCTTTTCCTCTTGTGACTGAAAATAATAGTCAGCCTTTCTCTTTTCCTGTACTTAGCGGCAGAGACGTTATGCCAAATCGTGGTGGCAATAGTGTTGATCCTGAAATTATGAAGGACTGAAATACGGACGAAATTGATTATCGTATTTAATTACGAACACCAGGGGCGGCATTTAGATCAACAATCTGCGAATCTTAATTCACTGGAATAAGATTCGCAGATTATTAGGATGATATTTACTACATGTACGGACAGGTGAAGCCATCCTTATTATATTACTAGCTTCTGCCCGCGACTTCCCACGTGAAATTTCTTGTTGTAACATAAAATATGTACCTATATCCTACGACCCACCGCGTCCCGTCGCATCGCCCGCCCGCGCTATTACTTCGTTTTCGCTTGACGTTGTTTTGGACTTTTTTCTTTTTGGTCGGCTCCTAAGGTCCTAAGGTCGTAACGTGATGTTTAACTGTCTTTCACCTTCCTCGGATCCTAGCGTGATGTTTAACTGTCTATCACCTTGCTCGGGTCCTAGCGTGATGTTTAACTGTCTATCACCTTCCTCGGGTCCTAGCGTGATGTTTAACTGTCTATCACCTTCCTCGGGTCCTAGCGTGATATTTAACTTTCTATCACCTTCCTCGGGTCCTAGCGTGATGTTTAACTGTCTATCACCTTCCTCGGGTCCTAGCGTGATGTTTAACTGTCTATCACCTTCCTCGGGTCCTAGCGTGATGTTTAACTGTCTATCACCTTCCTCGGGTCCTAGCGTGATGTTTAACTGTCTATCACCTTCCTCGGGTCCTAGCGTCATGTTTAACTGTCTATCACCTTCCTCGGGTCCTAGCGTGATGTTAAACTGTCTATCACCTTCCTCGGGTCGTAACGTGATGTTTAACGTCTTTCATCTTCCTCGGGTCCTACCGTGATGTTTAACTGTCTATCACCTTCCTCAAGAATTGGCCTATCAAATGCAAAAATATTTTTTAAATCCGATTGGATGGCAGCTCTAGAGAATAGCGCGTTCAAACAAAAAAACAAACTCTTCTGCTTTACATATTATATTAGTAGATTTAAAGCAAGTTATATTTAACGTTCTGAAAAAAACATTATAATACTAAATTAATATTTTTTATGAATAGTATCTAGCATTAAAGTATTTAATCTAACACTGTTAGGGCTGCTAGCAGATTATGAAGAAAATTAAATGGTATCCAAAGATATAGTAAAAGGCATTTTTTTATGAGTTGTAGTGACGTGTTGATGTTGGCGAAAGCTGTTACTGTTGTGGACATCAGGTCCATTGTCTGCGCTGAGTCATAGGCGGCGCGCGCGCAGCTATTTCAGTGTGCTCTGCGTAGGTAGAGTATGCTTTCTTTGTCGCCAGTCAGACCGCCGTGAGACACTCTGTAATGCTAACCTATTAATAACGTCTTTTAAAAGTTTCTCACCGAAATGATTTCGACCAGCCCAATAATTTGAGAAATATTCTGAAAAGCTTGCATTTTATACACTTACATATTTCCGTTTTTGTTTTAGAAGCGCGATTATACTATGTCCTGGTGCTTCCGCGATTAGAATAATAAATACGGGTATGTTTTCAATTTCTATGATTATAAATATGCATGGATTAAATTAAATTAAAATGTCCTTAATTAGTATTGAGTGTCAAGACGTATCCTATTCGAGGGGCATTATAACTTTTCATCCAGTATATCTGAGCCAAGTGTTGTTTCAATTACTTTGTACCGAGGCACTAATTGAAACTAAGCTCTTCTTGGTGTGCTACAGGCGCCTCCTTAATTATGTGAACTATTTTGGTGCAGAAGAAACTTCGAATACTTTTGGCAAAATATACTCTTACCTACCTACCTATACTCATGATTGGTTATTTAATTTGATACGATAATTTTATTACTAACATTATGGAAGGCAAAATAGAGGCATAGAGAAAAAGAATGCCAAGAAAAAAGGGTATAGACAAACTAAAAGAAAAGGTAAAAAGTATAGAGACACCTATAAGCAGCTAAAAGATTTGGTACTGGATAGTGTGGAGTGGAATTTGAAACACCGGCGAGTGCCTAGCACTTAACTTTTGGATGGATGGACAAGGTAACTACTCAAAACTGAGTTGTTATAAAATGTTTAGCCATAATTGTTACACATCGCAATTGCTTACATTTTTTCAGCATTGGCGTCTTGGTCATCCGACTGATTTTCTCCATGTCTGCATACATTGCACTGCTTACTGCATATATTCTCCTTTCAATGTCCGTTTCAATTTTACTACTTTAAACTAACTCCTTCACTGATTCGGTATTCTTACCTTCTATCTTTACATCACATAAACCCTCTTCTTTTTCAAAAATTGTAGACTCCTTGCCAATGATTATTTTGTTTTGCTTCCTCTTTTATGATTCATGCATCACAAACTTGTCTTGTAAATCTTCTGTTGACTAAAGATACTCTTACTATATACTAATCTTCTGTAAGGTAACTTGGACAATTGCGTTGAGAAGATATTTGGCACGTCGACCATGATCAGGATTTCGGTTTGAAGGGTATTAGTGCCGATATGAATAGACACGTTTCACATTTATTTTTGAGCTTTCTTTTTGAGATGACCCACGATGACTGACGTCCAAAGACGTCGGTTACCACTTACCACCAGATGGACCGTATGCTTATTTGCCATCCAATAACATATCAAAATAAAATACATGAATACTGGCTCTACCCTAATTCCCGAGTGATTGAACAACACCGGTTTTTTTATGACCATATGTATTTTGTTTTGGACTTGTACGGACATATGATCAGCTGGACTTCACAATCCGATGGTTGGTGAAAGCCTTTGGATTGTCAGAAAGGTTTTGAGCATGAATCGGGTAGCTTCAATGAGCAGGTGAGGACCTCAAAACGATAGATGGATTGTATGAAAGATAAGCAGGAGCCTTAGCCATATCATCACGCAAAGACTTCGATGACGGCTAATAGAGATGCCTGAAAAAGATTTGCTGCACCCACCCCAAGTAAATTGGGGTAAAGGTAGGACTCGAGAAGATGACGATGATGGTAATGTCCTTTGCTTTCGAAATATAACGCAATTTACGAAATCAAAGTTTCTTTAATCATAGAATTACTTTAACTCCGCCATTACACCATCATCGCGGATTACAAACAAAACAAAAATAGTGGTACACCAGCGCTAGCGGAACACAAAAGTGTTTGTCTTCCAGGCAGTCTTTCAGCGGTTGTTTGGAACCGGTTAGGCGTATTGTTATGTCCGTTAGATTTTTCTAACGGACGCAACAATAGTATTTTCGGCTTTTCCATGTCCAAAGCACACGTGCAGTCTAAGTTTCTACAAATCAACACCTAAAAAATAAAGCTGTTACCATTATAAAAATGTGTCGGAAGTAGTAAATACAAGAAAGAGGTTAAAATAAAACACCTGAAAATAATTTGAATAACGGCAATCTTTGTGATCCATTAATCTGGATGTAGAAAAACACTAGTCACCTTGCGCACTTTTGATTTCGTATGAAATCCTATTGCACCGACGACGGGCGGCATGGCCCGTTCTAAATGACTACTCGTTAGAGAGGCCACAATCGCACGAGTTCTTATTTGAAGGCGTACTTACTCAAGCGTCAGTGAGTAAAAAAACTTGTTCATTGAATACTGCAGAAAAAGCTAAAGCATATCGAATTATGAAGCTTTTACACTTGGATGAGGTAGATTGTTTAAATAAATTGGAAAATTAGTAGGTACACGCCTATTTATGATATTGTTTATGACTATTATTTATGATATTGATATTAAAAATCAATTGAGATATGACCGCAATCAATAAAATAAATTAATTTGTACCTAGTATTGTCTGGATGCTAAAACTATGTTATTGTAAGCTTTGATTGTCTTTGATGTTTCACGTATCAATTAAAAAAGTGTTGATACCGTACGCGTGGTTGTTGACACGTCGCGCGTCGCCGTTGCTCGGTGCCGTGTCGCTCTCGGTCGACAGACACGAAGAAGCCAACGCCGATCTCTCGCATGTCTTGGCACCTCATGCGTCATTATTGTCGATGTCATGGTCGAAAGTATCGTGTTGACCATTTGACTGAACAATAGCAACATCTGCGCATGTGGTCTTTTTACCATTTTTTACTATACCTACACCTGAAAATGGTTGGTTTACCAACGAACAACGGTAAAAGCAATGCTATATTCACAGCTATAAACTAAAGCATCAAACTGTACCTATAGCTAGGCGTGCGTACAGACAGCCCTTCATTTCCTCGAGATAATATATTTTGCCTATCCTAGCTAGACGTGAGTTGGTTTTCTGACAGGAGTGGAGAGGGGCGGATCATCATCACCGACTGACTACTCGGTGTTCATGAACGTGAGCAGTGTTGGTTGGAGCGGTAGTGTGTCACGCTGGACGTGGGCCTGAGCGCGTTGTGTCGTGTTGCGGTACAGTGAGAGTGGCATGGCAGCAACTTCGTGTCGCGGTTAGGGCGAGCGCGGTCGATGAGCCCGACGCAGAGGGCAGCACGGAGCCGCCGCGGGGGGCGCTCCCGCGGCCCCCGCGCCCTTTTCACTGCCCCGTCTGCTTGCGCACTCTGTATAGCCGCGCCGCGCGCTCACTAATGCGTCATATCGCCATCGAAGCTAACGCGCTTTCCGCCGCTCTGGAACTACAGTTCGCGCGCGCCATGTGAACTTTTATGTGTTGACTTATGTAGAGACATAAGACGCGTCAGCGTGTTCGGGAAGCTTGATTTCGACTTCAATATGACTTTTGCCGTTATGGACAGTGACGTTGGTGCCTGTGAGCTGAGAGACACTAGTGGTACACGCGGTTGGTGCACGTGCTCGCGTCTCCTTCCTAAATCTGAGTAAGTTTGAGACAGTTTATTTTAAAGTGTGACTGGATTACTGACGTTGGTTCGCCGCTAAGTCGGTACTGTGCGTGTTATTTTCGCAGCGCACAACGGGCCGCGGCGCCGGCCGCCCGGAATGCGGCCTCCGCCCCACCGCGCGTTGTCGGCGCCGAACGCGCCGCGCGTAGCGTAATAAATAAAGGCGGGGCGCGGCTGCGTGCGCGCGCACCCTCCCGCGCTCTCCTCGCCCTCGGGTCATTGACTCCTGGCCGCCACCGCCACCGCCGACGACGCTGCCGAAGACAACAATTTTCGGAAGCGGTATCGTGCTCTTGGCCCTAGCGCGGTTCACCGGCCCGCGGAAACTCCAATGTCAATGCCGATGGATAGGCGTAGTACGTAGTAGCGAGGCGATCAGCGGCTCACACGACATCTTTATCAGTTACTTTCACGCTACTATGCAGCAGCTATTGACCCCATGCCTGCACCTGGAATCTATACAACGTCACCCCTCGGCGCCATTAGCAGACCCCATTCGAATTGTATAGAATATATTTTACTTTCACAAAACTGGTTATAATTTAAAGCAGACCGGCCTTTTTATTTCCTGTGGACAAGTCAAGTTGATTTTGTTTGTTCGCTTCACGTCTGTGACCGATATTATATTTTTTCTGATTTCCCAGTTGATAGCTTTTGCCCCGACTCCTTGTTTTTGTTGTGCCCACGCCGCCGCATTCGATCACAGTTATTTTGTCTCTTTCACTTCTATCCTGGCTTTATTTTATGTATCTGTTTATTTATCGTTTTAGTAAAAAAAGCCGACTTTTGGCTGTAATAATGCCAAAATTGTATTCCTTGATACCTGAAACAAATATAGGAGAATACATTAATAATATTATAGGCATTCCATTTTTGTTCTATATCTCTTGTGGTTTTTTATTAACGCGGCATTGACACTTTTGTGCGTAACACATTTCTTTCAAAAAGTTTAACAAACAATAATACATTACAATCACCGTCAGACTCCGTTATTTTATCAGCATTGGAAGTTTCGTGGAACGCTAAAAATAAATCGTGAACTTCCCGGTTGAATGGCGTCGCCAGCGCGGCAGAGCGCGGGGAGTGGCAGGCAGCCATTGCCCTCGCCTGGTTTGTTTACAACTTAGGCTTGAAGATCGACGTAATGCTATTTGCACCCTGTGCATTTCGTCATAGGGTGCATATTCGTCCGTGATGCGAGGCGGGTGTGCGACCCCTGCGCTTGCGCCATCTGCGTGCACGCACACGATTAAAATAAACTGCCAACGATAGATAGCTAGAGCGTAAAAAGGAGCGTCGGACCCGTCGCCAGGTGCAACACTACCCTCGGTTGCAGTTTACAAAGGTGCGCCTAGTGTTAGGTCAGTTATTGCCACGAGTCGGTGCGGGCGAAGCCCCCGTGGCCTCGTGCCAATGACCAGCTCGCCTCGACGGGCCTCTCGATCCAATGGCTAACTTCGTTAAATCCACGTGTTACTCATTCATTACAGATTTATGATAATATTAAATCGGATAGAACGTCCACTCGTGCAAATCCCAAACATTAAAATATACGTAGTTATAATACCGTACCGCATTTCAAGAATATGATCCAGCAACTATGCCATGATCTTATAAATTTGAAATAGACTCATCCAGAAATCTATGGATGCATTACTGACAATACTTATGACGATCTCTACTTTGGCGTAACGGGCTTGGTCCACTTGGTCATACAAAGTGGATCTGGAAGTTCTAGAATCCACCTATGTTACCTTTAATACTGATGCTGCAACCTTCTTTATCTTAATTTTTTTCAGAGATAACATTATCAACCGACTTTGACTCTACGTTTTGAATTTGCTGCAGTTAGTTACAATCAAAGACTCGATGACTTTACATTAATAATTCGGTCGCTTTTTCGCCATCTCAGCCATGTGTAGCAAAACAAAAACGTACCTATATGAAGTGACGGGTCGGTAGTAAGTTCTGTGAAAGATCTTCAACAAGTTGCGGGGCAGGGGAAACATGCGCGCGCATCCTGGGGAGCTGAGAAGGAGGATGTGTATTTGTCTCTTTCGTTCGTTCCATTTGGAAAAGATACGCAAGGTGATATAATAAAATGTATGTGAAACTAGTACCGGTGGGTAGTACCCAGAGACGCAGTCAGTTGAGACTAGTTAGTTATGTCTTGTCTGCTAATCGCGGTTTGATTTCGCCATTCAACTGGTTAACGTAGGCAGTTCATACTTCAGACTTACTCGAGTCCTAATACATTTGCTCAAAGTAGCGGTGCGCTATTGAACTATTTGCGGGTGTTGCTATATTGTTCTTTAAAATGTACTTTGCAGCGGTAAGATGTGTAGAATATTGTGTGCGGGACTCATTAGTTGTGCGAACGCAGGCCTCGTGCGAAGTGGAGTGCAACGGAGCCATTGCACGCAACGGCTGGTATGCGAAGAAAGCTCATCTCATACACATCGTAACCTAATATTGGATTCACATATCATTCACAATTTAATTTACGTATGTTGTAAAATCATAATTACAATGTGTAAACAATGAAATAAATACGTAATTTATTCGTGAAGGAGTAGGTAATTGATAATTGTATGTTTTGACAAGATTATCAATCACTTTAGCCATATGGAGGCTGGAGTTTCATGGCCGTCCAAAATTGAAGACTCGAAGGACAAGGACTTATATTTAGGCTTAACAACATGTTAACAGCTTATTTGAAACCTAAAATGTTCTCTAATTTATAAATGCATAATAATAATAATCATATATGAGTGCAGTCAATGATTGCACGGCTGTCGTCCGTGTGTACAACATTGCGTGCAGCGCGTGTCGTTTGGAAAGCTATTATCCACGTCCACGCTTTATCGACTCGGCATATCCCTCTCCTTTACTAGCCTAGTATTTACGAGATGTAGCCCACTATACATAGTACAGCAACACATTCAGTGTAACAGAGTAGCTAGTTTGTTCTATTCAATCAGCACTGAGCACAGCAGTGTTAATGACGTGCGGTCAGGGCGCCACACCCGCCTTTTCACCTTGTGTTTATCTTTCTGCCATGCTTTAATTCCATTTGCAGAACATTTATTTTTGAAAATGGCTGACTCTAATACTCTCAATCTGAGCCAATCGCTGTGATGCTGTCCACTACTGGACATAGGCATCTACCACCATTCTGTCTTAGCCACATTTTTAAGATTCCTTCTAGGAGGGGCCAAGCTACGCTTACCGTAAAGTAATTTTCACTCGAAGATTCGTCTGCTCCAATGACCATTGTTCCTTCGACAGACATGGCCGGCACCGGCACACGACAACTTCAGCATGCTAACTTTGCAAGCTATGTCGATTATTTCAGTTTGTCTCATAAGTAGTTTCAATAAAATCAAGTCGAGAGTGCTCGGTGACTTCAATCTCTTTTAAAAATGATTTTTGAAGGATCTGTTTTTCAAAAACGACTAAGCTTTTAACTACAATTCAAAACATTTATATTTGTTAACTAAAAGAAAAAGGACTGAAGTGTATACCAGTGACAGTGTATAGTTAAGTGAATATTTAAACGAGGACGGTTGCCAATTTTGATGGGAGATTTGACTTTGTGATGGTTGTTTTGAGGTTATTTATTATAAAATATGTTTATATTTAAATAAGTGCTGCAGAGAATCCTAAGTGAGCTACATAGTATGTATGACTCTTACTTGGCCAGCTATTCACCATGGCAGTCTTTTGTCTGGTGCGCAATTTCGCTTTCGAAACTACTTCGACTTTACTCTCATTATTTTTAGATTATGATTGTAACAAATGTAGAGTTATTTAATGTTATTATAAAAGCGACATGGTTAGTAAACGTTAGCTAGTGTCAGTTAAAAGTTTAAAACGGTCATAATTATCGGAGCGACGACCGTTGAGTTGATAGAATTGCAACGCAGGATGTGACGTCACTGTTTTGACGATTAACTGCCTACGTAATCTCTTAGACTACGTTTAATCTCACTGAACGTGAACACGCTTTACGTTTCTTCCTTACCTCCCTAAAACAGAGATCAGGAAGAAGATGAGAATCCAAAGTGCAACAAAAAAATAGGTAAAATTATAATACGATGACGTGTATGCGAAGTAACTTATTAAAAATTGGCTAACGTTTCATTTCTATACAGACTTACTGCCCGTGGAACTGGAAAACATTTCATCACGAACTGTACTTCTTGAAATTCATAGTGATTTATTATATTATTTTTACGCTTCTGCGGAAGCCACTACTTGACTCGTACGACGTTTATTTACGACACATTTTAAACGTAGTCGTAATAAACAATAATGTAAAAAATATGTGCTAGTAAATTATAATGTTTCTAAAGATGCGTCAAAAGACACAACAGTATGAAACATTGACAGATCGCCTGAAAAAAAAAAATTTTTTTGTATGCACGTTGTCTGTTCTCCAGACGATTCGTGATTTCGTGGTCAGGTTTATCCCAAGGTACAGTCAGCAACAAAAGTCGATTAACACTTCAGTGTTTTTAATCTCAGTTATTGAGAAAAATATTAACACTTCAGTTTTTTTAATCTCAGTTATTGAGCAAAATATTTGTTCAAAAGTACATTGTACTTCTGCTGCAACTTTGAACAAATATTTTGCTCAATAACTGAGATAAAAAAAAAACTTATATTATACTTATATACTTATAAGGCCCTTGAATATTTATTTAAATACAGACATAAATATAGAACTAACCCAAACTTGTGCTTGATAGCACAAATACATATACATACTTATTTGATTTCATTGGAATCTGTAATATTACTACTTACCTAATAAGTTAGGTTAGTAGGTACTTACTTAAATGTTTTTGTGAAGCAGTGTTGTCTGTTTTAACTTCTGAAGATTCTTTTAATAAAGTCATGAAGAATCAGCTTAAATTAAATTATGTTTGTAAAAATTAGGGAGACATCTTTTGTTTTTCTGCAATCGTCGTCAGTATCATTGCGTTTGGAGTACAGCAGTGCGATTCTGTAACCATCTCACCGTGATAACTTAGGTGAAGTGAGCGTGGAGTGAGCTGTCAATAGTGTCAATTCCTAGCAAAAACAAACTCACTTCACCTAAGTTTTCACGGTGAGATTTTTACAAAATCGACCGGCTGGAACGGATTTACTTCATGGTATTGACACTGAGTAGATCACTTGAAATGTCAAGTTACGTGACTTGGAATTGTATGATTGAATTTGAATAAATAACTTTGAATGCGTAACCGGTCATCCGGTGGATCACTGTAGCTTCTAATTTGCAGCCGTTTAGGATGCGAACGACCGATTCGACATTCAGAATATTAAACATGAAAATTTATACAAAATTTATAAATTATACAACTTAAAACTGAGTTTGAGGGTTCTGCCGATATCTGTGTTCCTTTAACTCTTTTTAGTGTCAAGTAGACCTTTGATGAAATTGCATTTTAGCCACGAGCTTGTACATTAAAGATTTCCACTCCGGTTCGGAAATCTGGGGTCTCAAAAAAAAAAGACAATGTCGGACACGCGACATGCCGTTACATCAAGTAGAGCGACACTGGCACGCATTTAACATTATCATAGCTAACGTGACCGTGGATACGCCATGTTCAATGTCTAGACGTCGATTTTAACTTTACTTTCGGACTACCTACATACGCGTCAAAAACATGTCCGCAGTCTATGATTCATTACTAAATGAATTTGGAGAGTTATATAAACGCAGCCAGTGTGGTTTAATGAACTAATTTTGTCAATTGAAACGAATGTGTCGAGGTCGGGAACATCCGCTTTGTTAATTAATTAATTGCCTTAAGTAGCAGTTTGACACCTCGTGGGTCCGTTCCCGGTTGAGCGGGCTGGCTACAAACGGTACATGTAGCCATCCCTTGATGATTATCATGTGCATTATGAACCACTACAGTAACATCGTCACGTTCTTTAGGAGTTAAATTATTTGTGGTTAAGTTTTAATATGTATGAGCCAGAAACTTTGATTCTTATGTAATCTATCTTGGAAGGCGCTGGTGTCTGTGATACAATGATTTTCATTCATTAGTACAGGCACCAACGGTACAATTTTTTCTGTAATATTCATTTTAAGTTGGATAATTGTTTTTGTGAACGTTAAGTGTGTTTTCTTATCTAACGGCGTAGCACCGTAGCATTCGTAGCACCGAAATAAGGGAAAGTCTAACCCTAACCTTCATCGTCATGTTTAATAAAAATAAGGTGGATCAGCTGCGCTTTGGGTTCGTATTAAATAACTAAGTTTTTAAACACCGGCAACAACCAAGAAGTAGATGAATCTACTTCTTGGTTGTGAACTTCAAGTTTTTGATATTTATTGTTTCTTACAAGTTTAATAAAAATTAACACCCAATACTTTAATTGTTTTATAAAACTAGGCGTCAGAGGAGAATCGATTAGAACGCTCAAAAGAGCTTCGACATAAAAGGATAACTTTGTCGAAGTTGGAGTCACAGTGGGGTGAAATAGGGTGAAACCTTCCTGTTTTAACTCGGTAGGGCGCAGGTAGCCGCCGCGCCTTTATTCAAAAAGTTACCCCAAGCCGATTTATAATAAGCGGACTGGAAATAATTGTGCAATACATTCCACACTAACATTTTTACGACGAACATCTGTGAAAAGTGGCTCGTTTTTGTGTGTTTATTGCGTTACTTGAAACTTTTACTACCAGGTGAATCAAAAAGTTCTTAGAAATGCATATATATAAAACCTATTTGGGAGAAGTTCGATATTCAAATTAAAGAGTGACAATTACACAATATTTATGCAAACTGTCACTTGTTTTTGTCAGTTCGTTCGCACGTAATAAATTGTTTTGTGCAACGAGTTGCTAAAAATACAAAATTATGGATAAAAGTGAGTTACGTGCGGTGATAAAATATTTAAGTATGAAAAAAATGTCTACGAAGGAATTTTTTTCGGACATTCAGCAGACATTAGGGGATAATCCTGCACCCTATTTTACGGATGCGTACTGGGTGGCTGAATTTAAAAGAGGTAGATCAAGCTGTAAAGATGATCCGCGTTCTGGGCGGCCTTCAACCTCCGTCACGGAAGAAAATGTCAAAAAGTTTGAGAATCTGGTTTTGGAAGACAGAAGAATAACTATAAAACATATAGCTGAGATCCTAAAGATATCATTTGGTAGCGTTCAATCCATTTTAATTGATTCACTGGGTTTCAAAAAAGTGTCAGCAAGATGGGTGCCACGAATGTTAACCGACGAAAACAAAAAGCGACGTTTGGAAATTTCTAAGCGTAATCTCGAAATGTACCAGCGTGATTCGGATAACTTTTGCCGTCGCCTTGTCACCATGGATGAAACGTGGGTCCACCATTTCGATCCTGAAACTAAGAAACAAAGCATGTCTTGGAAACGACCATCCTCTCCATCCATTAAGAAATTTCGAGTTGCTCCTACCGCTGGCAAAGTTATGGCCTCAGTGTTCTGGGATAGTGAAGGAATCCTTTTTATTGATTACATGCCAAAAGGCCAGACGATTACTGGACCCTATTATGCAAATTTAATACAGAAAGTGCGTGAAGCGATTAAAGAAAAACTTCGTGGAAAACTGTCGTTGGGCGTGTTGTTTCTTCAAGATAATGCTCCTGCTCATCGATCGGAAGATGCGCTCAACGCAATCCGCTGTGCTGGCTTCAATCTCCTTGATCACCCACCATATTCTCCGGACTTAGCCCCAAGTGATTTTCACTTATTCACAAAATTAAAAGAGGAAATTCGTGGAACAAAATTTCACGATAATGACGCGGTTATGGCTGTGCCGTAGAGGAGTTTTTCGAGAGTCAAGAAAATCAATTTTTTTCGCAAGGAATAAGGAAGTTAGAAACGCGTTATTCTAAATGCATTGCATTGGAGGGAGATTATGTAGAAAAATAAAATATTTTTGTTTAAATCTTTGAATTTTTTAATATTGATTCCAAGAATTTTATGATTCACCCTCGTATGTTGTATAATGGTCGTAATAGTTTTATAAATAAATTAATTTTATTTCAGGTAAATAACACCCATTATTAGCACACGTAAAAAATCAGATAATATTCAAATTAAATAAAATCGATACAAATCAAATTAAATGGAAACAGAATAAACCAAATTAAAATGAACAATCAAAAGAATAAAATTACCTAATATAGAAATAAAAATTAATAACACCCAATATTTTGTTAATTTAAGTTTATACTTGAGTGAGAACATTTCACATAAGTAGAATTTTTATTTGAAATAAGTATAATATATTATACAAATATACACATAACAGTTATTTAGGTACTTCACACGTACGAAGCAAGTTAATATAAAGCTTTAAATGACAAGACAGACATCAAACTTTACTGTTTAAAATTCCTTTAAAAATCGTTATTTTGGTTAGGGACATTAAAATGCTCAAATTCAGGTAAAAGTCGGCCCGTTGTGTCGGCCGTGTGCCTTATCTGTGGTCGGATGGCGACGCTAAGCGGGGTGGTTTAGCAAACATCTGGCGCCCTTGCTCGAATACCGATATGCCGCTTATAACGATGGACAAAAGCTTTCAAAATATGCGTTCTATTTTAGGAATTTAATGATTTGACCTTAGAAATAAAATTACACAAAGGTTTCTTTCTGGTATAACAAACTCTTCATTTTCGTTGTGCACAGGTAAAATGGCTAGATGACATCATTAAGAGAAGAAATGGGATGAAGTAACCAGTCGAACTTCTCAGCTATGGTGGCTTGTCCGAAATATATTGGATTGATTATCCAGGTAAGCAACAAATCTGTCGAAAATACTAGTTTTACTTCTAATTGTTTTGAGACTAGCTGGCTAGCTATATCTGTGATCAATTCATTATGATGAAAAGGCGTTGACTTGTTCTTGTCTTGCTTAAGTTCTTCAAGTGTATCTAATTTAGTCATTATAATGACGAGATTTAATTAAAGTGCTGTAAATATTAATAAATTGTTTAGCCTAATCGCTCTAGGCATAATTATTATTTATTGCAATCTGCCTCACGACGACTGTGGTATATTTCAATCCTAATTAAAAATGGGAGGCTAATTGTAATGATTGCTGATACTTACGTAGGTACGTATGTATATATTACGATGGAATGATAAACTTAGAAGCTCATCATAATAATTATGATCTAACAATACAAGATAATAATATTTACAATTTAAATTGTAAATATTATTATCTAATTAATATGTATTAATAGAGCTGCACCACGTTCAATGGCGCCGCAACTAAATTCACAAATAATACCACCAGTCGAAATTATGGGCGAGGCTGCGCTACGCGCGTTCGTTCAGTAAATCTTGGACATCTGCCAAGTCAGTTACTTACTACAACGTAGAATAAGTCGCATTATTATACGGCGTTTGTTCTTTACAGCCTCGTATCGCGTACGTTACATTTTAACAAACGCTATTATAACGGGAAAGTTACGATGGCCTGGCAAAGCAAAGCTGAGCACTCTCTGTACGCACATGGTCCGAGCACCTGCGTATTGACTCCGCCGTGGACTCACTGTGTTTTGTGAACGCGGGTGTCTAACACGTGTAGTTGATGATCTGCCGAAGTTTAATAAAGTGGTGAAAAGTAATATATTAGTAACAATATCATGAGGATTAAAAACATGGGTTGAAATAGTGTCACAATGAATTTTCTGCAGAAATTTTACAGTACGTACAGGAAAGATATTATGGTGAGTGTGCTCATTTCTTGTTTGTTCTCGAATATGAACGACGAAAATTACAGTCTCCTAAAAATAATCCCCAAAAATGTTATGCTTCTTTGTAATTGCAACACCTTTAAATCTGTTCAATTCACACTCTCCCTCCATGCCATGCCGAACGTGTTAATTACCGAAATGCCGGGGCAACATCCCTTCACCCCTCCGATGATAACTGTGGGCTAATAGCTAATACTCCTCGGTATCTGTGCAGCTCTAGCTCGAGTTTCAGTAACGTGCCGCTAACTTTAGGATAAATTCGATGATAGCTCGGGACGCTGTGGTTTAACACAACACTAACATATAACATAGACGAGGGGTGACGTCCTCAGTACGCGCTGTTATCACTGTCATAACAAACATAATTATTGTTATTGGTTATCGCGCGATGACGTAATGCGCTTATTTGAATAATTATTTTGTGGCCGTCAAACGTAACGGGTTTAACAACACAGGATATATATTTTTATAAGTACAGTAGGTACGCAAAAAAATACAGATATTGTGGTAATTAATGCTGTGGAGTTAACGTTATGGCACTTCTGACGTTTAAATATTGATCTGAAACGTATGTATTTAAGTTATACGACTTAGGGCTGATTTTTAAATCATCTGGTAACTTTATTCCAGGAATCATTTTGAAATTTTGACAGTTACTTATTTATTACAAAAACTGTCAAACTTCAATTTTATTCCTCCAATAAAAGTTATCTGGTGGTAACTTTTACTCTTGTTTAACAAAATAAAATTATGAACAAAATTATCTTTTGGAGTTTAAATCAGAATCAAAGGATGTACCTACCTACCTAGTTCAGTTCAAATAAAATTAAAATTAAGTGTCTAAGAATTTCAACAAATACTTGCGAGATAGAAGTCCTGCGGCTAGAATTATAATTAAATAACCTATATCGCCCCAGTGGCGAAACTATAGGGTGGCATTGGGGCCCCCGGCCCGAACGGGCCATGAGCACAGGAGGATCCTAAGAATCCTAACATAAGTTTATAAATGCAAACCTTTTGAAAATGTGCAACAAAGGACATCATTCAGGTTTCGAGCATTTTATACCTACCCATAATTAAAGTAGCCAAAAAAAATATTTAAAGTAGCCATTTCCGCTGAAGGCAGTGCGGTGCGATCTTCTATGATGTTGTGTTATCAGTATCACCTTGTTCGTCATCTATGCTCCCGTCAAAAAAGTGAAGTTAAAACGCCCTTTTGCACCATTGATGACAAGAGGAACACAGATAGCAATATTACGTAGTCACCGCGCGTTTCGTAAATTTAAAAGGGATCGTATCTACTGATGAGAACTGGACACTATTTAAAGCTGCAAGGAATAGATGTAATCAGGCCAAATGCAATGCTAAACACCGCCACATTCTAAATACTATCAATTCTTCCTCTTCTGCCGATATTTGGAAATTTCTTGGAACTCTGGTATCTGGTAAATCTGGTATCTGGTATTGAAACCGCGACATTTGGACCTTTTTAATTTAATTGGCTTGGACAATCTCAACCGTAATTTCTCCACTGTTGCTACCATGGATCGTCTAACCAAGCAACAAACTCTGTCCCTAATTTCTGGTTTAACGCGTCTTCCTATTAATCCTTTCAGTTTCATACCAGTTAAAACGGGAGTGATCAAAAAGATCATTCTATCTTTTAAATAAAATGCGGTGGGATGTGAAATGTGACACTATCACCCGTGCCATGGTATGATCACTATTCTGGGTGATCTCCTACCCACGATTACTCACATTGTAAAAAAATCCCTATACACCGGAATATTCCCTTCCCTGTGGCTCAAAGCCTTTGTCCGTCCACTACCTAAGGTTTCTAATCCCTCTCTTCCAGACTGCCACCCCATTTATATCCTGCCCTTTCCATCGTAAGTGCTCCAGGCCTGCGTCCACAAATAATTCTCCAATTTTGTTCATCGTAATTCACTCATTCCCTATGAGAGGGCTACTCTTCAATCTGGGTTCAGACCCATTCGCAGTACTGTTTCCGCCCTCCTAAAGATACTGGCGATATAAGGGCAGGACTGGAAAACACCAAAGTTATTGCACTAGTGTTGGTCGATTTCTTGAATGCCTTTAATAACGTCAGTCACGACATCCTGTTAGCCATTGTCGCCTATGTTATGATCTCTCCCGAGGCAATGGAATGGATCTCCTCTTACATAGGTATGAGGAGATCCAAGGAGAGAAACGACAGCAGTCCGTTTATGTTGGGTATTCTTCATCATGTTGGTGTGATTTGGAAACTAGCGTTCCTCATGGCGGTAGTCTTTCTCTTCTGTTTTAAAATTTTATTAATCTTTTAACTTCCGAACTTCAGTGTGCATATCATCTGCTGGATTGAAAAAAACACTGGCACTCCGGTAGTGCCGACAGAAGTGAAAACTTGAACAATTACGAGTGTATTTTGTGAATCGTCTTATAAACAAAACACGCGTGTTAAGGTGTGTTCCTTATTTTATAGGGTTTTTTGCAAATCAGGTATGATGACCAAAGTGACTGGTTTATTCTTCTCGTGAAAGGAATTTATTCAGATTTACAAATAAGCACACAGGATAGACTTCAGTTCGTGGTGTTGGTCGCGGCAGTGGTAAGAGAAGCAAACCGCTCGCATAGAGCTCGTCGTCAGTTATATATCCGTGGTTCAGCGCCATCTCGTCGTTGTTGGATGAACTACGTAGTTAGTACGCGAGGCCCTCGTAGTTCTTCCCGATGTGCATAGATGGCGCTGTCTTACGTTTTACGTCTTACGAATTTTCGATCAGGGTCACGTGACCTGACGCGAATTTAGAAGTTTTTACCCATTCCAAAAAAAGTACACAGCGCCGCTAAAGAAGTTTTCACTTCAAAAATATCTGAAGCTATCGACAAATTGGATAGGGACTTGATAGTCATAAAACCTGGTGTGATAGATTTGAAGTACCAGTAAAACCTAATAAGTGTCGGGCGATCATCATCGGTAATTCTCGGAGTATGAGTAAGGTGTAAGGTGGATGGATGATACAACCTTGCCACCAGTTCTCTTCAATAATACGATCGTTCCGTTTGTCCTAGGCTTGCACATTGATACTTCTGTGAACTGGCGTGGTCAGCCAGAAACTGTTACTGTTACTGGAACGCTGCAGGCTCTGTCCCGACTGAATAATTTATTACCAATGAGTACGAAAACAATGCTTGTGCGGTCCTTAATTTTTCCTAACATCGATTATGGTGATGTGTGCAACTATGACCTGAATGCAGATGTCCTCGACAAACTTGACCGTCTCCTCAATGACTGCATTTGATTTGTTTTCAATCTGCGTAAGTAAGGCCAATTCTCGTCATTTAAATTGTTCAAAATCTAGTCGCACTGTCGCAGTCTCATCTCCGCGACAAACAAATGCGAAATATGTAAAAAATGTAGGATAACTAAAGGTATTTTTGGCAGATTGAGACTGAGATCAGTCTGTAAACGTTCTTAAAATTACGTGAATTGCCCCTCCGATCTCTGCGCATTGGTCGCTTCTAATAGTACGGGAGGTGGCGCTATATTTGAGCAAGTCATTTTATACCGGCTGAAAATCATAACAATAATAGTTTTCCCCTAACACATAATAGCTCCGAACGTCAGCTGCTTCGATAGCGGTGGAGCTGAAGGAGACAGCATGAAAAAGTCATTGGAAAAAAATCCGCTCCAATGATTTTTATACCGAGCAAAAATGTATAATATTATTGTTTTAATCACATTTTTTCAAAAAATAGTCGTCAGCTGTATTGACGAGGGGGGATTATATGTCAGTCACGTGCATGAACCTCATTGAAAATTTGAAAAAAAAACTAATTTTATACCTTATGAAATTTATACATCTCAATTTTTATACTTTTAAAATAATAAAGAAAATCGTCAGCCGTATTTTTGACGGGGGTAACACCGTCAGTCAGCCTGATAAACATTTTACGCGCTCAATGCATTTGAGCGTTGCATAGGCTTTTTGGAAAATAAACTGACAATCTTCACGCCCATAAACAATTAGCCGACGATGAGTTTTTATTTTTTAACATTTAAATCATCTTATACTTCGAATTCAATAAGTATAACATCAATTTAATATAAAAACACCACATTTTATTTATTTATTTTGTGTCGGTTTCTAATCATATTAATATGTACTGTAGCATCAAGGAATTTCAAGCAGTTAAAGTCTCACGACTCTAACGTACCTTTTCTAAAAATTATTTTTCTAGCCCTCAGGTAGACTGAAGTAAGTATACCCTACTGGAGTGAGACAAACTTATATGAATAAGAGAGAAATACTACCATCTGCTACAGAGATTTCGAATGTTGCCAACTTAGTGCTTTCGGCACTAGATCTAGTGCATTTCTTGATGTTTTAGCGCTCAAAATTCCATAATAGTGCCTAGTCCCCTAACTAGCGCATTTTTAATAGTCGACAATTTATCACGCACGTTGGTAAAAACAAAACCAATCAATGGCACGCTCTAAAAAACAGTTAAATTTCAGAACGCACCTCTAATCAATTAATTATCTATGGAAATGCGTGTCGTGTATCCGAATTCTATAAACACTGAATTGCATATGACAAGGATAGCATAGCTGTTTCCGTGGAAAGTGGAACAAGGACGCCCGATCTGAGTTTTGTTCTCTAGGGGAATTCCTGAATTGTTTCTTTAGCTGATCTTTTATTCTATATTTCTCTTATTCACTAACAAAGACCCGTCTTTGTGTAATAATAGTGTCCGTTCATTGTGTGCGTTGTGGAAAATAAACAATAGCTTTTTATACATATACAACATGGAATTGGTGCTGAATCGGACGATACAATATCGCTCGCCATACAATTCAATGGACTATCACACACGACGAAGATAATAAATAATATTTCATATTTTCGTATCTTAAGATGAATTTGTAAATACTAATAATAAAGCAGAAGAGTTTGTTTGTCTGAACGCGCTAATCGGTCGGATTTTTCTCGGAGTCGATTTAAAAAAATATTTTTACATTTGCTAGCCTAATTCTTGAGGAAGGCTATGTAACATCACGCTATAACCCTTAGGAGACGAGCAAAAAGAATAAAAGTCAGAAAGATCGCTAAGCGAAAACGAAGTGACAGCGCGGGCAGGCGATGCGATGCGATGCGACGGCGTGGGTCGGAAACAAGAAATTTCACGCGGACGAAGTCGCGGGCAGAAGCTAGTAAATATATATTTCTGTATATAATTTGAAACTGACACAAAATAAATAAATAAAATGTGGTGTTTTTTATATTAAATTGATGTTATACTTATTGAATTCGAAGTATAAGATGATTTAAATATTAAAAAATAAAAACTCATCGTCAGCTAATTGTTTATGGGCGTAAAGATTGTCAGTTTATTTTCCAAAAAGCCTATGCAACGCTCAAATGCATTGAGCGCGCAAAATGTTTATCAGGCTGACTGACGGTTTTACCACCGTCAAAAATACGGCTGACGATTTTCTTTATTATTTTAAAAGTATAAAAATTGAGATGTATAAATTTCATAAGGTATAAAATTAATTTTTTTTTCAAATTTTCAATGAGGTTCATGCACGTGACTGACATATAATCCCCCCTCGTCAATACAGCTGACGACTATTTTTTGATAAAATGTGACTAAAACAATAATATTATACATTTTTTGCTCGGTATAAAAATCATCGGAGCTGATTTTTTTCCAATGACTTTTTCATGCTGTCTCCTTTAGCTCCACCGTTAGTGCGACAACTGACGCTCACTTTACCGATTTCTGACCATTAAACAACTGTTTGAAATAAAATTTATTCGGTATAAAATTACTAGAAAAAATGCAGCGCCACCTCCCGTACTATAATGTGGTTACCATACGCCAGAGCTGCAGAGAGCAAAGGGCGTTGACCACCTTGTTTTCATTTCTTGACTCTCCCACTTCTCTTAGTTATCTAGCTAATTTAAGTACATCTGCAATAAAAATCTCCGTTCATCAAATAATCGCCTTCTTCAATGAAATCAGGATGGCAACCAACCGATCATCCTTTAAACTGAAAGTTCACGAGCATATTCGTAAGAAGCTGGCAGTATCATCACAACGTTAATGTTTTCTCATAGTTTGTCTAATTTTTTGGACAGGACCTCATGTTCTCTATATAAAATCTACGCGAAAATAATCGCGAGGGAAGTGCTAGTAAAAAAAAAACTTTAACGTTGATTGAACTTCTTTACATTGAGGGAGGGTCCCATCCCTTGAATTTGCCACGGGCCCCAAACGGTACAGTTACACCACTGTATATTGGCGACTGTGTAAGACCGAAGCTGTTGGTGTATCTTACTAAATAAATGATATTAAAGGAACCTTCTCAATGGCAAATTTACTGCAAAAGACAAAGTTTTTTTAACAGTTTATTTCCATAAATACTGTCTCGCATCGAACTGAAATCCAATGCATTATGCATCGATCAAGTAGGCTAGTTTAATTTAAATTGCTCACTCTGCACTCGAAGCCGGAAATAGAAACTGATGATAGCTGAGCCATCCACATTTAGGGTGTTGGTTTTAATTAACAATTCAACTCCATTATTTCTGAAACTATTTTCTGCAGCACGTTATTTCAAGGCATACAGTTTGATTTTTTTACGAACGAAGTTAAAAATACCAAATGTATTTAGCCTTCGTTTGTAGTTTCTAAAAATATGTTATGCGATGAAATTTCCGTCAGCCGGACAAGCAACATCTGCTATTTGAAACATGTCAATTTTTGTAAATTCATAAATTCCATATAATTATGGCGGTTATTGTTAATATTTGTATGTTAGGAAGCACATCGTCACTCAAAGAAGGTAAACGTGGTAAACGTAAGACAAATAACGCCCGAATTCATGATCTTTCCCTCTTAAATGTATGAAATAAATCCTAAAAGTTAAAAAGTAGACTAAACTTCAATTGCCGTGTTAATGAAAATGTTATCGATAATATTATTCGCACGTAAATATTTTTATTGATACTTATAAGTAATAATCAAGTGCTCATTATTGTACCTAATATACATCGGCAGAAGGTCAACTAGGTCAGTAAAATCGCTCGATTGGGTAATTATCGAAATCAACAAGGTCATGATCACTGTGAATAGTGATGCACTTAATTTCAATCAAATTAGTCGATTGTTTGGTTTGGTAGCTCCCGAATGATCATTCATCAGTTGGCAGTACTCGAATGGTTATTCATTGAAATATTTATCAGCAGAATAATGTGTATGTAACGTCCTTATTCTTATCGAATATTGTACTGTTTGTTTTTCCTGTTTTAGGTTAGGTGTATCATAAGGTCAAAGATACAAACGCTTTTGCATTTTATTCATAGGTTTGAACGACTGTTGAATAGCATGTCTTTCACAGTCGAATAATTGTTTTTTCGAATTCGGACCGCCTAGGTTTGAATGAAAGAACTGAAACCGTATTATTATTAGAAATGGGCAAAAACGAATGCTTTCATTCCGAATGAAATGCATTCGGTTTTGCTCATCTCTAATAATAACACAGTTTTAAAAACAGATTTTTTTGCGTTCGTAATAGATAACAGAGTTTATAGTTATTTGTTATATCATAATAATTAATAAAGATTAGAGCCGTTGCCACAAGTAGAATTTTGTGTCATCCTTTTATGATTTCGAAAATTTTGCTACAGATGATAACACTGCTTCACAATTAAAATAAGGCGACACCAATGTGACTTGATTTTAATAATGATAGGTACAGCACATTTGAAACTAAATCATGCGTGAATTTTATATTGTACGCAACGGTGCCTCTAAGCGGTGCAGGCGCAGGTCGCGAAAATTAAATGCTATAAATTATAACTTCTATTTTCAATCATTTAAGGTTTCGTGTAGGTACTTAAATATTTATTGTTTAGTTCATAAATTCAAAATTAGAATCAAACTCAATCTTTCCGTATGTTTTAACGATCAAATCAAGGTTTACTTTGCTCTCTAAATCTAGATAATAATGGGCCCAGCTTCTTTTAGGCTTGTAGAAATAAAAATACTAAATGTAATTTTTGTGACTGTGTATTCGGCTGACTGGCCGTCTGGCGTGTAGACAAGTCAGGTTTAATGTCGTTAAATGTCGGGTTTGGTATCGTGCCAAGAATGGCGCCTCGCGCTCGTCCTATCATATTGGTACAAATAGTGTGCGGAGACTAGGTGCACGCCGATACACTGACAATATTTTTGATACGAGGCTCATCTGCCTATCACAGACTGGGCATTCGAAAATCACAAGTAAATTCATTCGAGCCGGTCGTTTCTATCACTAGTTATTGTAGTTGATGTTTTATTTATAGCATCAAGAACAATTTCGCTTCAAGGAAATTTTGTTCTATTTAAAATCCGCGTCATATTAAATAAACTATTTACGAGTAACTCCTCCCTCCGATATCTACATTTGAAAACGTTTTTTTGTACGTGATATTAGCATAAAAAAGAAAACGTGTCGTTTGTATTACAAAATGAGATGGTTGCCTTAATCCAGCCTCAGCTCGTCTCTACCTCCACTGCAGCTCAGCTTCCCTCCCTGTAATTTATCCAATTATCCCAAGCCTTCTCACAGCTTATGTTGATATTTTTACAATGTGAATCCATACTAATATTATAAATGCGAAAGTGTGTCTGTCTGTTTGTTAGCTCTTCACGCTTAAATCGCTGAACCGATTTAGATGAAATTTGGTATTGAGATAGTTTGAGTCCCGGAAAAGGACATAGGACAGTTTTTATCCCGATATTCTCACGGGATCGACACTTATGCGCAGGCGGGGTCGACTCATTGGGTAAACTTTGGAATACCTACGGGGGCTAGACCTGTGTTGCCAAGTTTTCCTCTATTATGTAAGACCTAAAAGTTTCGGTCTCTAATAATGACGTTTTCAAAGATGGCAACATTAGTAAAACTAAAAAGTTGCTTAGGTGTTAAAAAGCTACCATCTGGTAGTTTTAGCGACATTTTTGTTTAAATTATTAATCAACAAATTAGCCGACATAATATTTCGCATATTTATTCAACGTTAATTTTATTAGAATACAATAAATATAACTATAATTCATGCCGAATATAATAGATATACGCTCGTATAGCATAGGTTTTAACTTTAAATAAACAAAAGGGTTACCAATCAAGTCAATACATAAATAATAAATTTAATTTACTGCAACGTAACGGGCAGAGGCTACTTTCTTTCTAAAATTATTAATTTTACAAGATTAGGTGGGTACGATTTTGTTTAATGTACATGGCAGCCCCACAAATACCACTTCACATGAAAAATGTCTGCCGGCGTAAGCGCATATTGATGTTATTTCTTGTGAATTCTCTTTTTGCAACGTTAAGTGTTATCCTCGCTATTAACGACGTTGAGTAGAGCCTACGTTCCACCGTCTGTGTGCCGAATCACCTGAGTGTTGTGTACGAGATAGTGATTATAGTTTGTGTTTATGTTGTTTGTTGATAGGTATAAATTCAGTTGCCCATTTTGATAGCTCCTATGTATGCAATACCAATTGTGTAATTTATAATAAAGTACTTTTGACATAAAATACACACTACTGTTTTTATTATAATAATACTAGTAAAAACATTTGACAAAAAATTGTGATTTATGTCAAAACTCAAACTTTTTTACTAGAAGAATTATCTCCTATCCACCTTTTAAGTTAATTTAAACAATAAGGCTGCTTGACCACCAAAGCGGAGCTGGAAAATTGTAACCAGTAAAATAGCACAATTAAACATCGGTTACAGTTTATCAGTTCTGCTTTCGTGGACCATCTCAAAGAAACATCTCAAAGAAACATCTCAAAGAAAACATCTCAAAGAAATCGATTTTGAATATCCCGCTTTCACAAGTTTTTGGGGGCACCCACTAGGTGGCGCCAAAAACCGTACCATTTTATTTGTTCGTAGTTGACGTTCTTCTCCTAGAGTAAATATGTTCCTTGCTTATGCGGGTGAAACCGCGGGGCGCTACTAGTTATTTATAGGGGTATCACGATATTGCCTTCTTAGGTGGTAATGCGTTCGGAAGCGACTTCAGTGGCCGTTCATTTAGTTTATATGATTTTTGTTTTGTTGCTATTAATAGTATTTTATTTAATTTGTCGAGAAAATCGCAGACATTCATATAACTTTTTTAAGTCTGTTGAAAATGGTAAATATTAAAAAAGTACAGCCGGTCGATTCTGTAAAAATCTCTCCGTGAAAACTTAGGTGGGGGGGTGAGTTTGTTTTTGCTAGGAATTGATACTATTGACAGCTCACTCCTTCCTCACTTCACCTAAGTTTTCACGGTGAGATTTTTACGGAATAGCACCGCAGCTATCAGATTTTGATTTTCCTACATCCTATTTAAGAAACTATTGGTAGGTTCGTCACTTCGCTTCAAATGCACTTCGTCCGGGCGGATTTCGTATTTTCCCCTTCGAACTTCGAACACCCCCTTTAAATGGTCGTTTTGGAAAATTGATCATAACGGTGTTTATTATTTACCTAGATCTTTATTATAAGTAAGTTTCAAGTTTCTAAATCAAATGAATAAGATTTTTCATAAAAACGAATTCAATCAATTACATTTTCAACTACAACCACTTTAAAAAAATCAAGTTTGTTTTTTTAGCGGTTTGGGCTGTGCGAGAGTCTCATGAACAACCCTGTTCTATAAATATAGGTATTTAGATATCTGTAAGGCAATAAACAGATTGACATATGTATACTTATGTATCCCCCACATATAGCTAGTTAAAGCGACGATAATATAATCACATTCCAATCCAGCTGCTTTATTGAGTTAGGACTAGGAGACGCTCCCGAGTCGCGTCCACCTCCGCCTAACAATACGAATTTAAATAGATTCTAGAACGGATTCAATAAAAACATAAACAGGGAAAATAATGTGTTGTTTATTTTATATTTGCTCCTTTTAATCGCGTTACAATAACAATGCGGAGCAGCCAGCTGCGAGCTTGAATGGCGACGTTGGTTGTAAAAGTTGGCGAAAAAATGCGTGCCGTAAGTGGCGTTGAACCCGGCACGGCGAATGCACCGGGCCGTTAGCTTTATCCGAGGTCAGGCAGGTATCGCAGTGTGTCTACTCGTGTCGTGCGCATCACTAACAAATATAATATGCAGAACTTCTCAGCTGACTGTTTTACTGTTAACGACTGCTAAGTTCGGTCGGTTTACATGCCACTTGTTTTTCTCAACGGGTTCGGCTCCATGTGTTACATTACAGAAGCAGAGTGGCTTTAACCATTTCAGTGATTGTCATGTCGACGTGTTTGTTGTTAGTTTTCGTGTACCTATTTGTAAAATCACTCTGTTCCATTTTTTTTCCTAACGGCAGTTATGATTGACTTGAAAGAGAGAATTGAGTGAATTTTATAATTTGCAGCAACAAATGAGTAGCACGCAAAGCTAATAGGTTCAAGAACATGGTTGGATGAGAACTTATAAAACGGAATATGAAAGACATCGTACGGCCGCATCCTGTAATCTATTTCATGGATTTCTGTTTTGTTCCTAACATGGTATTAATAACTTGGACAGGAACTAGAGCGCGTGTTACAGTTCTCCTGTAAATAAATTTAAAGATGGCTTTATCCTATCTTGATTAAATTATACTGGTCATAATTTTTAAAGAAACAGACGGTAAACTATAAACGGAGGAAAGACCTAGTTTCGTGTGCAAATGATAGTGAAAGAAAACGTGCATCAACTTAGGGCGCGTACACATAGCGATCCGTTGTGCAGGTCCGTTATTTCATGGCATATTTATGTAGTTGTATGAGCGAGTCCACACACAATACAGTATTCCGGATCCAGTAAAAAAGAAAAAGACATCAGATAAGATCCGTTAAAAAGGATCCTGTAAAAACAGATGTTATATGTGACGCGCCCTTATAGCAAATGTTACTGAATACTGAAGTTTCTTCGTGCAAAATAAATTATTGGAACAATCAAAATTGTAGTAACACCAGTGAAGCGTCCGCGTACACGAAGAAAGAAACACGCATGCGCTGTATGATCGATTCGTAAATAACGCAAGCTCTCCCAATTTTCGCGAACTCCGTCTCAACCTTCGGGAAATTACTACGAGTATAGAACTATATTAAGTAGATTCTTCTGTTGTTCTACAATCTACATAATAACATAGACGAGTCAACCGAAGAGCTGTAGAAATATAAAATTATTCAGATAATGTGAGCTGATAAGTACTAAGTGGTTGTTACATCTGTTTTAAACGATACAACTTATGAGCGTATGGGAGATATTACACTATCATAGGAATATATTTCTTATCCTATATATATATATATATATATAATGTTAAAACGTATGTATTATAACGAAGCTCCCAAATGAAGAAATCTATATTACATTGCCATTTAGGTATCCATAATCTTAGATATAATGGTAGTGTAATATATAAAAATGTAATTAAACGCGCCAAAATTAATTCGAAATGAGATCAGAAAAGTAATACAAACAATTTTATTCAATTACCTATAAAGTAATTTAATGAGAACTTAAGCGGAGCCTATTTAAAACTCTAGAAAATATTATTCAAAATGCCAATGTAGGTTCGTATCAACAGGTAGGTGGTGCCTTATATAAAAGCCCACAATTTTTTTTTAAAGGGCGCATTATGTTGTGATTCGTGTAGACGTGTCCCATCACTCCAATCCGAGGGTGCATGGCGATCGCTTGACGCCTGGTCGCCTCCGGGGTGAGACTGACTGTGTTCACACTGCTTGGGTAGGGGTGGGCAGCGATCACATAATGCGATTACTTATTTCTACATCCAATAACGATCACAAATTAAATTCTGTTTATGATGCGCGATGCCCCCTGGGGATCTCGCCCATTACCTAAGCTCATCGCCTACTGAAAACTTGATTAGTTTATTATTTTCTAATTATATTTCCGCATTATACTATTAAAAAATATATATTATTCTCAAATCAAGTAAACCAGCTGAAGCGTAAGGGGTTGTACTTACCTATTTGAGTAATTTGTTTTCCCAACAACAAAACAGGATTGATTTGTATTGAAATAAAATAATTGAGATTTATTCAATCGGATGCATCCTATGTCGCCTCCTCCCTATTCTATTTACCGGCGGTGGTGCGGCCTGCGAATGTTTCGATTTATAAATCAAGGTAGAGTGTCGGGAAACGGAAATCGCGCTGCAAACTACCATCCGTGAAGTGTTAGTCGCGTGAGCAACATAATTATATTTTCTTGTTTTGCATCGCTTGACTCCCTAACATATTTCATAAACCATTATACATTTAAATCTGAAACATATGTAATTTAAATAATAAAAATGTTTGAATTTGAATCGATCAATAATTTAAGTCGCACTATATTTTCATATTTATGTTCACTACATCTGATTATGCCGCTGGTAACGATTACATTTTCATGAATACCGTATTTTTCATGGTATATGTATTTCACGATTTCCGTATTTCTCATGGATAGACAGATTGTAAGAATCATTTCAGATAAAATGTAAAATATTATGTATTGACATAATATTATACATTTTATCTGAAATGTCAAAGATCAAATGTTTTTTGAAAACTAATAGATTTTTTAGAACAACTACGAACGAGACACGATAACAATGAACTCGGTTCTAGAATCCTGCGTTTGAAACTTGTTTTAAGGATAAGCCTCACTCACCTGACACAACTGTGTGCCCGTGGCTGGTCTGGGTCTTGCCAAGGCAGTTTTCAAACAAAAGCAAAAATAGCTGTTGGAACATGTTGCAAGACTTTGTGCACAAACGTCAGTGTCAGTGCTATGCAGCACACTGCCTACAGAGAACCCTTTATGGTGTTAGGTACAGCATTTTCCGCGCACCTTTGCCAGGTCTTATTTCTTTGGTGTAAAAAAAGTTAACATGCCTTTGATACTCCTACGCTACGTAGGTATTTTGTAGTGAAACATTATAATTATGTTGTGATATTTTGTTTGTGCAGGTACCTAAATTGTACGGGCGACATCCATGGCTTGATCGACGTAGCAACATCTTGATTCGGTAAGTTTAATAATATCTTACTATGACTGTTTTAGTAGTTAGTTATTTATGTTGTATTTAGTTGCTCAATGCGAATGTATTTATACTGCTCATGTACTTTATAAATATATCTGTGAAAACGTTTATTATCGTGTATTTAGTGTAATTATGCTGCGCTGCTGCTGTGCAATTATATTTAATTGTTATTGATGTTAACTAGTTTGTTACTGGTATTATTCTAGAATGGGAATCAAACAATTTCTCTGTTGTTACAGATTCAATATCGAGGGAAATACCAGGTTGAAGAAATGATGCCGTGAACCAGGGAACCAGGTTTCAGAGAAAACGAATGGCGTCCTATAAAACTAAAAGGTAAATTTCAAATATCTTTCTATCACTTTGATTTATTAATATTACTTAGTATAAGGTAGATTTAAGGATATATTGCACTGCGATTATTTTGTTCACAGCGAGTTCGTGTTGTGCGAAAGCGAAGTTTTTTTAGTCTTCATCGCGAAGTGTTGTGAATGATGTTTACTACTTAGCATGTGAACGGTCATGGGAAGATTGTAATATAAGATTGTTTGCGACGCTCTTACTACGCACTGTTATGTTACTTATCTATATTATCTATTATTGGATACTAACCCCGGTCCTTGGGAGACTACTCACTTAAAACTTTTGTAAGATGGTATATGAGCTTCAATAACTAGTTGTTGTTAGTGAAGTCTATCACTTATTATCAATCATAGTAGCATAATAAGCCTGTAATGTTCCCACCGCTGGGACACAAGCATCCTCTCCCTAAGAAAGAATGGGCCGTAGTCCAACACGCGGGCCCAGTGCGGGTTGGTAGATGTCACATTTCTTCGAATTTTTCATTCTAGGACATGCCGGATTACTCACGACTTTTTCTTCACCGCTTTGAGTGCAGTGGTAATGAAATAAATAACACTTAGTACATCACAGTAGACAGTTTGATTAAAATGTCAGTATATAATCAGGCTTTCAGAAACAGGGGAAACACTGGAATAATAGCATTTCTTATGAAGAATAAGCTCACGTACATAGTTACCTATAATTTCTCTAAAGGCTTCAAGAGCCTGTGTGATGCATACTGAAAACAAAACCAGTAGATATACTTTTCATTATGCCTTTAATTTCTGTTTATCTTTGTGGGCGTTGTGCCTTGGAGATATCCTCTTAAAAGCCGGCCTGAAAATCAAAGGATGCGACTACACAAAATGTTCGAACGTTTAAATCCATCTCTTCTAGGTAACTACCTACTTACTCGTACGTGGAACAATCGATACACAGTTTTCTTAGTCCGTTTTTACTGCTAAAAATGTTCTTTTTGTACCTGAGTATTAAAGAGACTAAATTTCACGATTCAGGGAATCCTTGCGTGGTGTCTGTGTAGGGCTTTTTATTGTACGCCTACCAATAGCTGTAATCTTTTGAACTGTATGAAGTTTTTATAAAGAATAGTCTACCTACTTACTCGTACGTGGAACAATCGATACACAGTTTTGTTATTCCGTTTTTACTGCTAAAAATGTTCTTTTTGTACCTGAGTATTAAAGAGACTAAATTTCACGATTCAGGGAATCCTTGCGTGGTGTCTGTGTAGGGCTTTTTATTGTACGCCTACCAATAGCTGTAATCTTTTGAACTGTATGAAGTTTTTATAAAGAATAGTCTGATAGGCTTAAGTTGTTTTCGCGGCGGTGAGTGTGGGTACGCCTTAATACGTCTACCAAGTATAATGGCAGATAAGAATCAAACACTGTTAGATAACGTGAAAAATTATACGCCGTCAAATGTATAATTAATCTTTTCTATCTAACCTTAAGCAACACGCACCGTCGGTTATTCAGTGATCGAAAAAGTTCGTCAAAGGACCCAAATCTTTTGATTTTCTATTAACAATCAGATTTAATTGAACTTAATCAGTTTTCCTGTGTGTAAACGTCCATTCGAGTGTCATTGATCAATCTTCCCATTTAGTGTGAGAGTGTGCCTGTGCACCTACAAACCTAGTTGAATAAGCTAGCTAAGAAGTTTACACTGAGATGAATCATTAGAATGCATTTTATGGTACCTTTGACAGCCTGTCCTGGAGGGGCGACCAGCGCATGCAGCGAGCCAGGCCGCTGATGAAGATCTCTTACAGGTAGGTCAAACTCAACACCTATCAGAGCACAAGTTATTTTTCTCTGATCAAATATCCCTTATCCATGCCGCATTTCTATTTTCTTTTTGTTGTCACACTGCTTTTATTTATATTGTTCATTTTCCTTCATTTTGCATTTATAATAAGTGCTAGCGAATTCGTAGCAGCAGCGATTTGTTATGTCACTACCATGCTTAAATATGTTTACTAGAGCAATTTTAGTAGTTTATACGACTGAGTTGTTGATTACCTATAATATTCCCACTTCTGGGAAACAGACCTCCCCCTGAGTTGTTGTTGTTTTTTTTTAGTTTAGTTGAGGTGTTGATTGCTGGACTGTAATCATTCATTTATTAAAGTCGCATTCGATCAAATGTTATGTAAATAATTCTTTTAAAACCTGAGAATGTTCTCCTAGCGAGAACTTTGCTGTTAAGTTCTCGAGAATATTCTTTGGGAAGAGAGTATTTAAAAATTGAATGTCTCTATTATATCGATCTTTTTCATAGTAATAGTTTTGATTACATCTGAACGTTTTACTAGGTTGCCTTCAAAATAATCTACTACACAACTTAAATTCTTAGCAAATCTCAAATTTACTTTTAAATTTGGATTTCTTTATTATAACAAAATTTATGATTAATTGTAATTCACTAATACTCAATTTTAATGATATGTAAAAAAAAAAACATTATGGGAAAGGCAATTAGAAAAAAAAAACTATAAATCACGATTTCTTTGGAACAGACCTTGATTTTGTAATTTACTTGGTTTGGCAGTTACATTTATTACCCCCCCCCCCATCATAATTAACTAAATTAATGGTTTCAATTCCAATTTTCCATATTCCCAGAATGAGAATGTTTTCGTTCGGAGAACATTCTCCGTAAGTGAATATTCCCTCGACCTATCACGAAGGTCGAGTATCACGTGTCTTGTCAGTATTTTCATTCAACGTTAGACGTCATCTTTTACCATTTTTCAATAAGATTCAATAATACCTTTGCACCGGCAAGCAAAAGTTATATTTAGACAGTGCTAGTGGCTAGTGACTGCTATCATTAATAAATTACTTACATTTACAGCGACCTCTAATGAGTAAGAGAAAATTTATTTCAATTTTCCAAAAAAATCCTAAATGTATTAATTGTTGTTGTTGTTGTGCTCCTTTAATTGTTGTTAGTGGAGAGTACGTGTTAAGTGGCATCAATTAGAGGGGTTGGTAGATGATTTTGTAAATCCAAATGCACACAACGCATTATCCCCTCGTAGTTCCAGTTTAAACCGATTTGGAGTCAGTTTTCCCTTCCCCTTCGTAAATACGACCACAAGGGTCAGTTTTTCATTTACTGCCGAACAGTAGGAGGCGTGGAAATTATATTTTCACTGTATTTAGTTCATGTCGGCTTTAGAATTAAATGTCTACTCGATGCATTTTACTATTCCATTTTCATTTCCGAGGATGTTTCTGTGTTCCAACCACTAACAAAGTTTAGTTTCATTTCATTTCACTAAACCCGGTTTTAATAAAAAAAGAATTTCACGAATAGCAAAAAACAACTCTGTTTAGATGTACATATATGGAAAAAAGGTTTATAGGGAATTGATTTCCTTTAAGTTTATGTTTATAATTACTGATTAATAAAAAGCTACGTATGAAGGTCAGTAGGTTTCATTAATAATACGAGGAGCTAATTGATTGCAAAGTCATATAAGCAGAGGTGGTGACATATACAAATATTGATAACCGATGTGTAAGACCTATATACATGATGTAACATCAACACATAATCTTTTTATTATTATTTTGTGTGTACTTTTTACGCGGTCGTGGTGTAACTTTGCATTTTGTCGAAGCGACTGTAATACTGATGAAATTATTTATGTTTACATCATTTAGTAAGAAGGTGTTTGCAGTGGCGTGTCGTCTATTTATCTTCCTCGCTAAAATTCATCGAAATAATAAAATGCATTGTAACTTAGTCCTAGGCTTTATTTTCTTTCTCTACATTTTCTTTCTCTCCATTTTCTTTCTCTACATTTACGTTACCTATGACGACGTCACTACATGCATTGCCTAAAGACAAAATAAGTTTCATTCTGCTTTATTTCATTTCCGTCGGGAAATGCAGAGTTACAGTCTGCCGCGGTAGCTAGCATAGCGCACGGAGCACAGCACATCGGCTGTCACAGCGTTTGCTCTCTGCTGTGTGAAAGACATGAGTAGTGAGATGTCCCTGACATCACAAATTCTCACTACCTTGTCTTTCATGCGGATTGAGCACTATTCATCTAACATGGTGACATCTAATAAGAAGATATCTCAAGACCCCAGAAACACCGGCGATTATAGGTATTTTACATTATTGTTTGTGAAATATCGACATTGTACTGATAATAAGTTAGACCCGATCAATAAATACTTTTGGTTTGACGTAAACCTTTGACATACCTATTGGGGAGTTCTATTTTGGTTAGATCAATAATTTAATTATCTATCGCAGTAGAATCACAATACTCGTCTGTCTGTCTACGCCAACTGATAACCCAAGTCGAAATCAGAAATAAGAAAGCGGTACTTAAGTTAAAATTTTAAAACGGATATATCCAAAAATAACTCGTTGAACTTTAAAGGAAACTTTGTAGCCTATTTAATTTGAACTGTAGACCAAAACTTGTCAATGTTGCCCGTTAGATGTATAAATTGTGATAATCATTTGTAAAATGGAACGTTTTGCCGTGGTTTTGCGGTCGCGAAGGGCTTCCAATACCGGGATCCTGGACATTTTTTTGTCATTTTTCAATACCGGTATTGAAATATCCAATACCGGGATTACGGTATTGGTGATTTTATTTTATTTTCAGTAGAAACTACAATGTCAAAATTTCGTTCTATTGCACATTATAACCAAAAATTTTTGTAACTGCGTAAGTTTAAAAAACTGCGTATTTTAATTATCTGGTAGTTCATTTATTCAGAGTTACTTACATTTTATTACTACTTGCGTAGGTAAAGAATGGGATTAAAAACGGTAGTCTTTGTTTTTGCCTCTCGGCTAAGGCAAGAGGTACAGAGAAGAATAGAAGTACTATCCTTAGATTTCTGAAGTGAGAAGGAAGGTGGGGGAAAGGCGGCGGCGTACCCAGGCGCTTTATGTAAGCGAGTTAGGAGTGAAAGAGTGACTGGAGAAGATCCACGCGTTTATACTAAGAGAAAGGCAAAGTGGTGTTGCTTGAAATAGACAAAACTGATGTAAATCAGGAAGGAGCCTTAAAAGCAGCATAAACAACTTTTACTGATTTTAGTCAAAAATATTGTATGTTGATTGTAAAGAAATTTATTTTATAAAAACAAAGAGATACTGATTTATCTACTTTTCTTATGCTGATGCCATAATGTGTCAGGTTAATAATAATGGGACTTATTTTTGTAAACAGATTTAATTAAACATACATACATATTATTAGGCCAGTCATTTGAGACATCGTAGGTCGCACGGACCTATAGTAAAAACCAAGTTTGCAGCTTCGAAAGACCTGTGCTCGAAGAACCTCGCAAATCGGACCTCTTGCGGTTTTTGACTAAAAAAAGGAAAAGAAAAAAGGTGCATCCTACGGAAAAGTCATCCATCACATTTTTAAAGTACCTATACACAATTTGAGCGCAGCCATAACTTTGTAGGTCCAATACAACTCAAGATACAGTTTTGTATACATACTATCCTAACAACATCCCAAAAAAAAAATCAGCCCCGTGCAATTTTTGGCGATCTAATGCGATTTTTGTGTCATGACTGGCCTATATAGAATAGTTATTATTGAAAAACGTGCTTTATATATTTAACAAAAACGGCATTTTATTGTTTTGTTAGTTTTATTATTTTGTATTTTATTGTTTTAAACTAATTAGTTTCACTACAAAATAAAAATAAACAATGTAGAAAAAAGTAGTCTAATAAGTACAAGGATCCCGGTACTGGAAATTTTCTATCCGGTATTAATACCGGTGTTAAAAATTCCGGTATTCAAAACCCCTTTGCGACCGCTTTCATCTAGTATTGATATGGATCAGGGATTAAAAACCCGATAGACGTCATTATCCGATTGTTGTTGCACAAAGAGTTCATTAGATTGTTCTGCGCGAATCTTTTAAATTTTCAACTAGAATATTGACTTATGTTAATCGAAGGCTATTACTGAAATCAACTTGAAGGATACATAAAAACCTACTGCTAAAACTTTTGTGTTTTAATACTTATTTATTGTTCTCACCCGTTTTTACTTTACACTTCACAAGTAAATTAAAATAATAAAGTAACTAGAAATTGATGCAATCTGTTTTTATGAAGATGCAATTATGAAAAAGTACCGGCAGTCAGTAAACTCTTTTGAATTTCGACAATAATAGTTCCTCTTTCATTATCGTTCTGTTATTTACTTTATTTCTAAGAGCGGAATTTTAGTAGCCATAGTTTTTGTTTCGGTGTAGATAAAATTTTAAAAGGATCGTTTCGCAGTTAACGGTTCACTAACAATTTCTAAACGGCTATTGTTCCTCAAATAGGTAGATAATGTAGGTAACCGATGAACTGGGGTCCAACACTTCCAACACTAGATTTTCGGGTCGGTCGGGACTTTTATAGGGTCGAAACAATGGCGCAATAGAAGACAATGTGTTCATATTCATGACAGAGAACAATTATGGCTGTGGGCGAGATAATTCCGTGTAACAGTACCTATAGAGCTCCTCCTTTTTGAAGTCTATTTTGAAGAGTATAGATTTCCCTGATTCATGCATTTATAATTTACCAGAAGTTTATAGATTCAAATGGATCATTTGAAAGTAAGTCAGTCACAAATATTTCGGCTTCCGTTGCGGGCCGAACACAGCACCTTGTGGCACGCCCAGATATCTTGCTTGGAATCCGTAGTGAGTCATTGTATATTGGTCGGTTTAATAGTACTTGGAACATTTGTGTCACTATAAATTAATTCACGCAACAACTATTTGTGTTTCTGAGTTCCGAAGAAAGTTTATTTTGGCGTTTTCTTTTATAACAACTTATTCACTAAGTAAATATTACTTTAATCTGCATAATTGGCCTTGGTACGAAAACGGTAGGTAGTCTAAACGAAGAAGTTAGGTCGAATAGGGT
The DNA here is from genome assembly GCA_963855955.1 of Luperina nickerlii. Taxonomy (NCBI): domain Eukaryota; kingdom Metazoa; phylum Arthropoda; class Insecta; order Lepidoptera; family Noctuidae; genus Luperina; species Luperina nickerlii. The sequence continues at coordinate 14,658,708 of OY979662.1, forward strand.
AGCATACTTATTTGATCATGTGCCAAAATATTATCAACTGAGTCTATCGCAGACCATTCCTGGACACGGTCCTTCAAGGAGATGCGTACTTCAGATTAATGAAGTTATGGGTTCAAAAGGAAGTGTGTCTGCACTTCTATTGTTAATTAGAGGTTCAAATTCTAAATCTAGACTATTAACGGCATTTCTTTTTTCTTGGATTGTAGTAACTTTAATAATTTAGGTACCTTGAGATAAGGATGATACACCTAAGAGAACAAGATAAATTAAAAGCTTACAACGAATATGACACAATTTTTGAAATACAGAAACAAACCCCCAAATTCTCAAGAGACACTCCACTTTAGGACGTTCCTAAAAGATTCAATAAGCAAAGTGATAGTAGACAGTGACCGAAAAAAGGAGTTGCGAAGGTACATTGTCTTTGAATGTAAATTAAATCGGAAAAGCTCCTCCGAACCAGTTGCATGCTGAGCTGGCCTAATTTCAATAGTTCCAAACTGGGACGACGTTCCAATCTGGGAAATTGCAACATGACTTAATGAACATTTCAATAGTCTGTACTGCACGTGGCATTTTGTGACGCTCTGATCGACTGCACCTCATGCATGGGCGAACTAGCTGTTTGATGGGCAGGCAGCTAACTTGCTAGTACTTTAAAAAAACAATGGTGTTATTATGCTGAATAGGTAATTAACAACATCACTTTCTTAAGTAAGTTTAAAAGTTATAAGTCTCACACAATATAGTACCTACTCACACAATAAAAATAAATATTGCCGACCTATCCTGCAATATGTCGTGGTATGAAGTTCGGTTCCCTTTGCATTGACGTCTTATATTATTTTGGTTACGCTCTCAAAAGTCTTCGCATTGACTAGTTTCGGTTTTTTGCCCAAAATAAAATATGTGAAAATATAACTTTGATTTCCAAAAGTGCACGACTGCACTTGCGCTTTAATGCTTCGCATTATGAGTCGTGCTATTGATTTTCGCCGCATTTTTGTGCGGGTTTCGGCAACGTCAACGATCTCTAAGAGTCATGCATAGATAGATACCCGGTTAAATTACTAGGTACCTAGCCTACTGTATGATATGACGTCAGGTCCCAAAGCTTTGAATATCTTTCAAAGACTGATTAGATTCGGTTTTCGCCCACATATTAAATATCTAACAAAACTTTAAATTTCGACATATCTGCTCCGTGTTGCGCGGTGCTACGAAAGAGAAAAAATAAAGAATATATATTTATTCAGCTCAGACTACAATAGCAGCCGGCGAGCGTTGAGTTTTATAGGTACTTACTCGGTGCAATTACAAAAATCGTAGACCTGCACCCTAATTGCGTAACACACTATCAACCTCAATTTGAAGGATATTGCTAATACATTGCTTCATATGTTTGAAAAATGTGTCTGCCCAACAACGTAAATAACGCAATGAATGTTTTTAAACTGTCAAAATGAAACGCATTGCTACTGATAGTGTGATACGCAATTAGCCCGCAGGAGTCTTTTGAAAGAATTATGCACGTGGCTTTAAGATTAACTCCCTAAGATTCTATTGTCTAATCAAGTGAAATGATCAACAAGCTCAATACCTTATAGATTTGACTACCAGGATTTTTGATAAGTTGTTCCAAAAGCAAAACGCTGTTAATTTCAGCGAAACCAATTATTTCAAATAACGAACATTCTATAAATTAAATTCTATCGTATTATACTGTCCTTATATTTTATTTGGTGAATAACTTTATTAAATTACATTTTAGAGCTTTGCGAAATCCGTTAGTGAAGCAAAAGATAGTGAGCAAAGCCCTAGAAGTAGTTTAACGTAAATTATTAAGCTTAGTAAAAATATTTATACTGTACAATTTACAGGTTATTTTCTATTAGTTAATCCATAAATTTGGCACACACTATTATGATTGTGCCAACATGTCAACATGAAGATTCTCACGCTTTCTTAATAAGTACTTGAAAGTACCTACCCAGGTATTGTTGATAGCTCGAAGAATATAACTGGGTAGGTAGCTCAGTCATTCATTCTCTTTTAACGTCTTTTAAACGGGTATCCTTTCAATTAGGTATAATGCAATTATGATTCATTACTAAGTCGGAATAAAGTCCTAACAATAAAATAAAATAATACTCGTTACGTTTGAACTTTCAAATCTTAATTATTAAACATGCATGAACGATACGTATTTCGGTAATTTAATAGAAATGTTATTAATGACTTGAGCTTTTAATTTATTAAATTAAATTGCAAACAGGTCAATGGTTTTACTTTATTTGTGCTGTTTTGATAAGCACATCACAAATTAGATTTACTTTATGACTTGTATGTCCTTGTTGATTATTTTATAGTGTACTAGCTTCCGCCCCCGGCTTCGCCCGCGAGGTATGTCGATAAAAGCTATCCTACGTCCTCCCCCGGGATGCAATCTATCTCTCTGCCAAATTGTATCGAAATCCGTTCAGTGGTTTAGGCGTGAAAAGGTATCATACAGACAGACAATTACTTTCGAATTTATAATATTAGTATGGATGATTCTCACTAAAGGTATGTAGTTATTAATGTACATAACCTTTCGAATTTTGTACATATACTTATTATGTACATTATGTACCTTACACAGTTCTATTGAGTTATCTTTGAAAAAATATTTCGAATGCGTTGTTATTGAATAAGAGAAAAAGTCACAACAGGATTTATGAGCCTTTTATCTAGATTCTTGAAACGTCTCATAAGCAGCCTATACTATAATGTTCCCACTGCTGGGACACAGGCCTCCTCTCTGTGAGAGGGAGTTGGCCGTAATCCACCACGCGGGCCCATTGCGGGTTGGTGGATGTCACATGTCTTCGAATTTTTGGTTCTAGGACATGCCGGTTTCCTCACGCTGTTTTCCTTCACTGTTTTGAGAGCAGTGGTGATGAAATTGTTTACAGAAAGTAAAGCGGCTGGCTGGGTTCGACCTACAATTCGTAAGTCGGGGCCTTTACCATAGGATCACCACTGCCTCAAACGACTCTTTATGTAGTTCTTAACGTCTAGACGAGGTGTCACAAAGCACCTCCTATATACTCCTCCTACGGGAGAGCATTTATTTTCGTCCTTCGAAATATCCTTTCTCCAAATATTACATGAAGAAACTAGACGAATAAGTACCTACATAAAAGAACGTCTGAGAATTGCTAGCCTTTCGACGCTTTGTAGAAGTAGTAATCCGAGGGAGCCCGCCCGCGCGCCTCCTTGATAGAATATTATTCCATGTACTTACAGAACATCTTTATAAAATATACCTACGTAATAAGAAAACCTTTGCTAGCTAACGTTCAAAGGAGATTTAAGTCTTTACTTAAAAACTCATTCGATTCAGATCGTACGCATTGAAAGAAATGGAACTTTAATATGATCATAATTTTATCATGTGTTAACATTATTTTTTTCTCCGCTTGGAACATACATTCTTAAATAAATAATTTGTTTAGCCGATAAAGCATCACTTTGAACTTAATTTTCGTGAGAAAAAAAAAATAAAAGCATGGAAGAGTTCAATTAAAGGGGATTTAGGGGTCATATCATAACACATAACTTTAAATAATAATCCTGTCGAGTGTTAAAGCCGTGCTGATGCGGGGTTGAATGCTGCACACAAACATATTGTTATTAGATACTAAAATGCATCAAAATTATTTTAAATGATAAATTGATAACTGATAAAACACAGGTATATTATAGAAATAAGTATTCGGGCAATTTTTAAGTTAAACTAAGATTTTTCAAATAAACTGTCCTCCTTTTTCATCACGACAGGGATTGTTTTTAAAAACGCGTTTGGTACGTTTTCATTTTTATGACTTAAACGATTATTTATAAGGTATAAATAATCGTTAATTTTCGAGTTAATTCGAAGCAAGCAGTAAAATTTACCCCTTAAATTTTATCTTTTCTACCCCGGTAGGAGTCGATTTTTGAAAAACCCTAAAATCAAAACATACTTTTTTATTTTAAGTAGTAGTACCGAGTTTCGAGTTAATCCGACAGCGGGTTAAATTTTTTTTTACCGTTTAACTTTGTCACCTAAATCCTCTGTTAGGGGTTTTTTGAAACTACAAATGACAATCATTATTATTTATTGAGGCAAATGTTGCCAAATTTTGGGTTTCAAAGGAATAAGATTTTTTCATATTAACTGTATCCCGCCTTTTCATACCCACAGTTTTTATCCTCATAGGTGTGAAATTTTGAAAAAATCGTTTAAGATGTGTTCATAACTTGTCTTAAATAGTATTTATACCAATTTTACAGTTAATCTACCCACGCAGGAAAATCCTCTCCTATAAAATTAACTACCCCTTTTCACCCCGTTAAAGGGTGGAATTTCGAAAAACCCTTTCTTAGTGGATACCTACTCTTCACAAACAACACACCCTCCAAATTTTATGACTAGGACCAGCGGTTTAGGCTGTGCGTTGATATATCAGTCAGGACTTTGAATTTTATAATGTTGTAGCTACCACATTACCTAGAGACATAATTCAATTTTAGTCCAGACTGACTGAAATTGTATTTAATCGAACGTTTCTTCGACTTTGACGAGAATAGCACCAGTTTGTGCTCATTTTCATATTTTATTATGAAGTCATTTAATTCAACAAGTAGTCTACCCAGACTTTCAATGTTTTGAAAACATTGGAACTTATTTTGATTGTTTTCCAATTTGTTTCAAAAGCTAGCCACAGCATTTAGCTGTTAGTTCTTGGATTTGTCTTCGGAATCAGATGCACGATGTCTTAAAACTCAAACTCAAAGCATTTATTTCAAATACACTAATTACAGGCACTTTCGAATTGTCAAAGAGTCGGCCAGTCAGAAAGATGAAGCTCATTCCAAAGCGTAGTAGCCTTGTAGGTACCTATGGACAAGAACGGGAAAGTAACTTCACGGACACTCTTTTAAATCATAAAATTGTTACAAAATATTGGTTACATCATTCATGTTAAAATTATCCATGTGAGAACTATGTAGAAATACGTGTACGTTAAGAGGAAATGCGGATGGTCGTTTCTCTATAGAAACGCTCTCGCTTGTTTTCTTTCTGGTTAATGACCATAATGCAATGATTTTTTACAGAATAATAAATATTAACTGCTTGTATGTCCCTATGTTTTTCTTTTTTGATGATACGCTGTCAACAGAGAAAAAAGATAAGCATAGGGACACAGTATATATGCTTCTTATTCAGTTTATGAAATATCTTTTAAATTGGTCAAATATTGGAGGAGGAAATAGACGAGAGCCAAACCTCGAATTATGACTTTTTACTTAGGATTCTTCAAAAGTCTCTCCGACCGCATTTCCTCTTAAAAGCGTCCGTTATAAAAACAACTCAAAAATTTAAAAAAAATAAAACAATAAAAATAAGCCGTGGCAGCTAAGAGATGACCAGTCCCTACTGACGGCGCCCGTTCACGAACATGACGTATGGATCAGCACCATTCAGCTCAACCATTTTGAAGGGAACTTAATGATCCAACACACACGCCACCACCAGCGAGACATTTGAGTGAGCATGGCATACTCTCAGCCGCCAGGGCACATTCAAGTCAATGAAAGACGTACCCGGTAAATGGGAAAATGAAACCGGTAAATGAAACCTGTGCTATGCAATTATACAATACTAAGAAATTGAATTTAAACAACGCAAAGATAGTTTTTTCAATGTTCAGCAAGCAGCTCCAACAATGTTTCCGAATGCCAATTAATTAGTATATGCGCTCTTGTGGAGTAGAACCAGCGTTGAGCCAAGCATTTTTGTCAGCGATGTAATCCCCCAACATATAATACGCTTGGCTGCATAGTGTGCGTTTAACACAAGATTTAAATTTCGTTTCATTCAGTTTGAGTACCTATGTGGGGAGGAATTTTATTGTAACATTTTAAACAGTACTCCATGAAGGATGAGTCTACTTTAGCCAGTCTGAAATCTGGTTGAACTAAGTGGTCCCTATTTCTAGTCCTATAGTTTTGTCTTTCACCTCTTTTACTGAAAAGATTTAAATTTTTCCTTACGTAGGTACTTACATGATGTTTTCATAGATGTATTGACAAGGTACCGTCATGATGTTAATACCGTTAAACAGTTCCCTCAGAGAATCGCGCCTGCGAAGGCCATACATTGCCCTGATGGCATTTTTTTGCAGAATAAAAATGGACTCGATATCTGCAGCCCGTCCTCATAGTAAAATACTGTCAGACATGAATACTATGAAAGTAACTAAAACAGACTAGCCTCGCGGTATCTACATTAGTAAATTGACGGATTTTTCTCACAGCATAGGCTGCTGAACTTAGCCGTCCTGGAAGAGATGTTAAATGAGGACCCCATTGCAGCCTTGAGTCGAGCGTGATCCCCAGGAAAACAGTTTTATCGACAAATTCTAGTTTCTCTTTGTTCAATACTATGCCACAATCACTACTTTTAACATTCGGTAAAGCAAATCTTATGCATTTAGCTTTTTTTCCTATTTATTAACAAATTATTAACAGTTAACCAATTATGTACCTGCACTAAGGTGTTATTAACGTCGTCAAGATTTAATGCACGTCTATTTATTTTAAAAATTTACCAAATATCGCCAGCAAATAACACCATTAGTGGTTGTTTTTTTTTTAATAAACGGAGTAGATCATTAATATATACTAAAAACAGGAAAGGACCTAATATCGAGCCTTATGAAACACCCATTTTTACTTTTAAACCAAGTGAATTGACACCATTTATTTGAACTTTTTGCTGTCTATCATTTAAATAATATTTTACTAAACTGAGCGCAAGTTGACCTAGTCCGTAATGCTCAAGTTTCAAAAGTAAGGTTTCGTGATTGACAAAGTCAAAAGTCTTATGTCTCGGCTGTCCATGTGTGTGTGCTCGTCTCGGCTGTGCCTTATATATTTTTATTGTAATTTGATAATAATACTCAATCATCGCTTAGTGGAGAGTGCGACACATGAGGTCCATAATAATATAAGCGAATTGTTACCGAGTCGTTTACCGACGAGTTCAAAAGGAAGTATCAATCATATCGTTCCGTTGTTTGTATCAATTCAATGCACACAAAATACATGCAGCTCTTTATACTTAACTGAAAGTCTTAGTTTATTGTGCTTCGAAATAGCTCCCGTTCCTACGTAGATATATTTTCCAATGACTGCCTTCACTATATCATAATTTTCATGATTATCCACAATTATGCAGGATTTAATTCAAAATACCGTCAAAATGATAATTCTAATGAAGCGACTAACGAACTTCATTTATGGCTTCCATGTAAATAAGTAGATGCGAGTTGAGCTAGTCAATTTGTTGAATGCGAATAATGTCAAACACAGACGTGGTTAAGCGAACATTTGTGCTAGTGCATCACTAAAGGTCCTATCTACACTGTCGCAGCATTAATTAGTTACAGACCTCGGGACACAATACGATGGTATTGCGTCCTAAGGTCTGTATAAAATGGTTTATTAGACAGATAATTTAATGTAATAGCTGCCGCTCGCTTCAACATAAAGAAGGCTTCTTCGCATGGACAGCAGAATGTGCAGATCATAAGTCAGAATTTCCTCGAGAAGACATTACGAAATTCAGACAATCATAATTCATTTGAAACTTAAACTACCTAAGTATCCTATTTGAAAGACTGGGATAAAATTCAAATTGAATACCTACTCGAAACTAATAATAAGCATTTGACGACCCCTTTTAAGTTGATGTATCCGATGTGCGTATAATATTCAATTGGCGGTGCAGAATGGTGCGTGCCTGTAATACACAGTGCTCTGCCATTGTCAACCGAGAACTTTAACGGGTTACATGCCAAAGCAAATTTAGCATTATGACACAATTATCACATATTTGTGTTTCACGAATTATTATTATTTTACGACTGTCTGTCTTTCTTTGAAAATGTAAAGATTTAAATATTATGAACGAACATCAAACAACTATTGCCAGGAATTTATGAAAGCTCTCTCTCTATTATTCATCGTAATAATATGTCTCCGCCACTTAAGTGAGTACTACTGAGTTCCTTTGTGGATTTTTCTGAAAAGTTTTTAGTTTATAGTATAACTCGATTTTCATGTGAATCTCGCAATATGCCACTGCTTCAGAAATTGGTACCTACTTCTTAAATTTCCCTATAAATGTAGATATTTTGATATCACTCAAATAAACCAGGTACTTAATTACCGGTAAACATGTTCGTCCCCGTTCGGTCCCCTTCCTCGCTGGATAGTGTGACCCCCATAAAGACTAGGCGAAAATTCTTGGGATACGAGAAATCTAAATTTTTATGTGTTTTTGATAATTTTCCAGAATTCGTCACTAAATATCACTTTTATCTAAACTTTCCAATGTATTTATCCTTCATTGCTATTCCATTGGATACCTGATACTTTAACAAAACTTTCGATATAACCAAATTTTCTAAAATATCAAACAGTTAAAAGTTAAAGGAAGAAGTTTATTAACCAGTAGCTTCTGCCCGCGACTTAGTCCGCGTGAAATTTCTTGTTACTCCGACCCACCCCGTCGCATCGCATCAACTGCCTTCATTTTTGCATAGCGTTCTTTCTGACTTTTTCTTTTTGCTCGGCTTCTAAAGGTCATAGCGTGATGTTAAATAGCCTATAGCCTTCCTCAAGAATTGGGCTATAAAATGCAAAAAGAAATCCGACTGGTAGTTCCAGAGATTAGCGCGTTCAACCAAACAAACTCTTCAGCTTTATAATATTAAGTATAGATTTCCAAAAATCATCTACGTACATAAACTTTGACACCAGTCATTTTAAAATTTTACTATAGCATAAAGCATACTAATTACGCGGGAGACGTTTTCATTTAATCAGCTATCTAATAACGAGGTACAAATATTAAAAAAAATATTTAGAGATGCCGATGAAACAGTCGATAATGCTGGCAAAGGGAGAATTTGTAAATTGTAGAAATACTTAAAATTTGAGTGATAATCGAATTAATTAACTGGTTTATGTTATCTTTTTACCTTCTCACCATCCAGCAACTCTTCCCACGTTATGTAGCTAGGTCGTCGCGACCAGTTTGCATATTGAGATCTTTTGAGTAGTAAGTATAACTCACAGTCGATGAGCTAATGTTAAAGCCATAGCAAAATTTTGAGATTTATAACTGGTGTCAATGTTCATGTCACTAGATAATTTTTGAAAATGGTTAATAATCTTTTTCGTTCAAAAACTGTTTGACTTTTTGAAAATTTGGTTACGTCGAAAGGTTTGTTAAAGTATTAGGAACCCGATGGAATAGCTATGATGGCCATTCAATTTGAGAGTTTAGAGGAAAGTGATATTTAGTGACGAATTCTGGGAAGTTTTAAAAAATACATGTAAGTTGCTTTTTCTTAAATCCCATGAATTTTGGCCTATGCTTTATGGGGTGCTTAATTATTGCAAATGGGTCACACTATCACGTCCTGAAAGGAATAAGTACGTCAAATTACAAGTTACCCTGTATAATATAATATTATAAAGAGGTAAATTTGTAAGTTTGCACGTGGAAAATCTTTCACTGGTAGAAAGCTACGCTATTGCCGTGTTTTTTTAAAACACACTGACGAAGTCGGGGGCAGAAGTTAGGAAACTATAATAGCTAAATGCAGCATGAATCCAGAGTGCATCTTATCTCATGCATTCAAACCGTGGTTGATGATGAATAATGACGGTCCCCTACGTACTTTTGGTTAAGTTAAAAAGCAACTTTTAAGTAAAGTGACAACCAAGTAAACGTTAATAGTAGCATTCTCGCTCAAACGAAAGGTACGAGTTAAAACCAATATTTTTTTAAAACCTTCCTCTTTCACCGGTGCAGCCGGTACCGAAAAGTTAGTCTAAATAAAACATTCCCATAAGCTTTCGCCAAAAGTGAAACAAAAACCCTATACGTCGACTGAAAAACGAGCATTGTTACGCGCGATAATTGAGAAAAGTTGTGACACAAACAAAATCACGGAGAAAAAGCTTGTTCACGAATCACTGTAATATGCTTTGAAGCGGGCGGGCGGATTCAGGCGGATCCTAAGTCATACCGGGGATTCAAGTTGGTAAAAGCGTTGGAAATACAACTTTGTGGGCAGGAGGTGGCTTTATGTACACTTAGGTACACATATATTGGGAGGTGCAGCGATGCGGCGGACCTGTTGCGCATGCGTGGGCTCGCGGTTTCGACGGAAAGCGCGGTACAGCGGTACGGTGATACGAGCCTTCAGAGCAGACGGTCTTCGCCCGCGCTCGCGCTCCGCATCACTCGGGAACCGCGATCAGTCAATTTCAGCCGTGTCACCGGTGACACTCGCACATTTGCTCGCGAAACTTTGATAGTTTCATTTACTTTTATTAAAGGACTTTTAATTATTTTAAGTACGAACTTCACACTTTTACGGCTTTTATTAATTACTTACTAGCAGCGCCCCGCGGTTTCACTGCGTATGTTTCGATCCCGTGGGAATATCGGGAAAAAATCTTATGTATGAATCCAGGAAATGGTCCATCTATGTGCCAATTTTCATCCAAATCTGTTCAACGGTTTACGCGTAATTGAGTAACAAACATCCAAACATCTTCACAATCTTTCACATTTATAATATAAGTCGGATTTTTTTTTTGTAATTTGGCGGATCTCGTTAGGTAATTTGTTCACTTTCAATTTAAAATGAATATCATTAAGAATAAGAATATGATTTATTTGCGAAAATACGAGAACAATAATTTGACAAATATACATAGTTTTCCTTCATATTCTACTAGGTATCATCTGGAAAATCTTTAATTGAATCTCACTTATAGCATTTGATTCACAAACATTTACAAAGACACAAAAAATACAAATAGGTACAACAGTAAAAAAACAATATAACAATATGTATTTGTAGCAGAAAGTTCTTTAATTGTTTTATTAAGTAAGTTAACATTTAGTTCTTTAATGTGTGTCAGGATGTGATTGTATAATTGCTACCATGTAGAATACACTTTTATCCATCATTGCTTTATTGGACTTTCTTACATATAACCTATTATTATCCCGTCGACTTCGGGTATTAGTATCTGATAGAGAGGTTCTTAAAAAGTTTTGGGTTTGTTTTAACGAAGACCGCAACCTCATAAATGGGCAATTACGGTTTATATTTTAAATTTTGATGAAATTTGGCTGACACGTACATTTTTAGTCCAAGCATCGCTCAGAGACACCGTTTCTGTAACTCATACATTTGTTCTTACACGAGTTGAACTTTGCTTTGCTTTGAACAGAGAGAAGTGGAAAGAGAGTAGGAAGGCTTTTGCCCTGCAGTGTGACATCACAGGCAATAATAAAAATAATAACGAGTTGCCCCAAAAAATATCGCCGTATCTTAAGTTAAGATTGAACCAACGATGCCACGATATGCAGTAAGCAGAGCTACCGAACCGAAGACAGTTTATATAGAGCATATTAAGGAGGAAGCGCTAAGGTAGCCCGCAAAATTCAAATTTTATTACGTTTTTTGCAATTTGCTGGTCAGCATTAAGTTGTACGTTGATTAATATATGAATCGCGGCCGTAAGAAATATGTGTTTACAGAATTATAATCATTAAAGTCATCAACACAACTCTCTAAGACCACGTAAGTCCAAAGAATGATGATTTCATGAAACAGTTATTCTTCTGACTTACGTGGTTCAAAACCCACTTGTTTTGATACTTGCAAAATTATACTTGAAGTAAAGCATGAAAGTTGTTAATTAGGACAGGTAAAAGTTTCATGTTACGACCGTAATCATGAACTAGTTAAATTACACGTTACCGCAATTAGAGGAAAAATAGTACTTACCTAATCAGTTGTTGAAATTTTCAATGAGATTCGACACTAATGATTTGGCTGGCGCATCCAGTATGCACATGCATCGTAATTAAGGGGATCACGTGATTATTTGTGCACAGCGTATTGCAACGCTGTTCACACCACCAACATTGCGTTAAACCCACGTTCTTCCAGCCTAAAATAAATAAATTAAAACATTGGACGGGAGGGTCAAAGCCAATGCGGTTAAGCTTGTTGATTTTCGACTTGATTTAAACGTAAGTACCCTAAGTAAAGTGCCTGCTTGGTTTCGAACCCATGTTGGCACTTTACTTTGTGTAAATTATATCATCACCACTGCTCTCAAAACGGCGAAGGAAAACATCGTGAGGAAACCGGCATGTCCTAGAACCAAAAATTCGAAGACATCAACCCGCACTGGGCCCGCGTGGTAGATAACAGCCCACTCCCTCTCAGAGAGGCCTATGTCCTAACAACAGTGGGAACATTATAGGCTGACTAGTACCCAATGCTGATATATTTTCGGCGGCTGTACGTACTTCGGCGACTAATTTTACAAATCTCTATTTATTAATAGGCACAATGATGTCTGAAACACTTTTTCGCAAGCTGTTTGAAACGGTTATCAAAAATACTCTGGTGGATTAGTTTCCAATTGTATAATTACAGGTTGATAGTTAACACATGATTCTACTGCGACAGGCTTGTTATCTATTTAAGTAATGCAAAATATTTTTATTGTGAGTAATATTCTGAAAATGTTGTGATGTGTACCTATGTCTGGCCATAAGTTATACATGTTAAAAATCAAAACGCATTAAAATGTAAGTTTTACATTATGCAAATAGAACTTGGAACATGTGTAGGAAAGAAAAAATAAAGTAAAAGTATTTTTCTGCGACTCGTACAGCAAGATCACAAACTAAATTAAACACAGTCAAAAATAAAAAAACAAATTATATAAAAAAGTAACAAAAAGAGAAATCAAACAGAAAGTCCTATACGAGGCCAATAGGCTTTTTTTTCAATCTCAAATATCAGCCGGTGGTTAATTTTAGGCTTCCGCTGTAATAGTAAAAAGTGCTCAAGATGTTATTTCCCGTAAGAAAATACTACTTTTTTTCTGGCTGGCATTTTAATTTTTGGGTAAGTATAAAATGTTAGACACTTGAATGATGTCCTTTAAAAAGCTCCAGTGTGTTCGATCTGGGCTGTTAGTAGAGGACTGCAAAGGGTTGGTCATTTTTGTAAAGCCTTTCCTAAGACAAAAACTTAATTCTTTTACCTGGATTCATTTAAACAATTTAATTTTGTCTAAAACTGCCACCTAATTTCCCATAGCATACATTAAACAGTTTAAGTATTCAATCTTTTTCAGAATTTGTTTCTTGTAAGAAAAAAATACTTTTTCACTTCTCATGCTCTGAAAGTGCTTCTTTGTGCAGGGTATAGGCTGCACAAAATCGAATTTTGTGCACAAGGGCATTAACGTATCTACTCATAAATGTATTATATTAAGGCAAAGAAAATGAGCCATACAGCCAAATGCAATAAGAAGTTCATAGATAGAATTTGTTATTATATAATATTTACTTTAATTTATTTGCCTTATATGTTTTTTAAGATATAATAGATATTAAAATTTTAATTCAAGTACGGTAGGGTAGTTGATTTAAGAAAATTATTATTACAAAATTAATTTAATAGTAGGCTGTATAGGTCTGCAGCCTAATATCAATGTCGTAAGATTTAAAAAAAATAATTTCCTTCAGTATACAAAACTGTTCTAATTTTACTTTGAATTTTAATTAAAGAAATGTTATGTTATACTACTGTTTTATTTCCTCGCAATCGAAGTGAAAAGCAGAGTTTATAACTCGTCCACAAAACCATTTCTATCCTCGACATTACTATCAGCCCTCGCCTTCGGCTCGGGCTGCTAAAAGTCTCGGATAAAAATGGTTTGTTTTGTGCACTTGTTGTAAAATCTACTATTTATCACATCTATTCAAAAAGAGCTAGTCTATTCTTCGTAAACAGGGACTAATATAGCTCTTTAATCCCTAGAGACTAAAAGTGATTTCAATTTGGAATGTGGATATTGTTAGTGAAAGTTCCAATCACCAAAGAGATCAATCACGAACATTGTATGAACAAGTAACAGGCTTTATGATAAAGTAAAACGATCGCGAGCTATTAAAAAAAAATGATTATGAAAATAAAAATAAATAAAAACGCGCAAAAAGCATTCTGCCTTCGTTCGTAATTGTTTACTCAAAATTGTATGTAAATAAATAAACGTATATTCTTATTCATAAGTTGCACTTACTTATTTTTTCATAGAAGGTGATAAAAAGTAGAGTGTCCACCTCGGGAGCAACACTATTTTAAGCTCGTGTACGTACTTTGAATACCTTGCTGCGTTCAGGATTCAACTTTAGACCCTCTCGCTGCGCTCGGTATTCTACTCTAGAATCCTTCGCTCCGCTCTGGATTCAAAGAAACACTCTCACCTTCAAAATAGTTGTTTGTTCACTTGGCAAACAATCTACTATTAGACTCCACGTTTTTACAAGTGCGAGAGCGTTTTGCTTTTTAAGAAAATACTTATTTATGGAGCAAAATACAAGTTCCGAGACTCGAGGCTCTTGTATTAAAACTAGGCTCAGGGGCTGAAGAACTATATAGGCTTTTAACCTTCTAGGTGCCTAGAAATCATGCGAGGCTTAAAATATCTAACTAATAAGACTCGAGTCTTTTGAACACTAACAGCATGTTCTCTTTTTCACTCAAATATGTAGCATCAGGTTCTAATTAATTTAAAATTTTCGATTTTACTTGTTATTTGATTATAACTACATATATTTAAGGTAAGGTATAAAGACGAGTCTTGGCAATATTTTGTTAATTGCATCAGCGTTCACGCGGTCGGTCGTCTCGATCTTTTCTAATCGTCAATAGATGACGGTGTATTTATTGATAGAGATTGTGGCTGATTGATGCTTAGCTTTGGTAGCTTCTTCAGCTTTACGCCTTTTATATATATATTACTAGCTTCTGCCCGCGACTTCGTCCGCGTGAAATTTCACCCTCCCCCCATTCTCCCTCTTAGGGTGGATGGGGCCTCCTTTCTTAGTGGATACCCTCCTTTCTTAGTAGATACCTACTCTTCAAAAAAGAACACGCCCTCCAAATTTTATGTCTCAAGACCAGCGGTTTAGGCTGCGTTGATATATCAGTCAGGCAGGGCTTTGAATTTTGTAGATGTGAATTGACGGGAAATTGATCTTCTTAGTTATTTAATTAAACATTAAATAAAGGCCAAAGAAAAAAATCTCATTCTACTTCTTGGGTTGTAACAATAATTTATGGCCGGACTAATCATTGTATTTATTACCTATGTAATTGTAACTGTATTATTAAAATAATTTCGTCTCAATACAAAACTCATTTTAACTTCATTCCAAGATTTACCTTCCAGTCAGTGTTTGTAAGTACTTTAGGTAGGAGGAACTTTATTCCGCCTACACTGAAGTCACTTGAAATACAAAACGTGCTGTAGAAGAGTCTTGCACGATATCGGCTCATTTTCTTCAAATTTCTTCACTGTATGTGAGAAATAAATAAGCAAAATAGCCGACAAACTAATAACAGAAACAGAACAATGTTTTCATTCGTTTAGCGTAAACTTATATGTACGTACGTAACGTGATTTGTGGTGCAATCGCGCCCTAGTCTTGCAGGTGGCTTGAAGGGATTTTTCAAATAATTTTAATTAAAGTAGGTAGATAATAATGGCAAATAACTAGAATTCGCAAAAAGTTTTCAGATAATTTACGCGAGATTGACGCTTGATCAAAGTTTTACGAGAAACTAATATTGCTTTCGAATATTAAAAAATATCAATAACAACATTATTTATGGTCTACTAGCAAGTTGCTTTACTTCGTTACACACAGACCTATGTATATTTCAATTATTTATAGCTTTGTTTCAATTCGATTAGAAATTGACTTAAGGGGGTTTTTTCGGGCACGGACTTTTTTACCTTATTCCGAATAAAAGATTATTTAGGTAAGCTTGGACTAAAGTCAGATCTCGTTTTTAAATTATTTTATTTAATTGTAATGTATTATGCATGTATGACTTGTAAAAGGAGATGTCCGCTTTTTGTATGGACGTTGGTTTTTTATTCCAAGAAAAATCTAACCAGCATCAAACTCGGTTCAAATAAATACGACAAAAATATGGAACTCAGAACTACTGAAATAATATTTTTAAACCCCTCCATTTAAGCGAAAAATCATAAAATAATAATTGATGTTATTTGTAGTTGGCAACCCTAATAAATATTCCGTCACTCTGTGACAATGTCATATTTGACAGATGATTTTTCAGCTGGCACTGGCGTTAGAGATGTGCCAACTCAGGATAAGACACGCCTTAAGGTTACTCGGATTGAAATTCATGTGACTCGAGTTGAACTCGAGTTACGGAACTCTGGTAAATGGTTGAAATTGAACGAATTATTGTTTTTTCACCTCTGTTTCGCGACGATTTTTTTTATAGATTCGCAAGGAAACGTATATTGAGACTATTTTAATTATTTAAAATACAATTTCAGTAGAATTTAAATATAAAATAAGGTTCAAATACATGCCAAACCAGAGACGTCAATCACGTACTCGCTTCTTCATTTACCGTGGCAATCTAATTCAACTCGATCGCGGCATCTCAATCTGAGCGCAACTCGAATAATCGAGTTAGCCATACACAGCTGGCGTCACCAGCTCAAAGTGTTATCGATTCTTGCCGAAAAAGATCCTTAGAAGATTAGATGTAAATATGTATAGTCCATTTTATGAAAATCAAGAAAGATACCTTAATAAACGATTTCTCATCAGTAAAATCAGGGATTTTTTTAGTTCAGGGAATTCGTTAATAACAAATTACCATATAAAGAGTATTCGGTATAAAACAAGACATTTATTTTCTTAATGATTTTACATTAAAAAGTTTAGAAAATAAATAATATATCTTATAGTCTCAATAGAAAACACAAATGTTGATTTTCTATGCTAAAAATTGATTAAAAAAATCGATTGTTTTCGCCCGATAAAACAATTAATTGAGGTCAGATCGCCATCCCTACCGGCTCCATGCGTCATTCGTCCGACATCATGCTCCTACATCAAAAATTCAAAAATTGATTGACGTTGACGCTCACTGCCAGTAATGACAGTTCTCCTGTGTCAATTTTGACAAGTTTACTTTTTTTTTAGATGTGTTCATTTTATTATTCTAGATAATTAGAAAGGTTTGTTCGTTTTAGGTGTAAATTCTCACGAAAACAAAATACGATTTTTCTCAAAATTGGAGGTCTTTAAAAATGTATGATATAACTAGAACGACTAGTTTTAGGGATGTCTATCCAAATATATTTAACTTACTCTGGTTGGAATTATTAAATAATAAAAAACCATTTCTGGACATGTCCTTTTAATTGATTGATGGACGTAATAATATCTAATATTGACATTGATTATTTAATTTAATCTATATAATTATTATGTATCTTCATTTCTACTGTATCATTGTAGGTATGTACGATTTATTGAATTATTTTACTTTGTTAATTGTTATATTTGTACTTATCTTATTACTATTATGCTTTATGGATTGTTTCTAAACGTTTTATTATTAATATTAATGAGACGGGTATTGTGTTTGATTCATGTGTCTATGAATTTGTTTATAATGTGGGGACTTATTGAAATCAAAATATTTATTGTAACTTTAATAATGTATTTAATTTGTGTGTATTTTCTTAACTGTAGGTAGGTAACTCATTAAACCATTGCGCCATCGACGACTCGTCTTGTAAAAACTACTATAGAATAATACTTCTGTTTTATTTATGTGCACTTAGGTACTATTTTTTATTACTTACGTTACTTCCTGTGTCCGTTATTACTGTGTTTTGTTTACCGTATAGTTACTTCTTCATTATTGTGTTTTTATTCATGTTTTGTTTAGGTTCTGTATACTTCTCAATTGTTGATTTTCGAATACTGTGTACTTTACTTTTTTATTATTGTGTTTTTCATACTGTCGTGTAGGTACCTACTCCTACTGTGTCAATATCGGTTCTTCGTCGTGCTTTTTTTATAATTTCTCACGTGAAGTTATTATCTTGGACGTCCATGTTGTTTGTTATTGCATTTTCAGATTTATTTCCATAACTTTTTTACTAGAATAAATTTTCAGATTGATAATTGGATATCCTTCTTCTGGCCAAATTAAATGTGGTCTTGCCATCAAAGTCGGCTTGTTATAGGTCATAAAGTAGCTATCACAGCCAGCTTTGATGAGCATTACTGCATTCAAAACACCATTTTGCAGACCTCCAATGGAATTGACAGTCAATGGTTTCCCGGGCCTAGCCTGTCAAAGCGGCGGTGAAATGTATCCGTCATCATATCACAGCCACTTTGATGTGGTCGGTTTACGGAGAGCACCACGACATTATACATCCCGATGGGTAAGCTGGTCCGTGGCCCATTCGTAAAAATGGTTGTGCCATGTAGCAGACTCATATCACAGCCATTTTTGACGAGTTGGGCTGGGCGACGCGACGACGTGGTTCTACTGCGGTACACTAGATTACGGACACGACACAAAGTAGAGGCGAAAGTTTCGTCGCTCACAAAGTGGCTGTTATGTGTGTTCTTGAATTCCATATCACAGCCAGCTTTGATGAGCGATGGGCATCGGCTGCAACTCCTCAGGAGTGGCAGACACTGCAAGCACGACAAGCACCACAAGGAGCCAGCAAAGTGGTTGTGCCTTATGAGGTTCACGTACATATCACAGCCAGCTTTGTTGACTTCTTTGGTGCGTAACAGTCATCCTGAAGATCGGCGCCAACATCAAGATTATATTTTCGTCTGTTCCTTCATTTTTCTGATTTACGTGCACATTCTTTTGTCCTTGTCTTGGTATTTTATGTTTTATTTCAGCCTCGACCTCGTACTTATTTTTTCTAGTACGGTACTTGTTTTTATATTTTGTTATCTATGTGTGATCTTGTATCCCTGCACTTTTATAAATGTGTATTCTTCTGTCTTGTATTTTGACTTCTTGTTTGTGATATGTTAAGTTCTACTGCTGTGTTAACATAAATGCTATGAATTCCTAAATTAACGTATATTCTATAATTTTCAGGTGGCGATATCTTCGGGACGTTTGGATCATAATATTGGCAATGAAAATGAACTATAGTCTAAAATTGTATCGGGAAACTATTTGCTAAGCAATTGTTGTATCATATCCTGTAGGTATCATTACTAAAATATGAAAAGAATAAGGTGGATAATACAAGATATTCGAATAATAAAGCCGATCATTAAATGAAATTTAGTTGTTTGATTTTTCTTGTAATCTTAACCAATAATCATAGTTGGGCACCGTTAATTCAACCGTACCCAGTCTCCCCTAACAAAAGCTAATGGAAAGAACTACACTGGGAGTTTCTCTACGTGATCCATACCGGGCTTCCCACAAGTTGGGAATGATATGTTCAGGGCAACAGCCAACAACTAAACGTTGTAACAATGCTTGGGGAAGACCTATGTTTAATGGTACCTACACGTCTTTCGGCTGAGAATAGATGATGACTCTGCTTAACTAAAATTATTTTATTTTAGCTTATTAAAAATATCTACACTATCCTTATCCCTTACTAATAAATGTACTAGGTACATCAGATGAATAGTTACCTACACACCGATTTCTCTCTTTCAGTCGTCAGTAATTTGACTTTCGAAAGAAAGACAGCGTTGTGTATACAGACGCTATACGTTTATTATTATGGGGCAAATATATAAATATCTACCTGAAATACACTAGCACTTATAAATTTGCTGGATTACTGTAAAGATCCACTTGGGAATTTGGTTATGAAAAGACGATTTTTCAATTTTAATATCAGACTGATATTAAAATGATATCATTCAATAATTGATAGTCAGACATCGGCGTGACTAATAATTCAATTAGGTAGGTAGTGGGATTTTTAGGGCTCAGAAATAAAACAACACATTTATTTTCATAAACATTTATTTGTGACCTAAACAACGAGTGTTACAATTCTATAGACTACAAAGTGATTATAATAACAACTAAATCTATCGTTTAATATAAAATAGGCCGTGTTTACAAAGAAATCTTATGTATCTACTTACACACAAACAAAGGAGAGCAACATTATAAGATAGGTACGTGAATGAAAATAATTAAGTTAGGTTGTCTACAACTACAGTAGTACCTACTGTAAGAAAATATTTATTACTGCTATTTCATAATTTTGAGCTATAATAAATTAGCACTCACTTGTCATGTTATTCCTACCCAATGTATCTACCTACCTAAAGGTTAGTTATGGTGATACCTATATTGCAAAAATGTGGTTTTTGTATTTCATGTAACTTGTTAAGTATGTGGAATAGGGATTTAACATTTTGGTATATGTTTTTTGACTCTTTGGTCTAGTAACATGTAAAAGGAATACACGATTCAATGAATTTTTCTCGATGTAAAAAAATTGCAGCTAGATCTTTTTTTTATTTTTTTCGACGTTACGGCGAAACGCTTAAGAGTTATTCAAAATATAGTTTTTTAAAATATAGAGAAAAACATGAATCAAAGTAGTAAACTTTGATTCATGTTTTTCTTTTTTTTTCAAATTAGTTTTAAATTTAATTAAATTAGCTTTGTTAAAAAAGGAGTATATTCGTTTTGGCACATACGTCGTTTTATTCCGAGCGCACGCACATTATAGCCATCTCTCTTTTGCGTTTCAAAAGTAGGGATGCATCCGATACCGATACCGATATATCGGCGATACTTCAGGTTTGCCCGCCCGCTTTGGCCTCGCACTCGCACATCTATCCCATTTCGTTAGGTAGAATGTTGTTGCGCGTAGTATTTTTCCATGCAAATAAGATTAAGAATTACATATCGTAATTGTGTGTGTATTGTATGTCATTTATAACTAGTCGTTTGAGTCAAATAAAATAAATAGTAGTTATATCAACTTCAAAACACAAAAGTGCTATATGGAATCACTTTGAAATTTCGACAATTGATAATTCCATAAAAATCTTACACTTAAATGTTAATTTTGATTACTAAAACTATTAATTAATTGTGTTTTATTTAATCTACCTTCCTTTTTGAATTCAGTAAGCGTATCGGTATCGGTATCGCCGATATTTTTATAAGAGTATCGGTATCGTATCGACAAAAAGGCGTATCGCGGCATCTCTATTCAAAAGTAATTGCATCACTTTCGCTCGCTTAGTAGATCCGTCGCTACGATTTGTTTTCGAGGTAGCGCCTTAAACGCGAATTAAAGGTACATATAGGGTAACCTAACTATTAATGAGTAGGAGAAATAATATAACCGCTCAAGCGCAATTGGTTCATAGCCATCTAAAGTTATGAGAATATTTTCTTTTTAATTTATGCATTCTCCCTTATGTAGGTACTTGCTAATTATATTGTTGAAGAGTACCTACTTAACACTTTTTATAAACGTTATTTTTTGTTCATGATTCTTCTGGCGCCATTTGCAAGAAGCGTTGCCTTACGTAGCCTTGATCGATCTAATGACTAGTTGTTGGGAAATATTTTAGTAAGGTTTAAAAATCTCTTACAAAAATGTGATGCACCACAGCACCACAGATAGTCTGTAGGCACCTACTTATGATGAACAGTGTTCAAAATAAGGTACCTACTTACTTATTTAATTTGGCCAACTTAATTTTATTGTATGACTAGGTTATTGGCCATTACATTACAATATCCTGCAACATTCTCCGATTACTAAATTGATCATGAATAAAACGAATTTTTGCTGTACTTAAATGAATGTAAGACTAAATCCTAAAAAATCGAAGATACTTTTAGTTTCTAGCAACTTGTAAATTGAAAATGGTTTAATGTAAAAAATATTCGCAAAATTCTGTTTTAGTTACGAAGAAAGTAGGTATAATTAGTTAAATTACAACAAAAACAATATTTTAGAGTGAAAACAAGGTAAAATAGGTAAAGACAGTCTAATCTAAAAATGCAGGACTTCCACTTATATTTCTATACAAACATTTGAAATGTATATGCAACAATCAGTGGAGGGGCGTTCAATTTTAAATTAGACGATCTGTACAGGATTTGTTTTGAGGGTTTACTCTGCTATGATGCCAACCGATTGTGATAGAAATGAATTTATTTAGTTTTTAAGTGTAGGTAATTAGCAGGGATTTTGAGTCAAATCAAAAACATGTACAGTTTTAAAGTGTAAGGAGACAATTTTAAGTAAGTGATTCTGTTCAATATGTCATACTGTAGATTTGCGGAGCACTGATTACTAAGGGAAGTTAACTCGAATGGTCGAAGTTATTACCTTCTGTAATGATACAGATTTATCATTTTTTAATGACCATTTAAACAGTACAGGCTTTCTATCGCTTAGAATATTACAGAGTTGCTAGTTATAACAATAAACGACGTGTAGTATATGGATTAGAACCTTTAAACAACAATAATTATTATGAATAAAATCCTAAAATTTCGTGGTATTGAATTTTTTTCTTAATTTCTTTTTTTTTCAATAGTTTAATTCAAATGCAGATCTGAATTATCATTTTATTATTATTTACTTTGAGCACCAAGTGGGCTCCAATTTAATTTCTAAATCACGTTTTGACAATTTTTGGTAGTCTATAATATTATACTTACTAATTTTGTTTTATTAAACAAATGTAGATATATATTTATATCTACATTTTTTAAAGCCAGAACAGGTTTCATTATAAACCTACCGTTTTCATTATAAATTTGCCAGCGACGGTGACTACCAATATTTTTTAACATCGCCAATTTAAAGATTGAAATCAATAAGAAAAAATCAATCAATCCTTCTTTTTGCAAGACACTTCCATAATTAGGCTTAATTTTACATTTTGGCACGAAGCTAGTTTTTCTTTTATAATAACCAATGTATATTATTTGTTTTGTATCAATATCCGGAATCCATCTTGAGTCAAACACCTGTCTTTCAGCCTGTTGACAGCGTTTCCTTTGCCTCTCCGCTGGTCGCGCCCTCTATGCTTACCGTTGGTACTAAGTATTTCAAGCGCGCATCGGGTGATCACCCAATTTATCGTCATTATAGCGTCGTTTTTCGCGCCGTTCGTTGATAGCGTTAAAACACGTTAAACTTCGCGACAAAGTAATAACCCACTTATTTTTTCAAATTAAGTTTAGTAAAACGTTTAGTTTAAATTTTTCCTCTCCGTTAAGTTATTAGGTATATAAAATCGTAAACGAGTTCATTCCCCGACGCCAAGTGGAAGAGATAGCGATAGCAGTTCTACAAGCAGTGGACCCAGCCCTGAGAAACGTATAGTAAGGAGGGACTCCCAAACCGTGAATTATGCGCATTTCGAGTTTTTATCACAACAAGTGGCTTATTTAACAAACCTCTTAACGAATCCTTCCGTTAATAAAAATAATACAAATTCAAGTGCTAACATGAAAACCGTTTCCACAAACGAGTTAAATATACGGCGACCTGAAATCTTGTCTAATAACAAACTTCAGATTTTATCGGAAGTCAGTAGTAAAAGACCCGATTTACCCAAGGGCAAACGAAACATACCTTAAAAAAATAACGGATCTACAGCGTTTTAAGTGCGATGATTGGAATGCCGTTCGGTTTCCGGATGCACAAAAGAAATATTTAGCTACCCCCGGTTTTGTCGAGTTAAATGTTAACGACGAATTGAAGCGTTTTGAATCGAATATGTTGAAAGAAGATTCGCGCTCATATTTATTGGAAAGATATTTTGCTGTTAATCCAGCAAAAGATCTTCGAATGCCTTACTTTGCCAAAAAGACGAATTGCACAAATCATTACAATCATTTGTGGATTGGTCAAATGAGTCTAGAGAATCGTTGACACCTAACTCAGTATTCGAAAAAGTTCAATCATTATTTTCGAAAGAATCCGCATGTAGTAAGGTTACTGACGAGAGACTATGTTGCGGCAAATTTGCGAAGGTTTTCATCGCGATGTCCTATAAAAAATTCCTCCTAGTACAGAATACCTATATAATGATGAGGCAGTTCAAACCTACTGAGGAGTCACAAGATCAGGTGCGTGGTTTATTTAGACGATTTTCTTTTGACCAACCAGTCAAAATCGCAGTTGGAAGACGACGTCGCATTCACAATAAAGATACTTCGTTTACTAGGCTGGACAATCAATTACGAAAAGTCTGTTCTGGTTCAGACACAATGCCTCGAGTTTCTCGGCATTACATGGGACACAAAACGCAACGCAAAATCCCTGTCCGAACCGAAGTGCCTAACGCTACGCAAAGCACTTCACCAACAGCTTCAGTTAACAAAGTGGTCCCTCAAAGTTTCATCATCCGCAAGGTTGAGTCGCCCCATTAGTTTGGTCAGTACCAAACTATACTGACCAAACTAATGGGGCGACTCAACTTTGCAACGTTTGTGACCCCGAGAGGTCGCCTTCACTGTCGTACTCTGCAATACTACAGTAGACAGCTGTCGGTGAAACACCCGTATCGATCGATCAATGTCCCTCAACCAGCTCGAACAGAGATGGAGTGGTGGTGTCAAGCCATAGGAAAGTTTGTGCCAATACACTTGAGCTCGGTGACGTCACAACTCTTGACCACGGACGCATCAGACATCGTGGGGTGTCAACTTGGTGGGTGGGGGGCTCAACTTGGCGACACAAAATATTGTGGAAACCTGGACAATTTCTCAAAAGACATGGCATGCCAACAAAAAAGAGATGTTTGCCGTTTACGCAGCTATATGTCAGAACCAGCAGCAACTCCAAGATGCACAGATACTGCTGCAAACCGACAATCGGACAGTAGTCTCGTACATAAACAAGGAGGGCGGCACAAAATCCAAGAAACTGTTTCATCAAACTCGACAGCTTCTTGCTGTTCTAGACAAGCAGAACATTCATCTGACAGCACATTATTTTCCGGGCAGGTTCAATACCGAGGTAGATGCTCTTTCTCGGCAGAAGGCTTGTCCAGAATGGCACCTCACGAGGACAGCAACGACAACAATTTTTCGAATGTGGGGTACGCCGGAGATAGACCTCTTCGCGTCGAGAACAGCCCACATAGTACCAAAGTACGTATCATTGGACGTCAACGATCAGAAAGCCCAACATCACAACGCATTCTGTCACCAGTGGCACTACGACCTAGCTTGGTTGTTCCCACCACCAAATTTGATTCCCCGAGTTCTCCAACACCTGAATCAAGTCAGCGGAGAATATATAGGTATTAATTGCCCCGAGGTGGAGCAAGGTATTTTGGCAGGCAGATGTTCAACGGCGAGATTTCAGATCTAGCCTGCAATCTAATAGACACGAGAACAGGGACGCATCCGCCGCAATTGCAAGATCTACACTTGGAAACATGGCTGATTTCGGGTGGCAAGATATTTTGACGGACTGGACAGATCAAGAACAAAAATTCTTTATGTTGAGCTGGAGTGGCTCCACAATCAATACCTACAGACCAGTGTGGCGCAGATGGAAGCGGTGGTGTGACTCCCATTCGGTTAATTTTAAATACCCTAAGGCGGATCAGGTAGCTCGATATTTAGCACATTTACACTGTGATATAAGTCTTGCATACAGAACTATGTTGGTACACAAATCTGTTATCTCAACTTTCACACACATAACATCTAATATTGATTTGTCGTCTAATTTCTTTATAAAACATATATTAAAAGCCATTTCTGTAGCAAGAGAGAAATCTGCTAAACCACCTATTTGGAACCCTAAAGTATTATTGCAACACATGAGTGCTTATAATTTTGATGAAAATAATATATTTCAAGTATCAAGACACGTGGCTACTCTTTTATTGTTAGCATCAGGTCGTAGGGTTCACGACCTTACTCTATTACGAATTGATAGCAATAGCTTAGTAGATGAAGATTCCTCTGTGTTGTGGCCAGCATTCGGTTCTAAAACAGACGACCATAACCACAGACAGTCTGGTTGGAGGTTTAGAGAACACCCTGATAAAAAATTAAATCTGATTTTTTGGCTGAGAAAATTAATGGGTATTACTTCAAACAGTCGAGAAAATATAAAACATTTGTTTAATACAGCTATAGGGAATATTAAACCTGCTTCTAGAACTGTTATTGGTGGATGGGTGAGATCTCTCTTAAAAGCTGCTGGTATTGATGCAACTCCAGGATCAATAAGATCTGCAGTGGCTTCTCTCAATTTCGTAGAGAATTTTCCCATTGATCAAATTCTTGCAACTGGTAACTGGAAAACAATTCATACCTTCCAGAATTATTATCAGAGAGAACTGTTAAATCACAATGATTCAAATGTTCCCAATCATCCTACATCAATGTCTAATTATTTGGATCCTGTTCATTAATATTAATTATTTTTACTTTGTTATGTCTGTTATCTTTTGTTATATGCCTAAAAGTAGTATGTCATACCAGATTAATTATTGTAATACATTAACATAATTTTGACATAAATTTTTATTAACCCAATATTCTAAATCCTAAAACACACTATGGCGTCTTTGGGTTTAGCGCACCAGGTGATAACAAACACATCACTCAAGATGGATTCCGGATATTGATACAAAACAAATAATAGAGAGTTTTACATCAAATAAAACTTACCTATTATTTTTTCATCAATATCCGGAATCCAGGTAAGGTCTACCTGGTGCATCATGAGTTCCATAATGACGATAAATTGGGTGATCACCCGATGTGCGCTTGAAATACTTAGTACCAACGGTAAGCATAGAGGGCGCGACCAGCGGAGAGGCAAAGGAAACGCTGTCAACAGGCTGAAAGACAGGTGTTTGACTCAAGATGGATTCAGGATATTGATGAAAAAATAATAGGTAAGTTTTATTTGATGTAAAACTCTCTATTAAAATGAGTTACTTACTTAAACATGTTTTTTTTTTATCGGCCTATTTATCTACTACATAAACCACGACAGTTATTTAAAATTTAATGACAAATAGTTTACACCATAATTCTCATAATCTTCAAATAAAAATTTTAGTTTCTTAATAATTTAAAGGAAACTGTTGGCAAAAAGTAAGCTATTACTATTGGATATACACACATCAAAAGTGTCTAGGGATCAAGCATTTTTATGCGGATTTCTTGAGATTGAGATGTGGCTTTGTAATAAATTTATGATTTTATAAATTTATATGGATCCTTTTTGGTGCATTTCATAATTTGAAACAGGAACTGTTAATCAAATTCGAGTAAAAGATGAAAATCAGCTGTCAATATTTTCCCTATAAAAACATGCAACGCATTGAAGACATTATTAGTGCTACTGTTTCCCTACTACTGATTAAAACCAACGTTATTATGGAGCGGCGACGTCATTTAAGCAGGGAAGAAATGCTCAGAGCCGTGGGAATGATAGAAGCTGGTTCCCGGCAACGTACTGTGGCTTTAGCTCTGAATACAAGTCAGAGTGTTATCAGTCGACTTTGGACACGTTACCGAAGCACTGGTACCGTGGCTGAGCGCCATGGAGGACGGTATCGCTGCACCACACGGAGACAAGACCGATACATTCAAATCTTAACTCGAAGAGCTCCAACAATAACCGCCATGATGTTAGCCGTGAGGCTTCATCACTCTTCAGGGAACTTAATTAGCGACCAAACAGTCAGAAACCGCTTGCATGAAGTGAACCTTCATTCCCGAAGACCGCTACGGGTACCACCTATAGCAATGCACAATCGTAGGATTCGATATCAATGGGCTCTTGAACACAGAAATTGGGCAGAAGAACAATGGCGTTTCGTGTACTTTTCTGATGAGTCTCGTTTTGGTATGAGACCGGATACAAGACGTATACGACACTGGAGAACCCCTGGACGCCAACAGCGATTAAAATCCTGCCAGGAAGTCCATCCTTATAGTGGTGGAACCATCATGGTATGGGCGGGTATTTGGATCGGCGGAAGAACTGAGTTGATTTGGATCAGAGGCAACCTCAACGCTCAAATTTATGCTGAGACGATTGTATCTGACGTCATCGTTCCTCTACAAGTGCAAATCGGTCCCTTATTTCAGTTAATGCATGATAATGCACGACCGCACACCGCAAGAGTTGTAAGACAGACTCTCGCCGCAGCTAACATCAATGTCCTGCTCTGGCCTGCTCAGTCGCCAGACTTGAACCCGATTGAGCATGCATGGGATATGCTACAGAGAAGAGCTCTGCCGAATATGGAGGGTATCCAGTCGCAAGACCTTTTTTTGTTGTTGCAACGAACATGGGCGGCCATTCCACAGCGTGATTTGGATGAACTCATTTTGAGTATGCCAAACCGATGTTCTTGTGTTGTTAGTGTTCGCGGTAGAAACACGGATTATTAATTGTTTAAGTTACCCAATAAAATTTTAAAGAAAACTGTTATTTCAGTCTTTTTTTCGAACTTTAATGTTAGTGGTTCAAATGTCAAAAATCCCTTTATTAGGAAAATGGCAAATTTCTTTATTAATGCAAAGGTGACTTGGTTTATCGTTACTGTGACAAACGAAAACACTTTATTTGATGAATCCTTAAAGAAAATTTTAATTAATATCAATCAGGAGAAAAGTTATTGCAAAAATATATGTTGATCCCTAGACACTTTTGATGTGTGTAGATAAGGAAATGCCAAGAATAATTCTTCACAGAAGATAAAATAGGCAATAAGTAAATACTGTTTCTAATATAGAATAATCTACAATACATAGCCATGAAGCAGGAATGAGTAATTTTACTGGTAGGCCATTCAGAGTTTTTTCTTACATTCTAAATTAGATTTTTAAATCACTCTTTTCTTATCCGAACAATATCATTCTAATGGTCACTTTACAGTCTCTAGACAGTCCATATTAAAACTATGAAAGGCCCCACCTTATTTTTCTAAATGGAAGAATATAATATATATATATATATATTTACCTACTAAATCCCTCATTTTTCCATGGTTTACTCTTGCATTAATTAATAGGAGAGTAAATCATGAAGAAATGTTATTAATTGTTTATTTACAAATATGGTTTAATTTTAGTGCATTTGAAACACCGATAGGCATACTTAAAGCTAACAAGATCTTTACTACGAATAAATGTACTCTTAGTACAACATTTATATATATATGTATTGGGAATGTAATCTGATATTATATATAAGTAATAAGCTTAATATTTTTTGTTAGCACATGAAACTAATGAGCTAAAGTCGTCCTTGAGTGGGTTTCCAAAAATCAACATTAATAGTGAAAATGGATTCCACAAAGTTGTTGTTGTTCATTTATTGTTAGGTTATTACTTATATTGAAAAAAATTGTTATATTTTTCTTGCTCCATCTACATGATATTGTGCTTCTGAGATTCCCTCAAGACCTGCACAAGTATGTATAATGTAAGTATATTGATAAAACTGGAAACACTCACATGCAAGCATATCGTACGTGAAGCTTAGTTTCTACTGTACTTTGTACGACAACATGGATTTATACATTTTATACAGAGAGGCGACAGTGAAGGCTCAAGGTGGGAAAATATACCACATATAAATGAGTTAATGTTACTTTAAAAATAATGGTAAATTCGTCAATTAGAATTCTTAACTAGAATAATACTTGCGTGTGTGACCAGATGTACGAATGTAAACGAAGCAAAAGGAGCTGCAAGGAACTTAGAAGAAAAAAACAAAGGGCCTTTTCTGTAGTTTTCTGCCTATCCAGCCCAAGCTAAGAAGGCGTGAGTTATATTTTCAGACACATTCTTTGAAATATCTTTTGCAGTGTTACTCTCTATTTGCATTTGAATATTTTGTAGTAATTAACAAATATTGATTAAGTATAATTAGATTGAACAATATATGATCGAAGCAAATTTTCTACTTACATATTTACAAATAAAAAGGTATGTACATATCAAACAAATGGGAATATTCCCAAGGGAGTGTTGTGTATGTCTAACAGCATTAGGCTGCACAATTAATATATTATAGTTTTAAAATATTGGATCTGAATAAATATTATGTTCTTATAAGCAAAATACATAAAATGATTGTGTTATGGTTAAAATCCTAGGCCTAAATAGAGGCACGTACCTGAATTAAAAAGGCCTGTCATAGTGAGGTTAAAAGTACTTATCAGTTATCACTCGTCACACGTTGGTCTAAAAGTCGATAACTATCCGTAATATCTACCTAACATGGCATTACAAGACAGTTACAACATACAATAAGAAAATTTCAGCCAAGGCAACGTTAGCGAAGGTACTTTTACCGTCAATTTCTATGAGTTATCTGAATACAATTAAATAATCTATACTCGTATTGTATGTTATAACTTAAAAAAGGAATAGTATATAAATAATGGCAGTGTTCTGTGGTCTTAATGAGAAATTATAAAATAAAAAATGGCTAAGGCAGCGTCTGTACACATGACAGTAACTTATTATTGTGTCACATGTACAGTTCTTCCAACTCATGAAGACTATTAGTATCTATCTAGACATGTGCACATGCATATTGTTTTAGGGCCTCTTTCACCACCCTCAAGTAGGCCTATTGCCCCTAACTTTTCGTATGAATTTCACAATGGCGACGTTTGAATAGCACTACTCTTAAAACTAAATGATCTGCAAATTACTTGCTATGTCATCCACCAATTAGCGTGATTTGGTCAGTGGGTCGTCTTAGGGGTGGTTCCTTGACGGATTAATATCTAAAGATTATCAGTTTGTGCATTGCTGTGATTCTATTTTTTTGTATAATTTTTGATGTTCAAAAGTGCCTTTTATGAGCCTATTTGAAATAAATGCTTTGACTTTTGCATAAACATATCACCATCAATTATTTTCTTCTTAGTGTTGATAGCAATCTAAATATACTACCTGTAACGTGCAGCTGATAGGACACGATATTAAGTGTCCCAATCCAAATGATTAATTTAAAACAAAGGAATAAAAATGGATTTATTTGATTTAATCGATCATTCGGTAGGTACCTATTTAAATTTCGTGTTGATTATTTTACGGACCTAGATGAAACCGATTTATTTGCTAGATTTCGTGCTTAAAAGTATGCAGTGAACACATACGCATCTAAGTGTGAGCGTACGTAACCCAACTATGTACCTACATATTATAAAAAAATAAAAGAACGCAAAGGTTTTAATTTTTCAAGTGAAATACCTATACTTACGTAAAATAAAATCAATCCCTTGGGAAGTCGCTATTCTGATGGAAAAAAATGTTTCAGTAATTAAATAATTTCAACAACAACCAACCAGTTTTTAACGTTGAGGTAAGGTAACTCGCTTCTCTGATATTTGTGGTGTATTTTAACTTCTAATTACTTTATCTATGCTATTTCGTCGATATGAGGATATCCAAGTATTAACAAATTACAATAACAATCACACGCGATTATGTTCCCAAACAATTCAAGCCATACATTGTAGTCTTTGATTCAAGCACACAGAAAAACATCAAAAACACAAATGACAACTGCAATGCAATGACGTTTGACGAGTGACATTAACGTAATATTGAACGATTTACTTCATTACTTGGAGATGGGATGGTGAAACGAAGAACGTTTGTTCAGTCACCCGACGGTTGGTTGCACAGCGCCATTGTGTGAATTTGTGTGTGTCAGTTTCAGTTCAGACTTCAGTCTTCACTCCATGGGATCGCAACGCGCCGCGGCCCGGTTCGCTTAGTGTATGTATTCTGTTCGCGCCAAATATCATGGAGAAAAAACGCAGAAAAGTTATTTGTAGTCAGGTAATTATTGTTTATTTTAGTTATTTGTGATCCAGTTTGCTTAATAAATTCAATGCTTTTAATTATAGGACAAAGAATGGAACAGAGACTTGTATCAGGTAAAGGGCCGCCATCTTGAACTACTCAAAGCGATTGTGCTAAAGTCCCGCGAAATTCAAATATAATATCCCAGTTCTGTAATTTCATGAAAATAGGACATTTAATATTATAATACGAGATATTCGTGTGCTACTTTAGCGCAACCCCTTAATAAAGTTATACTTTTAAATGTTATATCTGACTTGCATAGTTTATGCCAGACATTTATTTTGGCCTCCAAACATGGCCATCATGTTATAAAAAGTTTTTATTTCGTTTTAGGGCCGAGCCATGATTGCAAACGTTTACCGATTTTTGAAGGAAGAGTATGAGTTTACAATGTTGCATAAAGAACCTAACTGTGATTTATCGCACTTACGTAATATACAGCAACGTACAGCTGACGCTACAGGTGTGTGCGTTACCACAGTATATCGAATATTAAAAGAAGAAAGGGACTTTTTATCTCTTTCTCGAGACGTCACATCGCCAATGAATTCATATGAAAGAAAGAAAGCAATTAAGAAAGTGAAAAATATAGAAAATGAAATAGAAACGGTAGTAATTAAGATTGAACAAGATGATGATTTTGAGAGCGATTATAAAATAACAAATTAGAATAATAAAATTGTTTGTTTCTGTTTATTTATTTACTGCAACCCGTTTTCTAAAAATACTGTTTATTTTATGTTGTAAGAATTATCTCATATTTATGCAAAAAAAGTTTAAAAAATAACCCAGCTACTGAAAAGGATGAAACAAGAAAGTAACTACTCGTGGTCGCATGCTGTTGTACTAACATACATATAAGCTATGGTAGCATGCGACCACGGGAAGGTACTCTCTTGTTTCATCCTTTTCAGTAGTCGGGTTTTAGTTTTTAAACTTTTTTAAATTTAATTATCTTGGGGCTTATTTCAGTATTATTCTTATTTTTGAAATGTGCTAATTAAGACTTTTCATTCGATACCCCACAAGGCACCATCCCCAAATATTTATTTTTAAATTCATTTCTTTATGCCCTCTAGATGGCGCCATATTGGATTTAGTATGACGTCACATAGCCTATAACCAGCGGACGGTCAAGAAGCTTCTAACGATACCTCATTTGTCAAATTAATATAAGTACTTTTGAAGTTGTGAGGGAACAGATGAACATACATACATACAGGTCAAAATCATAACCCTCCTTTTTGCTTTGCCGTAGTCGGATAAAAACTACCAAAGTTTAGGCCAGGCCCTGCATGTAGTTTACACGCAGGGCCAAATCATCTTCGTGAGTTGTGAGAACTATAAAAAAGCATGAATTTAGCACAAAGTAGAACAATTTTCCTTTTATAATGTTTTTTCGTGCGTAAGGCCTGGCTAAAACAAAGTGAACATAACGCTGGGACGACAACACAAATTCTCCTGCCAATGAACACAAAAGCGTGATTCAAAGTATTAAGTTACGGTCGATGTACAAAGAAAAAGAATAATCGTGTTTTTTACAACAACCGTCATATTTTCAAAGAGTGCTAAAGCAGACTAAGCTGCTATAGTTTTTGAACTTCAAAAATAGGTCTGCTCCACAAGCATCTGATGAAAATGTAAATTAATGGATCAGAAAACGTATGATGAACGAATGCCAATTTATAGTAGCAAATACCCCTCCGTGCTTCGGAAAGCACGTTAAGCCGTTGGTCCCGGCTGGTTTTCGTGGATGACGGCAGTAGTCACGAGTCGTCCGAAGCCCGAAAGTCTGACAACCAGTCTTACCCAGAGGCATCGTATTATCAAGTAACTGGGTTGTGGACGTCAGATAGGCAATTGCTTCATGTAAAATACTGGTATTGGGTTGCATCCGGTTAGACTGGAGCCGACCGAAAAGGCTAGGCTAGGCAGGTGACTAACAAATTGAGTGCTTTGATTTGATTATTTGAACACTTAAACCCCAAAATTTCCATTTTAAACCACCTTAAAGATGTTTTTCATTTGACAATTGAGGTTAATAACACCAATTTTAGTCAATGCTATTTAAATTACAATTTATTAACTATATTAAAACAATAATTGCTCAAAAAGGTGGTGAAATATAAAGTTTAATCTGAATACAGATGAATGTGTTACTAATTCCCTTTAGTGTGATTTGTGAATTTAACCTGAACAGGGTTTGTATAGTGCGAGTCTTCATAATGTGCACATATCGAAATGCGGGAAACTAAGCTTAATGTTTTCGACGGAAAAAAGAACGAAAAGGGTTCTACCTGCTAAAGTATGGTACGTAGCCGAGTGGAAGGCCTTTCTTTAAAAGTTGATAGGAAATGTTGTGATTGACTTATAAATGGTATTTTTACTTTTAGAAAGCTGATACGATGCAGAATAATTTAAAGTAGGTAATAAAAAGGAGTGGGTGATAGGGGCTTTTATTGAGAAATTTTATTATACTTACTAAAACTGATGATAAAAATGTCTAATTTTTATTAAAAAATCACCTTAATTCTCAATGAGGGTTTTCTGAAATGACGTTCGCCAGGTGGCAGCACTGACTCGTCAGGTCCAGACATCTGTCAAAGAGCCTATATTTTCTTTAGTCATGACTGAATGATGAACGAATGAATGAATCGAATGATGAACGTCATCATATATTTTATATTGGAATAGCGATGTTCAAATCCGCTATAAACTGTAAACGTGTTATAGACTATAAAATATATTCATATAGTCTGTTATTTTATACGCTATAATTATAGCGCGCTATTTCAAAACTCGGGCGCAGTCTGAACGCGGAGACGCTATAATTTAGCAACACGCTATCACGCTAAACGGACTTGATGAATTGATGATGCACGGTAGATATTATTTCGCAACGCGCTATATAGTCGCTAACGCTATCTTGCTATCTCGTTCTGGCCCCGCTGTGCGAACGCTATCTTGCTATCTCGTTCTGGCCCCGCTGTGCGCGTTTAAACTTTTATTCATTGAGTAGGTTGAGGCGCTATAATATAGCGCGAAGTCAGAGCCGCTATAGCACACGCTATACGCTATTTACAAATAGTCTGTTATATTTTGGCGCTATACGCTATATTAACCACCACTATATTGGAAGACCTCTTGTCACAGTGGTGCCAACTGGTCTCGTAAATTTTCACGAAAACCCTGACGGCGATTTTTTTTCTTTGGTTTTTTTGTTTTATGATGACGTCCATGTTATTTCCAGTCATTACTGAGTTTTTTTCATCATGACAGATCGTTTAGTTTAAAAATTATACCTAGGTACCGATTTGTTTACACAGGGGCCACAGCAGCTACCAAGAAATTTTAAAATGCTATGTAAATTTTAAATTTTTTAAATATTTTTTCGTCGATAAAATTAAGCTTAGTTTTCCTCATTTCGAGATGTGCACATTATGAAGACTCACACTGTATATTTTCATCAGACACTTCTGGAGCTGACTATACAAACATCATGAGAATAATCAAGGAGTGAATTGATGAATAAATGCACATTGCACACACAGACTGTCATTTGGATGGTCTTACAAACAGCGAGAGGTGCTGACTAAGGACCTAAGACCTTAAATATTATGACTGTATTCATCCTGCCATAAGGTATATTTACAATACGCATTTAGTTAAAAAGAAGAAAATAACGAGAAGCAAAAATATGCAGTTTAGACTGAAAGAAAGTGATTCAGCAAATACTTTTGGACTTTTACATTAACTGTGGATTTAAGACAAATCGGTATTGTATGTTGCGTAACCTTCATGTATACCTAGAGAATTCGCTTAGTTTGTAAGACCACCAAATTCAACGTGGTTATTCACGTTTTCTTACATCGAGTACATAACATAATAGCAACATTTATTATGATACAGATTTTTTGCTGTTGAGGCTTCTCGGATGGTAGAACAGATCGAGCATGGCACTCTTTAGGACCTAAACATAACATCATTAACTATAATGTTGGTACTTACAAAAAATTATTTTCTAATCAATTCTATTTTCTTATAAAAATTGACGTTAAAAAGTGCCTTTTAATAATCTATACTATAATATTATAAAGCTGAAGAGTTTGTTTGTTTGTTTGGTTGAACGCGCTAATCTCTGGAACTACCAGTCGGATTTGAAAAATTCTTTTTGCATTTGATAGCCCAATTCTTGAGGAAGGCTATAGGCTATATAACATCACGCTATGACCTTTAGGAGCCGAGCAAAACGAAAAAAAGTCAGAAAGAACGCTAAGCAAAAACGAAGTAATAGCGCGGGCAGGCGATGCGATGCGACGGGGTGGGTCGGGGAACAAGAAATTTCACGCGGACGAAGTCGCGGGCAGAAGCTAGTAAATAATAATAGTTTATTCCTTAATTCAAAATTAAAATATGGAGGTATTGTTGGTCCCAAACTAGGCACAGCCTGTGTTTTGGGCACCATTGCATAGGTACAACATTATGATAATTTTCATAATTTTGGACAGAATAAGTACTTATAGTAAAGTTGAGATTGGCTACAGTTACGCTGGTTAACCTCATCGGGACTACACGACTAAATGTACAAACAAATAGACTAATTAATTAAGGGAAAGCTGAAATCAAATAATAAAATAAAAATTGAGATTTAGAAGATAAATAACAGTTGGTATGATTTCCGCTTATACAACATTGAATAGGTATAGCATTATGATCATTTTTTAAAAATAAAATAACATAGAAGTTGAAATTGGCTACAGTTGAGCTAGTTAGCCTTATCTAGACAACGAAACTAAGTTTACAAACAAAATAACTAATTAAGTGAAAACTAAAAACTTAACTTATTAACTAAATTCTTGTTATAAAATATAAATATAAAAGTAAAACTTGGTTTAATTTCCGTTTGTGCCATTGTAATGTAGTGTGCGTCTGTTTGAGTGTGTGTGTGTATGTGTGGGGGGGGGGGATAGTGTATATGTGCGTGTTTATGTGGGGGTAGATCTTTGTGTAAGTGCAGTGTGAGTTGAGTTTATTTGGTTATACGGCCGTGCCTAGTTAAATAAACGATTATTATTTATTATTAACAGGCACTTTTTAACGTCAAAATTTACAAGAAAATACATAGAATTGATTAGAAAATAATTTGTTGTATCAACATTATAGTTAATTATGTTATTATGTTCCGAGAAGCCTAATAAATTATTCGACTTTGACATAGAGGCGGAATACACGTTGCTTTATTAAAAATATTCTGCCAGTTGCGTTGAAATATTATTAAAGTGAAATAACACTATCGGTCCAAAACAAATTAACAATAACGTGCCTAACTTTAATGTTTACCTCTAATAATATGTGAACGTCTGGACACTCATGCGTTGTGAGAAAGTTAGACTGAAATGGACGGAGGATTGAGCTATGAGTGAAAGAGACGCAATCTGATACACATCTCTAATATAGGGACGTCTTGTCACATTGTCTATAGATAAATATCTATTTAAAATAGTTTTTTTTTTTCTACAGTAGGTACATTTTTGCACAATATATCGTTAAAGAATATAGATTGTTAAAACCATGTAGTTCACCCGTCCCGTAGTTGGCCGATAGTATCAAGTTGAAACATGGCAAGATTGGCAATTTACTATCCTTTCAATCTTAAACGGTATTGATCATGTTGACTTAAATTTTAAGCACTTGTGATATAATTATGTAGAAACAAAGAGAATCAGCCTCAATAAACGTTACGTACTCGGTGTTAAATATGCGAAACAACACGTACCAGCCATAGCAACAGTCAGTCACAACATTCAGAATTATACTTAATGATATCTTACGTAAGGGAACGTATCTTGAAGATCGTCTTGTGGGAACTCGTATGATGATGGGGTTTGCGGCGAGCTTGACGCAGACGAGAGACTGGCCGGGGAGTTTGGGTGTCGTATGCGTCGGTGGAAATGTGGGGTCGGTGACTCCATGAAGGTCACGTCACTCCCGCGCTCTTGAATCGGCGAGAGCTTCTTCGCTAGTCACGTTTTCGACAACTTCACCCGCAGAATGGGAGCGCGGCACAGGGGGCATTCCTTCAACTGAGACGTGCAGACCGAGCAGAAGCCCCTGCAATGTTGAAGGTGTTGTGATTATTGTTTTGTGGTAAGAAAGCTACATTATATTAATAAAAATCAAACCGGTTGGTCTAGAAGCATTAAAGTTTGCACAAAAGTAAGTAACGAAAGTGAGCACTAAGGAAGGATTTTTAAAAGGGGGTTGAACAGGGAATGAGTATGGAAGTTCTTATTTTTGTCGATGGGAAATCCCATCAGCTGCACGGCTATAATACTTGTTATTCTGATGGTAAGATAAAAAATACCTACGTTCGATACGAGTATAGCGTCTGAGTAGGATCTGAAATGTTTCTGAAACTCTATATACCAAGAACTGTAAGGCTGAGATTCATAAACGTTATGTAGCTCGTGCTTTGACGAACACTGAACCGCAAAGTAAGTGAGCAATCCTTTTAAAATAAAAACTATATTAAAGTTTAATTCATTACAAATATAGGAAGAAGTAAAACCCTTTTATTTATTTTTGGTGATTGTATTAAAAACTATAAATTAAAAATAAAGACGACTTATAAAATTTGAACCACTTTGAAACCATTTGGTTCTGTTTATAAATACGGCATTTCTTGTCTGCACAAGAAATGCCGTATTTATAACAGAATGAATTGAATGTGATCAGAATAATGAATTTCTGCAAATTCATTATTCTGATCACATTCAATTAAAAACATGGCACTAACCCCTGAAGAGTGAACTAGAATTCTGACAATGCTTAAAGACGGGCGCAGTCAGTGTTATACACCGAAAACT
Source organism: Luperina nickerlii (assembly GCA_963855955.1). Lineage (NCBI taxonomy): Eukaryota > Metazoa > Arthropoda > Insecta > Lepidoptera > Noctuidae > Luperina > Luperina nickerlii. The sequence continues at coordinate 14,697,436 of OY979662.1, forward strand.
CTGTTGGTATGTCCCTATCAACCGTTCAAAGGGTGTTCCACCAATTTGAAGAAATTGGATCCTGCTGTTGAAGTTAAACATCAACTTCTACGTGCTGGAGGGAGCAATCCGAGCACGTGTACCACTGTAAACGTACTCGGATTGCTCCTCCCTAGGCGGCGTCTTGCTGAAGCAAACTTGAAGCTAGTTAAACCTGTAAAAAGTCCAAAACTCGATAGGCAGTATCGAAATTTAAGGCTCAGTTACGCTAGAGAACACATGAATTGGACTCTGGATGACTGGTCAAGAGTAATGTTTACGGAAGAGTCGAGGTTCATGCTATACACGCACGATGGGAGGCTAAGAGTCTATGACCAAGAAGACCAGGAGAGCGCTATAATCAAGCTTGCATTGAAGAGAAAGTGCCATACGGCGGAGGCTCCATACATGTGTGGGTTGGAATTTCTTCTGAAAGCCGAACTGTGCTAGTGGTAATAGAAAATGGCACTTTAACTGCAATATACTTGAAAGAAATCTTGAATGTTGGCCAATTTTTAGTAAACATGGGCGAGAACGTTTTTTTTATGCAAGATTACGCTCGTCCCCATACAGCTCGGAAAGTGCTTGTCTATCTTAAACATGTTGCTGTCACACGCATGGAGTGGTGATGAAGTCTGGGCTGCGTGCTATCAACACCATCGAGGACGCATGGGACAATGTGTACGCCAGTGAAATTCCCCTCCGATCACGCTTCGTGAACTGTAAGAACCACTGATAGAGGAATGGGAGAATATTCCTCAGCATGAGCTCAGGTATCTGGTGGAAAGCATGTATAAAAATTGCATATTTGATACCGTAGCACATTTTTCGAAATGTAGTGAAAATGGTCACGCACTTACTTTTATTCAAAATGAACGTCATAATTTTGAACTTTTATGACATTTATTTGGGCACTATAAAATTGTCTCTATTTCATAAAGCTAAACTCCAAAATTTTTGGAAGTTATTGAGATTTTTGCTACCGACGCTTTCTTTACGGCCCATTGTATGTTCCCGTCTGTATCTTGCAATAAATTGTAGTTTGACAGTTCTGTGACAGTAATAGAATTATTTATATATATATCTATTACTAAGCTAAAGTACGTGCCAAATAACGTTTATTAATTTCGGCATAAAAAAAGATACGCAAGTATAATGTTTTCCTTACTCATGTTTGCAGGGTAGCAGTACACAGGTTGCCTCGGAATCGAAGCAGATGCTGCAAGCATTCTCTTTAGTTGTGGTAGCACGTAAGCCCTCCAACACGATGCGGCGAGGCAACACCTGCGCAGGCGAAATATTTACATACAAAAACACAGGAATAGCCATTTAGAAGATAAAATAATCCACTTTATTTAGTGTTGATTCTGTTTTAGACCAATACAACTTATTTTAGTATGTTTAAGAAAGGTTGAGTGTGACAGCTAAGTTGCTGTACTTTTTAAGAAATTATAAGCAGTGTTCATTATTTTTAATCCGCGACTAAACTCTTCAGAATTAATCTGACTCAGAAATTATTTAGACTGTAGGTATTTTATTAAAATAAGTACCTTCTTTTCCTCTTCGGTGAGTTTTCCGTGGTCGTTGAAGATCATGAACTCGCGGTCGGTGGGCGGGAACTTGAACGGGTCGGCCCCGAAGTTGAAGCGGCATTGTTGGAAAGCCATGAACGAGGCCGCAGCATAGAACCCCTTGCTGGGTTGTTTTGCGTCAATGTTATGCGCTCTACAACCGAGCAAACAGCGTTTTTTTTTTGTAAAAATGCTTTGTTATAAATAATCAAAATAAAAACTTTTAAGTTAGTAAAAAAAATAAACAAATGAAAGTAAAATTCGACTTATATTTTATGAGATGATATACCTATATAACAAAACATGTTCGCTGTTTGTACGGAAATATGCACAATAAAAAAAAGAGTAAAAAATAAAAGCAGATTAGAAATTATGTTGCTATCGCAAAAATAATATGAAAAATTTTAAAACGCGTGTAAACTGCTGCGATTGGCTGTTAGTATATCATTCGACCAATCAGACCAGTTTACGCGCGTTTGACAATTTGTAAAATTTTTGTTGCGATAATTTTCGTTCGAGAAACTGGCCGTATAGAGAAGTGTTAAAATCATCATTGTTTCTGTGCAAAAAATGATTAAGCTATACTGCGGATGGACTGCCCATACATATGGCACTGTTGTGATAGGTAGGCATGTTGCCGTCAGCAGGGCCGATTAGATATCGCTCAGGTTGGATTCAGAATCTAGGAATCATGTCTAAGGGCCATATTAAGGCTCCTGCAAACAGGCGCGACGCGAGATTTTATCGCGTGTCGCGCCTGTTTGATCTCGCCTTTACAGATCCTTACTCAAGACTCAAGCATTACTTAAAACTAGTTTCAACCAATCAAATGACTTTAAACGAGTTTTAAGTAATGCTTGAGTCTTGAGTGAAGTTTTGTAATACGGGCCTTAGTCATGTTTTGGAACTAGAAACTCAATGTTGGCGTAACAAGTTCAAATTCCAATATAACCGAATTTTATTTAGGACCTTGTACTTGTTGGACGTTACGACATCTTGGTGGAAAACAGTGTTAACCAAGTAAAAAATTATATTGGTATATCGTGGATTTTGCTTTGCGGAATCATGCAAAATCAATAAATTAGCGACAGTGATACCCAAGTAAAAAATAATACTTATTGGTGGATTTTGCACTGTATTATGTAAAGTCAAATGGCATGTCATGAAAACCTTTCTAGCGCGAAGTGCGAGTAGAAAAAAGTTCTCGCCGAAAACATTTGTGGAAAAGAGGCCAAGTTCGGTACAAAAGAAGTAGGTACAGTCACGAGCACTAATATGTCAACACTTGGCAACTTTCACTTGCGTTTTTTTCGTGAAATAACAAATGCAACGTTGAAATACGACACTACACAAACCTATGGGTTCGAAAAAATTTCATTCAAAACTAAAGGAGAAAATTGTCTTTGAATAAAGCCAAGTGTATACATATTTATGCTCATGACTGTACAGGATTGCCGGATTTACCGATAAAAAATTGGCATCTATTTAAATGGGTGCCAAAATAAGTCGAAAGTTCATTAGGTTCCTCTTTTGTAACTGTTAAAACTTTAGCTTTGAAAACATGCCAAGTTACAATATGAACTTTAGATTTTATTTCAACTCTATAGAACTTAGCACCCATTTAGATCTCAACTCTTTTATCGGCGAGGCCTACAATCCCAAACATTTTGATCCGATACAACCTTTACTCGTCCCCACAATAAAGAAGTCATGAGAATACAATCCGTATGAAATTTTTCATGTGCACACTGTTTCGTAGTTTTGTCCACAAAAAACCCATTACGTATTTCAGTTTCCTATTTATTTCTATTGTATTCGTAATAATAATATACTTATAACCTAAATGTTCTACTAAATTTAGTTTCAACTTGATTTAGGGAATGGTCAAAAGTCGCTCGAAATGGATTGTCTAAGGGTTACCTTACACAGAGTTTGTCAAGAGAAGTGGGAGTAGACGAAATTGTATTCGAAGTCAATCGCAATAACGTCTAAAATGTCCAGCAAGACCTTTCAAATGAACGTGAAATTGGCTAGTCTGATAGCATCAGGTTGAATGTCACCTCACTTCATCTAAGTTTTCACGGTGAGATTTTTACAGAATACACCGGTAGCTCGTATTGCCAGATTTCATTTCCGCACTGGAACAACGATGACTCGACACTTCCGTAAACGGCTCCAGAACAATAAAGACATGATATAAAATGCATATTTACCGCGTTGTTTCGAACACGTTGGTGCATGTTCGAATACGGCGGCCATTGAGCGAGAATATCGCTTCCTCAACTTCCATGTCGATCAGGCAGCCGACGATATCCCCCGGTTTCCATCCCTCCACCTCATACACCGGGGATGGCTTTGCCTCATGCCACAACAGCTTACGACATCCATCATAGGACAGGGAGTAAAGGTCATCCCCGATTCCGAACCCCTCCTTTATAAAACAAAAGCATTAAATGAATAGGGTGACGTGGGGTCCTTTTATTGGCAACAAATTTACAAAAAAAAAAAAACACATTTAATCGCACTGGTCAGCATGCTTCATCTACTTTATTTTTATTTTCGCAATGCATAGTTAAATTTTTTCTAAATTATTTATTTAGCTTACATTGTTATTTATGATTATTGTAAGCATTTATACCTTAATATTAACGTTAGGTGTGAGGTTTTCTGATTAAAGTTTCTGATTTACTCGTAAGTATTTTAATTCATTTCACAATAAGCTAGTTGACAGTAAGAAAAATACCTTATAAATTTTGTATTATAGTACCTATGGTTGTGAGCGAAAAATATAAAAGTCATCCTAATTTTGTAAATGATTTTACATTAATAATATTTTTGAGAAATAATTGCGTCAAAAGAAAGGTCACGTGACGAACGCGATTGAACGCGAATCAGAACGCGACACGTCACTACTTGCAGACTACTGTGTTTCAAATCTTCTATACCTAGAAATAATAATCGTTTTGCAAATAATAATGCGTTATAAAATGAAAAATTAGTTTTGTTAATGTTACCATTTTGCTGAAATATTAATATTTTGGGAGAAATTGTCCACATTAAGGAACGTTATTAATCGGTTTTCCAAAAACGGTCAACTAGCCTATTTTTTAACAGACCTCAAAAAAGGAGGTTCTGTATTTTAAAATACTCGTTCATACTTCAGTGTTCGCATGGCCCAATAATTACTGTTCCCTGGAAATGCTTGTTCAATTCAACCCCAACACTTAAAAAAAAAAATTTATGTACTAAATATGTACAGAGTGAATTTTTCAAGTGGGCGTGGATGGCCAAATCCGAAACTATGAGTAGGTAATAGCGAAAAGTACTCAAAGTCGCGGGCTCGATTTTGATGAAAACTAAAACTGCATCATTGGATTTTTGAATAATTTATATTTCTAGCTAGTAATCGAACCCGTTAATTTTGATTTTAAAAAACACACACACTGTATTATTATACCACTCGATAGAGTCCCTAATAAGGATCAAATTCTGGGTAGTTATGACATACGGCAAAAAGGAAAATGTTGGATTTTAATAAATAGCTTCTTATTTTAAAGTATTCGTACCGACATTACCTGTACCTTGTTCGAAATGATGCTTAATACACTAGACATGGGTCGTACTTGCAAAATTGAGTACCAGGGCTTCCAAGTACGTCCACCTTAAGAAACCAGGGTCTAAAACCAGGGCTCAATATACTTTCAAGTATTTTCTATCTGCATAGAAATATGAAGTCCATACAAGTACAAAGTACAATCGCGTATTCAAAAGCCCTGTTGGAAGTAAAAATACTTGCATAGGAAATTGATCCGTGACTTCATATAAATAAGGAGCAAAATCGCGATTACAAATAAATACTTACGAACCATTAAAGTAAACATACTTGCATACGAAATTGTTCCGTAGACTCTTAACTGATAAGGAGCATAATCGCATTTGCGAAAACTAACGCGGTTGAGTACCTACGTAGTTGAGCGAGTAGCCGTATAAAATACTTTGAAGTCTTGCAAGTATTTTGGATCGGTACCGGGTGTGCGTACTTCGAAAGAAAATACCTGGTGTAAAAACCTGGTCGTGTAAATACGTATCTTCCCTATAACCCTCAGCGCTATCACTTTCACAACATTATGTTCTAAATACAAATTTTGAATACAGTACAATCCTTAAGACGTCGATAAAAAAGGATTTTGTTAAAAATTAGCTCTTTTCTTTAGTTTCCTGTATGTCATTACTTCCCTGAATTCGATCCTTATCAGCGACACTATCGAATGGTGTAATAATACAGTGTTTTTTTTTCAAAATCAACTAGTTCGATTCCTGGCTAGAAATATTGATTTTTCAAAAATCCAATGATGCAGTTTTAGTTTTCATCAAAATCGAGCCCGCGAGTCCTTTGAGTACTTTCGCTATTCATCATAGTTTTGGATATGGCCATCCACGCCCATTTGGAAAATTCACCCTGAATATATATTTTTTATTTGAAGAAAAGATTGCAACAAACAGATTTGGACCAGTGTGTTATTAACAGTGCGTAATGTGCGCGCTTTTGCTGTAAGTATAAACAAAATAAGTGATAATAAAAAAAGGTATACCATAAAGTGCCTGTATCTCTATGAATAGAAATTAAGTTTCAGTTTCTTCTCATTTTAATACAGTTTTTCTATTATAATGAGCATAATAATTATCTGACAAATTGTCAACCGCGTAACCCGCTGTGATTGGTTGAATGAAATTATCATCAGCCAATCGCATCACTTAACTTGCATTTATTTCGACGCGTCTTTGATTTTCGTTCCAGAAACTGAGCGTAAGTAAACATTAGGATTAATTGCAAGTAACACTGCAGCAATATTATTTTAATGATTTCATCGCGCACACAATACGCACTATTAAAAGAAATTAGAAAAGAGTTGGACCTAAACTCATCTGCATGCATGATCTGCAGAAGGTTTTTTTTAGGTTAGCCTGTTAGCCAGTACTCCGCCGTTTGTGGATTAGAAGGCAAAAAGAGAGGAACCGTAGAAATAAGTTAAGTCCCTCCTGCCCGGTTCGTATAGAATATTGTCCAAAAAGAGGCCAATATGTATATTAAATGTAATCTTTATTTAATACCATTTATTCTCTTAATTAGATTTAGTTTGCAGTTTGTTTTCAACTATTGCATGTTCGTCAAATGTTTTCTGACGAATGATTGAACAGGAGCAATCGGTCACAGTCGATGGATTGTACATTATTAATTAATATAAGAAACGGGCATGAGATTAAGAATCAAACTAACATTTACATTCAACAGTTAAGTATGAAATTGCTGTTTAAAAGATCAAGATTAAGAGTTGTCTGTGTCTAATTTATTGGCACATGGTTATATGTAGAATTTGTTGTTAAGAGTAAGATTTGTCTCACTTTTACACATTAACTTTTTTTCTAGAGAAGCTCTACTGAACAACACACTAACCAGTGTTGGTGTGATAAGCCGTCAAGTTATATTAATTTCTATTTAACTTGTTCAACTGAATATAGGTATTTCACAAATGTTAAAGTATCTTTAGAGATACTTATGTTGCAAGTGAATGCTATATGCAACATACAGGCAGAGCGTGAATTAGTGATGTTGTGCTTGCAAATGCAGCGTTATTGCTGGAAGCAGTCTGCGTGCTATTTATGTTCTAGTGGAAATTCACGCTATTTGTTTTTACAGTTAAGTCATAATTGTTATAATTTCCAGTAACGAAATGAATGCAACGGCAAATTCATACTAAGGTCCACTAGCACCACAACTCATTAAATATGTTTAGCGCTAACATATTTAAAACAACATTATATGTCTGTCAACAAAAAAGATCCAGTCAAGTGCGAGTCGGACTCGCGCACCGATGGTTCCGTACAAATTTGTAGGTACCTATGTAAATAGTTTTAAAATTATTTTTTTTTGTATTGTAACTACAAATTTAAGGTTTTCGAATGTTTTCCTTTACTTGTGTTACAAATTGCTTCTTGCCGAATTTCATGATTCTTGGTCAACGGGAAGTACCCTATAGGTTTTGATTTTGGAACATAAATGCCCGTATTTTTTGATTGCGTTGACTTCGAAGTTTGATTTTTTTTTGCAGCCCTGAGTAGTTACATACTTGATATTAACTTGATAACTCAACGCGTTCCTGAGAAAAAGGGTCTTGACTGACGGACAACGAAGTGATCTTATAAGGGTTCCGTTTTTCCTTTTGAGGTACGGAACCCGGAACCCCCCTTTTGAGGTACGAAAAATTTACAGAAACAACTATGCTTTAATTCCGTTTAATGTTGAACGTAACTATTGTTTAAAATTTGTGGTGCAAGTGGGCCCACTAATTTAACTTATTATTAGTACAAAAGCGATGAAAGAATGAGAAAGATGATGATAAAGAGAAACCTGGTTTGTAAACTAGAAGTAATCTACAGTGTGTGATGAAATGATACGCAATAAATATGAAGGTACGAACGCGGCACATAAGATGCATCGGTAGCTAATAAAGCAAATATAATCACTAGTTAGAAAGGGCACTCAAAATGGTCGCCAGTTTACTGGCATATGTGACGGTCACTGTCGTGTACGCTCGCTGTCACTGCCGGCGACGACACAGTAGTGAACGTCGACGGCAGTCACTGGCGTATGCTAAAGACGGCGATATCTAAAGCCACCCATGTGAGTGAAGTGTCGACCACACGCAAGCATTCGAAAATCAGTTACTAATTATTCATTCAGTATGGCTCGTTTACAGCGGTCCTAAATTATTTATCAGAAGCCTCTCGCCAAGGGCTTTCCGAAATACCCCCACGAACCTCTGTACAGCAATTATTTTAAAGTTTAGGAGATAACTTAGTTCGAAGCATTGACTTTAAAATAAGCGTGGCTAGTAATTTCCAGTATTGTTTAAAACACTTATTAACAGTACTTGAAATTCTTTGCCACACTCATTTTTATTAAGGGGATTGAAAATCTGCAACGAATTTTGTCATACAAATGTTTCCTTTTGAGCTATTTTTTCTACTAAAGTAAAATAAATAATCGCCGAAAATACATGGAGACTTCCCAGAACACACTCGCGAACAGTTTTAAAAAAATGTCTTGGACCACTGTAAAAATATATATGTACATACAGGACCAGTATGTATGCAGTGTTTCTCAAATTGGTGACACGATTACAGCTAAACACTGCCTGAACGTACTTGGACACTACCTTTATTTTCACATTTGAATTTGAAAAACCCTGCTATGAACTTTGATCAAGAATACACTAGATCCAGGATAAGCTCCTCAAAAACGGCCCGAAAAATAAGGCAACATTGTCTTATGTTGTGCGATCAAAAATTGAATAAGCACGCCACCAATGACCAATATTCAGAGTGGAACGGACATCGACGCACATCCTGTTACCATGGATTTACAACATGGATCTACATGATTTTCAACCCAATTGTTTAGATTTATTTCAGAATATATATGTCTGTACTTATTTCCAGTGTATTCTTGAACGAAGGCTATGGTAACACACCCCCTGACTGGCACACGTATTTTGAACGAGTTGATTTAGGTTTTATGAATATTATTTTGTCAAACAATTCGTAATACGATGTTTTATTTGTGTGCTGGCTAGTGAATGTGTTAATGACAAACAAATGAGTAATTTCCTATTTTTCTTATATTTAAGGCACCGACAACACCCAATTAAATATTTTTAACTATTAATTATATAATTATACTAATTTTATCAATACTTAATTGATGTATTTTTTCAAATATTTAACAAACATTTTTACTTATTGTTTATTATTCAACCCTAAAAATCTTTACCTCTGTCATAACAGTCGAACGACAAATCTTTAACCCAAATTGCATCAAAAGTAAAAAGACCCGTCCTTCAAGGATAATATTTTTGCTTTTACCTTATATTTAAATCAATATGTAACAAACATATCAAATGAAAACTCGAGCTATTTTCTAACTATGTTCGGTTGGCTTCGAGCCTTACCGAATGCAACTGAATACTAGTATTATTATATGGTGCGACTGTCTATCTGACCTCCAAAACCCAGTAACACATACAAATTCGCAAGACAGGTTGTTAGACTTTCGGGCTTCTCACTATCCGCAACGATTGTCAAAGATCTACGAATGACATTCTCTCATTCAGAAATCTATCTCGGCAAGCGTTGTTTGACCTTAAGATCGACCCGTGCGGACGTTATTATTTCCCCACAAGAAACTGTAAAATATTTTTTTACTTGTTTATAAAGCCCTGCCTAGTGTTTGGGTGTTGTCAGAGGGGGCAAACAAATTGCCGTCAGCATGCACTAGCATCAGCAAGGATGTAGTCGCGCAGGAGCATAAATTTGAAAAACGTAAAATAGATCGCTGGACCGCAATGTGCCTGCTTGACCCAGCACCTTAAGAAGTTTGCGCTAGGTAGCTCGCGAAATTAGAATTTACGTACGTTTTTTGCAATTTGCAGAAAAGTGTATGGTTGGATGTTGATTAAAATATGATTCGCGACCCTAACAAATATGGCTTTACAGAATTATAATCATTAGAATCAGCAATACAACTCGTTGAGTTGGAATTGGCCTCAAATGAAATAGTCATTGTATAGGGCAATATGGACTTAGAGAGTTGTACTGATGATTTTTAGGGTTCCGTACCTCAAAAGGAAAAACGGAACCCTTATAGGATCACTCGTGTGTCTGTCTACCCGTCTGTCACAGCAAATTTGCTCCGAATCTAATGGACCGATTAAGTTGAAATTTGGTACACATTATGAACCTCTGTGACCCAAACACAGACGTGTAACGTAAATAAATAGATTTTGAATATGAGGTCGTTTTTGAGAGGCAACAATTAAATTTAAAAAAAAAGTTTCGCAATCTGTACCGTGTAACATATTAAATGGCTTGAGAGGATCTCAAATATATTTAATCGTAATTTTAAAAGTAAATTATATTAAAGTTATTTAAGAAAATAGACGAAAATTTACCATTCCCCCCCTTATCTCCGAAACTACTGAGCCTAAAATTTGGAAAAAAATACAGAAAATAGTTCTATACCTATAGATTACAGAAAAGCCTGTTACAGAGAAGTCTGTGGTCTTAAAACAACATGGTAAATCTCTTAATATTCTGCGTACAAGCTTACATTTTCAGCTGGAATGTATGGGAGAACATGTTTTACAACTACAACGTTAAGTTTGTTCTTGGGATAACTTCATTCCAACTACGGAACCATTCATTGTGCGTGGTCCGACACGCACTTGGCCGGTTTTTATGATTATAATTCTATAAATAAATATTTGTTACGGCCGCGACTCATATTTAGATCAACATACACCTGATACTGTCCTGCAAATTGCAAAACACGTAAGAAAAATTTAATTATGCGAGCTATTCTGACCTTTTTCTATAAAGTGTTAATGACCGTTTGGCAAAAAATAATGCTGCATTTATAGTACTTACTGCACATTTTTACAAAATATTTAACTCAATGCTGCTTGTTTAATTGACTATGGGCAAGAAAGCGGGTTGCTGCATACTCCGTACTCTCCCCCGTTTTTGTTTCTTTCCTACTGAAAGTTAAGTCTCAGGCTTCAAGCGGCAAGCTTTAGATTCTAAAGTTTAGAAGCTTATTAATTATAAAAGCGACCCATACTTCAATTTTTTTATCTCTCAGTAGACAGCCAAAGCGTGTCATTAACACTTATGAAAGCTATGGTTTAAAGTGCCCACAAACTTTTTGTTTCGTCTTCTGAAGTCACTGGTAGTGATGATAAAATCTTCATGAATGTTATGTAGGAATACACTCCTGGACTCCTCAATCGATCCCCCGTGCATTTTTATGTTTAAAGGCCTAACCATCAAAATAATGATAAGTCAGAGATAAAGTTTTATGCAATTTTGAAGCTGACATACTGGCCATCATTGGTATCACCATTGTCCAAATTTGTATGATAGTGACAAACGACAAACGTAAATGATAGTGAGTGACTGGCTTTAAAACGACGTACTGTTTTTTCTTTGTACTACCATTATTTAAAAAGATACTTAGAGATGTTTAAAGAAAAATATGCAGGGTGGCTCGATTCAGGTGTCCGGGAGTTGTATATTTTTAATTGATCTGTAGGCACTTTGGTGAAAAGATCTAACAGCCGTTAAAAGATTATATTGACTGAAATTGTAAAGAAGTAAGTATACTAGTTAGGGACAAAACGATTTTAGAATTATTTGGAAACTTGGTGGATACAATATTTACAAAAAGATTCTAAGGTAGCTGGACTAGACGGGGTCCGAAACTTGAACACTTTTTGTAAAACAGCTCAAGAAGACACGTATGTACAGTCAGCAACAAAAGTCGATTAAAACTTCAGTTTTTTAAATCTCTGTTATTGAGCAAAGTATTGCAGTAATTGCAGCAGAAGTACTACGCAATTTTGAAAAAATATTTTGCTCAGTAACTGAGATTAAAAAAACTGAAGTGTTAATCGACTTATGTTGCTGACCGTACAAGCATGAGACGAGTTACTTAGGTTTTTGATAGTTTAAGATTTTCGTCCGAAATGACATTTCAAAGACACTTACATATGTCATTGTATGTTCTAGCTCTACGACCAAGTTTATTCAATATGTCATATAAAATTGATTTTTATTAAAACGTCGTATTAATAATGTTTTGTCACCCTCCTTAGCAATATTACGGCTGGTAGATGGATGTCATAGAACTGGCCACATACACTGTCTTATTTCTTGAAAAAACTTGTTTGATTATATAACTAGGTAGGTGTGGACAAGTTATAGAACAACCACAGTACTTTCACAGTTATTTTACCTCTGATTTTACATCACTGGCAACGTCACAGTGATCTTTATTCTCATTTGAATAAGGTTGCTGCCACTGACAGGTCTGTCAAAATAACTGTGATCTTTATTGTCGTTACAATAAGGTTACTGTTAGATTGCTGCTGTCAGTGGTAAAATACTGCGGATGGACTGTAATGCAATGTGCAATGTGTTTTATAGTAGAAACGGTGTATGTGGCCAGCTCGGAAACCATAGCTTAGGTAATAAACTAGAGTATTAGGCTATATTTGTATATCAAGCTATGCCTAACTAGGCATCTCGGCGCGTCGCGAGCGCTGTGTCAGATATAAGTGATGACATATGGTGTCTGAGTGAGTATACCGACTGACTTCAAAATTTAAAGTCAGTCCACATGACACACACACAGAATGAGGAATAGTGGAAAAAAAGTATCTGTTTCATACAAATTGATTCAGTGAGTATTTTTGTATGGAAACAGCAATATTTTCGAAACAGATTTGCTGATAAAGGAACTGTTAATAGGTATTCATGAGTGTCTACTTTTATCCGCTCAAAGGAGTTGAATGAATATTCTTAATCAGCCGGTATATTTTGTGAAGCTTCGTGCGTCGCGTTTTTGTGTCACAACGCGGTTTCTAACATCAGCTACTGTTTGAAACCGTGTTGTGACACAAAAACGCGTGCAAGCGTGCTGTCAGCTAGTGTTTGATTGGACACTATAATCGTAAATATCTGTCGTGTCGAGCTGAGGACTGACTCGATACTCTATGCCTAGTTTAGTTTCAAATTTAAAGTGATCTCATTCTAAGACAAAGTTCATTTCAATTTAAAACAAATGAAGTGCCAGTATCATTTAAAGTTACAAATATTTTTATTTTGCCTACGATTTACTGGATTTATTCAGGGTTTATGTTTACTTGCTTAACCCTGTAACACAAAAACATGTTTAAAGTGTAATATATTTGTCGGTATTTTTTTATGCGAAACATTTATTTAGGAATAAACCACTGAACTAGAAACTGGCGACAATCCTAAGCGATGAATAAGAGTGCATTATGCGCAAATTCAGAGTTAGTGTACAGCGACGCGCCGCGATGCCTAATCAGTTTATATTCGTTAGGAAATAGAGATATAAGTTATCATCAAATTCCGACGACTGACATGGTTGAGGAAATGGCTATTCTTAGTAGCCCAGCCAATCTGCATCACTCCCGGAGTTATGATGACTACCTCGTAGTACCATGCACCGTTGTTCACCTGAAATCAGTATTATATCACCTTGTTAAGTTATCAAGTTAGTTTGTGTTTGTAAGATGATGTCTTAAGACTCGATACAAGTCTTCACTTAAATAAAAACATTATTATGGAATCACGTGTTTTTTATTATGAAAGTATAAAATAGTAGATTGTGCAACTAGTTCATGAAAGAAGCCATTTTACCGCGAGACGTTTATATATAGATACTTAAGTCGAGGGGTAAAATGGCTCGTTTATGCCCGAGTATAGTGCTTTTCACTTCGATTGCGAGAAAATGAAACAGGCATAAAGTATATAACAGTATTTTCACTGTTCAAAAATTGAAGAAAAGCTAATTTCCGCCACGAAACAGGTTTTTTTTTACTTTCAACATGTGTCGTTCGACTTGGGTACTTCATACTGCCAAGTCATAAAAACGATTCTTTGAGTTTTTAAATAATAAATGACAACTATTTTATCTGGTTTTATTAAATTAACAATAGAAAACACGGAAGTGGTACTACTGTCTACCTTTTTGACAGTTTTTTCCTTCTATACAGACGACTAATAGGAACTAAGAGAGAGAATGTGGCGACCGCATACCTACCTGAAGGCGTAGCGTAGGAAGACCTCACACCAGATGAAACAAATTACCTTGTGGAGGCCATAGGAATCCGCTGGATGCGAGAAGCACAGAACCGATCGATGTGGCGACGCTTAGGCCTATGTTTAGGAGTGGAGGTCTTTCGGCTGAGATAATGATGAACTGAGAGGCTTACCGGAAAAGTGCAACGTACGCTCTCGAAGGAATAAGAATCACAGCGAGCTTCCAAGCCGTCGCAGGACATCTTCAAGTACTCGCTGACGTCTTGTGAGTTCATGATCGCGTTGACATTGTTCATGTCTACGACCTGGTAGCTCAGCGGGCGGTTGGCCACCGTGACTGGAAAAAGAAGCATTTGGAAGAGGATTTAAGCTCAATCTAAATTTCAATTCAGAATTTCAGATATTTATCAAGGTTTGGTAGAACAAAGTACAAACTCGCAGAAACGCTGCGTCGAAGAGCGTTCCAAAACCTTGATGGCCCGGACAGCTAGCATGTAACTCTGAATACTCTAATGCGTGTGGACAAGCCTATACAAAACGTATTAAAGGATCTTTTTTGCCGTCCCTGGATGAGCCGAAAGACTCTGATCCTGATATTTGTACGCATGTCTTTTCCCTATTATTATCCTTATCTTTGAAGAGGAAGGGCTTTGCCTCGTTCTTGCTTATCCCCTCGTCTTCTTAAGTTCGATAACAATAGAAAATGTATGTGTCTCATTGGTGACAGTTGAGCTCTTATTACGTCAGCCCATAAAACATGACGGGGAAAATTCTTTAACATCAACTTTTAAGGGCTTGTGCAAGAAATAGCTATGAAATGTTTAGAAATTGTATGGCTGCTGTGCTTTAAGAGAATGACTGTATACCTACTTGTTCTGTTGCTTTTGTTTGGACAAAAAGTTTATTAAAATATTTTTCCCGTTCTCAATGCTAACAAACGGTACCTTCTGAATGCCCTCGCTTGTCACGTTCGTAGTTTTAATTAAGTACTTCAGCTTGCTACTGTTTACATAGCGTACCGTACCGTTCGACCGTAGGAACCTAATGGTACCGATTGTTCTTTGTTTTCTTTTAATCTATTTCTACTGGGTGGCGAGTGTGGCGACATCAAGAATTATATGAAAAAAATTAAAATTGCACGGTAAAATTATAGTAGACGACAGTAATTATTAATCGTGCAGCGGTACCTATACCTAACTACTGAAGTGAACAACTCTATCGAAATATACAAATTAACTCAATAAGGTGGTGACTGATCTAAGATGTTACCCTAACGTAACATTCGGAGCTCGTTCCGTACGTTACGACATTTGCCAACTGACCGGTATCATTGCACGTTTCGAACTGTGTGGCTGGCCGTGCTCCTTCATAAAGACGATGCTCTAAAATTTAGACGTAACCTACAGTAATCTTTATGATATCGATAACCGTGAAGCTAGCGCCAAACGGCTCGGCTCGCTGTACTGTCTATACGAATGCACACCAACAACATTGTAACACAAAGTCAAATAATTTATTTCAAATAGGCACATTAAAAGCACTTTTGAACGTCAAAAATTACAGTTAAATTGAATTGATTCTAGTCACCCCTTCCAAAAGGTAGTGTTCGTATGGAGAAGAATGGGCAAGAAACTCCACCGTTACTCTATACACGTTACATTATGTGGAAATGAACTGGTCAGTCGTCAGCTTTAGACCAGGGCATAAACGTGTTTTTTTTTTATTTTTCCATAAATTATTTTAAATGATTGTTCTCCATTCGTGCAAATAAAACAACTTTTATTTTATTAAGAAAACTCGTTTGCTTGGTGGTTTGTACTTACACAGGTTGTCGAGGGCCCACTTGGCGCAGAACCCAACCTGGCGCCAGGTGTAGTCTTCGCTATTGGCGAATTTCTCCAGGAGAAGCAGCGGATTGTCTTTTTCCTTGTCCAGCCGAGCCTTGATAGTCAGTTGGTTCTCGGTAGTATGAGCGAACTTTTCAAGAGCAATCAGAGCGAACAGCAAGATGCGAGGCTCACGGCGATACATCTGAGAAAATATTTATTTTTAATTTTTATGTGATTGGTCCACATATGGTTGTAAGTGGTGACCGCACCCTACGGACTGTTGCAATATTAGAGGCGTCGTCGTTGTGGAAGTACACGCCCATGATTTGTAGATAGATTAAGGTATCTTTAAGCATCACGCAACCAAACATAAGAGAATCATCACTAATGTATATGTCGCACAGTCAAATGTAAGACTGCTTCCGCTCGGCAACGCCTATACCTAGCTACTTATATTTATAATAAAGTGAATCAAATCCTAAACATCAACCCACTAACAAAAAATAAAACTAAGTGGTGGCAACACCGAGTGAAGCTACTTCGAGTGCTGGCTGGCGGTTTTGAAGGAAGGAACTTCCATAGAGTATAGGAAACTTCCCGTCATTATTATTTTTCTCATACCGCAAAACGTGTTTGATTTTGTGGATTGTAATTATTTTCGAATTAATATCTATAAGTTTGCATAAATAGCTAATACGTGTTTTAAACATCCTCCGTATAGAAATAGTTAATATAAGATGAAACTAAACACATGGCTTCAAACACTGGATTACCCACAGACCGAAAACTTAAAGAACTATAATCGTGATAATCAAATAGTAATGTAGGCAAACAAACTCAAATATTACCCAAAGTCCAGCCTCCAAGCATAATCTCTCTCACACACACACATACACACAAAACACAGCAAACACACACACGAACACAAACCACTCAAGAGCATGCATGCACTAAATTTCTTTAATTTTAGGTTATTTTAATATTGTAGCTTAAATAATTGTGAATGTTCCAAAAACGGGTGAAGACACTGAGTCCTGTAACACAAACAGGTACCACCTCGCTCAGGAGTCAGGGCTTTGAATTAAAATGTAGCATCTTTTTTATGTCAATAAAACTTTTTATTATTATCAAGGTTGTTTTGTCACCCACTTGCCTTGGCTGTCGTAATATAATGTTGTGAAAGTTACATATTAATAAATACTACCAACACAAAAAAAATAAATTGAAGTGCTTCATAAATGCATAATTATTATGAAAGTATGTATATACGATACATTACAAAAAAAGAACACAATTATTAAAAATGTTTTCTGTTTGTTCCGGCTAATCTCCGAAACGGCAGGACTGATAGCTGATATTATAAGGAGTAACTTAGGCTACTTTTATTTTTCCAGGTTCCACATAAAAACTAAAACCCAATTAAATCCAATTTGTTTTCCGACATGCAAGCGAAGTCGCGCACTGCTAGTTCAAATATATAGGTACGTGGGACACTCAGAAAGTTTTGCGAAAATAAAAAAAATGATCTATAGGTAAATACTTTTTTATTAAATCTTTTCAAAGTACCCTCCACTAGCCTCTATTTCATGAGTTTGAACCAGTTTTCGGAACACTTTTTCCAGTCCGCCGCAGACACCTCGTTTACAGCCTGCTCGAACGCTGACAGCTAGTGTTGCCCAAAATCGGTCTTGGTCTTGCAGTCTTGGTCTTGTTCTTGCATTTTTGCAAGACCAAGACCAAGACCGACTTATTATAGCAAGACCAAGACCAAGACTGAACCCTGCAAGACTTGAGCAAAAACAAGACTAAGCCTGCAAGACTCTTGCGTCTCGCAGTTAAGTCAAACTGAGATTTGGGCGTTATAGTAGGTATTTGTTTTCAATCCCGATTTTGATAGACGTTCCCCAGTATCAAAACCGTATCGTCATAACACTAAAAGATATTGTATTGATTATTATATGTTTCGACTATTTATTAAGTAGGTAGGTAGTGTTACTTACAAATTTGTTCCCATATGTGATAAAAATTTTCCTAGCATAACTTTCTAGCAAAGTCCATTTCATACCTTGTAGGTATATCTACTTAGAGTATTATATTATACTTGGTATAAGTCTAATGTGCAGATCTAACGTTAGTAGGTTGGTTAAAATTATGTAGGTATTTATGTTTCAAAGTTTATATTAAGTATTCTTCTATTCAGCAAAATTTAAAACTAACAGCGAGTCGAGTAGGTCTAGTGCGCACCTCCTCGGTCCTATGCACAGAACCTTAAAACTACGTTAAGATCACAAATTCGTAAACAGCACGCCCGTTTGCGATCAACAAAATCTAGGAACTGGCAAAAATCCGTTAAAATCGGCGAAATGCAAAAGAAATGTACCTACTGTGCCTACAGTGCATGCACCGAACACAGATCAACAAAATGATAGAGTGTACAAACTCATTTAGTTATACCTTGTTACCTACTCACGAAATTATTTGCGAAAATGGATGTATTTTTTTTATGAAACAGTAAATTAAATTGTTGAATTGCATTCAAAGCTAAAATTAATATTGATAATAAAAAAATATCGAAAAATTACGTGACTACACAACACGCCAATACACTTCTGCACGTTTTTTTTTTAATCTTCTTTACTTAAGGCAAAAGCGGTAAAGTAGCCCGCGAAATTCACTGACCAGCAAATTGCAAAAAACGTAAGAAAATTTTCATTTCGCGGGCTACCTTAACGCTTCCCCCTTAAATCGATTAAGCTTTAGAAAAATAATTATCCCCTCATAACGAATCTAAAATAAAAGTAGTAAATGGGTCATTCAATTATGTAGATGATTAAAATGCCTCATGTGACGCGTCTGTTAGATTCATTGGGATTCATGGCCGACTCGACGCCGCGCGGGGATTCCCGCAATCTTCCGCATTTTTTGTCAGGTTCAAGCATTTATGCACTTTATTGTAATAATTTTAAAGTTTATTTTCAAGTGCGTTAATAATACGAGGAGACCGCTTGGCGCTGCGGTCCCTTTGTCGCGGCATTTGAAAGCGAATAGCGTAGGTACAAAGACAGTGTTGACCTCGCAAATGAACTTTAGCAATACAGCTGATCAGGTAGCCCTTTCCAGTTTTATTTACCTTGCTGTTTTAAGTGAAACAAGTGAATTTACTATTTTTTAATTAAAAATCTCATTGGGTCAGATAGAAATAATGATTTTATACAATTTACAGTAAAAAAAAATTGCAGAAAAAATGTAAAAATTAAGAAAAAGCCGACGAAAAATTTCAACGCAGGGGGGTTCAGAATCATGTACTGAATCCATGGTAAGCGGTTGCGCGTCGATGTCCCTGCCACCATGAACAATAGGCTAATAGGTATTTGAATGTAGTCTAGTCTAAGTAGTAGAGTCTCGCAAGACTTGCGAGACTCTTGCTGCAAGACCAAGACCAAGACCAAGACTGAGAGCGCAATACCAAGACCAAGACCAAGACCAGGTGTATTGATGCAAGACCAAGACCAAGACTGGCTAAGGTCTTGTCTTGGTCTTGCATTTGGGCAACACTACTGACAGCGCATCTTTCGGCGACGAAAATTGTATCCCTTTGAGCTGATTTCTATTTTCGGGAATAAAAAGAAGTCACATGGTGCTAGTTCAGGGCTGTAAGGAGAATGACCCAAGAGTTTGACCGGCGTGCTGTCCAGGAAATCCCTCGTTTTGAGCGCGGTATGCGAAGGCGCGTTTTCGTGGTGGAGCAGTAGCCCGCGGAGTCCTGTTTGGTCGCTTGTTGCTCACAACAGAGAAAACTTCTACCAAGCATTTGGTAGTATACCATTCAGCGTTGATGCTTCTTTGGTTCCGTAAAGGAATTGACACCAAGTAGCCAGTCAAATAAAAAAGCTCGCGATCAAAATCTTCCCCCTGCTTCTAGATCGCTTCACTTTGGTAGGCGTTGATTCGTTTTGAAACACCCAAACCGTCGACTGGCGCTTCGTTTCTGGATCGTATTGATAAATCCAAGACTCATCACCTGTAATGATGTCGTAAACACCCCGAGACGAGCCTGCTTCAAATTTGTTTATCATATCACAGCACCGTTCCACCTGGACCTGCTTCTGAGCATCGGTGAGGTTGTGCAGCACCCACCCAGCGAGAAACTATCCTCCTCACGCGAAGATGCACGTGTAGAATTTCGTGAAGGCTTCCCGATCCAACCTGTAGTATGTGCTCAATCTCTTGATACGTAACTCGCCTATTTTCTTGGATTACATTTTTCACTGCTAGCACGTTTTCTTCCGTAACAGCCGCCAAACGGCGACCATCTTTTTCTTCATCCCCCAAAGTTAGTCAACCGCGCTTGAATTCGTTATACCAACGATACACGGTTGCCTTAGAAGGGCCTTCATCCATGAACGCCATTTGAAGTCTCTACGATTCGTCCGGTTTCAGGCAAAACTTGAAATCGTAAAAAATCATAGCGCGAAAATGTTCCCGGCGCAGATCCATTTTTCAATGAGACACGTACATTTAAATTAGCTCGCAAACAATGTGGAGGGAAATTTTGAAATTAGAACGTACCTATTTTTATTTACAAATAATCATATTTACAAAATTGATTTTTTAATACAGTTGCTCAAAAAGTGGCGTATTGCAGGGACGTATAGCGTTCGGGATGTGGGCTATTACATACTCGTGCTTTTTTTTTACCTTTCCCGAACTCGTGCGTTCTCTTTCCCAACTGTCAAAATAATGTCTATTAAAAAGAAAAACCAACCATGAAGTTTTTACTAAAAAAATTCATAGTTCAAGATTTTATGATTCATGCAAATACGTATATTTCTAAAAAGAAGCTACTGATTTGTTTCAATATCAGATTTAATGATTTTATTGAATGAGTTAGGTTAGGTTTCATTTCATTTCATCTCATTAAATTTCATTTTCATTTCATATCCATAAAAAAATTCTACTGAAGACTTGGCTGTATGGGCATAGTTCCCTTTGCCTACCAGAATGAGTGAAGAAAAAAATCTCTGCTTATATTCTATGGTTGGCGCCATTAGTTAGTTGAGTTTATTGTGTTTTTATTATTTTATTAAATTGCTTAATTTTTTCGCAACTGTATTAAAAATAGTCGTTCAGTACACGTGCGAAACCGTCATTGCAACTTGTTCCGACTGTCAAGCCTCGCCTTCGGCTGCGCCTCGGCTCGGGTAGACATTTGTCGGAACTCTTTGCAATGACAACCTTTCCGCACTTGTAATGAAATATACTAATAACTGGCCAGTCTCTCATACATAAAATCTTTTTCTCGCAATACTTTCTGAGTGGCCTGGTAATCATGTTAAAAGTACATATTGCTACAAATTATTTGTACCTAATTAATGCTTTTAAAAAATATAATTAACCAGTGCCTGCGGGCGTGTAGTAGACTAAAAGGCAAAGTAGAAAATAGTAACTCAAAGCTATCGAACCGATCGCTAAATTATTCACTAAGAACAGCTTAAGTTCTGAATAGTCGAATGCCCCTGAAGATATTTTAAAAGTAGCATACTACCCTTCCATCGCCGGCAATATCATGCCTAGGTATACTAGGTATCCATAAGCCGTGCAACCTCGTCCCCGAATATTGTAGAGCACTCTAACTGAACATAATTATTTTAAACATGCAATTACCACTGGTGCGACAAACTGCTATTGGAATAATCCCCATATTTCGCCCCGGATTCATTTTCAATAACAAAGAAATAGAAAGAAGAAGAATAATTATCCATTTTTGACGAATTTTTTTTTTTGCGATCTATGTAGTACCTACATATATTGCATTGAATACCGAGCCTTTATTAACTTCATCGAAATATGAATCATCCAAAATCAAACACAACCAGTACTCCAAAATCAAATTTGACGTGCTCACAACAGATTTCAAAGGAAAGCGACAGCCTTGATATTGCGGGTGAACCTGCGAAATACAGTTACACAATCGTACCAAACCAATCTGATCACGGAACGTGAAATCGCTACGCAAAAAAAAACAGCTGCGCAGTTAGCCTAGGCGTTCTTTGAGCGTTCACGCTGCGTTTACGTTAGTACGTGTAGGTAGCATAATAGAGAGGCATATCGTGTATCATCGCCTGTTTATTCCTCTGTGTACCGACACCATCCATCGGTCACGACATGTGTTGACGTCACGGATTCATACGGGTGATCGAAGCGGCTAAATTGATAGGATATAATACACCGTACATGTCGACTCAGCTACCTATAACTTGTTAATAATTATGATTGCATCGACCCATCAAATTATATGTTGAATTTATTGAATTATAAACAGCATTTATGTTAGTCAACCCGTTTGTGGGGCAGCAAGTGGTCAAAAATTAAATGAATATTTTGTTTACTTAGATTAGTAGAGCAGGGTTCCGTACGAAAATAGTAAAAAGGAACCCTTATGGTGCATGATGGATGCATGTGAACATGTTGATGTTGGGTGGTGACGTATTCGTCAATAGCCTTAGTTTCGTTAACGATATGGTTTGCTTAGCGCGTCAGCCTGTGGTCTGACTGATTATATTATTTTTTCTACAACGAATATAATTACGCAAAAAACCAAGACATAGGCACATAATAGTGGAAGATATAAAACTGTTTATCTATTCTACTTGATTTTTTTTTAAACTTTAGAGAATTTTATTTGAACTCGTTAAGACACATCTAATCATCATGAGTCCACTCACGATCGGTTTAGTAGCAGTTAATTAACAGTTTCATTATGTAGCACCCTGGTCAGTCATCACTTCATCAGGTAAAATGAAAAGGACTCATTGAGATACATTTAGTGAGCCCACATTCGAGGGTTTACTAACTGCTATTAAAGAGTTCCGTTATCTAGCGTATAGTATTTATGCATACACTTTAATTTCATCACGCATAATATGTACTATTTATCATCCTTTTTATTTGTTTATATGTTTACACCCAGCAAATCGATTTAAATACGATTCATTATCATAAAATAGCTGAAATAAAATACTTCAACTTCAACTCTTGATTAATGGCTTTTGTGGAATAAACACCACAATTTTGCCAATTTCACGTACTTAGAACGATAGACCATCAAACGAAGGAGATTGTTCAGTGAAAAGAAATTTGGACGGTCAATTTTCATGTTGTGACATTAAATTGTCAAACTGTCAGTTACTTTATGTCTTTCTGCTCAGTCTATGGATACTTTTTGGTTTATGTAGGTAATTTAAAATTATTTTTATCAATATGTTTAGCTATTGTATTATAAAGATTATTGCGATTGTTTAGTCTAAATTCTTAACTTAATTTTAAATTATATTTATAAAATTCTTAACGCACTCGTGGATATGTCTTGGCCGACTACACATGTCAGATGAGATGGTGGCCACAAAGAAGAAAACTAATATTTGAAAAAGGAAGACTACTTTGATAACGAGCTCAC
Source organism: Luperina nickerlii (assembly GCA_963855955.1). Classification (NCBI taxonomy): domain Eukaryota; kingdom Metazoa; phylum Arthropoda; class Insecta; order Lepidoptera; family Noctuidae; genus Luperina; species Luperina nickerlii. The sequence goes on from OY979662.1 coordinate 14,720,994, forward strand.
GAACGGCTAGAGGATTCGAGTCTTGGGTCTGAGACGATAAGCATCAGATAACTGCTTGGTTTTGCTGTCACATCTTAAATTTACCCAGGGGATCCAGCTAAAGATCCCACCTGGGACTTCTACTCCGATCTTCGGAAGCTATCCACGTACGACTTACTACCCTGACGCCTGTTTCCCGTTCCTACAGTGCTGAGCTGATTCCAAACCGTGAACTATAACACTACAGAGAGTGCGTGCGTGTGTGAACTATAAAACTACCGAGAGTGCGTGCTAGGTAGTTTTTTATAACTAGCTGTTTTTTAACTTGCTGTATTTTATCTTCCCCCAAGTAAAATTTTATTGAACAAGTCTGCTTACCCATTATTTAATAGGAGCAAGTAGATCTGTTACAAGCGTCCAGGTCAGTTATCAGGTAAAGTACTAGGTGAAACACATCTAATAAGCCCACACTCGAGGGGTGTAGGTGCTAGTAGCTATTTAAGAGTTCCGTTATCTAGCGTCCAGGTCAGTTATCAGGTAAAATGAACAGGACTCATTGAGATACAATTAGTGAGCCCACATTCGAGGGGTTTACTAATTGCTATTCAAGAGTTCCGTTATCTAGCGTCCAGGTCAGTCATCAGGTCTTCGTCATTAGGTATAAAATGAATAGGACTCGTTGAGACACATCTAATGAGCCCACACTAGATGAGTTTACTAGTAGTTATTCAAAATTTCCGTTATCTAGTGTCCAGGTCAGTTATGAGGTCCTCGTCATCTAGTAAAAGGAACAGTACTCATTGAGACATATCTAATGAGCCACACTCGATGGGTTTACCAGCAGTTATTCAAGAGTTCCGTTATCTAGCGTCCAGGTCTATCACCTGACCAGCTCGATAGTACCATATTATTTTATATTCAAACTAAGACCACTAGAAGCGCAAATGTTACTATTCAAGTATTCCCTTATCTACCATCCAGGTCCATCGTATGGAACATCGCCATAACTTTTTTCACATAACGATTTGATAAGAACCGCCATAGTAGTTATTGCTCTTTATTAAAATGCCTATCTAATGACATATGTTTGGTTGTTATTGGCCGTGGGGACCATTTTGTCTGGTCCTCCTTTATTTCTCTTTCCTAATCCATCATCAGCCCCTGGTCACCATCTATCTATAACCTATTCATTGAGACCATTCCAAGGAGCCCAAACACGATACCTCTGTAAGTTAAGAGAGTTGGTATCCTGAAAATCCCAGGGGATGCTGCAGCAGCAGTTCAAGGTTACTATGTTCTTCTATTATCATTTAAGTAACGAAATGCCAGAAATCGACTCAATAAGAACTGTGAAGGATGCTCACATCAACTAAAAAAGAGCTGATAATCTTCAAACGGCTGAACCGATTTTCTTGAATCATAGCTAAAAACACTCTCGATCAAGTCACCTTTAACCAAAAGAAATTATGAACATCGGCTCAGCCGTTTGGGAGCTACGATGGCACAGACAGACACACAGATACACAGATTCACACTTCAAACTTATAACACCCCTCTGTTTTTGTCGGGGGTTAAAAAGGTAATTATTAACTCGGAACTTCTGCGCGATGGCTTTGATGTTATCCGCAGACGCGAGCTTTGACGGGCTCGCTAATATGATTTCCTTAAAGCTCGTGCGCTGGTTCGACGGAGATAACTTTATTCACAGGTACTTTTTATGTATGCAACTTTTTAATGTTCGCGTTACGCGTTTAGGTCTTCACGCGATAATGCGTAAGCGCATCTCTTTTAATTTGATTATTAACAATTATGTCTTTGTAAAAAGTCTAAAGTTAAACGATTAATAATTCAAAGATATTATTTTTTTTTTTATTTTCGCCTTTTTTATCCTTATGTGCAAATTCTCGAGTAGGTCAAGAAAATTAATTATTCATCGTAAAATAAATGCCGCGCAACTTTAATTTATCATGATCATGTTAAAGTGGGTAAAATGGGGGATGAAAGTATGTATGCAACTGAAACCATGGGAACAGTACCTAACAAATGAATAACAACACTCCTACTTGTTTTTATTTAAAACCAATTTTTATAGGCGTAACTTACCAAGAACGATAGCATATAATCGAGGGTTTCCTCGGTCAGCACGGCGACGCTGTTGGGCCCGGCTAACTTGTCAGCCACGCAGCCGAGCACCACGCATATGTTCCGCTCCACCTGCACGTTGATATCACCCGCCAATGCACGCATGGCAGACAATCCGAAAAGCTGTTGCAACTGCAATCATCAAAAAATACTCGCATTACATTTCGTCTTTATGGCAAAGGTGAGTGGTACCCCGACATTTCGGCAGATGGCAGTTATAAGTCCCATACACGAGAGATGAATGAGACATGGGATGTTTATGTGACACATAGGAGCCTAGCCTATCACTATTAACCGGGCACAAATCCGCTAAATAATTTCCTTGGTCAAAAGCAAAAATACTTTTCACACCACCTGCTCGACAATGTCAAATTATATGTCATGCAAACCTAACCTAAAGTAAGTCATTCAAGACCTGGGGTCTAGCAGACCAATAGTAATGTACTGAATTTCCTAATGCACCTCTAGGTAGTAGGTACATACTAATTCCATGCATTCACCATTAAGATCTGCACTAAAAAATAGGTAAATTGTTCGACAATAGATCTGGCCACAACGAGTTGAATATTTAAAAAAAAAATTAACAAAAAAAAAAACGCGCGATTACTGAAAATTGCTTTGCTTTGCAACAAATTACCTAAACTACAAATTCTCACAAAAATGTCGAGTGACGATAGTGATTTGACTCCGGAATACATTAAATCCGAAGCAATTGGCATTGCCAAAAATCTGCTCCTAGAAAAGTCCAAGGAATCGTACATGAAAGCCTACGACGATTTTGACAAATGGAAGACAACAAAGGGTGTTTGTCTACTTCCAGCATTTATCATGTACAAAGAAGCCAAGCCTATGGTGTATTCGATGCTCAGGTCAACAATATGCATCAAACACAAATTAATACATTCACCAAATTACTGGCATTTCTAAAAAGGGAAATCAGAAGGACATCGTACTAAGAAATCAAAAGTTTACAATGCTCAAAATGTGGAAACACTTCTAAATGAAGCCCTGATCACAGCTTTCAGGTCACAAAAGTAAGTACCTACCTACCTATTGATTAGATTTTTAGTAACTGAAACAGCTACATACATACTTACTATAGGTAAGTAGGTACTAGCTACCCGTTCATGAATCGATCGCTTGTGTGCGATCTACTTATGTGATGTTTCGACTCAAGTAAAATATTAGGTCCTTTTTTTACATATGAAATTAGCGTTTTGTCGTACTGACCACTTTGATCTGAAATATCTCCTCTTTGGTTAAGAATTCCAAATTCAAATTTATACATTCATTTAGCTGGTACATTTGAGTTTTGAAAACAGTATTTCATTTGTTTTTTCTTTGGCGTCGCTGATTACCGCACAATGGAAAACATGAAATATCGGTATATTTACGAGTACGAGTTCTACCGTGGCACCAGTGCTGCAGAAACAGCTCGAAGGATTAATGATGTGTACGGCGCTGGTGTCGCAAAAGAAAGCATGGTACGTTTTTGGTTTCAACGTTTTCGTTCTGGAAATTTCGACCTTCAGAATCAACCCCGTGGACGGCCGGAGACCAAAGTGGAAAATGAAGAATTAAAGGCTATTGTGGAAGCGGATCCATCACAAAGCACTTCAGAGATAGCTGCAGGCTTCGGGGTAAGTGATAAAACTGTATTAATCCACTTGAAGCAAATCGGGAAAATAAAAAAAACTTGAACGATGGGTACCTCATGAATTGAGTGAATCGAACTTGCAAACACGCGTCGACTGCTGTGTTACTTTGCTCAACCGACACAATAATGAAGGGATTTTAAATCGAATCATTACTTGTGATGAAAAGTGGATACGGTACGATAATCGGAAGCGCTCGTCGCAATGGCTGAACCCTGAAGAACCAGCCAAATCCTGCCCTAAACGAAAATTGACTCAGAAAAAGTTACTTGTGAGTGTTTGATGGACTAGCGCCGGTGTCGTTCACTAAAGCTTTCTAAAATCTGGCCAAACGATTACGGCAGATATCTATTGTCAGCAACTGCAAACCATGAAGGAAGAACTAGCTGCTAAACAACCGAGATTGGTCAATCGCTTTAGGCCACAACGCAATACCACACACTGCACAACAAACAACCACTAAGTTAGATGAGCTACAATTGGAATGTCTGCGACATCCACCGTACTCCTACCTTGCTCCAACAGATTAACATTTTTTCCGGAATTTAGACAACTTCTTACAAGGAAAACAATTCAACTCCGATGCGGCAGTCCAAACCGCCTTCAATGAATTCATTGATTCTCTCCCCCATGGTTTTTTTTTGTAAAGGGATCAATGAACTACCTATGAGATGGCAAAAGTGCATAAATAACACCGGTGCATACTTTGATTAATTAAAAATATTTTACAAAAAAAAAATTGACTTTATATTCCTCCCGTACAAAACGCCAATTTCATATGTAAGGACCTAATAATAATGATTGTAAACCTTCGTAAGCTTTATGTGTATACTAGCTTCTGCCCGCGACTTCGTCCGCGTGAAATTTCACCCTCCCCATTCAACCTCTTAGGGGTGGAATTTCGAAAAACCTGCCGGTCGATTCTGTAAAAATCTAACCGTGAAAACTTCGTTCCTTCCTCGTGGTCAAACTTAATGGTCAAAAGAACAACCAACCAACAACAACAACCACAACAACCGTGTTTCTGACAAGCAGTCTTACCAAGGGATATCCTATTACCCAGTAACTGAGTTGTGGAGGTCAGATAGGCAGTCAATCCATGTAAGCTGCATCCGGTTAGGCGAAGTGAGTTTGTTTTTGCTAGGAATTGACACTATTGACAGCTCACTCCACGCTCACTTCACCTAAGTGTTCACGGGGAGATGGTTACAGAATCGCACTGCTGTTCTTAGTTGATATTTACTCTTCACAAAGAACACACCCTCCAAATTTCATGTCTCTAGGACCAGCGGTTTAGGCTGTGCGTTGATATATCAGTCGTCAGGACTTTGAATTTTTTATAATAGATTATTATTAAAAATAATAAACTTTCTTAGATTTGACTGACACACATATGAGTGTGTCAGTCAAATCTAAAAAAGCTTATAACTTGTAATACATAAATATTAATATAGGTATTACGTAACTTACCTTCCGGCTTAAATACTAACCTACCTGCCTATTTTTGTTAAAGGTGGCATTGATTTTTGGAGTGAATGGCGCTTGTCGTGAAAATGAACTCGTAAACTTTTAAATCGAAGATATCGAAAAACATTCAGATTTGTTGCTGGTAAAGTGTTGTATAGATTACAAAACAGAAAAAATAAAAAAAAAGAACGGTCATTCGTAGTCCGTGGAGAATACGTAAGAATTATCGAAAAGTACCAAGCTTACGCCCCTCTAATATACCTAAACATAAAAGATATAAATAGGTCTATTATCTGTAATTGTAATTTTAATAAATACTTTGATATAGTACTATTGCTTTTGAGTGCCTCGTAGATGGTGTGAAAAGTAGAGTATTCTCCTCGGGGATAAAGCTGTCGTCGTCTTGGGTGAGTTTGAATCCCTCACTGCACTCAGGATTCTAGTCTTAATTCCCTCGCTTCGCTTAGGAATTAACTCAGAGCTCCCTCGCTACGGCTAGGGAGCCCTAGAATCCTTCGTTGCGTTCGAGATTCAAAATAGCGCCCACGGCATTAAGACACTACTTTATCCCCTTAGTACATAATCTACTATTGTCCGAGTAGTTGCCATAGTGGGGATCTAAACCAGGACCTCATGCTAAGTGGTCGCGCGACAGTTACTTACCCCCCGATTCAGAAAATTAAGATACGGAACGAATACGTCCACTCAAATCTGCTTGGTACTTTCCTCAAAGTACCATTTCAGACATAAATCTACACGTGGAATTTATACAAGAACTCTAAGTTGGTTTCGGCCTTTCTTCTCAGAGTAGTCAAGTAGGAAACGCCGAATTCATACAGCTTTTTTTTTATAATATGACATCTAAAAGTGATTGTGATAGCTTATAGAATAAACAATTTCATTCCATTTCATTACGGCACGTCGTCAATTTCGATTAACACCAATAACATTACAAATTGACTATGTCGTATGTCAAGGTGTTCAGGGACATTGTAGGCTTGGCGTGTCGAACGACTAATGAGTTAACGTGAATATGAGAGCTGAATAAAAAGAATACATAAAAATGTTTTTTTGAGAAATCACAACACACACAGGGATATTTTTAGAGAACGGATTATGAACCTGCAAAATTCAATTTTATTATGCCTTCGTAAATTGGATTGGAACTTGTCAGAGGCGACAATTACCAGAACACTAATAAGGCACTTCAGGAAATCGAGTGCGACCTGGCGCAGCCGTGCCGCATGTACTTGGATTTATTTTGGTTCTAATGGCGGCGGTCTGACCAAGAAACTCGATTTTCCGATTTGATTAGAAAATAGAGGTCAACTTTGATACCGGGAGCTGACAGTTGGCTAATTGGTTTAGGATTAACTTGCACTGTGCAAGTCACAAGCATTTTATTTTGTTTTTGAATGTCGGTCCGACACGGTTTTGAAGGTAAAAGTTTCCAGTATTGGTAGGTACACGTGTTTCCCCCCGGCCACAAAAAGAAAGGTACTCTATTGGATGTTCCTGGAAAAGGGTGTGGTGGGGTGGCTGTTGACTTTCAGACTATTCGTTTTCTAGGGTAGCTTTGTGAACGCTCACAAAGCTCGCTAGGCAAGCTGGGTTAGGTACGGGCATAACCACATATCAGTAGTGAAACAGGGGGGCTGTTTGTGTTCAAGTTAGTAGGTGAAAATATATATATATATACCCCTTACTAATAAACGTATTATATTAGATGAAGAGTTACACACCGATTTCTCTCTTTCAGTCGTCAGTAATTTGACTTTCGCAAGAAGACAAAGCGTTGTGTAACTGTACAGACGCTATACAACGTATATTAGTAAGGCTAGCTTCTGCCCATGACTTCGCCCGCGGGAAATTCGTAATTTCCTCTAAAAATTTCGAAAATGTATGTTTATGATCTTTATCATTTAGAATAGAATAGAATACTCTTACTCACTCTCTCTTACTCTACTCTTTTCTCTACTCTCTCTCTCTCTCTTCTTCTTACTCTCTTACTCTCTATTTAGATAAATAAGTATTCGGGCCAGTTTTTAAGTTTATAGATCAAAGGGATCAGAATTTTCAAATAAACTGTACCCCCCGCTTTTCACCCCTATAGGGGTGGAATTATGAAAAATTGTTTGGGATGTTTTCATAACTTGACTCAAAGACCCATAGTTACCCATTTGCGAGTTAATGGAAGCAATCAGTAAAATTTATTACCCTTAAACTTTATTACCCTTTTCCATCTTGGTAGGAGTCGATTTTTGAAAAACCATAAAACACATACTTTTTTATTTTTTGTGTTAGTAGTACCGAGTTTCGAGTTAATCCGACAGCGAGTTACATATTTTTCTAACCTATCAACTTTGTCACCCCCTAAATCCTCTGTGAGGGGTTTCGTTTAAACTAACAATGACAATATTTATTAGTTACTGAGCCAAATATAGCGAAGCTTCAAGTTTATTAACCAAATGAATAAGATTTATCATATAAACACTGTCTCCTCTTTTTATACTCATAGGGTTGGCATTTTGAAAAATCATCTGGGATGTTTCTATAACTTGACTAAAAGATTACTTATTTATATCAATTTTCCAGTTAATCAAGTCACGTAATAAAATACTTCCCTGTGAAATTGACTAGCACCACTCTTCACCCCGTTAGGGATAGATTTTCGAATAACCCTGGTACACTTTATTATTTATTTTGGTCTCAAGTATAAATACTGACTTTCGAGTTAATCGAACCGCCCGTTAAAATTCTTCCATACTAATTTCAGCGCAATCCGTTTAGTGGTTTGAGTTGTGCGTTGATAGATCAGTCAGTAACGGTTGCCTTTTATTTATATAGATTTGTATGAAATGCAGCACAAAACAAATTTTTGACGCCAGTAGAACCTAAGACGCGTGGGGCGGCGAAGTATGCTGAAACATTCAACTATGAGTCTTCTCATTTTATACTTTGCGAAAACCTTTACCTAAACCTACCTTGATCACTTGCTCCTTAGACGGTAGTGGGCAATCGTCGAAGACAATAGTTATAGCTGAGGGACCCAGTGGGTTCTCAAGCGGTATTATTTTAACCATCGATGAGATGACTTGAAACCATCCCTCTTCCTTGTCTGCGATGACGTGCAGTTTCACTAATGAAACTGGCGATTCTTCGTCACTGCAACAAAGAACGGTTTAAAATGAGAACAGTACTGGACTTGCGAGCGAGGATTCACAAGTTCGAACCCCGCCCGTAGCCCTATAGACTCACATCGGGCGCATTCACCCGACTGCATCGAAAAATTATTTTATTTATTTGGGAAAAAACAACGGATACACATTACAGTATTACACAAACTTAGATTTACAGAGCGAGTAAAATTAGTATATAACAAACCACATTTTCTACATATTGAAGCAACAAGTTATAAAACTAATGCGATATGGAAATAATCCGATTGCGCGACAGTGTCTGAAACGGGCAGCGAGAAAATGCTCGAGTAGGTACGTATGTGCGGTATCGATGAGACAATTCCTTTTGACCGATAAGGTGCGTGGATGCTCGCGTACACATATTTGAGCATGCTCCGCAGCTACTGGTAAGCTAGCGCGCTTCGGAAAAGCTCATTCTGTATAGCTCACTGTTCTGATGCTGGTAGGTAACAGATTCACGGACATACAAGTAATACAGCCTATGAATTTCCAATTTTGGATTGAAGGACAAACTTTACTATGCAGTAAAAAATATTTTGTTAGATAGTTCATTCAACTCGGTTTACTCTCCAAGTAAAGCGAGTTCAATGAACTAAATTCCAGATACGGCCTATAAATTTTCTATTCCGAATAAAATTACAAACGAACGATTTTCGGATATTTTCCTGTACCTATTTGTGCTGTGAGACCTTGCTTCTTGCCAAATTTCATGATTCTAGGTCAAAGGGAATAATTAAAACCCACAAGGTACACCCTTAGGGTTTTAATTTATTTGCGAGGGTCAAAATATGCGACAATATGATCATTTATGCCAGCTTCTAAGTCAAAGTCTTAGAGGCTTGATATTTCTACAGCTCCAAGGAACCGTAGATCTAAGTATTAGATATCGATTCCAACTCAATACCCTTACGCATTGCTAAGGAAAAGGCTCGAACAAGTAGACTACGAAGTGATCCTATAAGGGTTTCGATTTTTCGTTTTGAGGTACCAGACCCTAAAAAGCAAAAGCACTTCCATCATAGTATTACACTACATACATACTCCTGATACTACATCATGAATTATGATCAAAACAAACTCAATAATTTTTTTAACGATATGAAGACTAATATTTATAGTCGCATTACTTACCTTACGGTTTTTTGCTTTGCGCTGATAAAATTAAGCCTTTTCAGAATGAAGACGTCATTCGTAGTTCTTTAAATGATCGAAGGACGAACTCTATCAAAAATATTAGAATATTTGCAGTGATCAGCAACCCTATTTGTCGCCTCAATTACAATATTTAAACGGAATAATAATATGATCATTGGCCATTCCCTTTATTTTCAATGAAAGAGTACGTAAAATCATCTGTTTATTTTGCATGTACTTACTATACGCTAAGCTAAAATTCAGAATCTTAGAATTTCTTGTCTGTCTTAGTCATGTTTTGGAACTAGAAACACAAAGTTGAAGAGATTGAGTTTAAAGTCCTATGTAACCAAATTTTATTTAGAACCGCGTACAAGTTGGGCGTTACAACATCTTCCTGGAAAACAGTAGTAACCATGTAAAAAATTATAATGGTAAATCGTGGATTTTACTTTGTAGGATCGTGCAAAGTCAATAAATTAGCAACAGTGCCAATTAGCAACCCAAGTAAAAAATAATATTGCTATGGTGGTTTTTGCACTGTATTGTGCAAAGTCAAATGTTATGAAAACCTTTCCTGCGCGAAGTGCGAGTAGGAAAAAATCCCTGCCGAAATCATTTATGAAAAAGAGACCAAATTCGGAACAAACGAAGTACATGATTGTCGGCTTCACCGATAAAAAAATGGGCATATTGTGTAAATGGCTGCCAAAGAAAGTCGAAACTTTATTAGGTTCCTCGTTTGTAACCGTTGATACTTTAGCTTTGAAAACCAGCCAAGTTTCAATATAAACTTTAGAATTTCTTTCAACTTAGCACCCATTTAGATCTCAATTCTTTTATCGGCAAAGCCGACAATCCCAAACATACTGATCCGTCACAACCTTTACTCCTCCACCATAAAAACAAGGCTAATCATGAAAACACTATCCGTATGAAATATTTCATGAGCACACCGTTTCGTACTTTTGTCCACATAAAACCCATTACCCACTTTAGTTTCCGATATACATATTTATTTTGTATTCGTAATAATAATATACAAAAAACCTACCTTTTCTGCTAAATTTCGAGTTTAAACTTTAGGGAATGGTCAAAAGTCGCTCGAAACGGATCGTCTAAGGATTACCTTACACAGAGTTTGTCAAGAAAAGCGCGAGTAGACGAAATTGTATTCTGAGCTAATCGCAATAATTTATAAAATCTCCAGCACGACCTTTCAACTGAATGTGAAATTGACTAGTTGGCTATGTTATAAATTTTCTCCGCAAGAAAATTTAGCGAAATGCACAGCAATGGCGCTAGTTGTACTATACAAAACATTACATAAGTACAGGGTGGGCGATGAATTTGTTAACATTTGAATTTAACATCCCGTACGAATACAAGACGGGCGGGGGGGCGTGGGGAGGCGTCTTACCGCTAGCTCATTTCTCGGAAATGTAGTCGCAATGGATCGCTTCACGGGACCGCAGCGTGCTTTTTGTGTTAAACAAATTTATTGAAACATTAGTTCGCTCATTACTGTGAGACGCTTATTTCGCGTTGAATGCGATTCACACGATTTGAATCAGTGTCCAAGTGGTCCTTTGATAAAGAAATGGGTGAAGAAGTTCGAAGAGACGGGATCGACACCAAATGTGAAGCAAACCGGCGGCCCACGGACTTCTCGAAGCGAAGAGAACGTGCAGAAAGTTTCTGCTTCAGTTCGAAGTGATCCATATTTATCGACGCGCAAACGTTCGGCTGAATTAGGATTATCCCGCACATCTTTACGCCGTATTTTGAAAGCTGATTTAAAATTACATCCATATAAGATCCAAATAGTGCAGGAACTAAAACCTAATGACTTAAATTTACGCAAATCGTATGCCGAAACAATGTTGAATCGAATCAGTAATTATGTCAACGTCTAGTTTACTGACGAAGCCCATTTCCACCTCAACGGAGACGTGAACAAACAGAATTGCAGGTAAGTACCTATTGGAGCAGCGAGAATCCCAAACTTAAACATGAAAGGTCCTTCATTCACCGAAAGTGTAGTATGGGCTGCAATTTCAGCAAAAGGAGTCATTGGCCCCTAGTTTTTCGTGGCCGTACGGCCGCGAGAATCTTCGAAAAACTAGTCACTGTTAACTCTGCTGAGTATGTGAAAATGTTACGGGAATTCTTGGCATCACAACTACTGGAATTTGTTGGCTACAATCGTAGCACGTGGTTTCAGCAAGGTGGAGCCACCTGACACACATCTAACGAGTCCCTGCCGATGGTCAAAAGAAATGTTTCCGGAAAAGCTGATTTCAAGGAGAGGCGACATCCCATGGCCACCCAAGAGTCCAGATTTGTCCCCCGCAGACTTTTTCAGTCTTTTTGTGGAGTTATTTAGAAAGCAGTCTAAAACAATAAACCAAAGACACTGACACAACTGAAATAAAAAATCAGCGAAGAAATGTCTCTGATCTCACAGTCTCTTTGCCGACGAGTATTCGAAAATTTCAGTACTCGCTTAGAAGAATGAAAAATCGAGATGGTGGTCATTTAGATGATGTTCTTTTTAAAAAGTAAATTAAAACGCATGAGCTATATTTTTCAGTATATGACAATTGGTTTATTTTTTATTATTTTTTCAAATGATAACGAATTAATGGCCCAATCTGTATATAAATTTTAAACGCTTGAGGCCCTGATTTTGTGTAGTAGGTACACCTGTATAACGGATACCGTACATCAGTGCCTCAAGCTTTTAAAATTGATATATTTATATTTAAATTGTCAAATTGTCTTAAATTCTTTTTTCACTTCTCATGCTCTGAAAGTGCTTCTTTGTGCAGGGTATAGGCTGCACAAAATCGAATTTTGTGCACAAGGGCATTAACGTATCTACTCATAAATGTATTATATTAAGGCAAAGAAAATGAGCCATACAGCCAAATGCAATAAGAAGTTCATAGATAGAATTTGTTATTATATAATATTTACTTTAATTTATTTGCCTTATGTGTTTTTTAAGATATAATAGATATTAAAATTTTAATTCAAGTACGGTAGGTTAGTTGATTTAAGAAAATTATTATTACAAAATTAATTTAATAGTAGGCTGTATAGGTCTGCAGCCTAATATCAATGTCGTAAGATTTAAAAAAAATAATTTCCTTCAGTATTCTAAACTGTTCTAATTTTACTTTGAATTTTATTTAATGAAATGTTATGTTATACTACTGTTTTATTTCCTCGCAATCGAAGTGAAAAGCAGAGTTTATAACTCGTCCACAAAACCATTTCTATCCTCGACATTACTATCAGCCCTCGCCTTCGGCTCGGGCTGCTAAAAGTCTCGGATAAAAATGGTTTGTTTTGTGCACTTGTTGTAAAATCTACTATTTTTTAGTTCGCCTAATTCTTTATTTTTGAGGTTACGTTTTTATTAAAATAAAGCTTCTCTTTAAAAACTTTATTAAGTACTTATTAACTTAACTATTTATTAAGTACTTATATTAACTTTTTTTAAACCATTTTTTATTCATTTATTTACATTGTTTTATTTATTTGCATAATTGATATTATTTACACTAAGAACATCATTTACACTGTTTACATTATTGCCACCAATGTTACTAGTTCCTTTAAATTCTTACCACCTGTTTGTTTTATATTTTAATTAATTTAATCGTTTTGATTGTTCACGTATCGTTTTCTACTCTTGAAGTGCCTTCTTGGAGCGGCGGCCATATTGAATTTAGTATAATGTTACTAAATTTATCGTTTTCTACTCTTCAAGCCCTTTCATTTGATACCCATATTAAAGGGGTTGAAAAAAATATAATCTTGGAGCGGCGGCCATATTGAATTATTACAATATTGAGTATTGCACATTGTATTGTTACCAGAAATAAAGGTGTATGCAAAATTTCAACTCAATCGGATACCAACAAATGGTCGAAAAATGGTTTGCAAATTTTGATGGACAACTTACATACATACATAAGAACACTGCAAGTTAAATAATAAAAATAAAAGCTTGTAATAATAATAAAAAGCTTGTGATTATAATGATGTCATATCCCTATGTATTTTACTGTGTGTACATAATTATAAAATAAATAAATAAATAAATAAAAAGCTTGTAAAAAATAAGATCGAAGCTATGTTTTAAGGTCATATTCCATTACAGCCTTTAATATTTTTTTTTTATCAGGCACATACCTACATACTTTGAGGCGCTCGTGGCTAAATAATAACAGCCGCATGGGTTGATATACTACACATCGAGACGGGGTCAGTGCTTTAGGAAGCACGTCAAGCCGTTGGCCCCGGCCGCCATTTGTAGATCTTTTACATTTATTACGGGTAGTCAGATTCAAAATTTACCCTAGCAACACTTGACAAATAACTACAATTTGGATTACCATTCCCGAAGTGGCAATCTAATCATTAGTTTCGCGGATTCACTAAACATGCAAGTACGATTAGCTTTTTATTGAAATTAAAACTTTATATTAAAACAATTTTCAATTTTATGGGAATCGGGGTCACGCGTACGTTAACTAAGGTTGACCGATAAATTTAACCTGACATATTGAAATAAGAAATTATGATCGGTTGATCATAATTTCTTATTTCAATATGTCAGGCCCCCATAAACCATTATAAACCATTATAAACGCCCTTATCTTTTGATTGCGTTGACTTAGAAGTTTGATTTTTAACTGTTTCAAGGGATTTCAGCCCTGTATTTGATTTTAATTTCAACTTGGTAACTCCACACGTTCCTGAGAAAAAGGGACTTTACAGACGGACAACGAAGTGATCTTATAAGAGTTCCGTTTTTCCTTTTGAGGTACGGAACCTTTTTTAGGGTTCCGTACCTCAAAAGCATATAAAAATACATATTACGTAAGTACGGATAAATTCACCCTGTTTAATTATATTATATCCTACTAGTAAGTGAGGTAAGGAATAACAGAAAAAAAGTTTCCACCAACAGAGAAAAAGTATAAAATATAGGTACCTATTTACGTGCATGTTTGCACACAATGTATTACTAATAAAATAATAAACGATTAGTTTAATTTAATAATCGATTTTTTTATCATTTTCCTTGACATTACTTACTTTCAATCAAAATTGAAAACTAAAACTAATTCAATTGAATAATTTAATTTTTTACTCGTTATCGTCTATCGTTAGTTGCAACTAATTTCGATAGTTTTAGTTTTTAATCGTCAAACAACATTTTTGCCAACACTGGTACATGTAATCATGAAAATCGAGGAAACTTTTGCCAACATTGGTACGTGCAATTATGAAAATTGAGAAATAAATATTTTTTCTTTCAACTACGTAGTAATGTTATCATTAATCACTACAAAACCGATCACAAAGGACGTATTTTTTGCTTAGAACCAAAACAGTGCAGAAATGTATGAAATCTCATGGTTGCACAGTTTTTCATTAATTCATTTTTATTTAGATATAGATTTACCACTGAGGTTTTATGTCTCCCATTAAGTTTAATATAAAATGTATCATTAGATCAAAAAGATACTGGCTGAAAATAAAAATCGGCTGAATAAAACTGACTCGGTGAAAAAAAAAACAAATGGCGCGCATTTTGTACCATTGTAAAACTTTGATACTTCATATTTAGCAAGAATAGATAAAAAAAATGTAAATAGCGATAGCGATATGAATGCAACTTCAGAAAGTATAAAAACAGCTGCAAATGAAATTGTTAATAACCTTTTGCCGCAAAAGTAGCGGGATAAATATTTAAAAGCTTAGGAAAACTTTGTTTTCATTAACTTGACTTTTTATTTTGAATAGGTATATTTTATCATGCTAGGTAGATGGGTAGTTGAAAGAAAAGTAGATTACGCACCTTGCTAAAGTGAGTAGTTAATGCACTCGTGTTAATTTAGTGCCCTCGCTTGCGCTCGGGCACCAACATAAAGGCTCCTACAAACAGGCGCGACACGCGATATAATCGCGCGCGACACAAAGGTACCGCTCGTTGCGCGACTTGCGGTACCTTTGTGTCGCGCGCGATTTTATCGCGTGTCGCGCCTGTTTGAAGGAGCCTTAACTCTCGTGCATTAATAACTCACTTTGCGCTCGATGCAACAATCTACTATTAAATATAAAGATACGTATAAACTATTATAACAACAAAAAACATAGCCGTCAACTACGCATTCTCTACGTCAAACTAAAAAACATTACACAAAAATAATTGCTGGGAAACGTCTTATTTTTGGTGTTAAAATTATCTGTTCACGGTAGAGCGCAAAGGCGCAATTCCACCAGTGCAGTGTGCTGAACTGTGCGGCACTGTAATGCACAGTGTACGGCACAAATGTTTATTCTGGTCGACTCACTCAAGCAAACAACAACAAATTGTGCGCGGACATTAGAAATGTTCGCACATCTGCATACTTTTGTGCGCGCACATATGCAAGCAGTGGACTCGCGTCGATGCGTACACACTTGTTGTTCACGAATTCAGTCTTGCTTCCGCTACCGGAGTGAAAACATTTATTTGTCCGCGCACATTGCCCCGATTAGACCCGAACACACGACCGGCTCGGTACCGGGTCCCATCAGACCCAAAAATGACGACATACGACACCCTACACTATGTAAATATTTATTATGCTACCCATCAAACCTTATGAATCTGCGTTAATTAAGAGAGTTAGATAAAAAACTCATATGTTAACGCCATAAAATATTTCATATTTAGCGCGCAAGTTTATTCATTCACCTTTATTCGTTTAATCGTTTTTGGAAATTATATATTAACAACTGAAGTCAGAAAACTCTGCTCAGTGAACATCATGTTCGCACAGGTGTGCTACACTGTGACTGTGGGCTTACAAAAGTTACGCACAGCTTTGCCGGTGGAAACAGAAACTATCGGATCTGCAGCTCAGTACGTGCACTGTTGGAGTTCTGCACAAAATGTTTGTGAATAAATGTTTGGTTTGGCGGAACACACTATTTTGGTGGAATCGTACCTTAACACAAGCAAAACACTGTGCTTATGGGGGTGCATGCAACGGTACAGGGGTCGTGGGGGTATTTAAAGTTGTGTTATAACAATAAAAACTTGTTTTCGTAAAAAAAACGCCAGTAAAAGTCGGAATTTTGATTTTCAATATTTCCGTAACCAGAAGGTTTCCAGGTGTGGTCTGATACAAAAAATGATACATGGAGTACAAGAGACTCTCGGCTTCGTTAAGTGTTTTTACACCCGTTATAAATATAAGCACAAATAAATATAATACATAAATACACGAATATACTAAAAAGAGAAGTCAAGCAATGAGAAAACATTAGCGTTGTAATGATACTGCAAGTTTCTTTTAATATTTTGCGCTATCACCTGCACTTGACATTTCATGTGCAGGTGATAGAACACAGTACTTGTAAAGACAAATCCAACAACCACAAAAACGCCATTACACAAGTGATGGTATGAAGCCAACCGAGTTGAACTATCCAAGTCTTGCCATTCTTTAGAACGGAATATCATAATTATAATTGAAACCAATATACAAATATATCATATATACAAGTATATAAAACTTTGTGTCTGTGCTGTCAACCGCTGAGAAGTTTCCTCTTGTGGAAACAACCCTGGGTGCAGCAGCCAGTTTATGGTGAACTTAAAAACGGGCAATCATAATTACTTGCCATATCCTTATTGTTGACAGTTGCGGAGTTTCCTCATCTAGAGCCAATCCTGGGTGCAGCAGCCAGGTCATGGTGAATTTTTGAACGGGCTGTCATAATTAATTTCGTTGTATAAAATTTCGTTAAATAAGAGGGGTTTTTAAATATTACGGAAGTATGGTTTGCAGATGAAATGTTGCCCTATGTTGACGACCCTACAATTTTTGTCAAGTTCTGAGATTGGCAACAGAATAGGTCGAAATGTTGCAACATTATAATAATGAAAATTGCAACATTTCGACCTATTCTGTTGCCAACCTCAGAACTTTCACAGAGCTCTGTGGGACATTTCCAAAGGTTTAAGGGCAGTTTTTGTGGCGCCCAGCAGCTAACACAATAATGAATAATAGACTGACATAAGGCGTAATATACACAAATAACAGACTTCTTAGCCACGTGTCGAAGACTTTAAAAAATATTTACTAGTTTTCTGATCCTGGCTATTACCAAGTTGTGTTTTATACATAGATATCCGTGATTTTTAAGAGCTCAACTATCATTAATGATAACCACAATAACTTTTTCTATTGTTACCGAACTTAATAACCTTGCCTAGCAGACGATGGGGATATTGAGGGATCGATCTACTAAAGTTATACCAGTTATCAACTGTGTCAATGAGTGGACATTGACATGTGTGTAAATATGTACTGTTACAGCCTACAGGAGTGGGCCTTTGAAGTGATGGGAATATCGGGTTGTGAGCTCGATGAGATAGGGAACGTCATCAATTTCGGCTTGGATGTGTGTGTTAGAGCGTGCGATCGAAGCCAGTTAAAGGCAGAACTAAAACAATTTTGTGCAATAATCGGAGTTCTACCGGGTTACAACATTAGCAAGCATCCAGTTATCGCATGATATGGCGACAATTCCAGATTGTTAGAAAATAATGGAACCTCTATTCTTAGGTCGACGCAAAAATCGAAATACTTTATCTTAAGTATGCCATAGCATTCTTGGTCGGGGAAATTATGTTTGAACCCTGCACTAAATCTTAACAGCGATTTGTTTTTCTTGGATCGTGTTTTTTAACTTAGCTCTTCAAATAATAATAACAAAAATTAACATTTTCCATCAGGACTGTTTCCGTTTTTTTTTTGCCTGGGTGCGGTTCAAAGCAAAAAATTGACACGCGTTTTTTTGTGAACATAAAAATTCAGGCAAAATAGTTAACAGCAAAATTTTGTAAAAAATTGTAACACCATAATATATTTTTTCAGTACATAATTGTTAAACATTTTAGTCAACGGAAATTTCGAGAAAAACAAAATTACGATTTTTTTTTTGTTGTGCTTCAAGCAGTTTTTTTTATTTTAAATTACCAAATTAAACATTTTAACATGCTATCTAACAAAATCCTACTAATATTATAAATACGAAAGTTTTTGAGGATGGATGGATGTTTGTTACTCTTTCACGCAAAAACTACTGAACGGATTTTGATGAAACTTTACAGTAATATAGCTTATACATTAGAATACATACTTTTTATATATACTTTTTATCCCGATATTCCCACGGGATCGGCACTTGTACGGGTGGAACCGCGGGGCGCTGCTAGTTAAACATAACGATTGTATTAGTGCAAGATCTTAATAATAGTAGAAATAATCTACTATTATTTACATTATGGAGATAAAGCAGGGCGCTATTTTGAATCCCGAACTTAACGAACGACTCTAGGGGGAGCTCTGAGTTAACTCCTGAGCAAAGCTTGGGGCACCTGCTGCGAAGTAGGTAATAAAAACCAATTCGATTTT
Organism: Luperina nickerlii; assembly: GCA_963855955.1. NCBI lineage: Eukaryota > Metazoa > Arthropoda > Insecta > Lepidoptera > Noctuidae > Luperina > Luperina nickerlii. The sequence goes on from OY979662.1 coordinate 14,740,062, forward strand.
CGAATTACTAGTTTATTAAACTGTTAAATAACCGGAAAGCACCTAGTTATGTGCATTTCGAACACTATTTCCTCTAAATTCATGCAATTACATCAAAACCACAATAAATAATATCGTGAATAAGACGCACATCACATCTAACATTCTACCGCGGCGGGGGTGCCACAGGTTATGTAACAGCGGTCTAATGTGAACATTTTTCTTTCAATAATTTTGTGGACTTGACCATACACAGAAATACTGTTGTAATTATTTTTGTTTTATCTAATAAACATTAGTTACTTATTATTCTACTATAACATCTCTATTAAATTGCGTAATTTAATTATTTTATTTGTCGACGGCAACTTATACTATGAAGTGGGGACACCTTGGTCGAACTGTACTTGAACAAGAGTTTTCACACATTTCATCACAAATTCTAATCACATTATGCACTAGCCGGCGTGTCATAATGATATTCAGTACAATATTATTAACCGGCTAGAGCGTAGGGCTTTAATGACTTGCTTTGAGTTAGGTTTGCATGATATAATTTGACATTAGCGAGCGGGTAGTTAAAAAACTGGCCAAGCGCGAGTCGGACTCGCACACGAAAGGTTCCGTACCACAAGGCAAAAACGCAGAAAAAAAGCAAGTTTGTTGTATGGGAGCCCTCCTAAAATAAGTCTCAAAATTTCTACAGCAATGGGATTATGTCACTACCTACAAAATGGCAACAAGTTATCGAACAAAATAGGACATATATATTATAATCAAATGTAAATAAACTATGAAAAAGAAAATGTCTTGAATTTGTATAAAAAATACGAAACTACTTTTTCCCCGACCTATTATTATGATAGCTTAATATCATAAGTTGGGATTATTCGGATACTTATCTTTGATCTCTTCCATTGTGAAGGAAAAATACAAGCAAGGATACTATTATACCGGGTGTAAAAAGACACTTAGCGAAGCCGAAAGCTACTTGTACTTCCCTGTCATTGTAATCATATTTTTGTATTGAAGCATACATGGGAAACTTCTGGTTACGAAAATATTGAAAATCAAAGTTCCAACTTTTAGTGACTTTTTTTACGAAAACAAGTTTTTAATGTTTATAACACAACTTTAAATACCCCCACGACCCATGTACCGTTGCATGCACAAATAAGCACAATGTTTTGCGTGTGTTATATTGTGCACTACCGTAAACAGCTAATTTTAACACCAAAAATAAAAGTAGTTTTTGTGCAATTTTACTTGTGCTTGTCATTTTGGGGATGGAGCTGTTGCCATAATCGCCACGCTTGGCGTGAAGATTTCCACCTACCGGAAGACGCACCGTAGGAAGGCCTCCCAAAAAGCGCATGGATGACGCAGGAACCCGCTGCAAGCGAGAAGCACGGACCTTGTGGATGTGGAGGTGCCTTGGGGAGGTCTATGTCGAGACGTCTTTCGGCTGAAATGAGAGAATGAGACGGCTATGTGATGGGTCTTTTTACACCCTGTATTATTTGACTATCATTGTATTAGATTTCTTTCAATTTGGCGAAAAATATAATTCAGTACCTACCTATATAAAGGCGTAATTAACTCTGCCTACACATCGGACTCTGGCGTGATGATATGTATTCCGGTGTCCAATCATTTGACAAAAAACAAATAACAAATTTTCATTTGAAAAATAACTATTGACAAAATTATACCTGATAAATTTATTATTTTACAAACTATTGTTTAATAAACTACTCATTAGACAAAATATTTACTAAAAAAAAAATATTATGCTAAAACATTAATTTACAAATTGATTATTTTTTTAAACATGTGAGTTGGCAAAACAACGTAAAGCATAAATAACATTTGAGAAAATGCATTGCTTGGTAAATATTTTACTAACCAAAATCTACGTTAATACAACAATCTTTCTTACACAGAAGAAGGTAGTTAGCTATTAAGTACGTATATATTATTACTTTAGGTTCATGCATGGAAGTCTAATAATAAAAAAGAAGTTAAATAATCATTATAATCATTTATTTTCATAATAGGTACATTGTTTTATAATTTTAAATTACTTGCTATAGATTTTAATAGCATGACTTCTGAATAATTGTCTTTTAGCTTTAATATACGTTCGATGCGATCATCTTTAGCAGCATATTTCTTTTTCTTTTTTGCTGGAGGAGCACCTATAATTTTTTGTTGTATTTCACTTAAATTGCTTAAAGTCTCCTGAATTAATTCTTTAATCAAGTGATATACACCCGGGTGATATTTATCAATGATTTGATTTATTTTATGGTGCCAAGCTTCAGCAGAATTCGAAGTTCTGGGTATGTTCATAGTATTATTTTCGTAACAACTCCAGTATTCTGGAGCATACTTAGGTGGCGTATTGGAAGTTCCACTCACATAGTTCTCTTCGAACCAATAAGCAATGGTCCTGCTATCTTCATCGGTCAGGCTTTCCAGATATTTATTGAAATAGACTGGAATATCTGTGCCCTTTAAATAGCTTAGTGCTAATAGACATTTGATGTCCTTATTAAATTGTCCGTTTTCCGCATACTTTTTTGCCATGCCGCTACTTTGAACTCTTCTGAAAATATAAAAATAACATATTTAAGTACACATATCAAATATTTTACTTTTAGCACGAAATCATATAACATGTGTAGGGTCAACTGAAACAATGACTGGTTAGGTTAGGTTAGGTTAGAACTGCGACCACAACGCACGAGCCGAGCGAGCGAAGCGAGCGTGCCGCGGCAGCGGCCGGCGAGTGCCAGAACCGAATTCTACTTATTTCGCTTAATTCAGGCAGTGTGTATTTTTTAAAAAAGACTTAAGTTTCTATGGAATAAGTATTAATACAAAATTATTACTTGCCTATAAATAATCTGTCCAAGATGAAAATTGCAACCATGCAATTTAATATTTTCAAAATTTGATCGCAGGCTTAAGATGGCTGCTTTTTCGAAGTCTAATATGCACACTTTTGGTTTGATATCAATATTATTTTCTGCTCCATATTCCATGATCATTTCAAATATTATATCATATGTCCTCTTGTCCTTGTGAGAACAAAGGCAAAATATCAGTGGAAAGGTTTTTAGGTCATCCTGAAATACATATATTTCCGTGTATGGTGTACAATTGAGTAAATATTGTAGGCACAATTTTAAAAGTACCATCTAAAATCCAGTAATCTGATTTACTCAGAATTTCCATCAATTTAAATGTAGACAATATTATAATTCTTTTTTTGTCGTATTTACGGTCCTTTATAATAAAATTTTTGCCTTCGATTTGTGTCATTGACTCATTAATTTCAAATTCTAAATTATCGGGTTCTTCTATTTTACTCCTTATTTTGCATTTTTCGCGATACATGCACTGCTTCAAAGCAGATGTTGATGGTAGACTCTCCAAGACTTCAGAAGGTACATCGGATTTACACTCATTCAATATTTTGCACAATTTGGAACCTCCAGCTACTTCTTTCTTTAGCTTTTGTCGAAAATCTGCAATGTTTTTACGTAGGGGATCTGGTCCATGAGTGTGATTTTGTGTAGGTTTTGATGGAATATGAACACCTTCCTCATTTACGGTTGTTTTCAACATCACTTTGCACTGATATATTTCGTTTTTTCGCATTTCACACGTCCAATAATATACATTATTTTTAGAATTTACTTTGTTATACGCATGACCGTTAAGATAAACTTTAGTTCCATTTTTGTTTGATTTAAACACTTCACACACGAACTCACTATTCATCGTGTGCAAATATATTAATAATTAAAGCAGGAAAATACAATACGCGTCAGTACTACAATCGACACACTCACTTTAAAAGACAGTGCAATAAAACGAAATAGTGCGGCAATAGGTGGGTACTTCAATAAATTATTCTAAAATACCGCCTTTTGTACGGCTTCGCGTAAGTATTGGTTAGAAATTAGTTATTTTTTAAAACTAATAATTTATCTTCTAACTTTTTATATATTCACCAATTTGGCAAACGAATTATTTAGTCATGTGATTATTATTAAAATAATATTTTAACAGTTTAATTATTTCTTAAGTAAAACATTTGCGAAACCTGTATTATGTCAAATGATTGTTTTTAAAGTAATATCTTTGCGAAATGAAAGTTTGTCAAATGATTAGTTTTTCAAACGTTGTTTGTAAAATGATCTTTTGTTATAAGTTTTTTGTAAAACAATAGTAAACCATGTATTCCACATATATGTGGGGAATCATTGAATACCTAACTTACGAAAACTCTGGTTGCCTTACTTATATATCTCTTGCCATCCCTTAGTTAGAGGATTACAAGCGTAATGATATGTTATGTTTTGGGTTTAATTTCATATTAGTTGGCTATCTTTGTGTATATGATCGTTCATTTTGACGAAGAACACAATGCAGTACCTTTATGAACTTATTCTAGAAGTATACGTCTGCTTATCCCTCCCTACGAGGAATACCAGTGTGATGTTCGAGAAATATACTATAAATTGCGAATTGTGATTGTTCCATACACTTGTGCCTACTCCTTTGTGGAATAATAGGCGTGATGTTTTGTTGTTTTATGTTCCATATTATATAAGTCGGCAATTATTATGTAATTGTAATTTACTCTATTTATTGTGAAATTGAAAAAAAGGTAAGTACTATATTTTTAAACAATGACATTTTCAGGAAACCCCATAATATTTAAGACTTGAAGAAACGGTTTGATCTTTTGTAGCCCTTTCATTTTTAACTTTATTTTGCTTTTATTATTATTTGTTGTTAAAGCGGCAATACACATTCTGTGAAAATTTCAACTGTCTATATCTATTACGGTTCATGAGATACAGTTCGCTGACAGACAGATGGACAGCGGAGGCTTAGTACCTAATAGTGTTCCGTTGGCACCCTTTGGGTACGGAAACCTAAAAACGTACACGCGGGGAGTTTTCATGGTATACATTTTAATATACTCCCTTACCACTAAACTAAACGACAAATGAAAAAAAAATTAAACTAATGCAAAGCTAGTCTAACATTCGGTGTAAATTTTCCGGGGTATACGTTAACTGGTCTTCTGTTCAATGACGGATTTGTCTGTCGGTCATGATATTTAAAATAAAGAAAAACGGTTAAGTACGTAAGTAAAAACTATTCTTATAGGTGTTTTAAGTTTCACGCATTAGATTTCAGTTTACTGTCACTTCACAAATGGCCGATAACCGGCTGACTATTGGATGCGCAAAGGCTGACCACTGGTAAAACGCACCCTAATTTGTTAAAAAAAAAAATTAAATAATTAACTTATTTCTACAAGATTTTCTATTGTTTTTACTGATTAATCAAAGAGAAAAGATGCTGATTGCAAAACTTTGTTTCTATAATCTCAATTTTTGAACTGACAGCTCTTTAAAGTAAAAATTCTCGCTAAAAGGCTGACTACTGGGTGTTGTAACGTGTCCTAAAAATTTACGCAAAATACAAAATCTCAGTATACCGTTTCAAGACGTCCGCGGGTCCGCTGTTTACAGGTTAGCAGGTGTTGGTAGCACCTAAAACCTATAGTTTTATAATACCTGTCCACTTACTTGTTAACGAAGTATGGTGCGCCATTTCAAGACCTCCGCAGCTCCGCTATTTACAGGTTAGCAAACGTTGGGAGCACCTAAAACCTAAAGTCTTATAATATCTGTCCACTTACTTGTCAACGAAGGATACGATTAAGTCGAGTAGCTCAAGCACAAGGCTGTCTATGACTCTGGGGTCAACTACTTTACTGCCAGAGGCCCGGGGCTCCGCTGCGCGTGTTGTGGAAGCAACAGCCCCGTCTGATGCCCCGTAGACATCCCTCGGTACGGCAACTTCCTTGCTACAGCAAGCACCCATGATCTGTAAACAAGAAGTAATATGTAGGGCCAGGTAACATTTTAAAATATTGGGGTGATTTTTCAAACTCTTTTGTACAGCATCATCCGGAATCTTGTTCACGGTGCGGTTTCTTACGGTACGGCGCGTAAGCCGCGAGTCCGCGACGCGCCCGCGCCGTACTAAACGTTTTAAGTAGCTTGTAAAAGACACAAAAATCTTTCGGCCAAAGTATCTACCTAACGGCTACCGGTGTGGGTTTCCCGGGGCAAATTTCGTATTTTAAAATATTCAAAATCAAATCAGTGCGAATATCTAAAAAAAACGGTCATTTTCACATAAACTGGCCTCAAATATTTCTATCTACTGTAGGTAATTACTTACCAGTGATTAGATTTAGATGTTGCGTTAATATATTTTCATAGTATTTAACACCTATGAATTAAAACTCTAGGATTCCGATTACCAAACAAGATTCAAAGAAGCGTAGGTCACAAAAGGATCGTCAGTTGTAAAGCACGTCCGGAGCCGTGAACGATACAACCAGCACTGCTGCAACCCGTTGCAAGCCTACGGCGGGCGCGGCCATGGCGGCGGCCGACGGGCGGCGCAAAGGTAGGGGGTCACAAAAAGGCCGGCGCACATTTGGAGTGGGCTGAGACGAGCAGCAGAGCAGGGTTTTCACTGGAAAACCAATATCACCCATGCAATTATAAGTGAACATAAATAAAATTCATTATTCCAAAAGAACAACAATGCATATTATTTATTTTCGTGTTCAGTTTCAGTTGAAATGTTGATATATTGAAATTTGGTCATTACGGTGCTACAGAGGGCGCATCGGAAACACGCCGTATGACCACGTATAACTGCCGAGTGTATTATTATAGTCCAGTCAAAATAGACATTTGACTTAGCCAAAATTCGCATAGAGCTGAAAATTGGCAGAGACGTTATATACATCATTATAAATGAAATGTCAAAAATCCCCTTCGATCCTACTTCTGCAAAAAAAATTATTCAAGGTCAAAAGTACAAAATTAAGGTTTTTTCCATTTTTCTCGAAAACAGTAAGTATTATCGTGAAAATAGATCAGACAAAAGTTGTAGATCATACAATTCTCTACAAAAATGGTCCAGTCACTTTTTCTCTTACGACTCACCATTCGTGAGATATCGCGGTTTTAATCATTAGAAAATTCATATTTTACATAATATGCACACATTTCCGCACCACCTATGAGGTAATAATGTACTTGGCGCATTTTTTTAACGTGGTTTTCCCAGTAGGTATACTCCACGATCTATTGTTATAAAGAAAGTTTGATCAGATTGTATCCTATTAATTGCAGGAATAGTAATATTGATAATGATCAAAGTGGTCCAGGTTGTTTTTCTACATGTTATATTGAAAGAAATACAACAGATGAAGATATTTATGATATTAATGAGGAGACAATTGATGCATCCCTTTTCTTAGAACAGCGAACTTCTGCAAGAAGAAGAAAATAAAGACGAAGAAATAATTGTCGAAGTAGAATTAGACAATTATCTTATATAATGACATGTGCAAAAAAAACAATCTATTCCACTTTACTCATTAGCAATATTACTACGAGGATTCTTTCAATTAAAAGGATACGATCTGATCAAACTTTCTTTATTACAATAGATCGTAGAGTATACCTACTGGGGAATGATGATGATGATGGGACTCCCTTTCCCGCATTCGCGTTGTGCGTGGGGATTCTGGCTAACAGAGCCAGCCTAGCTCCGCCCAGAAGCACAGAAGCTTCCTGGGAGCTTCACAGGCTTCGCGGAGCGACCTCATTGTTCCGAAGATTTCTGCACGTTGAGAAGCCACGGCCTCGCAATCCAGGATGACGTGGGCAGCTGATTCCTCAGCATCAAGGCAGCCCCTGCAAAGGGGGCTGTCCGTGGCGCCTATGTTGAAAAGATGTTTGTTAAGGAGGTTGTGGCCCGTAATTGTACCTATTATTATTCTAAGGTTATTCCTACTCAGGCTGAGAAGTTTTTTGGTTAATCGCGGGTGTATCATTGGTAAAGCCAATTTTGACTGTCTACCTACAGTCTGTTGCCCGTGACCATCTGTTGTTATGAAGTTCGGTCGATCTTTGGCGAATCCACGAACGAAATTGTGAGAAAGGCAAAGGGAGAAGTGGGTACGGGCCTAGCACCCTCATATCAGAGCCTCTCTTCGCAAGTTCATCTGCAGCATCATTGCCCAGAGATTCACTGTGCCCTTTGATCCACTGGAGAGTAATACGATTAGACGTCGATAAACTCTCCAGAGCTAGATGGCACTCAAAAATTAGCTTATTGTTAGTTTGTTTCCTTCCTAAAGCTTTGAGCACAGATAGGCTGTCGGATAGGAATTTAATGCCATAGTTCCGGATGCCTAAGCGCTTTACTGCTGTTGCAGCTTGTGTTAAGGCAACACATTCGCATTGAAAGATCGAACTATGTGTGCCTAGTGGTATGTGAAAGTTAATATTTAGGTCAAGGGAGTGTACGCCAGCACCTGAACCGTTTTGTGTTTTAGAGCCGTCTGTATAAATGCGCACTTCATTAACTCCTGACTGATCCCTTTCTTCCTGAACTGTTTGTATAATGTAGTTCTTGTTAAACATCGGTTGGTTTGGTGTTCTGTCACACGGGGCAGCGATGAGAGGCTGGTACTCAATCGCCCGGTCCAGGATTTTAGCGTGTGGACTGGTAATGTTTTTGCCCCATATACCCAGATGCATTAGCCTGATGGCGGCTAGCGCCGCTTCCTGCTGTATGTACAAGTCAAGGGGAGTTAATTGAAGGGCTATCTCCATAACCTACTGGGGAAACCACGTTAGAAAAAATGTACTAAGTACATTACCTCATAGGTGGTGCGGAAATGTGTGCATATTATGTAAAATATGAAATTTCTAATGATTAAAACCGCGATATCTCACGAATGGTGAGTCGTAAGAGAAAAAGTGACTGGACCATTTTTGTAGAGAATTGTATGATCTACAACTTTTGTCTGATCTATTTTCACGATAATACTTACTGTTTTCGAGAAAAATGGAAAAAACCTTAATTTTGTACTTTTGACCTTGAATAATTTTTTTTGCAGAAGTAGGATCGAAGGGGATTTTTGACATTTCATTTATAATGATGTATTTAACATCTCTGCCAATTTTCAGCTCTATGCGAATTTTGTCTAAGTTACGACTTATTTTTGTCTATTTTGACTGGATTAATACCGTAGTGACCCATACTGATACAACTCACTCCCATTCAAACGTAGATTTTTACGGCGAAAAAACTTTCGTCAACAAGAGGCCTATGTCCTGACCCGTCACAGGGGGACCAAGGGTGCCCAGACACGGGGTCGTCTGGCGCCCATGTGCTGGTTTGGTCCCTGGGGTGGTCACGGCGGAGTGCTCCCCAGAGGAGGGTCCGGCAACGGATAGCCGCGGCGGGTTCACGGATGAGTGCTAACGCGTGCCCGTGTTCCCGCCGTAAGCAGCAGAGGAGGACACCGTGGAGTTTTAGTGGGTTAGAGTCCCACATAACTGCACTATCTCCCCGTGGTAGTGCAGTATGCACGAGCATTACTCCACGATAAAAAAAAAGACGAAGACACCTTTATCCCCGAAGAGATTACTGTACATTTCGCACCTACTGTGAGGTAATATAAACCAATTCGACTATCGTATTAGTTTATGAACCTGTTAAATAACCGGGGTTAAACTTAGTTATGTGCAGTATCATACGCTATTTAGCCAACTAGGTGACGGGACAGGGTTATGTTTTTGCGTACGTATCTTAAGTAGGTATGTATCTTTGCATGTGGAATTCCCTAAACCCTCGAAGCATGGATGGCCGGATGGATTTTAATACATGAGGTGTCTATCGGCTCGTTTGGGTTGTGCGAAGGTTATACGAGTAGACTAGGGTTTTATTTTTATAAAATCAAAATGGCGGATTTCAGACGACAACAGGTCTTGAAAAATTAGTACCAATTACTAAGTTTGTGGGGAATCAACTTTTAAAGAGCTTGAGGAGACGATTCCAAAAAATCTAATCCTTATAGTGTGTTATAACACTTATAACACTAAAAATATTAAAATTAACCCACACTCACTTTTAAGCAGTCTGATGCAGTGGGTGGCATCAAATCTGAGATTTTCTACTAAAATAACATACGTACTGCCTGTCAGGTTTTTTTTATTTTTTCGATCTAATCTCATGCATTTTCATCAAAAACTCAATAAACGATATACCTAGTCAATAGAGCGTCATTCAGCCCAAATCAAACATTCTAACGCGGGGGTATACGTGCCTCAGCATCCGATCATTTCGTTCGTCATCGGCGACTAAAACCTATTTTAAGTGAGAACTCTTCGGTCGACCTGAACATGAATATTAAAAAAATCGGTTAATGTTTCCATACAATTTTCTCAGTTGACGTTCCAAATTCAAATCACATTAATGACCAGCGGGTCATAATGAAATTCAGTACAATATTAATGCCCGGCTAGAACTTAGGGCTTAAAAGATTTGCTTTAGATTAGGTTTGCATGACATATAATTTGACACATAGACATGTAAAAAACAGGAGCAATGGCAAGGGGGCGTGTCTGTGTCCACGCGTCATGAGCAACATGGGCCTAGGTACTAGGTAAATGGCCGTCTCCGCCAACTAGTGCGCTTTCGACCGCGATCGTGATAAAATAATTATAAAAATGCCGAGTTGTTCAGTGGTTTTCTGCCCTAGGGTCTAGGGCTTAGATTTGCATGACACATAATTTGACGTTAGCGAGCAGGTGGTGTGAAAAATAATTTTATTAATGAACAGCATAAATTACGAAATTGCACCAAAGCCTATTCACACGCACTTTCAACGAAGTTATTTTATAATATAATTAGGCATTTTAAATGAAAACGTCAAAAGTTTCACATGATAATCGGCAATGTTTTGAGTGAATGTATACTAAATTTTTGTCCACATGTCGTTATACAGAAGCCGAAAACAGGTCTTCGCAGTTTGTCAGAAAACCGTGATAAGCTTGGGATGGTTTAGAAGAAACGGAAAAGGTAAAGCTTGTAGAAAAGTCGAAGCAGCATTTTGATTTAGTACAAATTGAACGAAAATACTATAACCATATCATCAAAGGTGCACATGATTCATTAACGGATTCTACTCTTACTCTAGGACCTCATGACCCATGTTCTTACGATCGGCTGCCCCATTTCAAAACCTAGTACGGGACTTAAAATGAAATTTTACAGGAGAGCGTATAAACGTAATATCGGTCAGCCTATGGAATGTATTTTTTTGAATTGGTTAAAGTGACTTACTAGGTTTTAAAATGGTCACTAGGGAGTGAAAGGTGCACTTACTAGGTATCGATGCTTAAATATATCTCCTTTTATGTAAGTTTAAAACGCTGGTGTTTTTGTATTTGGTAGAGACCTTCTAGGTTAGCAAGATTATGCAATAAAACGATTTTTGTAAAGTGTCCCTTACTAGGTTTTGAAATGGGACAGCCGCGATGGTGTCATGCATTATTCTTTCGATTTTGCCCAACAGATACATTTACCGCATAGCTCTCAACAAATCGGGCCCATGTATTTCTTGACAGGATTTAATGTCAATTTATTTGGTGTTGTTGCAGAACCATTGAAAATATTCGTATTATACGTAATTCCTGGACCTTGTACTACTAGGAAGGGAGCAAATGTAATAATTATAATGCTACATAATTTCTTCGAAAATTTTGGTAAGTATAGGCGAAAAAGATGTGTTTTGTCACGCAGATAATTGTGCTGGTCAAAATAAAAATAACTTTGTCATGCAATATGCAACATGGCAAGTTATAACAGGCAGACACCGAAATTTCCGTATGTCTTTTCTTCCCGTTGGTCATACCAAGTTACCTCCCGACATGTCTTTCGGTCTATTCGATAAATCTTTCAGGAAATGGGAATATAATAATTTAAAGGATGTTATTGCAGCTGCTGTTCAAGCTTGTCCGAAAACGAAATCAATAGTAGCTGTTCTTACTGATTATTACGAAAAAAATACTGACAGGCAAACAACTGTTGCAAAGGTTTTGAACCCGAATAAGGTAAACAGTTTTTCTTCAGAGAAATGCCCTGCAGGTATGACTTACGAAGGAAAATTGTATCTTTATAAAAAAATCCGTGAATTCGTTAGTGACGAATCTAAAGATATTTTATGCCCGAAACCCATTTCATATATTAGCGAACCAAGTTCCTCTAGCATTCCTATAGATCACAATTCCTTGCCAACAACATCTGTTCAGAGACAAACCACTAAAAAGAGTCTTGAGACTCGAAAAAAACCAACATGTTCGTACTGCATACAATTTGCTCATAGGAATCAGGTACGGTAGGTAGGTAGGAGGAGTTTATTTTTAAGTTGCCTTCGCCCTCGCAAGAAACAAAGCAAAACTTACAGAGCTGGCTGTCAACCTTCGCTTCGCGGAGTAGATAGAGAAAATTGGAGAATCACCATTGTAGGAAGTTAAACTTGTACTTGTCGTGTTGGTGCTCGTCAAATAAAACGAACAAATCTGAATATTCTTTTAAATTGTCTTCTTGGTAATGCGGTCAACGAAAATCGAGCATATTTTATAACTAGCTTCTGCCCGCGACTTCGTCCGCGTGAAATTTCTTGTTTAATTGGTTTTCGCTTAGCTTTTTTCTTTCTGCCCTTTTTCTTTTTGCTCGGCCCCTAAGGGTCGTAGCGTGACGTTAAATCCTTACATAGTATAAAACAAAATCGCCGAAATGTCTGTACGCGCATACCTTCCCAAAATTGGATATTTTTTTTTGTTGTGTTCGGTATTGCCAGGACAAGGTTTGTATGAAAGAAAATTTAAAAAAATAAATAATATTATTGCACCCGTGCGAAACTGGGGAGGGCCGCTTGTAGGTCATAGAGGAACAGCATTTAGCGGTATCAAGATGTTAAACGTCTAATTGAATCTTAGATAATCACATGCTGTCGACGGTTACTCCATTATCTATGACTTAGGGTGCGTTTCCACTCAAGCGGAGATGAGCGGGGCGGAGCAGAAACTTGCAGAAATCAGAGGAGTCTTGGTATGTATTTATGTCTTTACATAAATACATACTAAGACTCCTTTGATGGGTACCATAAAGATGGTTACCCATCCACGGACCAACTGCGGCAAGCGTAGCTTAACCTGAACGATCCAAGTCAAATTGCAAGTCATCTTATATTATTGTGTTTTTATATGTTACAAGTATATGTGTCAAAAAGTTTAAATAAAAATTATATATGTATAGGTAACTACTAAGGCATTTGTAAATTAGCGCTTACACAGGCTCAGCATAATCAGCCTATTACATTCCCACTACTGGGACACAAGCCTCCACTCTGTGAGAGTGACCCAGTGCCGGGTGGTAGATGTCACATGTCTTCTACATGCATAATTTGATTACAATATGAAATGACAGATCTTTACCATAGTTAATATGCTTTGACTGTATTTAAGGAGAGATAATAATAAACATTAAAAAATAAAAACTATGTTGTTGTTGTGAAGCACATTATTTTTACAATACAAAACACTATAGCCTCTGCTGTTGCAGCAACATAATTTGTGTTGCTGGAGACAACATGTTTCATATACATAGACTGGACCTCATGACACAGGGTATCCTAGTGTGGGGTCCAGTGTTACTCAAAATCATCATGTAAAGTTTTTTGTGATTAAATAAATTATGATTATTGTCGTATCCAGCTAAATTAAATGCTAAGCTTCCCTCTCCGAGTTTATTTTGGCAATAATAACCTAGGGGCACACAACCATACAGCCTCGTTGGTCAAGTGGTTGCAAGCACTGTTGCTAAGCATGAAAAGTTTATTGTGGTTTCCATCAGTAATTTCTCAGTAGGAGCCTGGAGTCTGAATGGGTACCTAACAGCCAATAGGCTCCCCCCCACATGAGACTTGGTGAACTGTCTGAATGGTGTGTGTGAATGGTGGCATAACTGGTGAAAGGTCATACTCTCTATAAGTTCACTTCTGCCTAATCCTTCAGGAATAACTGGCGTGATGTTATGTCAACTAATAAAATAGAAGATTCTCTATTACACACATATCATATTGTCGCATAACTAAAAGTCCTTTCAAAATGGTTATATTTTGAGATCCAAATGACACAGAGATGTGACGGTTAGTGAAAAATGTAAAGAATGACGAATAGAAAAATGTAGCGGTCCTAACTAAAATCAGCTAAAAAGTGAGAAAGGACTTTTAGTCATGCGAGCGATGATATTATAAAAGTAATACAAACAGCTATGCCATGCTATTAAACTGCAAGCACTGAAACACAAAGCAACTTCGCTGAATCACAGACAAATGAATACAATGCAAGGGCCTGCTCACCTCATTAAACCAACAAAATATAAAATTCCATAACAGTGAATCAATAACAATAACTACACCTTACCAAGTTTATTTCCTAACTTTTATCAACTCAAAGACTGCAATAAATGATGTTTACACAAATGTTAATAAACAAGAACACCTACAGCACTTCAGATACAAAGGCAGTTTCAATATCTCCAATATATTAATACGTGCATATACCTATGTATTCAAATCGTAGGGGATAAGGTTAAAGATGAGCAATGCACAAGGGGCGCATGGACTAACCAACCTACGCAAGCACATTTAATACATAAAAATAACTATATTACTATAATAAGGCCCAAAAAACACAAAATAACAATAAATCAAAGCAACAACAAAGTGCAATGCAATCAACAATCGTTTTCACCATCTGTTCTAATTTTTATAAAAAAACTTACCGCGCTCTTAGGCCATTGGCTGACTTCAAATTTAAAAACACAGGATTGTTGATTCAGCAAAATGTTCAATTAAATATCACTTCACTAATTGTAACACGCGTACAGTGTAATGATAAACTTTATTTTTGTAAACAATTCCTCAAGACGCTAGACAGCAGCAGTCAAACTCAAACGTCAACATACACCGTACACGCACGACCCGTGCGACCACAGCGTGCGACTGCGAGCGAACTACGAAAATTTTATTCTGTGGGCTAGGGATGTTTCGATACAGATAGTACTCGATATTTTTGGTACAATACTAAATAATTTAAGTATCAAAGGAATTTTATTCTTATAAAGTAGGTAGTTGTACTGAATCATAACGTGTAGACAAACCCTGTTATCTATACTGATATTATAAAGAGGTAAAGTTTGTGAGGTTGTAGGGGTTAATCATCGGAACTACTAATTCGATCCGGAAAATTATTTCACTAATGAGAAGCTACATTATCCCAAAGAGTCATAGGCTATGTTTTATGTTAAAACGATAAACTTCACGCGAACGAAGTCGCGGGCAGAACCTAGTCTATACTAATATTAAAGCTGAAGAGTTTGTTTGATAGAACGCACTAATCTCTGGAAATACCAGTCAGATTTAAAAAATCTTTTTGCTTTTGATAGACTAATTCTCAAAGAAGGCTATAAGCTATTTAACATCACGCTATTGACGCTATGGCCCTAAGGAGCCTAGCAAAAAGGAATATAGTCAGAAAGAACACTAAGCGTTGCGATGGGGTGGGTCGGGGGAGAAATTTCATGCGGACGAAGGCGCGGGCTAGTATCTTTATAAAGCAACTCATTTGCAGAATGGGAAGACATGAAAATAATGTATCATTGTATAAACAAGTATGTTAAACAGTACCTTATTGTCGTAGCCCCATTTTCACAGCTGCTGCAACTATGACTCAAAATTAGACCAAATTTTCTACTAAACTATTTTGGGGAAAATCTAAACCTTATATTTTTGTGTAACAAAAATTTGCTTCCGAAAAGCTAATCGCGTTGGTTGTTAATTGTCTTGTGTTGATTTTAATAAATAAATAATAGTACGTTATGTATTTTATTTCACTAGGTACCTAAAATATGATGTAAGTTTTATATTTCGGACTTATAAAATAAAGCAATCGATATAAATAAGTATCGATACTTTTGGAGTAAGTACAGTGCGTGCCACGTAAGAAGAGACTGGACCCCGCCTCCCCCACCTCTTTTCGCCGCCCCTATGACGTCCGGTCCCGTCCCGCACTCAGACCTCATACCACTAAAGATACCTAAAATCGTGTTCTGCGCATGTCAGACCACGTGGTGTGACAAGTCTCTTCTTACGTGGCACGCACTGTACTCATATGAACGAGCAGCAGGTGGCCCAGTGTTAACGGCCCCGACTAACGAGTTATAGGCCGTAGGTTCAAACCCAGGCAGGCATTTTACTTTGTGCAAACAATTTCATAACCATTGCTCTCAAAACGGTGAACGAAAACATCGTGTGAATACTAAATGTCCTGGAACCAAAAATTCGAAGACAAGAGACATCTACCAATCTGCACTGGGTCCGCAGCCTCGCACCCATTCTCTCTCGAAGAGGGAAGGCCTGTGTTGAACGGTGTGTGTAATCGGAACATTATTGGCTAGTTGATTACCTATGCATTTAAGATTAGTATCACAAAAATATTTGAGTACTATTCATATGAATGGGTATCGATATACTATAATGGTATCGGATCATCCCTACTGTAGACCTGTGGTGTGGGCATTGTTGCCCGGTGTGGCACGCTCCAAGTCGCGAAAAACGTCTCAAGTAGTCTAAAGTCGCCCAATTTTTTTTATGTTGGACTAATTAATTTAAAATTTTAGTGACAGCCAAAAATCATTTTATTATTTCCACTCAAAACAAAACTCTTATTTTAAGTGACAAATGAATGAACACTCCACAAGCATTTAATTCAAGGTTGCATCATTTGTAGCAGTTCTCTAGAAGTGTATGATTTTGTTCGGTTCTCAGAAGGGTATGATTTTGACAGGTTATGTAATTAACCAATAACGGACCCTAAAATAAAGGCATCGGCCATAAGTTTCCTTTCCAAGTAGCCTAAACCTTGTAAAATGGCCTAATCTGGTAACAATGTGCGCGGGGGAGAGAATAATGAGAAGGGAATAAGGGAGGTGATGTCAAAGCAGGGACTTGAAACGTTACTCAAAATAACGTTACGCGTAGTAGTTCCGATAACGATAATTTGTACCGTTCCACCAGGATCGTAACAAAATTAATTCCTTGGCTATAACGATACTGACAAACGGAACGAAATCTTAAACTAACTTAATATCAACAATATCGTTAGGTATTAGTATAACGATATAATAACGTTATTCATTTCGATACTTAACATGGCCAGCTTCATGACTTATAACTTATAAGATGACGAAAAAGTATGAAGAATAACGTTACAAATGAATCTTTAGCGTTTCTCCTGTAACGTTATTACAAGCGGATAAGCTTAATGTATCTGATACCTATAACGTTACTTATAATATTGTCTACGAAAATGATATTCTATAACGTTTTCATTTGTAACGTTATTGATATTTTTAGGTTTTAGTATCGTTACAAATTTTGGAACGTTATATGATAACATTAGTGGTAACGGAACGAAATTCATTTCTTCTTCTTCTTCTCTTTTGCGATAATTCATTTCGTTTTCAAGTCCCTGCGTCAAAGTCACTGCGATTTTTTTTTTTATAGTAGTTTTATGGCCTGGTTGCTGAGACCTTTTTTTTAAAGGCTAAGGTCTGAGACCATGCCGCCTAGTCATCAGTTAGCATTTTTCTTGAGTCTAACATGACATTAGAATATGGGTGTACACATTCTAATGTATTAGGAGTATTTGGCAGCAAATGTATCGAATCAAGTTTCCCGGTAAACTTCGCTGAGGTAGCCAAAACTACAAAAAAATTCTCAGCTCCATTTTACCGGGATCGCGTCTGTTTCAATGATTACACATATTGTCCAGTTGCGCAGACACTTGAAATACAAAACTACACCAATTTTACATCACAATATCCACTAGGAATCAATTTGCGAATAATTGAAACAGCCAACTAGACTTCACTCGAAGAAATCCCGCCAAAAACTCCAGTCACTGCGAGATCTAACGTCAATGATAGTGATGTCATGATGTGTAGTTAAGCTTTGGATCAGTTTATCGATCAATTACTAAAAAAACGTACTCAATAACGTTGAAAAACGTCGTTTTTATATCGTTCGTGTTTACGTCATTATTAAAAAGGAAAGCCTGCAAAATTATTTTTTTTTTTCTCATAAAAAATTGCCCGATTGAATGAATATTGCATGAAATCATGACATTTGAGGCAAATTTTAACTTTGAAATTTGTATTGGTGATTCATATTATGATTATAAATTATAATTCTGCAAATACATATTTGTGACGGCGGCGCGTACATTTTTTATTAAGTACATACCTACCTAGCACAAAACCTGATGCTGAGCTGTAAATTGCAGCCGTTTGCTCTGGATTTAACTTTGTGTTTCACAAGCAGTGACAGCATCATCATCTACGCGTTCATGAAGTCAAAATCAGGGGGCTCAAGCAATGCCAACGTCGGGCAAAATGAATGAAATTAATATAGTGACAATGCATTATACGCTAGAGAGGAATCACTAGTTTAAAATGTTCTTAGCATATTGGCAGATTTTTACACAAGTGCCCAAAAAAGGAGTGATGTTTTCAGGGTTCATGTATGTTTGCGAGTTTCTTTATTCCACTATTATAACTTCTAAACGGGTTAACCGATATTAATGTATGTGGTATCGTTAGAAGCGTCCCGGGTAACATAGGCTGGTGAAAATTAAAAAAAATGTAATGAAGGCGCCTAATTTATTTGTAAGTAAAACAACTACTACCTAAGTTTAAATTTAAAATAAGACCACGTACCTAAGTCAAAGAATGATGATTTCATGAAACAGTTATTCTTTGGACTGACGTGGTCTTAGAGAGTTGTGTTGATGACTTTAATGATTATAATTCTGTAAATAGGTACCTACATATTTGTTACGGCCGCGAATCATATATTAATAAACGTACAACTTAATATTCGCGGCCGTAACAAATACCTATTTACAGAATTATAATCATTAAAGTCATCAACACAACTCTTTAAGGCGAAAGCGCCAGCGCAAAATTCAATTTTTTTAGGTTTTTTGGTTGTACGTTGATTAATATATGAGTCGCGGCCGTAAGAAATATGTGTTTACAGAATTATAATCATTAAATAATACTTATACTATGCAAATCATAAATGGTTTAGGGTGTATGAGTACCGTAACAATATTTTGTAGAAGATTTCAAGGATATGGAATTTTGTCAAAAAAGGGATTGTAGTTCATTACTAATATTTCCGTAGAGTAAGCTAGTATTCATAAATCGATCACATAACAGCCGATTGGTTGAAGTGGCAAAACACAAGACTTGAACTTACACAACACAACAGAAATAATTTATTACATTTATGTTCTGAAGGTGGAAGAAATTTTTTGCTAGGTCAGTTCGAGGTTTGCTGGTCAGGGGCCGAGGGCCGAGGGGGGGGGGACTTGGGGGCCCCAGTGCATGGCACCACCTAGCCCTCCGATAGCTACGCCACTGTAGGTGTACTGTACAGGGCTCATATTCACCTTAGTTCGTGAAGCCGTGTGCTGTGTAATGCACAAGCACAGTTTGTAAATCATTGACTAATATGTATCCTTTTGTTTAATTCCGACACATACATACCTATGCCTAATACGGCATAGTATCTAGTATGTACCTATAATAATAGTATCTAGTCTGTATCTACCTAGCCAGCCATCTGGCTGGTTAGATCGCTTGGCTACGCTAACTCAAGTGATAGTAAGTGTCGCTTCAGCAGACATATTGTTGTCTGATTTACTTAGGTAAGGTATGCACCTTATCTACGTAAATCAGACAACAACATGTCTATAGATATGTTATGCTGTAACTGCAGTCTACATGTGTAACTGAGGTTACATGTTCCATTCCACAATGGAACATAATATATCCAGTATCCACAGTTGAATAACAGAGGGGCAATTCTACTAATTTTAACAACGTTCACAGTCTGATCTCAGTCTCAATATGTCAAAAAATACTTCAAATTTCCCTACATTTTGACAAGTTTTTGACATTTCTTTGTCGCTGAGATGAGACTGCGACTAGATTTTGAACGTTTTAAATTACGAGAATTGGCCTTCAGGTATCTATGCCTGTACCTACTGGTAATGTGTACAGTACCCAGGTCCGGTAGCAGCTGTCGTGTCCAGCGGCTCCGATATCGTGGAGGAAGACGAGTTGGACGAAGCGCTGCCGAACGCTTTCTCGCAATTCTTGTGAAACTGATGCTGTTGTATGACTTCTCACTCGATTTGTCGCTGCTATTTGACATCTTGTCAGCGCTGGCCCCGGCCGGCGACGGCCTCTGATCCTCGGCCTCGTCCTCCACATCGCAAGTCAGCAAGCGAATGCGTTCAGCGAGGGATGTCGTTTCCTGCAAGGAGGACATAAATGTTGAGCAAATTGTTTCATCGACTACAAGACAATGGCAACAATAGACGTCTCCCGTCTCAATGTCTAAGGATTCCAAACGACGACGATTCTCACTGACTTGGGAACTTGCTGCCGATTAATAGGTACTATGTGAATAGCTACAATTATGGTCTCCACTTGCGACTACTGCCGGTCGATTCTGTAAAAATCTCACCGTGAAAACTTAAGTGATGCGAGTTTGTTTTTGCTAGGAATTGACACTATTGATAGCTCACTCCACGCTCACTTCACCTAAGTTTTCACGGTGAGATGGTTACAGAATCGCACTGCTGTTGTTGAAAGTTGTATTTGTATGGACAATGCCATCAAGTTTTGTTATTTGACAACAGTGCTAGTAGAATAATTAATTTGGCTTGTTTTTACTTCATAATACTGCTAGTTGATCCAAGCAACTCAAACCACCTAAAAGTTGATACACGAACGGAAATATGTAGTTCCAACCAGTGTCATGTAGGTATGATAGATAAGTATGAACGTAAACGAAAAACAAACAACAACAATAAAAGGAGTACCTACCTATGTAGGGACGGTAGCGTTCCTATAGGTAGTTTCTGCCTACCCGTATAGGAAAAGGCTGTGATTTTATGTATAGTATACCTACATTATGTATGTGTAATAGTGATTAAAACGGATTTCTTAAAGGATAAAATAATTATAACATTAATTGGTTCATATTTAATTAACCTTAAGAGCGTTTAGGTACATTACACATGGTGTCGCAACGGCAGCGTTTTTTGCCGCCACGGTATCAAGACTTCTCAAAACTCGCCGCTGCCGCCGCCGCGGTGACCATGCAAATCCAGGGGTAGGCACCTATTTTAACTAACACAGCGGCACTGCGGCGGCCCGGGGTGGCGGCGCTGCTGCAGCTACGGCATAATGTGTAAACGGCCTAATACGGGCTTGTTGTAACTTTTAAATAAAATACAGCACTCTAATTTGGTAACACTATCAATCTCAATCTGAATAATTTTGAAGGATGTTGCTAATCCATTGCTTCATATTACCTATATTCGAAAAATGTTTTGGCTCAACAACGTAAATAACGCAATGAACGTTGCTGGACTGTCAAAATAAAAGCCATTGTTACTGACAGTGTGTTACGCAATTACCCCGCTGAAATCAGTCAAAAATATTTTAATCTAAAATAATCTACTATTTACATCTTTGACACTATCTTCGGTAGTTCTGAGTCAGCTGGTTTCTCATCTGTAACAAAGTTTTTTTCTTTGTTATCCGAGATATTTACTGTCACCCTACTTACACTTGGGTGTAAGTAGGGTGACAGTAAATATCGTTTACGTATTTTGTTCCTGTGTTTCTAGTTTGGACTAGAAACACAGGAGCAAAATACGTAATAGTAGCCTAACTACGACAGGGAAAAAGAGAACAGGAAGTGTTGAAACAGCGATTCCCTGCCTTGCACACTAGTCGATATTTTTTCCATACAAATAACTCGAATTTCGGGAGAGTATTACTCCACTGTTTGACATTGTGTATTGAAAGTTAAACATATCTTTTTGACTTATTATTAATGTTGTATGTACGGAAACAAAAGTTATGACCCCACAAAGATTCGTTTTTCTTGCTATTTTCACGTAACTTTGGGTGTAAATAAGTAATAAAAGAACTGTAAAATCTTCAAAACCAAGTCAGTACCGACAAAGCTCAGTTATTGACGAGTTCAATAAACTTTATTTGTAATTGAACTCTATTTTCCGAAGCACGTTTCGATTTTTTTTACGCGCCTATCGGAACGGTGTTTCAGTGCGTGAGAACTAGACGTTGTTCATGTAGACTAGCGTCTAACTGCTCATCATTAATACTAGCTTTGTCAAAGCCAGGTGAAACAGCGTGCTTTTTGGTCATGACCACCAGTGAGTTCGAGCTCGCGACTAGTTTAGGTACTCCTAAGAATTTTTTTCACACTTTAAACATTTTTTTGAAAACAGCGTCTATTTTTATATATTTTTTTATTCTGTAAACATAATATGCTGCTAATGTGACGAAAGAAGATTTACGTGATGTAGCTTTATAAGATCACGCATAATAGTCATAAAAATAGATAAAAATACGGGAGTAGGTAGGCCACAAATTCATTTAACACCCTTGGGAGTAGCACACTGCACAATAATGTCGGCTCAGTTTGGTGTGGCCTTCCTCCATAGTTACTTTACTCTTTGGGTGTGGCGATGGCCCACAGAGTACTTTTATATGAAAGTAGGATTCCTGCGTTTTAAATTTCGCGGTACATGATAGTTTTAAGGGCAAACTCTAGATGTCGCCAGCAGCGACTTCCGTTTTTTCTTTTTTGGTTGAAGTTGACATCTTCTCCGCTAGGAGTAATAGTGTTCTGTGCTGCTGACGTGACGCCAGGAAGGTGACGGTCGTCGGATGTCTCGCCAGAACCGTGGCCGTATGCAGCTTGACGTGGCCGCGCTGGTAAAAATATGAACCAAGCACGGAGCTTGATGTTTGCCGGATTTTCCGGAAGGTGTGGCCTGGATGATCCAGGCCACCACTTTCCGGCAAATTCTGGATCCAGGCTGGATCCCAACCGATAACTCAGAAGGCATAATACTGCTAACCCCATCTATACAACGATCTACTCAGCAAGAAGCAACCACGTAGAGTTCGTATCGTACAGTGCAGCGTCATGGCTCTTTGGAGTCGTTTCCTTGCTGACTTTAAGCATTGCTCATAGATGGCACGAGTTACATCGTTTTAGATCTCTTTTACAATATTTATTGATTTTCTCGTTTAATACACGATAAAGAACCCCCAAATGGAAGGCCTACATATAAAATAGTGTTTTGTACAAGAAGCAATACAAATTTCCAGGAAATACGACATCAATTTTCCAACCGCAATACAAAGTTTGTAAATCTTAATTTTTATGTAGAGTAAAAACCGAGCAGTGTAATACAATTCTGATAATTTTCGTGCATTCTACACCCCATTGTTTATATTCATAATTCTTTATAGAATTTTAATTTTTAATAGGTTTCGAAAAATTATTAAAAAAAATACCTATGTAAAAATATAGTGCTTTGTATTGTAGAGACCGTGCTTTATCTAGCTTTCATTTGAAATAGATACCACACAATGGGCGTGGCTTATTTCTGTGTAGGAACCTACTTTCTAAGTTAAGACATCGCTCATTGACATCGATAAAGAAAACATCATGACGACTTATAAATCATTATCATCTACCTCGACTTTTCGCTGTTATGTTGGGGCCGGCTTCCAGTTTAACCTGATGAGCTGGACTTATATATAATTTACTGTATAATTAATTCCTACGTGATTCTGAAGTCGCCATTCCCCCTTGAGCATGCTCGTGTCTTCTTTGTACGCCAATAGACCTGCTGTGGGAAGAAACAGGCTGGTAGGTATTAGAATAGATACACGACTTTAAGTATGTAACTTTAAGTAAGTAAGTACGTGTCTGGCGGTTTTGAGTACGCAACGCGCGTACATGGCCTACGCAAAAAATATCAATTGTTGATATCGAAAAGTTTGCAAATCAGTCGTCAGACCATTAATCTATTTGCTTTGTTAAAATTTGACTTAAATTGCCTTGTTTAGCTCCTTAAAGGTATCATAATCATCCTCTAATGTTCCCACTGCTGGGACATAGGCCTCCTCTCAACATAATCAGCCTATAATGTTCCCAATGCTGGGACGCAGGCCTCCTGTCAACATAATCAGCTTATAATGTTCCCAGTGCTGGGACGCAGGCCTCCTGTCAACATAATCATCCTCTAATGTTCCCAGTGCTGGGACGCAGGCCTCCTGTCAACATAATCATCCTCTAATGTTCCCACTGCTGGGACAGAGGCCTCCTCTCAACATAATCAGCCTCTAATGTTACACTGCTGGGACAGAGGCCTCCTCTCAACATAATCAGCCTCTAATGTTCCCACTGCTGGGACAGAGGCCTCCTCTCAACATAATCAGCCTCTAATGTTACACTGCTGGGACAGAGGCCTCCTCTCAACATAATCAGCCTCTAATGTTCCCACTGCTGGGACAGAGGCCTCCTCTCAACATAATCAGCCTCTAATGTTCCCACTGCTGGGACAGAGGCCTCCTCTCAACATAATCAGCCTCTAATGTTACACTGCTGGGACAGAGGCCTCCTCTCAACATAATCAGCCTCTAATGTTCCCACTGCTGGGACAGAGGCCTCCTCTCAACATAATCAGCCTCTAATGTTACACTGCTGGGACAGAGGCCTCCTCTCAACATAATCAGCCTCTAATGTTACACTGCTGGGACAGAGGCCTCCTCTCAACATAATCAGCCTCTAATGTTCCCACTGCTGGGACAGAGGCCTCCTCTCAACATAATCATCCTCTAATGTTACACTGCTGGGACAGAGGCCTCCTCTCAACATAATCAGCCTCTAATGTTCCCACTGCTGGGACAGAGGCCTCCTCTCAACATAATCAGCCTCTAATGTTCCCACTGCTGGGACAGAGGCCTCCTCTCAACATAATCAGCCTCTAATGTGCCACTGCTGGGACGCAGGCGTAGCGTCTCGGTGAGGGATAATCTCCTTAAAGGTATAACAGGATTATAATCATTTAAATGATTAAATCTGCAACTATCTCATCATTGTTGTATTCTTTCCCCATTCAAGCCAGTGAAGTAATGGAATAATTTGACTGTTGTCATACACTGGTATATTGTGTTCAGACGTGTATTTTAAGATCTCTTCTCGTATTTTAAGTGATCTCTCATCTCAGTCGCATTTCCTGTGTTGTATGTTAAGTATTTTTTGCTATTGCTGACTTGAATCAGCACTCAAACCTCAAACCTAGCAAAAAAAAATTGTTTGAACATTTTGTTGCGGCCAGTACATTTTTTACAAAATCCTTGAATGTAGATCAAAGAGTTAAGGATAGTCTCCTAAGACCGTTTCCTTGTAGCGACAACAGATAAGGTATTGCCCCATCTCCAAATCCACCCTATACCTACCTATATTTCATGATGGACTGCTTAGCTCCATAAAAGTAAAACGTGATGATAATCATTTAAAAGGTTAAATCTGCAACCACTTGCAGTAGAGTACTGGTAATGTAGGTCAGGGCTGTTCAACACGAGGTCCGCGTGTAACTTGCGGCCCAGTAACCTTATTACGACTGAGATCCTAAATTAAAGATTAACATACAAAGAACCTGGATTAATAAGAGGAAAAAATCTGTCGCCAAGTTCAAATAGAGACACTTGTAGAGAGGTACCTACACTTTTAGCATATTTTGATGCCAACTATGCAGGAACTGAAAAACCCATTTAAAACCCAGTTGTTTTATTTTCTTGTCCGTTTATAAATGTGTGTACGTAAATGATTAAATAAAAAAAGTGTAGAAATCATTCTTCGGGCAGTAGCCCGCCAGAGATCAGAGGATTCTCCCTTCGACCAGACAGTGTTGCATCCTTTTCTATGGAGAACACCCTGCGGGGTAATTGCGTAACACACTAACAGTAGCAATGGCTTTCATTTCGACAGTTCAAAAACATTCACTGCGTTATTTACTTTGTTGAGCCGACACATTTTTCGAGCATATATGAAGCAATGGATTAGCAATATCCTTCAAAATGTTTGTGATTGCGATTGAAAGTGTGTTACGAAATTAGGGTGATGTTCCTCATACATACTATACAGTAATACTACTCTGTAAAAATCTTAAAATCTTACCGCGAAAACCTTAGTGAAGTGAGTTTATAGTGAGCTGTCAATAGTGTCAAGACCTAGCATCAGGTGGAATGACAGCTCACTTTAAGCTCACTTTACCTAAGTTATCACGGTGATCTTTTAACAGAATAGCACCGTTGGTAACTGAAATAAAATAAAAAACAATACCGCATGGTGTTGATATTATTACCGCGTCTACAATAAAAATGTAAGTCAACAAAAACGTCCGTTTTCAATTTCATGCAGTTGATGACTGAATAAATAAAAACAAACCTTTTGTTTTGTCAGTATGAGTAGCAAAACCTTGTAAATAAAAACACTGTCACACAAATTTTGGTTCAAACGCGTTGACGTTTCATTTGCTGTTTCCTAATTTGTACATAACTCTGTGATACTTAGGTAATCACTAGGTACATTTATTTATTTACACAAACATCAAACTTGAAGATACAGTAACGATAGTAGTAAGTAGGTTGCTCCACCTCCTAGTCCTATCCTGCCCTCTGTGTCCCAAAACTATCAGTCAAAGTGACGTCTGCGCTGCGCTGCCACCGACGACACCGGGGAAGTGACGAAGTTTTGGGCCAACAAGATCTAAAATAGAGTCGTAAAACACTGAATATAAAAATGCAAAGTGCATTTTTATATTTTATCACGATCGCGGTCGAAAGCGCACTAGTTCGCGGAGACGGCCATTTGCCTAGTACAGGCCCATGTTGCTCATGACGCGTGGACACAGACACGCCCCCTTGCCGTTTCTCCTGTTTTATACATTTCTATGTGTCAAATTATATGTCATGCAAACCTAATCTAAAGCAAGTCATTTAAACCTTAAGTTCTAGCCAGGCATTAATATTGTACTGAATTCCACTATGACCCGCTGGTCATAAATTAAATGTGATTATGTGTGTATGTGTGAGATGTGTGAGATGTGGGATAGTGGTGTGTAGGTGTACAGGGGAAAGACAAGCCAAAGACAAGTAATCTTAAAATCAATACTTCACATGACACGACCATAAACTTACGGGGTGATTGTGCCTGCGGCAGATATGCTTACCGTTAGACATACAAAAATTTATTTTTACAAATCAACCCACCGTTAGTTTCCAAGCGCGTTATTTACAATACATTAAAATAAAACAATTCAAACTCTTAAAATGATCATTAATAAAACCCCTCTCAATAAAATGACCGAAAAATATTATTACGGTAAATGCACACAAAAAGCTGGATTGCGATTCAGTAAAGTTACGAATGAATGAATTTGAACATTTTGCTTTCATGCATCGTGAGGTGTATTCTGATTTCCTTTGTGAAATTTGACAGCCTCGGTTAGCTGGGACCGGCTTTTTGATCGAATATCAATGAGGGTTTTCTGAAATGACGTTCGCTAGGTGGCAGCACTGACACGTCAGGTCCAGGCATCTGTCAAAGAGCCTATATTTTCTTTAGTCATGACTGAATGATGAACGAATGAATGAATCGAATGATGAACGTCATCATATATTTTATATTCATTGTGAAAATGGAAGACCTCTTGTCAATGAGGTGCCAACTGGTGTCGTAAATTTTCACGAAAACCTCCATTATGTCTATAGGTCCGTGAACAAATAGAATATTTAATTAAAATACTATTTAAAAAGGCTGCCCAACTTAAATGGGACTGGGCAGGACATGTATGCCGCATGCAGGACAAACTGTTGGCCTAAATAGCACAGAACCAATTCTGTGCTATTTGGGCCCACAGTTTGTTCGCGACCTCGCCTCACTGTACCAGGGCTCCAAAGCCCTGAGACAGTGAGGCGAGGTCGCGGCAGACCACGTAGGAGATGGCGGGAGGAGCTGGATAGATTCCGTCACAACTGGAAGGAGCACGCGCGGGCTCGCGAAAGATGGAAGAAATGGAGGGAGGCCTTTGCCCAGGAGTGAGACAGCGTAGGCTAGAAAAAAAAATACCTATGCTATAGTTTCAGAATAAAATAATAATATTTATTTTGTAAGAATAAACTTAGTACTTATACATAACTAGCTGCGCCCCGCAGTTATACCCGCTTAAGTGTCGATCCAGTGGGAATATCAGGATAAAAAGTTTCCTACGTGTTAATGCTGGTTATAAACTATTTGTGTACCTTTCATCCAAATCCGTTTATCTGTTTGTGCGTGAAGAAGTCACAAATATACAAACACACTCACAAAGTTCCAACTTAATAATATTAATGTGATGTAAGTTACTTACAGCTAATTACATATATTAGGTGCTAAATTAAATAGGATACACTTCTGCCTAACTCTTCGGGATGACAGGCGTGATGTTATGTCATGTGTAAATTATTAAATGAACAAATTATAAAGTAACAGTGTACTCATTGTTAAAAAGCCTAATAAAATAAATAGGTAAACTACGTATGAAGCAAAAAAACATAGCCTTTAAAAAAAATAATCATAGCTCGTTCTTTGGCTAAAGATTAAAGAATAAGCATTGTTGTTTAACGCGGCAATGCTATCAGTCTTCTGGGTCCGCTACCGGATGACTGAGATGAGTTTTCTTCTGTATCGCATCAGTAACACTTAGGTATATTGCAAAAATGTGCCATTCCACTGGAAGAATATTATACGTATATGTACTTACGTATAATTAATTAAATAGGTATCTGACACAATACATTTTTGTTTACTGTTGTTTTAATTAGGTACCTAAGTAGGAGACCGGAATAACTCGGTTCTTCATTGTTCTGTAAATGAAATAATCAAAAGTTCCTCTTCAAATATATATTCAAATCTACAGTCCCTTGACGCTGCGAATAAAATCAAACACTTAAAAAAAAGATACAGCCGTTTATGCCGTTAAAAACGTATATTTCGACACTCTCAAGGAAATCAAAATTTATAGGGTACTTCCCGTTGACCTAGAATCATGATTTTGGCAAGAAGCAAGATCATGTAGCACAAGTAAAGAAAAAATCCGGAAACCGCAATGTTGTAGGTACATTAAAAAAAACCCGTGATAAACTATTTACATACCTACAAAGTACGGAACCTTCGGTGCGCGAGTCCGACTCGCACTTGACCAGTTTTTTATTACTGATTGTATATATTATATTATTAATATCGCTCCTCTGCCGAGTGGCTTCACGATTTCACGACACTGTTCAACATAGTATTTTTGCTCTTAACGGCGATATGCGTTTGAAAGGCGTACAGTGGAAAAGTTTAATCATTCAACCTTTTAAGGGTCGTCATACAATAAAGGTTACTTTCACGTCAGCCTTTGCCCGCAACTTGGTCCGCTTGGAAAAATTATATCCAATGGAACTCGGCAATGGTGTACTATCAATGAAAGAGTTTTTGTATTTCTCGAGATTACAAGCAAAGAAACAAAAAAAAAAATAATAATTTTATATTTTTAAATGTTTTTATATTTTTTATACTAATATTTAAAAATATAATTTATATGTATTTAGTTAAATAAAGGAAATATTTTTTTTTAAATATAAAATCTCTTTATAACTAAATAAAAATCTTTATAACATATTTGCTCGTAAAGGGTCTCTTATTTCACCAATTTCAATATCGTAATGTATCTCATTACGCACTTGTGCGGTAATGTAATGTAAATCGCACGGTTTATCAAGATGCTCCGTCAAAACGAACGGTACTTTTTTAAATCTTAGCAAAGAGTTTTTATTTCAGAAAAGTAGTCAACATTTTATGAATAAATTTAACTTTGGTAGATAAAATATAACAAATAAACATTTAATTCTTTAATTTAATTAATTTTGACAATAAATTACAACCATTAATATCTGTAACAAAAACAAAAATATTTATTTACTTTATTAATAATACTGGCTGTTCTGTGCCTATGCCTGAAAAAAAAGCGCGAACGCGCGCGCATCACTTATTTGTTAAGAAGTAAAAATTATTCCGCGCGCTTTTTCTTTACGCTGTACTTTTTTTTATTTGAAAATGTCGTCAAGAAATGATGAATTTATTAATTCCACACTGCCAGAAGTCTCAAAGGCAGCGAAAAAGGCTACTCTAAGCCTCTTGCCTGAGAAATCGACCGATAGATACTTACAAGCGTATCAAAATTTCATCATATGGAAAACAAGCAAATATGCAAATTCAGTCCGAGTTTTATTTATTTCCTCGCAAATATGTTATAAAACGTCGTATGACATACGTGCGCTTTGAAAATTACAGCCTCTGCTTTCTTTTAGCCCTCGCCTACGGCTCGGGCAAGCAGTATCGCCTCGGCTGTAATTTTCAACTTACCGCACTTATATCATAATGTACTATTATTGCACACCACATGATCCATAAAAAAAAACACAATAATAAATAATGGTTTAGATTGGAAGAGCAAAGTTTAGGAAAAATCTAATAATTTATGAACATAGGAAACTTAACTTTAGTCACCCTTTTTACCAAGCTCCCATCTCCCATCGAGTTGAACCAACTCTGACCAAGATTAGGTCTGGACTTTAAAAGAGACTAATAAATAATAATAACTCTGGGTTTTCGGCCTTTCTTCTCAGTCAAATCGGAAACGCCTACTTCGTCTAGTTTCTAACATTATAATTATGTTCGACGTGAAAAAGTGTTTGTACAAACCGACTTAAGGCTCCTACGAACAGACGCGACACGCGATATAATCGCGCGGGACACAAAGGCACCGCTCGTTGCGCTACTTGCGGTGCCTTTGTGTCGCGAGTCGTGTCGCGCCTGTTTGAAGGAGCCTTTACAGAAATAAAATCATTTATCATTTTTAACTTGATATACCTAATAATAAACCTGGTCCCATCACAGATACTTAATTGATTCAGAAGACTATTAATTTCACTTAATTTACTTGATTGCATTTCGTTGCTACCGGTTCATCCAATCTCTCCGATTCGATAAGAGCTTATTGATTTGTGAGTGAACTAATAAGTTAAGTACCGAGTACTTTGCTCTTCATTCCATGAAGTTCCGACATTTTTTTTCAGGATGGGACATCATCAAATAACCCCTCCAGCTCTGGGTGGAGCAGAAGGGAGTGTCAGACTCTTACTGACTAAAACCCACCCGTGTTCCTTCCTTAGCCCTTTATGTTCCGGGCCAGCGGTAACCCTTTCGGACAAACCCCGTGACCGCTACCGCGGCCTTCACAAGGTCAGGCATTTTTAATACTATTCATCATATTTAAGTGTAATTAGGGCTCAGTTTTCACATATATTGAATACAATAATTTTAATAGAGTTGTAAATGTTCCATGTCGATAAATAATGTGTCGATAATTTTCTTCAGACAGTAAATAATTTTAAATTTACGTCTTTCAAATAGAAATTTACTGTCGTCAGAAATTTTTGATTACCTAGCTAAAAGAAATGAGCAAATACTAGTTTCTAATTTCAAAAGATAAATATTATATGTAATGTGTACATGTTTCCGGAGTAAAGACCTAACATCGAAATAAAACTTGCCATCTACGATGTACTTTGGTAATTTTTCTTTAATTAAATACTTAATTTCAGATTTCCCATGAACTCAACTAAGCAGATATGACTGAAAAACATGAAAATGGAAAATTTGACGTTCAAAACTGCCTTTAATGTGCCTATTTGAAATGAATGATTTGACTTTGTTATTTTTTGTGTTTTTTTTTTGTCAATTAGTACTTATGCCCGCTATCCAAATACACATTATTGAAAATGGAATCCCTCTCCTTTCCGCTAGTAATGACTACTTGGTATTAAGGTAATGTTACACGGTTCACTTTTGGCATTCAATTTGAGTGAATTCGATTGAATTATATGGACGCTGTTTGTTGAATGGTTAACTTTTTTACATGGTTCAAATCTTTCAAATTGAACACCAAAAGTGACTATTATTTGAGTAATGGCTATTACATAAATGTAATGCAATATAGCTCACGAAGAATGCAACTGCCATTTGATTTACTAGGTTAGAGCGAAATAGCAACATAATAGCTCAATAGTTTTTAGTTCACGTTGCGAACTTATTGTGACCTCAGCTCAGCTTGTAAAACTAGTGTAGTTGAGCTAGGAGTTATTAGCTCAACCATAGTAGTTTTTAGGTTAAGTTTTGAGCCTATCCTCAAATTTAAAGCTCACTGATCTGACCGTCATGCGCTATAACTTTACTAGGTCACTATCCATTAGTTTATAGCTTGCGATCTGACCGCGCCCTAATGAATTTTCAGTTAACCTTTGCAGAGCAATTATTCTATTACTTTAAAATGAAGCATAAAAATAACTGGGAGTGATTCGATATTTTTCTGTTAGGTAATAGGTAGGTAATCTCTTAGGTCAGTGGATATAACGATCGATAAAACTCATAAAAGTATTTTTTTATCAAAGGATATATCCCATTCTAATATAGTTGAACGGTACCTCACGTTGCAGTCAGCGCCAAAAAGGCAAAAATCAAATGACTTCATTTTGTCATAGATAGTATGAAGTTCAGCGTACTTATTTGTATAATACAGGCCAGCGACTAGAACCCTAAAAAATGCTCAAAATTGCCGCTGTCAACAGAGGCCTAGTGTACATATTTGACAACTATTAAAAAGAAAAACATAGGACCACAGTATACCTATATCCTCCTTAGTCTGTTTATGAAATATCTTTTAAAATTGGTCCAATATTAGAGGATAAAATAGGCGAGAGCCAAAACTCGAATTATGACTTTTTACTTAGGCTTTTTCAAAAATTCTCCGACCGCATTTCCTCCTATGTCTTCGTTTTAAATAAATATTATATACAGGGTTAAATTAAATTAGCTAGCGAAACGCAAAAAGCAAACGTGATGAGTATCGATATCTAATAACGATAATACACAAAAAAATAGTCTTTCTCAACCATCTGCCCTGTACAGACGACAGCACATCAAGCTACTACAATCTGTCAAATTTCTTTAATAGATTTTTAACTTTATCGCTAAAGCATTAGGTGCTGGCGTCTGT
The DNA here is from genome assembly GCA_963855955.1 of Luperina nickerlii. NCBI lineage: Eukaryota > Metazoa > Arthropoda > Insecta > Lepidoptera > Noctuidae > Luperina > Luperina nickerlii. The sequence goes on from OY979662.1 coordinate 14,773,127, forward strand.
ACCTACCTACCCCAGAAAAAGACATCAAATCTTTTAGGGTTCCGTACCTCAAAAGGAAAAACGGAAACGTCTGTCCGTCTGTCAAGACCCTTTTTCTTGGGAACGGATTGAGTTATCAAGTTGAAATTAAGATCAAATACATAGTTAGGGCTGCAATCCCTTGAAGCAGTGAAATAATTAAACTTCTAAGTCAACGCAATCAAAAGATGCGGGCGTTTATGTTTCATTTCTGCCTCATATTTTGACACCCACAAGGGAATCAAAACCTATAGGGTACTTCACGTTGACCTGGAATCATGAAATTTCGCAAGAAGCATTGTCAGGTAGCACAAGTAAATAAAAAAATCCGAACACCGTGAATATGTAACAAAAAAAAAATGGGAAAATATTCGAGACGCGTTTCCCGTGATAAACTATTAACATACCTACAAATTTGTACGGAACCCTCGGTGCGCGAGTTCAACTCGCACTTGTCGGTTTTTCTTTGTTTTATCGTGTTTAGTAGGTACCCGTCACGTGTGCGAAGTTTCATTAGCTAATTCAATTTGACCCTGTGTTATATGCAAAAAGAAAATTCCTGATTCAAAATTCACTAACGTAAACGACACGTTCTGTTACTACCCTATATACCTAACCTAGGTGCGTTAAAATATCCGAACTAGGCCGACAGGAGTTCGTCGAAGGAAGTACCCCCCAACCTATTAACAAATAGCGTTGCTGCTTTCCGCTTTGGAGGACTGGGCGCCGCCGGCGTGCCGCCGCGCCGGTGCAATCACAGGCAAATTATGACACATTTCATTTCAGTCGCGAGGATGCCATGGCATTGCACCTGTACATCTATTCTGTAAATATCTCATCGTGAAAACTTAGGTGAGGTGAACTTGAAGTGAGCTGTCAATAGTGTCAATCTCTAGCATTCGCTGCAATGACAGCTCACTTCACTTAAGTTTTCACGGTGAGCTTTTTACAGTATAGATTAGCTGTAATATATTTAATACTAGCTTCCGCCCGCGGCTTTGCCCGCGAGGTATGTCGATAAAAACTATCCTATGTAAGGACATAGGATAGTTTTTATCGAGATACCTCAAAGAGAGAGAGGCAGAGAGATACCTAGATTGCATCCCGGGAAAGGTCCCGGGATGCAATCTAGGTATCTCTCTGCCAAATTTTATCGAAATCCGTTCAGCGGTTTGGGCGTGAAAAGGTAACATATAGACAGACAGAGTTACTTTCGAATTTATAATATTAGTATGGATTTCAGAACCCCAATTGCGTAACACACGATCGATCTCAATCTGAATCATTTTAAAGGATATTGCTGATCCAGCCATAGTAATATTATAAATTCGAAAGTAATCCGAGCGTTTCCTCCCGCCTTATCCGGAACAGGAACCTCGAAGCCTCCGTGTCCGGTGAGGACCTGCGTTAGGCGGAAGGTGAGGACACCGACGCCGTGGCGCCTCTCCAGCCACTCCTCAAAGAGGGGACTTATCACCGCAATTGTGGCGTGCCCAGCACTAGGTTGTGACAGTTGCACTCATGTCGCCATGAGATCCCGCCGGAGCTCTGTCCGCTGTGCCGTGATTTCTCGCGGCAGCGGAGTTACGCCCTGGCGTTTTGCCTCCTCGCGCCACTCCCATATGTGGGCGAGACTTTTGCCTCCAGATTCCATGGCGGCAATCCGGCAAGGAGGCTCGCCGCCTCCCTGGAGACCATGCGGTATCTCCGGACTAGCGGGATGGCCATGACCCTCTGGGACGCGTTCAACCGCCGAGCTGGTCGCCGCCTCAATGAACGCGCCCCCACCGGTGCCCCGTAAAGCGCCATGGACCGCACGACACCCGCGTAGAGCCTCCGGCAGGAGGCGTTTGGACCCCCTAGATTGGGCAGGAGCCGCTTCAAGATAGCCCCGGCCTGTTACAATCTGGGAGCCAAACGTTGGAAATGCTCCACGAAGTTCCACCGGCTGTCGAGGACAAGCCCCAGGTCCTTCATCGTCGACGCGACGCCGATGTGAACCCCTCCTACCGTCATTTGTCCGTCTGGTTTACCTTGTAAGGCAATTAAGTCTTCAGAGCAATATAATATAAATGAGTAGGTACTTAATACATTACTTATGAATTACTTATGTATTTATTTTTCTATTATATCTTCGAAAAGCAGGACTGAGCCTGTCCCACGCGGGATATTTACCTTTGGGATAAAACCGGAATGGCTCTCTAAAATCGTAACGTCTGGCAACGTCTATCATAGTAGTTGTAGCACCGTAGTACCCAGTAATTGAAATATTTAGTGATGTCTAAAGAAAAGTTTTAGTGATATCTAAAATAAATAACGTATTTCGATTGCATTCTTGAACCGTACACAAACATTTTACACAGGATATCAAGGACACAATTTTTCTCAGGGCTTTTAAAATAATTTTTTTTTTGTGGAAACGTTGCGTCATTTAAATTCATCCTCCTACACAAGTAAATAGGATCTTTATAAATAAGTAAGGTAATAAAAATAACTATTCTACTTATATTCAGAGCTAATATTTCAACCAACGACGCGACGTACAGTTGTCCGTGTGAGAAGCAGCTCGTCCTGGGGACGACAGCCTTCAGTAGAAATTTCCCATTGTTTGCGAAGCTTTGAGTGAATGAATGAACGCCTGTATTCCTGTATTATATAATACCTAATTGCACAGCACTGATACACTGACTGATGCTTTCTTACAGATTATTTCTGACGAAGAGCTATCGCTAAAATAGTATAACACTACAATAGACTGTAAACACACGGTATTCCTCATTAACTATCACCTAATTAGACATATTTATTTTTATTATAACTTTATTATAGCCAAGATACAGGCCTCCTCTCAGTGAGACGGAATAATCCTCCACGCGAGCCCAGTGCGGGTTGGTAGTCGTCCCATGTCTTCGAATTTTAGGTTCTAGGACATCCATGTTTCCTTACGGAGTTTTCTTTCAGCATTTTGACAGCAGTGGGGATGGAATAATTTACTAAAAGTAAAGCTGGGTAAGAACCTACAGCCTACAACTCGTAAGTCGAGGTCATTACCACTGGGCCACCACTGCACAAAAATAGAAATTCTCATGATCGACTGCATAGCTTCTTAAAGGTATAGCTGGGTGGTAATAATTTAAAAAGTTAAATCTGTAACTATCTACTACATATTCGTTCCCTATTCAGGCCAGTTGTTATTCCCAATTCGACTGTTATCATACACTGGTATATTATGTTCTCTCTCATCTGTCTTATTTCTGACGAAGACGAAGTTAGTTGCGATTTCTAACTTTTCTAGTACTGATACCTAAGTTCATCAATCTGTGAATGCAGATCAAAATATTTCTAAAAGTTAAGTATAGTCTCTTTAGACCGTTTTCTTGAAAATCCACCCATTATATGTCATGATTGTCTGCTTAGCCCTTTAAAGGTATAGCGTTATGATAATTATTTAGAAGGTTAAATCTGTGACTAGCTGCTATATTATAACCTGTTGGCGCGTCTTTATACAATTTGCGGTAAACTATAGAAGAATACGAACATAATGCAATACTAATTGTTTGTTTTGTTTAATTTTCATTTATTCATCATCATATTAAATCCCGGCTGCTGCGGCTCTTTCCGCGCTGAAAATTAACAAGAAATATCAAAATACCTTTAACACAATGGCTGTTTGTAATTACGGCAACCGGTAAATTAAAACATGTTAAACATTTTCAGCATTTCTTTTATCAGCTGTCAAATTGAGAAGAAATCATGTTTAGAAAGTGTCGATATGAAAAGTAAATGTAAATTGACGAATTATCAATCAGTTTTCACACGTAGCTTTTTTAATTGCATAAATGTTTCCCTGCAATACCTCGCCGCGCTTGTGATTCTCCGCTGTTGACGCGGCCGCTCCGATCGTGCGGTGCAGTTGAGCGCACTTCGCGACTTTCTATTTTATATCAATTCGCTGCAGCTTGTAAGCAAGGACTCGACAACATGCTATAAGTTTATAATTAGAATGTAAGTATGGGGTTTATTTATTTATTTTCGCAATATATTGGTGTATGTTATTTTAGACCGCTGGAAGTGCAATCTCGGAAAGAATTCGAAAACTCAAACTAAATGAAAATGAATCAAAATACCGAAAAAATATCCTGAAAGATTTTATTTTTTTAATAGGTCCATAGTTAATGTGATATAAAGAGAGTCTTCTGGCTCTCACTTGTCTCGCCTTAACCTGTAAAACAAAAGTAACGGTTAGCAAGTATTTAGCCAACATAAATAAACAGGTAACAGCGTAATTACAATATTTAAAAATGTCAGCCCAAGAAGATGTCTGTAAAAACGCACGTACCTATAGAGGTATGAGGAACAGGGTGTAAAGTTCACTCATCCTCCATAGAAAAGGGAGGATCCTCCGACCAGACGGGTGTTGTGTCTGGCGGGCACTTGCCCGTTGATTCATGTCGGGCCGTTGTATCTATGCTAGTTGCGCGGTAAACTCTGCTTGCGCGATGCAGGATTTGCGTGACGTCAGTATGACGCGTTGTTTGCATGTGGCGTTGTAGATACCGCTACATCACTCCCCCCCGGAGACCGGAGGTCGATAGTGGGCTGAGTCTTGTATCTTGCGATGCTTGCCAGGCCAGCTGAGGTTCCAGTGAGTCGGAACCGGTTGCCGCATAGTTCACGGTGAGTCGGAACTGTCTGCGAAGATGTCCCCAGTGAGTCGGGGTGGCGCTGCGTTATGCTCCAGTGCGTCGGATGTGGTACAGCGCCGGGTTGAGGCTGGCTGCTGCGTCGACCAGGAGAGGAATTGAGCTCTTCTTATTGACCGGCCGAAAGTGCAGTGTGCTGTGCCGAGGTTGCTGATGAGGCTGAGGGTGATGACCAGGTATGCGCGGTCGCTGCATGCTGGTGGTCAGGATACCCGTTGAAGCCGTGGGAGCTGGCTGGCTGGGTGACTCGCCGCTAACGCTTGCGGGAGTGATGATGATGACGTCACGCTGAAGTATTTGCACGAAGGCTGCGCTGACGTTCATGTTCGGGGTCACCAGTATAGAAGTATGAGGAACAGGGTGTAAAGTTCACTCATACTCTATAGAAAAGGGAGGATCCTCCGACCAGACGGGTGTTGTGTCTGGCGGGCACTTGCCCGTTGATTCATGTCGGGCCGTTGTATCTATGCTAGTTGCGCGGTAAACTCTGCTTGCGCGATGCAGGATTTGCGTGACGTCAGTATGACGCGTTGTTTGCATGTGGCGTTGTAGATACCGCTACATACCTATGTACAGCAGGCGAGTGCCTGCTGTACATAGGTACGTGCGTTTTTAAGTAAGTTTAAGTAAGTTTAATTGAAAGTGAGTACTTTCAATTAAATAAACTTAATGAGCACGCGAACATACTTAACGATAAATTGTATCTAGAACCTATCCATTTTGTTTCCGATGAAACCTTATGAAGAATTTTTCCTGTCCTACCTATCGTGGGTGCGTTTACAAACTCTAATCTCTCATAGACTAAAACAGCCCGCAACCAGTATATTCCAGCCATACAAGTAAGTAGTTGATCCTCACAGGAGTTGAAGCCGTCTATTAGCGCAGCAGCCAGCTCAGCGAGGCAGCCGGCGCTTTCTCTTTCAATGTTGACAAGGATCTGTAAACACGCCACAACGCGACGAGCGTGAACTAACAGTATTTGTTTACTGCATTCATTTACGAAAGCGACTTATTGTCCACCTACTCATGAACTCCCATATCACTTTACTGGTTTTATTGTCGTGTGCTACAAAGAGGTAACAGTAATTACAAACAATATAATTTAGAAGTTAGTACGTTATTTCTAATCTCGAATTTAAAATCTCGATAGACGTTAGATACTAAATTAAAAGAAAAAAAAAATAGGTTTTTAATTTTTATTTATGAGCCCAATTAATGAGCGCGCGCGGTGCTCAATTTTTATGGCATGGTAAGTGGGATATCGTCTCGGTGCTGTGTGGATCGTCGGTAACGTTGGCGGGCCCCAGTCAGGCGGGCGGCGCGATCGATAGGGCGGGCGCGGCGCTGCAGTCGGCCTGACTGCCTCGCGCCCGTCGTCCTAGCCTGCCAACACTTTAGCGACCGCTCGCGTCGCGATAACTCGCGACGATGCGCGGCGACCGCGCCGCGCGCGATACGCGCCACAATAAAGACCACGATAACTTAAAATCTTCACTGAAAAAGGGGAGTAAAACTAAAAAGCACCGGGTTATCTTCGATGAGAGCGCTAACGAATTTTTTGAGGCCGATTATATTATCGTGGTGCGCGACGAGTGTGGTGGGTACTCTGACGAGGGCGAAGGCGAAGAGTGCTCGGGATGTGGCGCGTGCGAACGCTACCAGGAGCCGGAGGCGGGCGCGCTGAGTCCGCCGGAGGGCTACAAGGACCTGGGGCTGTTCAACCGCGATGGCACGCTGCGCGAGCAAGCCTGGTGGGAGGCTGGCGACGTCCTGCTGGTGGGCGAGCGCTCGGGCACGGTGTTCACGCCGCAGCACCTGCAGCTGCTACGCCGCCTGCAGCGAGAGAGGATGCTGCGCTCGACCATCTGTGCCGACTGCGACGCGCACGCCGCGCTGCACCAGCCGCTAGGTGAGTCACCGCCGTGTCCTTGCCAAGGACGAACTCCACTCACATCTCAAGTTTCACGTCTCACGGGCTGCTGGCTGAGCGACGACACTGATCTCCATTATAGCTGATGTACACGTTCTGTCATCATGACCGATAAACATGAGAAACCTTACGAGTATCGACGTTTCTAGCGTTCGTAGTTACATATTTCTTTTCATTTTTCTTTGTTTCAGACTTTCAAATTCGACTTGTAACTGAATTAAAATAACGTGACATGCAGCGTAATATTTCTAAACCTGCGATTGCTTTTACTGCCGAGCGAAATTACAATGTCGACTGGGTGATTAGGATGATAAAACAGTTATCATGTTAATTGCTATGTAGCTAGAGCGAACTGAGTACTTGTTATATAACAATGAAGCGCTTAAACTGAATTGACAATAATTTAGATCGTGGTAGATCGTTACTAGAACGAGTGACGTAACTGGTGTCAGGTTTCAAAACAACCGCGAGTCTATTGTTCTCATCTAAAGTAACAGCACTCATTGCATCGCCTTTTAAAATGTTCACGGTCGACCAAAGGCGCTCAACGTATCCACCGAACATCTATTGAATATTTAGAAAGTCACCGTTTTGACAATCTACCAACAATAAAACAAATAACTTGAACATCTATAAAAAGCCGCTCGTGTTAGTAGAAAACGGTTTCATATAGCTGCCTACTGTCAAAGATGGTTGCCTCGACAATACTTTCAATCAATAGCTACTTACTCTCATTTGTCCTCAAATTGATGACATATACTTAATTTGGCTATTGCCTAAAAAATCATCTAGAATATTTATTTTGGAAAAGACGGTTACACATTATGGTATAACTCAAAATTTTAACTACAGGTACTGAGTAAATGAACCCACGACATTTTCCACAAAGATTTTTTAACCCTTAACAACCCAGTATGCTTTAGTAACGTAAATGACCAATAGTGTCTAATGGACACATTAAAAAAATTGATGGTATTTAAACGAAAATAAAGTTATTGTGAATAGAATTTCAACCAAATCTTTTTAATTCTTTATTTGACTTGAATAATTACCTTATAAGTACAACCGTTAATTACAAAAAGATAGCAAAGTCTGGTAAAAAAAAGTTATTTACAAATATTGCAAATATTTTTTTTTTTACAGTGTTCTGCGCACACGTTGCGGTTGCACTTGTCACAACACTGTTTTGAGGCCCTAGATATTTTTGAAGGACATATGTGACAGCGCTTCTTTCTTTTTACTGCAGGTTCAGATGACTGAGAAGATGATTCAGCTGATCCTACCACATCTTGTATAGCTGCTAGGTGGTAACTTGTTAAGCCTTTTTTGCTTCGCCTCCGTATGTGAAGACTTACTAAATCCGTAATAATTTCTCGTAGAAATTTTTTCTTTTTGTATTTTTTTTTATTCATTTCATTCCATGTAGGGTGTAAATTTCTCCATATAATAAATGACGCGATACCAACAACATCCATAATATTTTGAAAAATGCAACCGGCCATCTGTTGGTTTTATGTCGAGTTGTATATTCATGAACCATCTGATAAAGTGTATCAACCTTTAGTAGAGTTGTAGTACAAATTTACTTCCGATTTATTCTTATTATTTACATCTACATATTTCATTTGTGTGATGCATCGTTGATAAGAAAATAACAGCACGATTTTTCTTTGGCACATACGATACCAATGTCATATTTTTAGAAAATCCAAAAATATTCGATTCGACATCACGAGTTCTATTAGGCTGAAAAGATGGAGGTATAAAAGCCTTATTTTTTCTCATTGTACCCAATATTGTTAGGCCATTTTGTGACAAGGATTTTGCAACTTCAAGACTCGTAAAATAATTGTCAAAAGTGACGTTTCTATTACTTCTAAAATATGGTTCACATAACTGATTGACAACATTGTACGCCATAAAACTTGTGAGCACAAGGATAGTTTTGTAATACGAATAATAACACTGCGAATGTCGATTATACTATACCAAGATACCAAATGATTATAAACAAGGTTTTGTTTACAATCCGACCTACCTACCCATATATTCCTGTTACAAATTGTTATTGTGTCTTGCGGACACTTGTGGGTTGCTGAGTTACTAACGTGGTTTGTTGATTATAAAAAAAAAACTAATAATATTATAAAAATTTTCATTACACTTTTGGAATCAGTAAACCATAGGGATAGATTAGATAAAAGGGTTTTTTGCAGAGACAAATACTTTCGTTATTATACATCTTTAAACCTAAAAATGAGTCCGAAAGACACTTGTGGGTTGTTAAGGGTCAAGAGATAAGTATAGGTATCGTTATATCTAATCGTGTCTACAGCTGTGACCATTTTGCTTTTCATCTCTCAATATACCTACCAGACTTATCACTCTGCCTTCGTATCTTACTACGTCAAGTCATTTTAAATGGCATTCGTTTTGATAATAATTGCCGAAGTGGTGTGAACCCACTCCAAGTGAGGGATTTAAAGAAATACCTGTAATTTAGTAGATAATGAGCAGCTAAAATTGGTACTGAAAACGAATATTCTAATTTTTTTTATTTGGAACAAAAACAAATGAGAGTTAATAACAATGGAAACGATGATAGCTACAAAAGTTAAAAACTATTGCGCAGCTATCAACGCCCTTCTAAACTTATGAAACACATTATTCCAGATTTAACTATAATATGACATGGGTACAAGTTAGCTATAATAATGATCTAGAGAGCAATCAAACAATCAATATATTACGTGACCAAGATTTCTTCTAAATCTCGTTAATATACCTACACTAGATTTTTCTGTATTATTATAACCCATAAACTTAAGTTTTAAACTGAGAAATCTTAGAAAATGCAGCTAACACACGTAGGTACACAAACAAAAATCACATACAGTTTTAGATAGGTTAATATAAAAATAAATCCAAAAAATCCTTCAAAAGATATATTTTTTGATGACCAATGGGCTCCTCCGTTTTTTATTTTTTATTTTACTTTTACTAAATATATTATATTTTAGTGTTAGCTTGTATAATTTTTAAATAAAGTTAGTAATATTAATTACCATCAACTAAGGATATTGTTCAATTTGGTGCCCCCATCCAATTGCCAGCTCTTTATAAGTACCTTCTATTCGGTTGAATAGAAGGTACTACGGCGTCTAATCCCAAATCCTTGTCCGTTCGTAGTTAAACCGTACCAAGCATGGTCAGTTTTAGCAATACACACTTTTTTAGAAAAGATTTTTGCCAAAAATTGCCCAAAATTGTCTTTAAATCCTTACATATGAAGCTGAATCGATTGGCATCAAAAAAATTAAACATGTAAGAAATTTAAGTTTTTCTAGCTAACTGGCATTTGTCTAAAATCTGTTAATGTAGTTACCTACTCAAGAAGTTAAAGACCGTCTACTAAGATCGTTTTTCTGTAGCTACATCTGTTAAGATTGTATTATTCTAATTAGACAAGGAATCAAGGCCATTGAAATTCTTGTACTGAATCTTAATATATCATTTATTCCTATTGGAGTGGGTACCAGCTGCCATACATTTCGTGTCATCATCCTTTGCAAGTTAAATCGTAATTTGTTTTCCATGGTCGTAAATGCCGTGTATAAAGTTGAAGATCCAATCGTTCTCGCTGTCAGAACATCACATGCGGTTCTTATAATTAAACGTTGTTATAAAATAAGTACATCTACGTAAAGTATGAATAAGTTTTGTCAAACCAATTGTGTCTCTGTCTAAATAGGTGCATTAGTAAATCGGCTGCGGTTATTTATATATACCTGCTGACTTGCTGAGTTTGTTTGGCAAGTTTTTACACAATAAAGTGAGATCATCATACCTCAGATTCATACGCGAAACATATCAGTATAACAACGAATAAGCTAAATATTTTCGGGTGAGACACGAAAAACAAAAACTGAGAAAGTGGTTTGTTTTGTTCTTAACTGCACCCAACTACAAACATCTTGACTGAATGCAAAACATCAACTTTATTTGGATATTACCTACATGCGTCTTCTTCTCATTATTTTACAAACCAAACATTTCTCAAAGCACCAGAAATTACAGAATTGACAGACAACATTTGATCATAGATCATCATCAACATAGTCAGCCTATAATTTCCCCACTGTTGGGACACAGGTCTCCTCTCTGTGAGAGGGAGCGGGCCTTAATCCACAACGCGGGCCCAGTGCTTGATGGCGGATGTCACATGTCTTTAAATTTTGTTTGCCGGTTTCCTCAAGATGTTTTCCGTTTTGAGCACAGTGATAATGAAATAAAATTTACAAAGTGAACCGCATGTTTGGGTTCGAACCTGCGACCTACAACTCGTAAGTCGCGGCCGTCACCCCTTGGCCACCACTGCTCTGCTTTATCCTAGACACCAAACTGACTATTTGTCATCATCTGCCTATAGCCTTTTCCCAACTATGTTGGGGACGGCTTCCAGTCTTACCGGATGCAGCTGAATACCAGTATTTTATATGGAGCGACTGCCTATCTGATCTCCACAACCCAGTTATTGGGTAATACGATACCCCTTGGTATGACTGGTTGTCAGACTTTCGGGCTTCTGACCACCCGTAGCAACTGCCAAAGATCCAGGAATGACAGCCGGGACCAACGGCTTAACGTGCTTTCCGAGGCACGGAGGGGTTACGGTATGTAAAGATGGTCTCCCATCCACTGACCAACCGCGGCAAGCGTAGCTTAACTTGATCGATCGACCTGTACGGCTGTTATTATTTAACCACGGGCAAACTGACCATCTGTATGAAAACATAATTATTATCAAGATGACATACCACTCAAAGGTGTTAAGGAATTGCAAGATTGCTTAGAAAACTAACGAAATAAATGCATGTAACACTTAGTAAAGTTTCAAGTATCCTTCATGCACAACTTGCTACCAACTTGCTTGCTTGCTTGAACCAAACAGAAGTCTAATTAGCTTCTTACTTGTTCTGCTTGGAAGTGGCTCATACGTCTTGAAATTTAGTTACTAGCTCTAGGAAACCTGAGGGTCTACTCCCTAAGTCCGTCAACGAAGTTATGGACCCGCCCAAAAGTAGTTGATCGGTTAAAACAAGTGTCAAATAATTTTTTTCATTCGTGCCTAATAAACACATTGGGTGTAGGGACGACTGTCAAATCGTGTTTGTTAATTAGCTGCAGTAAAACGACACTTCTTACTGTCATTTCGTTAAATTATGTTGCCATTATGTGCCCTCTACTAGTGATGTGATTGGAACGCAATTGACCAATTTTGATTTAAACGTAAACAATCAAATATTCTTTGTTGTAGTTTCATTCATAAATAGGATAGTTAATTATACTCGTAGTAGGTACTAGTTCGCATCAAAATTGTGCTCGTATAGTGAATTTGCACAGAAATCGTTCAAACTATACAATCTCAATTAAGTGGGCTATATAGCCGTAATTTATTCGATTTTATAATGCACCCAGGTTCCTTAGACTAAGAATTAGATCCGGACCTAACGTTCAGATAACTAGTCTTTGAGAAACGCCTATTTAATTGACTTTATATGTTGTAAATACTCATGGTTTTTTAATTTTGTAAATATGGTTTTATTAACCTGCTTTCAGAGGCTCGTCACACCCTGGAAAACAGGAGCTGGACCTGATCAAAATTTTTGATTTTGAATTAAATGTTAATTGAATTAATCAATTCTTTTGTCACACCACTATTTAAATTTCGTTAAAAAGTGGTAACACATAATCACATGAGCTGTCATTTTACTGCAGCTAACTAAAAGTCTTAGTATAATCTTATGTACAGACGCCAGCACATCAAGCTATTACAACCTGTCAAATTTCTTTAATAGATATTCAACTTTATCGCTAAAGCATAAGGTTCAAAGTTGATTAGGAAAATTTTACAGTTTCGGGTAGCTTGATGTGCTGGCGTCTGTACGTACGTGATACTGAGTAGGAAATGTTACTTCATCCGGAACTACGGACATCGTGCTTAGGGAGTAGATCCTCAGGTCTGTGTTTTGGCGTTTTGCCAGGGAAAAGATTATAATACCTTCGACTGTTATTAGTAGGTAATTATCTTTATCAACATCATCACGATCCTGTTGCTTAATTTAAAGCCGAAGACTAGTCCATACAACTCCTATCAACCGAATTTCAATGTTTATTTCGTTCCTTGTCGTAACATTAACCAAGCTGTGCTCTTTGTAACGTACCTATGGCTACTTACTAAAACTTTATATACGAACTAGCATTTGACCGCGGCTTCGCCTGTGTGAAAGTCGGAAATTATCCCACGGAAACGTATTACCGGGATAAAAGTATCCTACATGTTAATCCAGGTTATAATAAACTACCTTAGTGCCAAATTTCATCAAAATCCTATTAAAGGCAACGATTGAAATACTATCTTGAATGCCTAGTACTTTTTGTTGCTCAGAAAGTCGGGACATATTTCGATCATGATTCGAAAGACACGTAGCGTCATCTAGCGTCCTAAACCAATCGTGACCGTCGAAAGTTATAATTGTTCTTTTCCTCGGTAACAGTATTTTTTTCTGAATGAAAGGTACCCTATCTCCTTTTCTATACCCCTAAAAACGCAAAATTTCATTATGATCGGTTCAGTGGATTAGGTGTGAAAAGGTAACAAACAAACTTACTTTCGCATTTATAATATTATTTAGGATAATAAACCATAGCTTATTGCAATTTTTTTATTATTCAAATTTTTCTTAGTTAATTATTTGATTAAGTTTTTCCAATAAACTATAATTTTAAACACATGAATCTAATAAGTCTCGGAAAAACAAAAAGACGTTACGACGATATGTTAATCCGCATTCCACCGAAGGACGCCTTTTCTCAACGCACCCTAATTGCGGATCACATAAATCAATCACATCTGAATTATTTTGAAGAATCCGTTGCTTCATATTAAGTTCGATTTTGACTGCTCAACAACGTAAATAACGCAATGAATGTTCTTAACTGTCAAAACGAAAGTCATTCCTACTGTTAGTGAGTCACGCCACCCCGCAGTTTGAATCAGAATATCAGATACCAAAGTTTCACGATAATCAAATCTTCACCTCCCATCAAACATATTTTTCTATATAAATCAAAATACAAGTGGTTCAACAACCGGCCGCCAAGCGATGCACATTAAACAAGTAAATGGTTCATAGAGCGAGGGTTGCCCCTGTAAGAAAGAGCGCCTGCACAGGCGTTACACGTTCAAGCCAATTTGTTGCTCAACGTCTGATCAGTCACGTGGGCATCGGTCAGTGAGACTACACACAGCTTTAATTTACATTCAGCTTCAATGTTTGTAAATGTTTTAGCAGGAAGTATGTACATATGTTATTGTTAGTTTTTATATCATATGATTGTTATATCTATAAATATTGTTATGTTCTTAAGAAAAGCTGTTTATATACGGAGAAATGCTGTCTTGAAATACCATACGCATGTTTATTAAAAACTCTTCCGTCGACTGATCAGACAATATTAATATTATAACTACTTCACTATAGGCCAACCGCTTAACTGAGACGTTGCCTGAGGTAGCAGTGCGGTGCACACCCTCCCGGTGTGGTGACGTGTTGCGAGAGCTCACTGATTCGTCAACTTCTGAAAACTATCACCCCACATGAGAATGTTTGAGATAAATACTTTTTCTCAAACATGCCTGGAAATTTGAGCATTATTTTTAAATTTCTGTACTGGCCAAATACATGCGAGCAGTGGCCGGCAAAAGTTGTATGAAAATCCATATCTGTCGTGGTTTAGCGGCTATAAATAAATTACTATATATTGATCGAAGCTATAAAATTAGTAAACTCATATCTGTCCTATAATTTAAACATGGAACGGTCTTTCACTCCGAAACATGGCAACCAAGGAGGTAACTTATCAAAGGTTTTATTTAAATTTGAACTGGCTTGCAAATAGAAAGCTGTTTATTAAAAAAAAAAAAAACACATGAACAATTTAACGCGGGAAAAATTATTGTTGTTCGTCATTGATTTTGGAAAGTAATTGTGTTTGACAAAATGAGTTGAAGTGAAGACAACGAGTGTGATGGACTTACTTTAACGCCACCTGAAATTTAAGAGGCGGCAAGAGCCGTAATAGAAAACTTGTTACCGCCAAAATCGAAAGAAAAATACTTTCAAATAATAAGTTCTGCCTAGGTAGGTACTACTCAGTTTTCATTTCCGCGCATTATTTGAGAAAAGTACTATACAAGCCTTGGCCACAACTAGGCATCGATGGTTACGTATGTGTGCCTCAGCTTCGCCTCGGCCCACATTTACTCGTTCGTCCATCAATGTCTCTTTTACTGGCCGCTGCAGTAATGTACTATTTTTTGTTAGTCTATATTGTGTCCCAGTGCTGAGCAAAAGCCTCCCCTTTTTCCTTCCAAATTTCGGGATGTCTTGTGCGATGTCTGGCCATGTTGACCCTGCAAACTATAACTATAATGTTTAAAACTTAAAATATATTTCATGTTGTTTTCTGAATATTAATGTTAGAATTCATTTGGTTATTAAAAAGAACCATCGAAAATACGAGTACCTCGACGTCACGTTCGTTTACGTGAATAGCTTGGCCGCGTTGCCCGAGTCCATCGAAAAGAGTTAACGTCCTGGCTGCAATTCAAACCGGAAAACCCTATCAATCTGCCAATCATTCAGAAAAGGTGATAAAAGAACTGTAAAACGTTCTATAACTAAGAGTCAATTTGATTGGGTTTCCCTTGTATAGTTTTCACCCTACAAGCTGCTCTGGGCCACTCGCAGTGCACTCTCTTGTTAGTAAAACGATTAACGCGTTTACTTTTTTCGCAACACGGTTCATAGTTCTCTATTTTTAGAGTTCCAGAGTCAATTAAGGAACCCTTTGCAGAGTTGCAGTGTCCGCCTCTACGCCTGTACCTACGAGCTTTCCTACTTGCGAATTTTATCAAACTAAAATTGGCATTTAAAATCTAAAGATTTACGGTTATTAATTTTAAAATAAATTTCTGTGAACGTACGGGAACGTGGACGGCGTTTAATTGTTTTTACAAGCCTTATATTAACTTGCTTCGTTTGTGTTTCCATTACTAGCTTTTTTCTTTGCAAGACTAACATTATAAGGGCTCTCGTTATGTAGTTCTTTCAAAAGTTTTGGAGGTGTTTTTTGTTACGAGTACAGTGTTCCCTACAGGAAAAAATATATTTACACTCTCACCAGCACTAATATATAGGAATTTACAATTGCAGCAAACCCTGCGGGCCGCCGCGCCGGCGGACGCATCTTGACACATTCGCATAAGCCGCGGTGAAAATGTTAGAGTGCAGCAGGCCGTACGGGCGGCGCGGCGGCGGGCTCACTGATTGTTCTTATTAGCAGGCCGTGCAGTCCGCTACGGTCTCACATATTCATGTAATTTTTTTAGAGCGCGGCCTGCTATTATAGAAATCGTATAGGTTGCGTGCCTTACTCGAAAACTTACGACCCGCTGGCGGACTGCATGGTGGTGAGAGTTTTAACCTCTGAAACTTGGACACCTGGACGACTTTTTCGAATTTCTACAAAGTTCTTACAATTGCGGCATTTTAGCGAACTAAAAAGTAAAAACGTGGCTATATAAACATGCTCTTATAATAGTTTACGATTAATGTTATAGAATATTGTAGATGGGTCCATAAAACTCCATCCACTATGAGTAACAATATTATGAAAAAAATTCAGTGTCTTAAAATATGTGAAACTCATCATTTTATACATTGAAACTTAAACTAGCTCCTTTGCAACTGAATGTATTTTAACATTTTCAGATAATTATTACGTAGCGGTCTCGGTTGTTAACCTTTTATAATTACCGATTTGATGCTGTCCGATAAATATTATAATTATTGAATGTACCCAGTGTACATGTTGACTGTTATTATATCTGACATCATGCTACCTATTTAAAAGCTCAAAGTTAATGTAACGAAATTGTCCGGATAAGAACCGGAGTTACCGACATAGCTTGCAGAGTAAGCAAACTGAAGTGGCAGTGGGCTGGCCATGTTTGTCGAAAGACAGATGGCCGTTGGAGCAGACGAGTCCTTGAGTGCCCGCATATCGGCAAGCGTAGTGTGGGACGCCCCTCAGTTAGATGGACGGACGGCCTAAAGAAAGTGGCTGGGACGGACTGGATGCGGAAGGCGGAGGAGGACGGGGTGTTGTGGCGCTGCCTGGGAGAGGCCTATGTCCAGCAATGGACTGCAATAGGCTGAGTTGATTGAATGTAGGTAATGAATTAATCATGAATTTATTATTCTGAAAATGAAAAACGAGAATATTATAACAATATTGGCTTTGTGGGCGGAAATTATGTTGATCCGGCTTTGACGTCCGATGACGACATTGACTTACTTAATTGATTATTATTATAGAAAATACAGCAATGGCAATCCTCAACAAGCGCATGGAGGGTACAATTTGATATCATCCAGGGTAGGTCGTTAAACGCTTTGTGGCACACGGTATGGAGCGACCAGTATTTGACACAAACTGTACTTATAACGAATGAGACTGTGTCATACAATACAGTATGGTCAAATTGACGCAGGTTCGCCAGTTCTGATTGGTGTCTTACCCCAAATAATATTTAATTAGCCTTAGCGTCGTAACTCGCAAATTTTGGGCGTCGACGTCGACGTCGCGTTTCTGTGTTTCGGACCTGATGAAGGGCAGAATCTAGAAACTACATTGTTATGTTTGATACAAAGTGTACACTGTATTTCCCTATTTTAATTAAAACATCGCTAATAGCAAATAAATTGCGGCGTCCATGGACCGCGAGTAAAGTAACGAAAACATTGTATGCAACACAATTGGGACGTTTGTACTATTATAGCAAATTAAATGTCTAATGCAGTGCGCGGGAGAGTTGGCTTACCGTTGCAAGTGACAGCTGTGAATAGGAACAATTCGATCAAACTAGCTAACAAAATTAAATATGATTAGTTGTGGCTTAGCGCAACTGTGGTTGAAATTGTACAAGACAGACTGGAACAATAAGAGAAGAGGCTTTGAAAGGCAAAAATCGTGTGATACTTCCTGGCCGCGCCACAGTGGAAAATCAAAGAAACACGTTTCTAGATAAATTGTACCCTTTATGTACTTTAAGGTACATGTAGTGAAAAAAATTGTACCTCAAAGAATTATGAAATATAATGAAGTTTTGGTGGCGCGGCTGGGGAGTATACTTCCTGGCCGCGCCACCATGGTTTTTGTAAACTATTAGGCGTACCCGGACATAGTGTACACTAAAGAATTGTACCAAAATTGTACTTTTCCGTACGCTATAAAGAGATTCAAAAATTTTATTACTTTAGAAATTATAGCCTTGTGTTGGTGGCGCGGCTGGGGAGTATACTTCCTGGCCGCGCCACCATGGTTTTTGTAAACTATTAGGCGTACCCGGACATAGTGTACACTAAAGAATTGTACCAAAATTGTACTTGTCCGTACGCTATAAAGAGATTCAAAAATTTTATTACTTTAGAAATTATAGCCTTGTGTTGGTGGCGCGGCTGGGAAGTATACTTCCTGGCCGCGCCACCATGGTTTTTGTAAACTATTAGGCGTACCCGGACATAGTGTACACTAAAGAATTGTACCAAAATTGTACTACCCAAAAACATAATAATATTACGGAATACTGTAATATATTAAGAGAAAACATCAAAACAAACTTAAGCGCATCAGCAGATTTGTTGATCTTTGTACCTACTGGATGTGGCCTCCAAATTAGAAGTACGTACTGGAATTATCTCGGTGGGATGGTTGTATAACTTGCGCAGAAGGGCGAGAAATAAGCAACACAATACGAATCGATATGCATAACAAGAAAAATTTACCTTCAGGAACAAGATAAGAACTTGGTAGGTACTTAGGTATCAGGGACGGTCAGCAACGAAAATCGTCAACATTATTATATTTTTACGTGTCAATAATTATGATTTCAAAAACTGAAATGTTACCATTGTGAACTGTATGTCTAATGTATCTTATGTTTTAGACAAAATATTAATACACGACTATTCTAGCGTAATTTCCGAAAAACGATGTACCAACCAGAATTGCAGCCAAAATCGTTCAACACCGAGAAAATGTTCACATATGCCATTAAACGTGCTCACTCTGTCCGACAAAGGAATCAAAGCTCTTGAAGAAGCAACAAATTCAATGTTAGAGCTAGATAATAATCTGCATTGTAGAAAGATCGTCAATGATATGTTATGTACACACAGCTTCATTAAGTGATTACCCCTCCAAAAGACATGTGCGTTCAAATCCGTGATAGGCCCAAGTTGGTTTTTGTATTTTGCAAAAACATTTTATTTTAATTAATTTATTGTTTTAGTGAATAAATAAGTTTAAGATAGTATTTATTTTTTAAAATTCTGTTTTTATTATTGTTTTTTTCAATAAAACGTTAATACTTTTATTATTGCGAAAACGACAAGCAATAATAGGGTTAACATTTACGAACGTTTTATACATCGTCTAAATAGACTAGAGGTTTCAAGACCGCTTGCCGTGCCTATGAGTGGAAGTTCAAATCATAGGCACGAAATGTGCTTTTTGTTCATTATAATTATTATTTTAATATATTTTTTTATTTTGTTTTAGTAATTATTTATAAAGAATTTAAAAATAAAGAAAAATAAAATACCTTAATAATCATATAATAATATTTATTATTGCTATTATTTAACAAAACTATGATCTTATTTTACAACAAAGATTTATTTTGATTTGATAATTTTATTTACAGTTATCATAATATACTATTTTGCCAACTGACACAATTGGGTTCCTAGACAAGTGGCATCCTATTAACGTAAACGATAAAATAGTAAGCGGTAGAAATATTTTAGATTGACATAACCTAACGAAATGTCACGTGACCTGTCATGTCGTCTCAGTATACAAATTTGACATTTGACAGTCTGACAAGTGACATCGAAAGAGACAAGTTTTGAAGCGTTTGCAACTTGTCTAGGAACTAGAAGTTAGTTTGGCAGGATTACAATCATGAGCATAATAAGTGAATAAACATGTTATCAATAGATAATAATCAATTAACATCTCTTATTAGCTCATATCTACTTAGAATATTTTGCTATACAAAGTAAAATAGTGGGATCAAATTAGTTAAATGTCTTCGTTGTTTATTTTGTTGTCATACTTAATTAATATAACTGCTATTTCTGGGCAAATCGCAATCGTTCTCTTCGATGTTCTTCTGTTAGACATATTTTGCAGGTCGATAACTGTGAATGTTCGCTGCGTGTAAATGTCTTCGAACCGTGGACAGAGATATTCCATGCCGTTGCGAACTGTAACGAGTGGATGTAAACGGCGGTGTAGTGTGAACCTTAACAATATCCCGATGATGTTCAGATTGGTCCGTATAGATCCCAGTAGTTCTCCGACCCATGGACATTGTCTTAACATCGCCGGTTTCTTGAAATCTGCGCACCCATAAGCGCACTGTTTGTCTCTGTATAGAAAAAAATGGTTATAAATAAGTTATTAAATAACACACACAAGATACCGCAAATAGCTCAACAAGAAAAAAATCGGAGAACACAATTAATATTATAATGAACTTACTGCTATGCCAAGCTGTCTCGCAATTCCTTTTATGCTCACATTTTGTTCACACAGAACAACTATTTTAGTTCTCATAAAATCATAAATCATTTTAAAAATTAATGGATAAATCGTAGTCGTTTACTCTTCGCCGTTTTAAGTGAACGTATACATCAAACGTTGTAGTTATAACTTGAGGGTATGGATTAATTTTATAAAGACAACGTAAGTAAGTAAAATTAATGGATACCCTCAAATTATAACATCTATCGATTAGACATCCCACCTAAAGATAAAATGACTCAGACCATAGTAGAAATTTAGAAAACAATTTCAACGCAATTCATATGGGCTCGCTGGCTAGTTCTTCAAACTGCCGGTATGAGTATGACGACGTTCGGTGATGCGATAGTTCGAATCTGAGTCGAAACAATGGGTTCTATTTGAAGTATTCTTTAGATTATTTGTAAGGGATTTAATGTGTAACATTTTAAAACTTGAGGGGTTAGCACATACTGACGCTGTGTGTACATGCACACATATCATTAGCTATAATTTAAACGAAATTCTGATATTTGAGTTAGATGATATAGATTTGATTGATACAAATGATATTCCAAACAGTTTAACTTTACAGCAAAAAACATATGCTTTGGTGTCAGTCATAGAGTATTTACCTAATATGTGCCACTACAGAGCATTGAGTAGGCGTAATGGCAGATGGGAATGCTATGATGACCTAAACAACACGGTAACAGTACCTACTAAAACGTACACAAAATATAATGGTGCATTGTATTATATACACAATAAATTAAATACGTATGATGGCAGGCAGGACAAAAACAAACGGCCCTTTTCAGGGCCACCAAATGTTCATGTGATACATTCATGTTTCTTGAATTTGGTGAAAGTCAAAACGTTAAAAATACCATGCGGTTTCTATTAATAATCCGACTGATTACCTATCGGTAGATACGTATAATAATAATACAGTGGCCTCCTAAAGTTAGTTGACATTTTTCCACTTCAGCTGTGATGCCATGCCACATTATGATTTAAAATATGTACAAAATTAATCAGGTAATCCTGTGGGATTACTTGATTACTTTTTATGGTAAGTCATAGGTTGAATTAGTAGGTAGATAACAACGTTATAGTGTACAGTTCCAACATTTGGAACTAGAATTTTAAATCTTAATGTGGTGTGTAACAGCTGCAGTGTAAAAATGCCAACTAGCTTTTGGAGGCCAATGTATATAAAGCAGGTTCAGACTTATATGTTTTTTATCATAGTTTCGTTAGGTACCTAAACTTTTTTGATTAACTTTTTGTACTGTAGGTAGATATAGTTAACGACGAAGTAGATCAACATTTCAGTTTTTGAAATCATAGTTATTGACACGTAAAAGTAACAATGTTGACGATTTTCGTTTCTAACCGTCCCTAATACCTAAGTACCTACCAAGTTCTTATCTTGTTCCTGAAGGTAAATTTTTCTTGTTATGCATATCGATTCGTATTGTGTTGCTTATTTCTCGCCCTTCTGCGCAAGTTATACAACCATCCCACCGAGATAATTCCAGTACGTACTTCTAATTTGGAGGCCACATCCAGTAGGTACAAAGATCAACAAATCTGCTGATGCGCTTAAGTTTGTTTTGATGTTTTCTCTTAATATATTACAGTATTCCGTAATATTATTATGTTTTTGGGTAGTACAATTTTGGTACAATTCTTTAGTGTACACTATGTCCGGGTACGCCTAATAGTTTACAAAAACCATGGTGGCGCGGCCAGGAAGTATACTTCCCAGCCGCGCCACCAACACAAGGCTATAATTTCTAAAGTAATAAAATTTTTGAATCTCTTTATAGCGTACGGACAAGTACAATTTTGGTACAATTCTTTAGTGTACACTATGTCCGGGTACGCCTAATAGTTTACAAAAACCATGGTGGCGCGGCCAGGAAGTATACTCCCCAGCCGCGCCACCAACACAAGGCTATAATTTCTAAAGTAATAAAATTTTTGAATCTCTTTATAGCGTACGGAAAAGTACAATTTTGGTACAATTCTTTAGTGTACACTATGTCCGGGTACGCCTAATAGTTTACAAAAACCATGGTGGCGCGGCCAGGAAGTATACTCCCCAGCCGCGCCACCAAAACTTCATTATATTTCATAATTCTTTGAGGTACAATTTTTTTCACTACATGTACCTTAAAGTACATAAAGGGTACAATTTATCTAGAAACGTGTTTCTTTGATTTTCCACTGTGGCGCGGCCAGGAAGTACCACACCAAAAATCAGCCTGTGTTGTCACACTGCAGGGCACAGGTCTCCCTGTCCTTCTTCTGTCTTTCTTCTCAACTTGATCCTGAACCAATATGGACCAATCCCTTATATCGTCGCTCGCATATGACTAAAAGTTCTATCTAATTTTTTAGCCAATTTTTTATTTGAGTCAGGACAACTACACTCTTCCATTCGTGATTCTTTACATTTTGTTGCCTTTCAAAATGGTTATATTTTGAGATCCAAATAACATAGAGGTACGACGGTTGGTGAAAAGTGTAAAGAATCATGAATAGGAAAATATAGCTGTCCCAACCCAAATCAGCCAAAAAAAGGGAAAAATGAGATAGGACTTTTAGTCATGCGAGCGACGATATAGGCGTCAAGCTCATCACGCCATCTACGCCTGGGTCTTCCGCGATGCCGTTGCACGTTTTCAGGCACCCATGATAAACTTGGATTTAAAAACAGTAGCTCTAACTAATTACCTTATTCGTAATCATACGTTACGAGAATATTTGAAGAGATTGCTCTCTATAAGAATGATAGACTTTTAGACAACGACCCTGCGATGTTATTGCAAATGTCCGGCGGCAGAGACCACTAGCACTACTACCCAACTTCTACTCTGATCTTATTACAAGGGTTCATCAAAAACTGTGCTCTAAAACTGTAAACAAGTCATGTTGACCAATGTCCTTAAAAACAGATTAAAATAATAAAAAGTTGCCAAAAACTATTATTCCTCAAAGGAATCCTTTGAAATTTTCCCTTGACCACAAGTGGACGTTATACAAAAGCGTGTTCGGTGATTTTAGCGAAAATGCCATAAACGCCCACATACAACAACGCGCGCGGCGGCATGGCATACTAATCGGGGTGACATCATTTGTGTGGCACCTGCACACGTCGCTGTCACATAAATCGTTCATTCATCGGTGGCTCGGTCAACCAGACACCTGTCAATAGGCTACCCGGAAATAGGACTAGTTTTGGGATCGATTTTTAGTTACAGTTTTTTTTTTTTGATGTTTGGGAGTCATCAAATGACCCCTCCCGCTCTGGGTGGAGCGGAAGGGAGTGACAGACTCTTACTGACTAAAACCCACCCGTGTTCCTTCCTTAGCCCTTTATGTTCCGAGCCAGCGGTAACCCTTTCGGACAATCCCGTACCTAACTGAATATAACTTTTCGAAAAAGCCCAAATCTCCAAATTGTCAGAAGGCCAATTCCCGTAATTAAAAAAGTTCAAAATCTAGGCGCAATCTCATCTCAGCGACAATCAGTGTCAAAACTGTAAGTAAATTAGAGGTAGGTACTTTTGAAAGATTGAGAGGTCCCTAAAATTACGAGAACTGCCCCTCAGGTCTATCGATTATGTGTTTTTATTTATTACTAGCATTTTGCTTACCGCCTGACACCATACAACTCCATACAAGTTTAGACGTGATTAAAAACTTGCCTGCTAAAATTTCTTCAATTTGCGTCAGGAGCTGATTAATTAGACAGGACTAAACTAAAATGTTATCTTCTGTCCTTTTCTTAATGAAATAGAAAGAAAAAGATGCACTGAACTTAAATTTAGTTTAGTTTGTGAACAACAGAATCGGCACCATTATCTCTGAAACTATATGACCAATTGACATACTGTAAACTGGGAAAATCTTATCTCCATGATGTCCTTGTGATCATAAAATAATTTATTTTGATAGGAATTAATATTTAAGAAATATATTATCATCCAAACGTAAGTTTGCCGAAAAAATACTTTTATAAAACATAAAAGAGATATTAAAAGATCAAATATAAAAGATAGAAATATGGTGTCGCGGACTTCTTTTTTGTAGAATTGTTTAAGGCGGACCAGATAGTCATACATTGTTTTGACGTGAATACGTCTTTAAAATTGCTTCCATAGTGGGAGGCAAGCCGTAAAAACCAATGATAACAAAATCGGGGGTTACAGTTTGGTGTTGCAGCTTCATATATATCATCTCCATCCTAAATTAAATTACACCATTGGATAGCTAAAGGATCAAATAATTATTTACGAAAAATGAGGACTGTAACGCATCGCGCGCGGCGTAGGGGGAAGCGCCGCCATTTTGAGGTAATTTTGCTGCATATTGAGATTTCCACTTAGTATACTTTTGACTCAAAAAAGCTACGACGTTCGTTTTAGTTTCAATCGTCAGCTGTCGTCAAAATCTATCGATTGCATACAAAATATTAGTGTAAAATAGTGACAGTGAATATAATGTGGTTGGAAAGGGCTTCTCAAGAGCAATTCAGTCAAGCTGTGCCGGGAACGTAAAAGAATGAATGTGTCCGAGCGGAACAACCCCGATACGTAAACGTATTCACGTACAACACAAGCCACACCCCATTTTTAGGGTTCCGTACCAAAATGTTAAAAAGGAACCCTTATGGTGAGACTCACTCTGTCTGTCCGTCTGTCACAGCTGGATATCTCAAGAACTACTAATGCTATCAATTTGAAATTTAGAATAGTCTTAGATGACGTTTGCCCAACTATTTTGCAAATAAGAAAGTAAAAAAAAAAATGTTTTTTTCAACAGTTACTCATAGGTGGACTTGAAAATTCGAAGTGAGGTACTAGGGCATGTGGGGTACTTATCATATGAAAGAACGCTGTTTGCACATTCTCAAACATTTGTTCTTTTTTTTTAGTCCGCATAGTTTTCGATTTTTGATGAAAAATGTAAAAAAATACAGTTCCCCCTTATCTCTGAAGTTTACATAGAGAAAAATCTGAAATATTTTATATTCTATGTGATAGAAGTTTAAGTAAAGATTACAGGAAAAATAAAACGATGTCTCTAATAGTACACTTTTTCAGAAATCAACAAAAATTATATTAGCTCCACTATCGGTCAAGAGATGGCGCTGATCTAAAACTACAATATTCTACACCGTAGCACAGTGGTCACGTAGAAGGTCATAGGCCTCCGGTGGCAATGATTGGGCTAAGCCATGATATCTGGTTCAGTTACCCACTAGTCGTCATACTACCTGAGGCTATAAAAGGTTTTGTAATCTTATTGTTCCCAACACTCCTTTTTCGGCGTCGGAAGTGAGTGTGCACATCTAATTAGTCATCACCCGTGTTATCACCAAGTGCTTATTATTAGCCCGAGACGCGACGCGTGTTTTCAAGTTCCAACTTATCTGTAACCTGTTTTTTTGCAATGGACATTCAAGTTACAGGTATGTATTTTTAATTAACTTTACTATTTTGCATTTATTATTTTGCATTTATGCAATCCACTATTTTTTTTTTTAATAGAGTGCGACGCCGCAGCATTACTTACGTATTTCTGTTTTTTTTTTTATGTTGAAGCTTTTACTTAAGTTTGTATCTACTTGTACCATTGAATTAGGTATAAAATGTCGCTTAAAATTTCTACTACTAGACTTTAAAAAATGTATTGCGCATGCTGCAGCTGTAAGGTGCAGGCAGGGTCTACGCCGAGCGCCTGGGCGCTAACACTACGAAATATGTATTGTTTTTGATATGCATTTAACTGTTTTTGTTTTGTTTTAGGTACCTACTAGTATTGAGTGTTCTTTCAAAAGAATGCTTGTACTAGATACTTGCCTGTCTATTAAGGACAGCAAATCCGAACTGGAACGGTGGCGTCGAATTGTTCAAGCCCTGATACAGTTGCTGCCTGATTGTTGTTTTGTTGCTACCTAACCGTGGTACAACCTGCCTTCGTCTGTATTTTTTATTAGTTCTCATTCATGGTCCGAAAGTAATGACCACGCATTATTGTCAATAGGTGAGTAAAATAAGTTAGTTAAACAGTGACAACACGAGGAAAATGTCCCGGGTTGTCACAAATACCGACTTGATACATAGACTTCTTCTTAATTCTGATCCTTATATTTCTGGTTTAAGAAGGTTACCACGGAAGAAGAAGTCTATTCTATCCATAGAAATGCAAAAACAGTTCTATCTAAAGAGGTGTTGAATTTCTTGTCGGTATAGAATAAAATGTATATAGTTATATAATGAACACTAGATTTATATTATTTTAGATATAGCTCCTATTATGTAACTATTAACATGTAAATAATATATTAGATTATCCATTTCTGTGTTTGTAGTGTACTAATTAGGTATTTACTTTATTTTTACTATAAAAATGTAAATATTTAAGTTTGTTAGTTATTAAGTTGCAATTCTTTTCTTGTATTTTAGTATGTATTTCGTCAAGTATAATAAATGCATTATTTTTCGAATAAAATAAGTTTTCTAACATTGAGTCGGTTATTTTCATTTTATTATAACGTAAAGTATTAAAAAAAAGCATAATAATAATAATTAATATTGATAACGACAGTCATTACCTTCGCAAAACCCTATGACCGCCTCTCTTAGGACGCGGAATCACGTGTTAAAATTCTCTGACGAATATTATATAGGCCTAGCCGACGAAAATTTAAAAACTTCATAAGTTTTTAAATTTTCGTCGGCGAGGCCTGGTACGGAACCCTCGGTGCGCGCGTCCGACCGGTTTTTTTTTAACTATATACAACTGTTTAGGCAGCGCATGCAAATAATTCTGTTTTATTAGAGACATTTCTTTCCGACTTGCTAGACAAAAGTTGTGATAGCTCAGCTAAAATGCAAGATATAAATATATTGTATAGAAAGCACTCAGGAATAATTAAGCTTGCTATCAGCGAAAACATTTTTAGAATTGAACTTTTAGCTCCGGAGATTATCTCTACATACATAATTATAAACAAACAAATTTAACCTCTTTATAATATTATTATAGATAGTAAAAAAGTAATTAGAAGAATGTATAGAGCTTACAATAAATCTTTTATTCAATACTCACCCTTCTTTTTACAGCTTTTTACAGCTACGAAATAATTATTGAACGTTTTAACATTTACTAAATAAAATACATATGTAACTTATGAAAGCGTTTGAATAGTCGAGGAAATGTTTACCATGTTTGTGAATCAAATCAAAAAAGTGTATCACCAATAAATAAACTCAATATTTTCCAACTAACAAACTAATCTTTGTGTTAGAAAAAATTGAATAAAACCTTACACAGCTTTCTATTTCACATTTATCGAAGCAAACGTTGCACTTATCAAGAGGTTTTCTAGTACCTATAACCGATGCGAAGTGTAAGCAGATCATTATTTAAAGTCTTTTCTAACTCTTTGCGAAGAGTGACTTCTCAGTATCTCTATTATGTTCATGACAGTGTCGCTGAATTAACACAAACTTCCGTAAATTATTTCAAACTATCAATCAACTATCAAACACATTCTGTGGATTTCGGACAAATGAATTAATAGCATACATTTGCATTCCATGATAATAATGAAATAAAAACCAAAACATAAACTAATGTATTAGTTGAAATGGTTGCTTCGCTTGTTTTTATTTTAGGTCCATGCTAAAATATGTAAGTAAAATAGACATCTAAAGATTAAAAATGATGAAAGATGAAAAGTAATGATTTTAGAGGAAATTAATTAATAAGCTCAAATATTTTTCTGCACAAAGATTGTACATTGACAATTATTATTATTAAAGTATTTATCGCGACGTTAAAATTCTTGCCATAGTCGTAGTCGCAATTTATTCCGCACACGAATACCGGGACCGAACGAAAACATGCAAATTAAGAACTAACAGCGTAGGCCGTAGCCATATCGTAGGCACACATTGTCCGTGCCATACAAACCGCAATCACTCGCGTTATCTGAAAGCGAAGCGTAGCGGGACTACGCGGCTACGAAAATTGCTACGCATAAAATCGATACCAGCTTAGCCACTTACGCGTAATGTTCGGGTCCGAATCCGAACTTACTGTTAGTGAAGTACTTCGCGTCGTCAAGATGAGAATATACTGCGCATATTTTGTTATTGTATTACGTTTTCGTATACATAATTATAGATAGCCTTCAACGTTGTATGTACGTTGAACTGAAAGAACGAAACATGTTTTTCTCGAAGGTCAGTCGCTGGGAAACATACTCGTAACTAATAAAACTCACTTCACTCATTAACTTTCCAATTAACTGAAAACCCGTAGTTTAATTTATAAAAATAAACATTATCGGTAGAAAATAATAGCTATTAGAGAACTTTGACACAGTTTCGTTTTCGTTGTATTGTAGTTGAAAACAAACGGGTTAGTTAGGAATTTTCGGAATGTTCATAGAAGGCGAGTCGCTGGGCACAACTACCTACTCGTAATTATTGTCCAACTTATAATTAGCTGCAGTAAAATAACATTGATTAGGTACTGTCATTTCGTTAAATTTAATTATTGTGAATGTGAGGACTACGTTTGTCATTTCTTTTTTTCTGTTTTCCTTCTTAATTAGTTTTAATCATGATCTGGCAGTTTGAGTAATTTACGCGGCCTACTCAAATGTCCTTTGTTTGGTATTGTCGAATCGTTGAGCTCGTCAAGTTCTGAGTTGAGCTGTACGATTTTTGACAAAAGCGTGCACTGACTGGACAGGTCCGCTCAATCTGTGTGGTTCTTTCCTTAAAAGACCTTTTCAGACACCAACCGTAAACAATCAAATATTCTTTTTATTGATCAGATAACAATATTATTATTATTATTTGGTTAGACACACTAGCAGCTAACTAGCTGACGCGTGTGTATCGTATAGCTTGGAGATATTTAGTCTGTCCAGTCGATTCTTGAAGCAGTTCAGTGTGAGAGCCGTCACAACATTTTCCGGGAGCCTATTCCATGTTGTTACAACTCGGTTAGACAAGATTTACTTCAAGCGCTTTTTTTTATGAATTTTCCCATAGCTTTAGGGAATGCCCACGCAAATGTATGTTCGCATTTAGTGTGTAAAAATCTTGAAAATCATCGTAGTGTTCGGTAAGTATTTTTTACGTCTCAATGAGCCTACCCCTTTGTCTGCGCTGTTCCAGTGTGATAAGGCCAAGGTCTTTGAGGCGTTGTTCGTAAGGTAGATTGCGCATGGTACGAACCATATTGGTTGCCCTTCTTTGTACATTATCAAGTAGAATGTTGTGTTTTTTAAAATAAGGGTCCAGATGACATTAGCTTACTCCAAGAGTGGTCTTATGTAGGTGTTGTACAACCTGACAAATGTTTTAGGCGTCAGGCACTGGAATGCCTTGCCTTGATGATGTAAAGTTTCGAGTTTACGCTTTTGAAAATACCGGATGTGTGCTTCCCATTTTAGGTCGTTGGACATAACAACGCCGCCTAGGTCTTTCAGTAACTCAACAGCTGAACGTTTGTAAAGACGGTAACTTTTTCGTGTAGAATGTATGTTGTAGTTTCAAATCAGCGTAAATACATAGTCTACTAAAGATAATTTTATTTCAATTTTTACTCTAAAACTCTTACTTCATCATTTTTTTAAATAAATTAAAGTTTTCATTAGGAATAACGTTTACTATAGGATTATTTGCAAAACACCAAAAACCTCAAAAATAAGAATAATTAAAAGATATATTTGTTATTAGAATTAATGCTTTTTTATAAATCCAATCCGATCACTGATGTGATGACAAAACAGTAATTAGGCTTGCTTTTTGTTTTAAACTTATATTATCCTGAATTTAATTATCAATGTCATCCTCTAATAATATTATCCTCTTTTATAACTTGATAAAATATATTATAGAAGGAACTTTCGATTTTAAACTGAATGTTACTTGAATGAATCAATTATTTTGTCACATCACTCTTTAAATTTCGTTAAAAAGTGGTAATACAATAAGCTTTCATTTTACTGCAGCTAATTAAAACTCCGACCATAGTTGTAAGTCACGTTATTCTTGAACATTCCTGTCAACTGTAAATCCGTAGTTAAATTAATAAAAATAAACGTTACCAGACTACAGGTGGAAAAATAATAGCTTAGTACTAGTAAACTTTTTTCGAGCAAGTTTTAATCAAACGTCAGTTGTTTTAACGTTGACAACCGGGTTAGTTAGGATTTTTTGGAATACATGCAGACGTTACCGAATAAACGATTCCAGTTAACGTGGCTAATAGTTAGGGATTCTGTAACTGACAAAACTGTGACTAACTAACGTTTTGATGCAGGTGTCAGTTACCTTTTTGTTATTTGTGGGACTGTTCGCTCAGGTGACAGAAGTGCGACTCTCACGTGACACTGCCCGACCTGCGGCGGAGCGGACAAAAACGCATTCTCACGTAAGCTTTTTCGTACGACTACGGCCGGCAAAGAATGCCGTGGAATGTATCGGAGTGGAGTATTATTTTTGTAGTAAACAGATGCTCAAATACTAGAACAGTGGTAGGTACACATATTACACAATTTGATTGAACTAGTAACCACAAATTAATATGGTCGTCCCGTCGTCAGCTTTAGTGTAAGCCTTATTTCCAAAGCTATTAGCTTATTTAGCTCACACTGGTTAACACGCCGCCGCGCCGTGACGTCATGAGTAGCCACCTGGCTAGGTATTTACTGTTTGGTTCACTTTTATCATTACGTAGCTTTATACTGAACTTTTGTCCAATATTTTTTTACTGAGAAGTTTTGTAGCGTACAAAAGGTACTGCAGATATTCGTAATTTTCCCAACCGTTTTGAATATTTGAAATCAATCGATATACCTAAGGAGCTACCACACACGATGTTCTAAAACACTTTTAGTTAGACTTTATATAAATTCATACACGACTTCGACTTGAAAATACGTCAGTTATTACAAGTTAGGTAAGGTACCTAACACAAGCAAATTACGCGAAGATTTTGAAGTGTAGAATTATTTGGACATTTGTAGTCCAAACAATAACAGATCATCGCGATACAACAATCAGTGGTAGCCCAGTGGTAACGACCCTTACTTAGAGTAATTGTAGATCGTGGATTCGAACCCCGGCAGGCGCTTTACTTTGTGTAATTCATTTCATTAACACTACTTTTAAAACGGTGAAGAAAAATATCGTGAGGAAACCGGCATGTCCTAGAACCAAAAATTCGAAGACATGTGACATCTACCAACCCGCAGTTAGCCCGCGTGGTGGATTACGGGCCACTCCCTCTTCAAAAAAAAGAGAGGAGGCCTGAGTCGCAGCAGAGGGAACGTTGTAGGCTGATTATGCTACGATACAACATTTTATGCTTCAACCGAAGCAGCATATTTCAAGCTGTGTCGATGAGCTCACCCTTCACTTTTCCGAGGCTTACGAACAGCTAAGTATTGCTTTTTTATTCGATTATGGAATATTGTTCAGTGTGAACCTACGCCAGATTAAACCCGTGTTGATATTAGATTTCTACCATACCATTTTTATTTGTGAATGTATTTTCTTATATACAACTCCATCCATCCATGTCATTCGCCCCTAAAATTACTTTTTGGGGATGTCGCCATGGTAGTTGCTACTTTTTGGCAACTCATTACAAATAATGGAACGAAATGGAAACGTTACGTTTCACGGATCGTATAATCGCTTGATTGACTCCGTAACCTTATGATCTTAGAATATACTATGTGGGGACGACAATAAATGAAAACACTGGCAATACTAGCTATGCATAGAAGTTCCTATTTAAAAATCATGAAATCCCTGACGGGTGTTTACATCTAGAATTTTTCAGTAGTAGCCCGGAGTCTGGATTTGTGTCATTAGTTAGATAAAGTATGTTTAATTTATTGTCGTGTTGACGTGCCCAACCTGTAGGTAAAGTACAGATTTTTTCCAGAATTTTCAATAAAATTTTAAGCTTTACTTAAATTTCCGTGCAATGACTTAAAAATCCCATCTATCAGGACTGACAATACCAGTGCCTTCGAGTCTACAAAAATTTTCCTCAAGCAAATCGAAGTCTTGCGATGTCAGCATAAAAGAAAGGTCACAGAGGCGTGCACTGGTTAAGTTGCCGAGTCCCGCCGTTCGTTCGTTCATTGACTTGCTTTGACCTGTGAGATGTTGTTGAACTGCAACTTCAAAGGTGACCGCGGCGTCGGGCGCAGGACGAGCCCGCAGAGCCCGCAAAGCCAACGCACACAAAATCAACATAAACGCGAGTTGCGACACACATAGTAGTCTGCAACTCTCGTGCGTAAGTAGACGTAAAACCATTCCAGAGTCGCCATTGTCTGTTTAGCCGGAGGGTGAACAATGCTTAACGACCTAAAGATAATGTGCGCACACAACAAGGTTACCTATATGAGTGTTGTCGCCCTATTGAAGTCAAGGACGCGCCTTGTGGACCTCTAATAAATGAACAAACGTGAAGTTGCCTCTATAACGAATTGCCACTTACAGCTGTGTCGAGTTGTTTCTATAGAGTTTAAAGTCACACATGCTCAGAGAGCTAGACTTATTATAGCACATTATGATACATGTGTGATCAATGCACACGCGTTACATACGACGTTTTTCTACACACTTGTGAGGAAAAAAACAGACTTGTATTGTTATTAACTTTTATGGAAAATGGCGCGCTGGTTTTGTTTTTCCGTGCGCCGCGCTAGCGATGCGTGCGCATGTGTAAATAAATACACTGGGTTTAACCGCTAAACAGCCCATAAAAAAATATAATGAACACAAAATAATGTTTATACTGATCGTAGTGTTTTTTTTTTTGGTTTCGTACGGTTTGTGCATTCAGCCAATGTCACGTTTTGTTCCTTATTACAAAGGAACCAAAGGATGGGAAACAATTAATTGAATTAATTATAAAGGGATATAGGGGATAATATCTATATTAATATAGGATCAGTATTTATAACGGATAGAATAATGAGCAAAATACAATGGCGAAACATTATAACTTAATATTATTTAAAGTAATGAATGAGACTATACATAATATAAATACCTACTGAAATGCTATTTGTACAAAGTAAAGAAAGTATTGTATTGAGGTGGGAAATGATCGCAGTGTTGTCTTATGTCAAATTGCCAATGTAACTTTTTGTTCTTTATTACAAAGGAAACAAAAGTAGGGAAACGAAAATATTATTATTGGAATTAATTATAACGGGATATAGGGATAATAAATAGATATTATCCCTACTATATATAGATACCTACTGATCCTATAATATATAGACTTAGGATCAGTATTTATAACGGACATAGTAATGAGTTAAATACAATGACGAAACAAATCGACGGCGAAGTGCCAATAACTCCTAACTGACAAAGTCAAAAATTTACACATACTGGAAAAAAACGTTCAAAAATAGACACGTTGTTTTAGTTGAGAGGTTTATATTTCCACATTTTAATTTAATGCTGTTGCAACTAAAAATACACTAAGGCGATTTCACTAAAACATGCGAATAACGCCTTTAAATTCAAAACGAAAAAAAAAAGTGAATTTCTCAAACAAAAATCAGTTAGGAGGTATTGGCACTTTGCCGTCGAAATTATAACTTAATATTATTTAAAGTAATTAATGAGACTATACATTTATATACAGAAAAACTTTTTGTACAAAGTAAAGAAAGTATTGTATTGAGATGGGAAATGATCGTAGTGTTGTCGTATGTCAAATTGTAGTTTAGTTAGTTGTAGCCTTGCTATGGTTTCAAACATTAAATATTTAGGTGTTTATATCGACGAAAGGCTAGATTGGCGTGTTCCTACGGATACTCTATAAAATTGTAAAATTAAACTATCGCTGAAAGTCAGGAACTAGTTGATTAAAGGCAATTAACTTTGATCGTGGATAATAAAGCATAACTTCTCTACAGGTAGCGGAACTTAAGACTTCAATGTCTTCATCGAGGTGTTTTTCAAAAGTAATTAGCTCTAACTGTTAAAACTTCATCTGGTACTTCCCCTGCGGTATCTATTGTTCGAGCGAACAAAGGAATTATGTTTGTTTGGAAATTAAATTGGAATTAAAGTGACTTACAATAAAGTGCCAGACAATGCTGTCTTTTTTTAAAACCAGAAATTATTTAAAGTATATTTAGCAACAGCGTCTGGACGATTGAATGAACCTTATAGTTTAAAGATTGTTTCAAAAGGATACGCTAGACAGTTACATACTACTACAAATACTACAAAAATGACGTCATTCAAAAATGACGCCATAGTAGGTAAAGCCGTGCCGCACGATAACTACTACGTACGTGTCCCGTACCCTCGTAGTACTCGGTGGCCTGTACCGTGCGACTGTGAAAGAATATACCCCCTCTATTAGGAATGTATGTACGATAAACGATGTACGAATGTATGTATGTAAAAAAGTGTACAACGCCGCTAAAGAAGTTTTCACTTCAAAAATATCGATTAAAAACTGTGGAAGCTGACTTCCACAGTTTTTAATCGATATTTTTGAAGTGAAAACTTCTTTAGCGGCGTTGTACACTTTTTTTGTAATGGGTAAAAAATGTTAATCTCGCGTCAGGACACATGAACCTGATCGAAAATTCGTAAGACGGATGGCCGTAGCCGGTACCGCGCGTGTTTTGTTTATAAGACGATTCACAAAATACATACGTAATTGTTCAGTTTTTACTTCTGTCGGCACTCCCGGAGTGCCACTGTTCTTTTTTTCTTTTTTTTAACGCTTGTGGATTTTCTTTCAAACTAAGTAGATATACACAGGACATTACACATGTACCATCGAGGAAACTTACATCTATACACCGTAAAGGCTATTCTTGCTTGCAGCGGTCGGCCGCTATAGTAACGCTTGCTCACGGATGTGGTCATCGTGTGTTTCCTCGATGGTATAATGGCCAGAATTTTGAATGAAACTCATAATCCATTTGTAGAACAGTTGTATTTAAAAGTTGTTTGATGGATAATGGCTGTAGCTGTAGCTACATCTCCATCTCGTACTGGATAGCACGGCCACAGCCTCCGTCCATTACCCGTGTGAATCGTCTAATTGTTCGTCTCCAAGCCGCATCACGCATGCGTTGTTGCCCTCATATTCAATGCGGGCTGTAACGGAATCTTCATACTATGCCTACAACAATGGCCGCCTTTTGTGCTCTAAGTACGCTAATGTCATGAATGAAAACAAAATTGTACGGAGCAAATGACGGATCAATATTGTATAAAAAAAAATAAGTTTAAAAACTAAAACGCTATTCGGGTTTTAGTTTCTAACTTTTTTGTACTGAAAAGGATGAAACAAGAAAGTACCTTCCCGTGGTCTCATGCCGCTGTACTAACATACCTACATACTTTTAAGCTATGGTAGCATCCGACCACGGGAAGGTACTTTCTTGTTTCATCCTTTTCAGTAGTTAGGTTATTTTTTATTTAATTATTTTGGGACTCATTTCAGTAATATTTATATTTTTCATATGTGTAATTAAGTCCTTTCATTTGATACCCAACAAGGCACCATCCTAAAACATTTGTTTTTAAATGTATTACTTTATGTCCTCTAGAGGGCGCCATATTGAATTTAGAGTGAGGTCACACAGACTATATCCAGCGGACGGTCAAGACGCTTCTAACAATACCTCATTCATTTGTCAAATTATTAGTACTTTTGACGTTATGAGGGAACAGATGAAGATATACCGGTTATAAAATCACTAACAGCGCCCCGCGGTTTCACCCGCGTAAGTTTCGATCTCGTAGGAATATCGGGATAAAAACTATCCTATGTCCTTTCCCGGGACTTAAACTATCTCTATACCAAACTTCATCTAAATCGGTTCAGCGGTTTAAGCGTGAAGAGGTAACAGACAGACTGACACACTTTTGCATTTATAATATTAGTATGAATTAATATGCATAATTATACCCTCCGTAGTCGGGTAAAAACATCGACGTTAAAGTCCTTTTTCGTTCATTATTCTTTCAGCTTAATCTACATACATATTTTCTTTAGGAATAAAGTGTCATCAACCTTTGTTACACTTTTATCTTCTCGCTGAAGTAATAATGGCAGCTAGGCGTCCCACTTCGTATAAATTGCTGCGCGATGCAATAAGATTATACAGAGTCGTTCTTGTTTAGGTATTACGCCTTTTCAGAAGTACACTCTTCGCGGAAAATGGCAAAGGATTGGTCTTCGCGCAAAGAGCTTTCGGATAGACTAAAGAGCTCTTATCTAAATCGTTGTGTCGCTTATCACAGTTGTCACTAGTTCACGACATGTCCGCGGAGTCTGCGGTCTAATACGTGTGAATGATTGACGTAACACGTGTAGTTGCTCGTGTGAATTAAATTTGGGTGATTGTCAACTGTTTTAATAAAACAGATAATCCGCTGTGACGCCACTATACGTTTGACCTTCAGACGAATTGAGAGTTCATCGTGCTACTTAGCACCAGTAGGTAATTGATGTTCATTATTTACATTAAGTACTAAGTAAGTACATTTATTTAGAGGCGACTACCATTTTTATCTGTGAATGCGTATTTTTCTACATACAAATACATATACCTACCTACATACATACTAACCTGTCATAAGCCCGTAAAATTGCTTTTTGGGGATGTGGCCAAGGCAGTTGCTACTTTTAGGCAACTCATTACAAATAATGGAACGAAATGTTTCGTTTCACGAATCGTATAATCTCTTGAGAGATATATATTATATGTATGTATATATATAGTTTTGCCGCAAATAAACGAATTTTCTTTCTTTCTTGAATGACTCCATAACCGATTGACCTTAGAATGTACCATGTGGGGACGACAGTTCGACAATAAGCGAAAACACTGGCAATACTAGTGCATAATATGCAAAAGAGTTGCTATTTTGAAATCATGAAATCCTTAATATTATGGGGTTTTCTTGAAGGTGCCTGTCATTCGCCCGTAATAGTACATTATGATACATATGTGCTGTGTTGATCATTATACCTGAGCCGGTATTATTCGACCGTATAATGATCAATACACACGCGTTTCATACGACGTTTTTCAACACACTTGCGACGAAAAAATCAGACTTGTATTGTTAAATATTAACTTATATGGAAAATGACGCGCTGGTTGTGTTTTTCCGCGCGCCGCGTTAGGCTAAGAATTCACGGAGCGATTTTCGCCCGCGTCCGCTGCGGTTGCGGGCCCGCAGCTTCTGTAGAATGCAAATATTTATATAAAAAATTAAAGCACATTTCACGACGCGTTTTACGCCCGCGGTGTACGCGGTTGTATGCGGCTCCCGCTGTACCGGCGGGCAACTAGTAGAATCGCGCGGGCCGCGGTTACCCGCAGCCTCGGCGGGTGGCGCCCGCGCGCTTTGCGATCGGTTGGTGGGCGGCGCGGGGGCCGGCGGGCGGCGCGGCGGGACCTCAACTGATCGTTAACCGCCCGTCTTGCAATCTTGCGATCATCGCCCGCCACGTTTGCGGGCGATGATCGCAACCGCGGCGGCCGCGTAACCGCGCGAATAACCGGTCTCGTGAGTTTTGAAATAAAACCGCAGATCCATGACCGCGGCGGTTGCGGGCGAAAATCGCTCCGTGAGTTCTTAGCCTTAGCCAGCACTAGCGATGCGCGTGCAGGTGTAAATAAAGGCCAACAAAACCGCTAAACAGCATAAAGAAAAATATAATAAACACAAAATAATGTTTAGACCACTGACCAACAACAACAAACAACACACAACAACACACACAGTCATAGTGTTGTCGTATGTCAAATTGTAGTTAAGTTAGTATGGAATTAGAAAGTACCTACTATTGGCATAGAGAAATAATACATTAGTTCAATGAGAATCCGTAATAATAGAACGCGCCAGTCAGGGTTTTTTCCGTTTGGTTTCGGAAGGGACCGCGGACAATTTAAGTCGCAAATCATATTTAAATCAAGATACAACCTGACCTGAAAATTGCAAAAATTTGAATTTCAGCGTCTACCGCTGCTCATTCACCTTAAATTGTCCGTGGTCCTTGCGCAGTCACCTTAAGGTAAATAAATTTTAGTTCAATTTGGGTCCAAGGACAATACAGACTATTTAAAAAAAGTGAAATATGGCCCGCGGATTTCTTTTGGCATGAAGTCTTTTGATAAGATTAAAAAAAGCGCGCATCTCCGATTTGTAAATAGTTATCTGTGGCGTTATCGCACTAGTGCAGTAACAAAGTAAAAAGCACGCATTTTTAATACACTGCATTATTAAGAGTTCATTAAGAGTCACTTTATGAGCAAGTGTGTTAAAGAAAAGGTTATTACACTGCACCTGACACCACTCCGGTGTTCGGTGCAGCTACCTCATCTAGCTTATTTTTTTTTTATAAAATGACGTGTAAAAGTGATTCCGATATCCTATTTACAAAATAAATAATTTAATTTAATTTCAGAGGGCTCTAGAAAGTTCCATAGAATGTTTGTTTGATTTTGCGTTGTAAACTGATTTATCTGCTTAGTTATATCCTTGACAAAATATTTGATACAGCAAAGCTCCTCGAAACTACACGAATTTGTATTATATTCAACACTCCCAAAAGCTCAATTTACGCTGGCATCACTGGCTTGTTTTTTTCAGGTGGGTAAATAAAGCAAGTAATAAATAAGAAAAAAACATACAATACATTTCCTGTAGGCACGTGCTGGTTCCACAGTGACTGACAGTGTTTGTTGGTTCCGGCTTTTACTGTTCGGTTAGCAGCCCTGCGACCTGCAAACAAAATAAAAGTAGTCTGAATAAACAAGTTTTTAAAATTACCTAAAAAAATAGATAAGAAAAGAAAATACGTCTATTTGTGGTAAATATGACGCAGAGAAAGAACACAACACACATCCACAACGACATTTACAATTTTACTCATCCCCTATTACTTTAGATCACGTTATGGGGACTACATGACCTGAAGCGCGGTCATTGTTTGACTGCATAGAAAAGAAAGAGGATTAGCGCGATGACACAACGCTGGTAATTTAATGCAAATTATGAAGCAATTATATATTTACAAAAAATATGTACCTATTTGGACTAAAAAATTAACACTAGTGCTTTATTATGTTGCTTGTAGAATAATCTGTCAAAAAGTCAGAATGATTGTATCATTGTATGTATATTAGTATGGTTTTTATTGTAAAAATAAAGTTTTTAGAGGTCTCTTCACGATTTTTTTCTATCGTATCGAATTAGATGTATTATGTTTTAAACACACTATCTACCTAGCATATATCCTGAAGAATATCATATATTATTCTTATTTTGTTTACTGTAGTCGATCATATATGTACATACTTTTAATGCTTCTAAAACTTGCGTTTTGTCCTGTAACCATAAAGTAACGCTCTTAAACATAACACGTCCGAATTACCTCTAGAACCATTACATTCAACTGTCGAAACATAAGTTCAGATAAATAAACGAACCTAACGAATCGCTTTTAATTTTTATGCACCACCAGACTTTACATATTCATAAACCTTCTCTGCTAGGGAATACGGGACTAATTTCAAACAAAGGTACCCGCCGACCGAGCCGCATTTAGCTGCAAAATGGAAACACATTTGCATGGATATTCTGCAATGCATTGTGCCCGTATTAATTGATTAATTGCTTCAGGCAATGTAATTTCCTGCCAGCTCTAGGTTCCTCTCTCTCTTTTCAAATATTGTTGTTTGTTTATTTTTTTAGGTTTTGTTAAGCCTAACATAATCAGCCTATACTGTTCCCACTCCTGGGACACAGGTAGGGTTCCCAACCCTCCCAGATTGCCCGGGAGCCTCCCGACCTCCCGGGGTGCAATAAATTCTCCGGTTTTTCTAAAATTATATGCATCCGACGCTCGCACGTCGCCTTTGTTATTTCCAT
Organism: Luperina nickerlii; assembly: GCA_963855955.1. Lineage (NCBI taxonomy): Eukaryota > Metazoa > Arthropoda > Insecta > Lepidoptera > Noctuidae > Luperina > Luperina nickerlii. The sequence continues at coordinate 14,813,467 of OY979662.1, forward strand.
GCCTGTCTCTAATGCTTCTTGCAAGCGCGTATTCATTATGATGGAACAAGTATGGAGCAAGGAAAGAAACCGAATGAATATTTCTTTTGTAAAAGCAGAGTTACAAATACTAACAAATTGTAAATAGTTTTATGATTTTGTGGTAAAAAACCGTCAGTTAAAAGATGCTGCTCGAAAGCAAAGTAAATATAAATTTAAAAACTAATAAATGATTGAGATTTTCTTTCAAGTTCTCCCCACTACTCGTTTTTTTTTTTTAAAAAACCAGGTTGGTCCTTTCGAAAGTGGCAACCCTAGACATAGGTCTCTTCTGTGAGATGGAGTGGGCCGTAATCCACCACGCGTGCTAGCTGCGGGTTGGTAGATGTCACATGACTTTGAATTTTTGGTTCTAGGACATGCCGCTTTCCTCACGATGTTTTCCATCACCGTTTTGAGAGCAGTAGCGATGAATATATAATTTACATAAAGTAAAGCGCCTGTCTGGATTCGAACCTACGACCTACAACTTTAAGTCGGCCACCTCGAAAATAAATCCGGGTGACTGATCTACTGAGTGAGCGAAAGTGATGCAATTACTTTTGAAACGCAAAAGAAGAAGATGGCTATAATGTGCGTGCGCTCGGAGTAAAACGACGTATGTGCCAAAACGAATTTACTCCTTTTTTAACAAAATAAATGTATTAAATTTAAAACTATTTTGAGTAAACTTTGATATGATAATTCTCTATGTTTTAAAGTAAATTCCATTGATTGACTCTTAAGCGTTACGCCGTGATGTAAAAAAAAGTAAAAAAATAGATATAGCTTTGCAATTTTTTTGTATCGAGAAAACTTAATTGATCGTGTATTCTTTTTACATAGAGTTTTAGACTTTTCTTTAAAAACATATGCCAAAATGTTAAATCCTTATTCCACATACTTACTTAACAAGTTACACGAAATAGAAAAACTGGCCAAGTGCGAGTCGGATTCGCACACGAAGGGTTCCGTACCACAAGGCAATAACGCCGAAAAAAAACACGTTTGTTGTATGAGATTTTTGTTTCTGAGACATGTTAGTTTCCTTACGATGTTTTCGTGAACGAAAACATCGTAAGGAAACTAACATGTCTAAACGGTGAACCGTTTTGAGAACAGTGCAGTGGTGTGTTGTGCAGTTTTGTTTATCATTGTTGAATGTTTCAGTGACTTGTATTTTTGGCGTGTGACAGGACAAATAATTTAATGTCATGTTTTTGTGTGTTCGTAATGTTAGTAATTATTTACTACTGTATAGAATCAAGTTCTTTTAACTGAACAGACAGCTGTGCTGCTGGCGAGTTTGTTGCGCCACTTCTTCTTTCCAGCTAAACCACTAGGAAGTGGTGTAGGGCGGGCGTATTGGGGAACTGTCTTATGTAATTTTGACGTTTAATAAGAGTTGATTCTCGGCCTAGTTTGAATAAATGACTTTTGATTTTGGAGATTGCTCATAAACTGTGTGCTTAACATTACCTATATATCACCAGTTTTGGCATACTGGCGGTAAAAACTTATCTATCTCTGGTTTTAACGTCCCAATAATCTATATTAGTAGCGATCTGGAGGCCTAAAATGGCCACTTTGTCAGAATCATAAAAGGATAACATTATGAATCATAATATGGCGAAGACAGTCCGTGTTTTTCTTTTTTTCGCTGCACTACGTAAGTATAATCAAAGAGATTGGGATCGGGTTTGGATTGGAATTATTGGTATATTAGCACAGACAAAAAAAAAATTTGTTCACGTGGTCATAGAGACATACACGCAATCAGATCCTAATCATAAACACTTCTGTAATAGATATAAGGTTATATAAAACTTGCGTATTATCTAGTAGCTGCATGAACTGACCCGTTGTACCTAATTAAATTTAAATTTATCAGAGGATAAAAATTAGGTACAACGGGTCAGATTACAATAACTACTCCGGTCACTCTTTATGGGACATAATATGTCCCACATATATAAAGCCCCTAAACTGCTAGTTATGGCTATATGTTAATGCTTCGTACCTGCAACATGAACACATTGGATGAAGGGCTCGTGGCTAAATACGTAATAACAGCCACACGGGTCGATCGAATGTTAAGGTATCTACATTTTAGAAGTTAGCAAATTTGTAAGAAAACACCAGTCACTATTCCCACTCATTATGGACCGTCGCCCACAACATCGCAGTGTTAGACGCCAAAACAAGTGCGTAACTTTACCGTCCAGTTGGAATAGTGCTAATAAAAGTACCTACATAAAAAATAAAAGTTGGACTCATGCGAAGACATGTATGGATGATAAAAAAGTTGGACTCCTGAGAAAGTTGGACTCTTGCGAACAGAGGCAAAAATTTATTATTTCATTAAGCAAAAAAAAAATGAATTTGCCTTACCAAGCTCAAAATTAACTATGTTCCATTCAGAACATTTAGCCATGTACGTGAAAATATATAATAAGCTTCCAAATGCAATTAAGGACATAGAGTACGAAAATAAATTTAAAAACAGTCTCCAGAAATACAAAAATACCTTATATTAACATCGTATTACATTCTAAAGGAATTCTTTGACGATAAGGACAGAAATTAATTATACTTGTACACAATACACACAGCACCTATAATTTTGACTTACTACCTACCTATGTTATGTTATTTTATGATTATTATTGTTATAATTTAATTTTTTGCTTTTGTTTTTATTTAATTTCTTAATCTTATTTTAATTTATGAATGAAAATGATGACCAATTAATTCTTCTTACCCCATCTTATATTAGGTATATCATGACAGTTACTTGTTTAAATAACAAATAATGGACATCTGATAAACATGATAAAATTAGTATCTGTAGCACTTTAAACTATTTATAACATATTTGCTCGTAAAGGGTCTCTTATTTCACCAATTTCAATATCGTAATGTATCTCATTACGCACTTGTGCGGTAATGTAAAGTAAATCGCACGGTTTATCAAGATGCTCCGTCAAAACGAACGGTACTTTTTTAAATCTTAGCAAAGAGTTTTTATTTCAGAAAAGATGTCAACATTTTATGAATAAAATTAACTTTGGGAGATAAAATATAATAAATAAACATTTAATTCTTTAATTTAATTAATTTTGACAATAAATTACAACCATTAATATCTGTAACAAAAACAAAAATATTAATTTACTTTATTAATAATACTGGCTGTTTTGTGCCTATGCCTGAAAAAAAAAGCGCATCGCTTATCTGTTAAGAAGTAAAAATTATTCCGTGCGCTTTTTCTTTTCGCTGTACCATTTTTTATTTGAAAATGTCGTCAAGTAATGATGAATTTATTAATTCCACACCGCCTGAAGTCTCAGAGGCAGCGAAAAAGGCTACTCTAAACCTCGCCCGAAAAATCGACCGATAGATACTTACAAGCGTATCAAAATTTCATTATAAGGAAAACAAGCAAATATGCAAGTTCAGTCCGAGTTTTATTTATTTCCTCGCAAATATGTTATAAAACGTCGTATTGAAAATTACAGCCTCTGCTTTCTTTTAGCCCTCGCCTACGGCTCGGGCAAGCAATATCGCCTCGGCTGTAATTTTCAACTTACCGCACTTATATCATAACGTACTATTATAACATATTTGCTCGTAAAGGGTCTCTTATTTCACCAATTTCAATATCGTAATGTATCTCATTACGCACTTGTGCGGTAATGTAAAGTAAATCGCACGGTTTATCAAGATGCTCCGTCAAAACGAACGGTACTTTTTTAAATCTTAGCAAAGAGTTTTTATTTCAGAAAAGATGTCAACATTTTATGAATAAAATTAACTTTGGGAGATAAAATATAATAAATAAACATTTAATTCTTTAATTTAATTAATTTTGACAATAAATTACAACCATTAATATCTGTAACAAAAACAAAAATATTAATTTACTTTATTAATAATACTGGCTGTTTTGTGCCTATGCCTGAAAAAAAAAGCGCATCGCTTATCTGTTAAGAAGTAAAAATTATTCCGTGCGCTTTTTCTTTTCGCTGTACCATTTTTTATTTGAAAATGTCGTCAAGTAATGATGAATTTATTAATTCCACACCGCCTGAAGTCTCAGAGGCAGCGAAAAAGGCTACTCTAAACCTCGCCCGAAAAATCGACCGATAGATACTTACAAGCGTATCAAAATTTCATTATAAGGAAAACAAGCAAATATGCAAGTTCAGTCCGAGTTTTATTTATTTCCTCGCAAATATGTTATAAAACGTCGTATTGAAAATTACAGCCTCTGCTTTCTTTTAGCCCTCGCCTACGGCTCGGGCAAGCAATATCGCCTCGGCTGTAATTTTCAACTTACCGCACTTATATCATAATGTACTATTATATTGCTGTGCCCTAGCAGGGTTCACGTATGAAACCTATATACTTGTAACAACTTGTAAACTACATGAATGCAATAAATGATATAGGTAATGGTAAAGCTACGCTTGCCGTGATCGTCCATGTAAAATACTGGTATTCAGCTACATCCGGCTAGACTGGAAGCCGGCCCCAACATAGTTGGAAAAAGGCTAGGCACATAAATTGATGATCACACAGATACCCCCTATTAATCATCCGCAGTAGAACCGTTTTCGCTACTTCTTAGAAGGCGAAGGTGGTATTTAATTATAGAAGCAGGTGGCGTCTGGCACAACAGAGACCCGTTAATCGGATAATATAAGTTTTGTTTCAATGGAAATTATTTGATATCATCATCTTTGTTATGACTAAACTCGAAAGTAGGCAAGTACCCAAGGAAGTCGAAAGTATGGAGCAGGAGCAGTGGTAGCCCTGTGTTAAAGGCCGCGACTAACTAGTTGTAGATCGTAGGTTCGAACCCAGAAAGTTGCGCCTTTGTGGAAATTATTTCATCACCACTGCTCTCAAAACGGTGAAGGAAAACATCGTGAGGAAACCGGCATTTCTTAGAACCAAAAATTCGAAGACATGTAACATCTACCGACCCGCACTGAGCCCGCGTGGTGGATTACGGCCCACCCCCTCTCACCGGGAGGACACCTGTGTCCCAGCAGTGGACTTATTATTAGGCTGGTTAAGTGTATGTGGCAAGTAGAAACTCTGGCTATGATTTTGGAACTCACATTGCGATTGCAACTTTTTGAAAAGGTTACGCCATCTTGTTAATCCATCTGCTGCTAGATTGACACTATTAACTTAAAGCTTATGTCAACTTCTACTTTTCACGTTGAGATTTTCACAGAATAGATTGCCTATTTTTTTCGCCAGTGAAAATGTTTAGTAGTTATGTTAATATCCTTAATCTTAATAGAACCTTAAGAGATATTAACTTGTGTGGACAAATGTGAGAATCCCACGATTGAATATAATATGTTAAAAAATAAAAGGAAATAATTAGGAATCGTAATGATAATCTTCCGGATTGGCGGATTAGGAATCGTAATTGTAATACTTGCTTAGTTATTTTAATTTATACCTAATGGCCGATGTGGGTGGGTCGGACACGTCGCGCGAATGGACCCAGAGAGATGGGGAAAGATCGTCACTCACTGGACGCCTGAAGGAGAATATTGCCGTCGAAGTAGATCACGGCGAAGGTGGTGTGAATATCTAACGAGGTTTGCAGGGCCAACATGGCCAGAGATCGGCCAAGACGGGGAGGTTTGGGAGGAAAAAGGGGAGACATTTGCCCAGCAGTGGGAAACAACACAGGCTAACGAAAATCAAACAAATGTATAAGCTATTATAGGTATTTAATACTTATAGGGAGTGGCAGGGACATCGGCGCGCAACCTGTTACCATGGACAAAGTACATGATTCTAGACCTCCAGCGTTGAAAAGTTTCGAAGGTTATAAAAAAAATGCTGTTTCCTACAAAACTGAACCTACGCGGTCAAAATGTATGGAACACCAAATATTTTTTTTATTAGTTTGGAGAAGATTGTACTTACTTTTATCTTTTATTGCGATTTATTTATTTGGACGGGACAGGTAAGCACGCCTGTCTCAACACCTGCCCAGCTATTTGCTACAAAATGCACTAGACATTTTAAATGTTGTTAAAGATTCATAAATAAAAAAGTAGGACAGTTTTTTTTTTTAAGTTATGTTCATGCGCTGTGTGCCGAGAAACAGCCGCGGGGTAATTGCGTAACAAACTAACATTACAGTAGGAATAGCTTTCATTTTGACAGCTCAATTACATTCATTGCGTTATGTTCGTTGTTGAGTAAACAAAAAAAAATTTTTTTCGAACATATAAAGCAACTAGCTGCGCCCCGCGGTTTCACCCGCGTAAATGTCGATCCCGTGGGAATATCAGGACAAAAAGTAGCCTATATGTTAATCCAGGGTGTCAGCTACCTCCATACATAATTTTATCAAAATTGGTCTAGCCGTTTGAGCGTGAAGAACTAACAAACATATAAACACACACACACACATACACACTCACAAACTTTCGCATTTATAATATTAGTGTGATGGATTAGCAATATAATATCCTTCAAATTCGTTCAAATTGTGATTGATAGCCTGTTACGTAATTTGAATGTAAAAAAAAACTTAAACTTTTCGTACGTTGCAGCTGTGATTTTTCATAGGTACATATTATTGTATGTAGTGCATGCATCTATGTATTTAAGGCCCGAGTACTTTTGTACAGTGAAAATACTAGCGACCAAAAACACATCAGTCGGTGGATGAACGGACGATGTTACTAAAAAAATTAAAAGTTTCGCGCTGGAGGCTGGTTTGTTTTTATTACAAATAGACTGATGTGACTGCCTTTTTTTAATTGGAACTGAATATTGTTTTTTTTTTTTGCATTTACCTGGAATCTGGCCCACGTGAAAAGAAATATAAAAACCACAGCTTTTTGACTCAAAGGAAACTTCTCTTGATTCAAAGGCTGTGGTTTTCTCTAGCTCGGAGTCTGACTTAGTCTCCTAGCAAAGTGCAGCGAGAGCTACATGCGCTGCAGACAAAACGACAAATTTAAGCCGTACTAAAGTTTGTTTAGGTAACCAACAAACTGCATGCCGCAGATTCCTATAACTTCATAAACCAGACTTTAAAACTTCCTGCTACATTATAGCTCGAAATATTCTACTTTAACATTTTGAATGCGTCATGTTCGTGAACGGGCGCCGTCAGTTGGGGCTGGTCATCTCTTAGCTGCCTCGGCTTATTTTTAATTAATTTATTTTTGGATTGTAGTTTGTTAAGTACTATTTGTTGCACTCTGGACGCTTTTAACACTTACGTTTTTCTTAATTTTTTTACATCGTTCTCACATTATATAATTTTAAAATCAAAAGTAATGATGTAACTAATATTTTTGTAAAATATCATTTAAAAAGAGTGTCCATGGAGTTTCTTGCCCGTTCTTCTCCATAGGTACCTACGCTTTGGAATGGGCAACTAGCTTCATATTTTCTGACTGACCGACTTCTTGACAATTCAAAAGTGCCTGTAAATGGTTTAATTGAAATAAATGATTTGAGTTTGAGTTTGAGTTTGAGTTTGAACCATTCAGAAAAACTGCTTTTGATCGGTAACTGTGAAACCACTTGACAATTTTAAATTTCTTTTGCGTGTATAAAGGCACATAATATACGCGCGACGCGACTCTAGTAGAAAAATTTCTATAAAAATTGTTCTACCAGAATCGCGTCGCACCGTCGGCGTCGCGTCGCGCTTGTCTGCGGGAGTCTTAAGTAACCGCAAGATATGCCAAGCAGGTATAAAGAGAATTAATTATTCAATGAATTGCGTGGCCAGACTGGTGACGCGTCGCGGCCATACCGACGATGTTCACTAAACATAAATAGCCTATAATGTCGCCACAGCTGAGACTCAGGGCCCTCTGCACTGAATAAAATAATTTCTTACTACACCACATTAAACCGATTTCATTATTTCACTGACTGTTTACAGTAAGAAGAAATGTTTGTCAAACAGTAAAAGACAAAACAGAAACTTTTAATGATTGAAAAAAGGAAAACCACCATTACTGTACTGTAAGAAAATTTCAATGGTTTGAACGTTATCACCAAATGAATAAAACAGTTAATTTGTTGACATTTTAGCTACTTAAGTTCATGACGGTAACATTTTGCTTCGGATCTGTAAAAAATACTGTTTTGAACGTTGGGCTCATATGGAACTCTTTAAAGCAGTTCAGATCAATGTTTTTTTTATTTGTATTTACTGCTTATTTCTTTCAGTGTGTGAGATAGGGAGTCGGCTGTAATCAGTGCGGATTGGTACCTACGCTCGTTATGAATAACAAACGGCTATTGAAGAATAATCATGTGCCCTAAAAAAAACTACTATAACCAAGTCAGAGAAGTAGTCATAATAATATCAAAGGCACATTACGTAACTCAATTGACTATTCATCAGACTTGTTAGTAATGAGCATTATTTCTTATTGAATATCATTCCTATCTTGAATACTTTAGAATCGTCAGCTGCTGGTAAAGGCTATCATAGATTATCAGCTAGATATCGTCAGGGCCGCGTATCGGAAAGCGTAGCTTAAGACGCTCCCTAGCTAGATGGACCGACGGCCTCATGATAGTGGCTGGGACAGACTGGATGCGGAACGCTGAGGACAGGTTGTTGTGGCGCAGTCTGGGGGGGCCTATGTCCAGCAGAGTTGATTGACCGTCAGATCTACAACATTATCCTTCTGCTCTTATCCCAATTTTTATCTTTATGCATACGTCTCTATTAGCCGTTATCTCAGTGGTCAGCTCCTATCAAGCCATATCATCTTTCACACAAACCATACTGACATCGTTTCTTTTCCTCTAGCAACATCATCGCAAATATTTCGTCTGGTCAGGTCGATCTAACACTGGTTTTCATCTGTTCAGATTCGCCCATTTATAAAGAGTATTCAACATTCTCGAATTACAAATGCCACGAACTACACAATATGTTACAGAGCTGCTTAATATAATAAAATAATAATAATAATTACAACACACACACATTTACACACACATTTTATTGCTTATTATAATTTTGGCCAATTAAATGTTTATGATATTACGTGCATGCATGTCAGGTTATATTATAATTAATTTGCTTACTGCTTATACCTAATACATCTAAGTATACCTAAATCTTCTATCCCCCTTACTAATAAACGTATTATGTATTAATTACACACCGATTTCTCTCTTTCAGTCGATGATGTAGATAATGATGAGTCGTCAGTAATTTAACTTTCGAAAGAAGAAGACAAAGCCTTGTGTAACTATACAGACGCTATACAAGGTTTATTAGTAAGCCAACTCAACTTTGTTTAGTTATACATATTATTATTATTATAAATTAAAGTCGCTTTCCAATGCTGCGTGACCGCGTTATTCTTCTTAACTCTGCAAGATATTTTGATGCAGTTTTCACCATTATCTATAGGATTTATTTTGGAAGGTTTATGTTTACAATAAATTAATATTCTTCTAAAAATAACACAATTAAATTCTAACTTAACTAAAACTTTACAAAAACTAAAAAAAAAATATTGAACTAAAACATAATATTATGTTTGACAAGTCGTTACACCGTGTGAAGCAAGTGCGAGTCTTGTTTCTCATAATTTATATGCAGCTGAGAAACTTATAAGCAAAACTTGAGTTCAGCTGATGATTAATACTGTTGCAGACAAAAAATTAAACTATAGTTTAGCTAAAGCAAAAAAAGAAAGATAAAAGACAGATTGTAAGAAACGTCTAGGGTAGGGAGCACCAAGTGCCTGACTTTACCGATTTACACAGTAGAGTTCAACAAGACAGAGTGTCCGCAATGCTTGAGTCACAACTCAAATTGCCGTGAGTTACGTCGAAATACGGTGAATACGGCAAAAGAGCGGTGGCCAGGCCACGTGCACCAGGCGTCTGCTAACGATCGCCGAAATGCTTTAGAATTTCTCGATGGAGTGTGCCGGTAGTGAATATCTGGGTGGAAAACTTTTCTATTTTGTTTCTATAAGCTAACAGACTTAACATAATATTAATAATACCTAAAAAAAACAGGAAAAGAATCATAGGACACTAAAAATTCGTCCGCATCGCTGTCAACAGGAAAAGAGCTCAAATAGCTGGCAGCATTACCACGTTGTATGGTGACGCTGATTCTTTGGGCAAAAAATAGGCTGGTCACGTTGAGTCGATCAACTGCTTGGCGTTATCTCGAAAAACCAAGTGGGCAGTCGAACTCCAATTGGCCGTAGTGTTATTTGAATTTTGTTTAAATTAGTAAACATATCAGACGAGTTAGCGATAAACACTTTAGGATGAGCTCCAAATATGGTAATAGCTTCAGTTGAATGTTAACTTTTTCTGATCCAACCTTGATTATAAAGTCCATAACTCCTATTACGTCAGAGTACTCAGGTATCTACTTTCTACATCCTGCGAGATTGCTGCAAGTTTTAAAATTCTTATTGTCTCTCTTTCCCTTTATATTTTTTAGTTATTGCGACTTGCGGGCATTATGCTACGAGCATTCATAGGCATCTGGTAGAGAGTTGAGTGGCACGTAGTGGAGACGTCGCTCTTTCACTGCGAATCCGTCCGCTTACCTCCGCACCACGATATTTTCCAAGCTTTTATTTAGTTTTACTTGTTATTAAGGACGGATTCCTGCAAACTAATTTTCGTTAAGTGCCTATCAACTTGAAACTGTTGACTCGTTTCGTTCTAACAATACATTTTAATTTGGTATGCAAGATTCCATGTTCAAACTAGGATCGTTTTCATACAAGATTACTCTGATGATATCGTCTTGAAAAGCTTCAGTTTTACTACCCAATCTCAACCACTTACCTATAAGCTGTGTCTATAAGTAGGTATGTGTTAGAGTAAATTTGTAACTTAAGGGGGAAGCGCCAGATTAGTGTGATTCGTGACCGTAAAAAAAAACATATCTTGGTCAAAGTACAACTTGACACTGACGTTTAAATTGCAAAAAACGTTTTTAAAAAGTTTTTTAGTATTAAGTTTTTTTACGTAGATAGTTTTGATACCTCTATCTCTATTTTTTGGAGATGGTGTGCAAAAAGTGTTAACATTTCTTATTTTGTGCAAACGCGTTAGTGGATAATAAATGTACCTAAAATATTAAATAAAATCGTTTTTCGTCACGAATTGCTTGCTTATAGGTAGGAGGCTGCTTGGCAACATGACAACTTAAATCAATATTTTTTCAACGGTAATAATATTCTTAAAATAACCAACACTTTTGTGGTATTCATTTGTCACCAAACGCTGTCAGTTTAGAAGAAGCTCATAGGTTACCTACCTGTAAGCTTAACCTTTCAGTCATGGTGAAGGATCCAAATGAGACTAGATGGTATTTCGGCCCCTGCCTTTTCAAAACGACAAACGTAAATATTGTACCTACCATTCCAATGGCTATAAAATCCAAGGGCTCCAGTTAGTGTATTTTAAAAGCCCCTCGCCATTTTTCGCGTCCCTGCTCATCCGATATAGTCCTTATTTTACTAAACGCCACAATTATAGGTAACAAGTGAATTTAAACAACTATTCCGATTCGATTACTTGTTACACAGCATGTAACAGTTAATCGGTTTTTTTATACATAGAGTGATCAATGTTTGAGTTATAATCCAGTGAAGGGTAGAAATATAGACCGAGAGACTTTAATTAATATTTTATTAACAAAAACCTCATCAAGCGGCCACCTTTTAGCTACCGAGTACAAGAGTTTCGATCTGTACTTGTGACGGTAACGTGGTTTTACAATGTCTCGTTTCTCGATTCCTAAGCAGAGTCGGTGTTAGGGACTCGTGATCGATTTTCGTCTTTTGGCCACCCCCGAAACCGCCCGCCCGCCCACGGCCTTGTGAGTGAAAGTGAATTGGGTAACGGATATCATGAATTATATACATTAGTTTGTGAATAATACCCTTTTATACTATACAACTTTATTACGGGTTAATGGACCACCAACAAATATTATAAATATCGCTGTAGGTATCTAAACACTTACGTTAATTTCGTTCTACCACGAATATGTTATTTATTGTGTATTGGGCACTATAGATTAACCCACAGATACCTTCCCTTCGCTAAAAAAACGTATAGCGTCAGTATAGTTACACAACGCTTTATCTTCTTATTTCGAAAGGCAAATTACTGACGACTGAAAGAGAGAAATCGGTGTGTAACTATTCATCTGATAGTTTATTAGTAGGGGGGTCAGATACGAAAGCCGTAAGTTAAAAATAAGCAGTTTAGTATTATAAACAAGGTAATCAAAGGTAACAATAAAATGATTATTATAGGTAGGACAAACTTTGATTTAACGCCTTAGGGTGAATGTCACCAAACTTTTATACCTAGAATAAGACTTGTCCTAAAAATACATTTTGACAGATTTTCCATACTAGAACTGTAACAACGATTCAGAATCAACAAGTCAGGCGTCAATTGGATAATGGATTCCACGGATAAAAGACTGGTAAAATCAGCCCTAAGAAGCATGTTATTACAAAATGAATACTAGTGATTTAAACATAGACTACAGATTTCCACGGCATTCCATTATCTAGTAGTCAAAGAGTATACTTATAATAAAGATGATCGGGAAAATGTTTGTATCCGCTAGACACACGGCTTAGCCTCGTGCAAAAATAACAAACTCGGCAAGGATTAATTCATGAAACGAGAGACACATAGACAGGGAACTCCCTGCTTGTAAACCTGACAAAGCGAACAAAACAAAACAGCACAGCGGGCTTATGGCTGTCTGCAGCGTTAACTGAGCAAAACACAAACAAAAAGAAAAAACAACCATAAAATGTATCTAATACTAATAATAAAGCTGCAGAGTTTGTTTGAACGCGCTAATCTCATGAAATATCCATGGGAACTTCCGTTCAGATTAGAAAAATAGTTTTGCATTTGATAGCTCAAAAATAGGCAATTTAACATCACTAAGAATCTAACGAGCCGAGCAAAAATAAACAAAAGTAAGAAAGAACGCTAAGCGAAAATGTAATAACAGCACGGGCAGCCGATGCGATGCGATGCGATGACGGCCACCCCGTCGCATCGCATCGGGTCGGGGAACAAGAAATTTCACGCGGACTAAGTCGCGGGCAGAAGCTAGTAAAATATATTGCGGAACAAAGACTACCACTACACAAAATAAAATACAAATTTCCACAATAACTTACCTATAAAGAGAAAAAAAAAATTAAGACATTGCATTTAAAATCGCACGATATTCAAAGATTATCATAGTTATCCGATGAACAAGACATGAAAGATTTATGCCAACTCTATGTTTTAATATTATTCAATCGAGCCAGAAAAGCCGAAGATGATAGGTATACACAATTGCATACTCCGCTTGACTTCGTGTCGGAATCAAGCATAATATGTACTGGAAAATACATTTCTCGTGCAGATATTGCCGTCGCGAGGAATTCTAATATTTTTATGAAGACGGGTATCTCGTCGACGTTACTCACTTTATGCGATGCTGAGCGAACATAATATTTGTATTCCTTTAAGAGGTGATAATTCTCATATGTCATCTTTGCTGACGCTGTGTCAAGCTATCTCGAGATTGTCGCTTTAGTTGTTCACGGGAATTCAATTAAGAAAAGAAATGACATATTTTAAATATTATGAGGTTATTTTTATTTGTCTCATTTGAAATGAAATTGTTTATTCTGTAAATAGGATATCGGAATCACTTTACACGTATATTATAAAAAAAAAATAAGCTAGGTGAGGGCGGCGTTTCCTATCTGACATACTTAAGGGGCTTACATGACCTAAAACGCGGTCACTGTCGGACTGCATAGAAAAGAAAGAAAAGCGCGATGACACAACGCTGGTAATTTATTGCAAAATATGAAGCAATTAATTGATTACGAAAAATCTATTGTTTGGACTAAAAAACTAAAACACTAGTATTTTGGTATGTTGCTTGTACAATAATCTGACAAAAATCAGAATGATTGTATGTATATTAGTATGGTTTTTATTGTAAAAAGAGAGTTTTTAGAGGTATCTTCATGATTTTTTTCTATCGTATTAAATTAGTTGTATTATGTTTTCAACAAACTATGTATCTACTTACTTTTGATTTTGTTTACTGTAGTCGATCATATACTTTTATTTTTTCTAAAACTTGCGTTTTTTGCGTCCTGTAAGGCCCTTAACCGTTGTGAGCTATACACTTGCTATACACAATAAAATTTGATAGTACATATAATAATGGCCCTCACCTCACCTCTTTTCAAAAATACTACAGATGTCTTTTCTTTTAAACTCATTGTGGATGAAAATTAAAAAGAAAAGGCACATTTGAAATATGGGCCAGATGGGCCCCTTTTTATTTTACAAAATAATAAAAATAAATAAAATAAAAGTCACACCTAAACAATTGTGACCTTTCAACGTAATCAAAGTCAAATGAGTCCTTTTTCCGTATCATAATGTGAAAAATGGTGTAATTGTGCCCTTTTAGTTTAAAGTATCTCTGAAGATCTTGCTCATAAAATTTATAAAAAAAACTGGCAGACGCGCCTTTTTTTCTGATTCCGAATATGTATACGTATATAACTCAATTTTGAATAAAATGTTAGTTGTGCCCTTTTTCGTTATGACGGCAGAACCATTGTTGATGAAAACAGCAGCCCTTTACAGGTAATCTAATTTATTAGCTCTCACAGATCTACAAGCAGATTAATTATTTTTAATATAAATTCATTATTGAAATTGTATAACCCACAAGCCGTTATTAATGGAATTTTTTACTAAAGGAAACATGAAGAATGACGATAAATATTTCTCAGAGTATTTTTAGTAGAGCAATGTTATATCTGAAAATTGTTCGAAGCTCTTTAGATTTCGAAACCATTGTTATTCCTTGGAACGAGGATTGCCACTGCATTGTACTTTAAGAGCTGAGGCAACGTGATTTTGTTGTCTTTTGAAAGTTTCAGTCCGCAAGAGTGGGGAAATGTAACAGGTACTTTTCACTGGACACGTCGTCACACACAGTTTATTGTCTCACCACAGTTCTAATATAACAACATAATCTACATTCGCGATTTATTTGCCTAAAATGTAAACAAATATGAGTTTATGGAAAAATAACTTTAAATACTACACAATAAAGTTCAGTTTATGCTACAATTTCCAACATTTTTATAACTTTTCCAATAGTCCAAGTCACTCTGAAATCAACTCAATTGCCAATAAAATAAAGTTGATATTTGTTTAACTTGAAATAATATTAATTTGAAACATAAGTTTGAATAGACTTTTAGATACATTGTAAGAATAGTCAATTAGTCAGTCTTATTTTATTATTTTTAAAGTCGTTACTTTCTGTTCTTATATTTTTTATAGCGAACCTTTTTTGTATAATTCATAGATTACTATAGAGCAGCTATGCGCTCCGAAGGTTTTATTAATATCTAATTATTATTCATAATCATAGAGTTTTTTACGTGTAGGTAAGTAATAGAGCGTCAAAGAAGGATTCCTAACATGAATAATAACAAACAAAAGATTATTCAGACACATGTCAGATGCTAATGCATGCATTTGGTAACTGATGAACACAAACATCGTCAGATTAATTACAATAATGGTACTAAGTCAAATGATTCAAAGCGATAATAGAAACCAGCTGTAGCGAAAATCAATCCATCAGCAAGCGTGTATCTCTGGCAGTGTAAGGAAGATAGCTTTGTCATGACAGCTAATGCGGGTGAGCACAGGAAACATAAAGCACGTCACACCACTGAGGCACAGTAAAGATATGAACAGTACAGAAACTACGTACAAACGTTCGAAACGGCACACTCACACAGACGCGCGCATCTACGATACCCCTAAGCGATAGTCCCGGTGCTCTCAGTCACGGGTGCCGAGAACTGCCGTATTGGAACGAGTAGTCGCGTAATACATTTATTCCTTGCACCACTGACCGTCCATCTTTTTAAAAATACCTCGAGCGTATTGTGTATTATACGGCTTTTGAACTCGGCTTCTTCAAAACCGGAGCTTTCGATTTTTAAACTCCATGCTGATCTTGAAAGGTAAGAATGATTTTTTGTTACAATCGATATCGAATCGGTCCGTGTGATCGGACCACGATTGAATTTAAGAAATTCGTGAATTTATTTGTAAAACAAACATGGCGGCTGCTAACATGTTTATTTTTTTCGTCATGGGTGTCGTTTACATAGATAAAGAGTTTGTCAAAACCGTTAGTGAGGTCAAAATGTAAATCCAAGATGGCGGTTGTGAAATTTTTTCGAGGGTGCTAAAGCCTATGGTGAGGTCAAAATGTAAATCCAAGATAGCTGCTGTGAAAATTTTCAATTTATTTGTCATGGGCGTCGTTTTCATAGTTTTCGAGGGTGCTAAAGCATATAGTGAGGTCAAGACGTAAATCTAAGAAGCAGGCTGCTGCGAAAAATTTCGGGTGTCGTTTTCATAGTGTTCGTGGGTGCTAAAGCCGATAGTGGGGTCAAAATATAAATCCAAGATAGAGGATGCGAAATTTCTCAATTTTTATTGTAATGGGTGTCGTTTTTCACTAAATATTTTATAATTACGAAGAATAAAGATATTTTTTTTAAATATTGTTTTCTTTAATTACTATTACACCCATTCTCGAGTTGAAACGGTAAGGTGCACGGTTAACTAGGCATCGGTCGAGCGACGCGCATTTTGACTTCACTATCGGCTTTAGCACCTTCGAAACCTATGAAAATGATATTCACGATGAAAAGTTTGAATTTTTTCGCAGCCGCCATCTTGGATTTATGTATTGACCAGAAGGAGGGAAAGATAACCAGCCAACTCCTAACCGCAAACCGCATTAAAAACTTCGTTACAATAAAACACTTATCAATTTTACAGACATTAAGAGTGACAACCCTAACGCTCCAATGGAGCGTAGGTAATATAATTATTCAACAAATATGACTAGTTTCCATATTGTTCATATTTATACTGTGACTGAGGCTCATTGTAACTCTGATTGTCAATTCGTTATCAGTCCTCAACTGCCGCACCATGGCTGACAATTTGTGGAACTTTTTTAGTAATTGTGGATAGTTTTTAACTTGACGCGTAAGCAATTATTAATAATATCAAAGGAGATTAGTCGTTATGTATGTCAGCTGTTCTATCGGTGGCCGTGGGAGATAGAAACTAAAACAAAATAAGAGCTTAAGATGTGAAAGGTTTTCAATGTTTTGATTTTAGTTTTATCTTAGTCAAAATGTACCTACTTTTAGTTAAGGTGAAAAGCCTCAGGAGAGGTCTTCCAGAAAGTTGCTATAAGGCTGCCAAAAAATGAACTTTTTCAATATAACACTGTTTTTTTGAAAAATAATGCTTGCTTTTGAATTAAAATCTACACAATTTATTAATTTCGAGTTTTTTTTTTTACTATCAATTATTAAAAAGTCGATCCACAAACTGACAATATCAATAAGGTCTATTATTCCGTAAAGCAAAGAATGTGGTATTAAATCAACACTGTGTTACAGAAATGGAATACAGCTATGAAGAGGAGGAGGCGAGCGATGTGGAAGCCGACTTGCGGCCAGTGGCGCGGCGGACCGCCAAGCACATCGCGGCCGGGGAGGAGCGGCCACGGATCAACTCAAGCCAGCAAACCACGCCGACTGACGGTAAGTAAACACTACCTTACGAAAACGTTTATCACTTTGTACAATTCCAAAGGCCACCACAGACCGATAACGCAATGCATTCGCAATGACAGACGGCAGCGGCTCTCCTGGTTTCTAAGTATGTCTTTGAAAATGCCTCCGTATATGGTAACATTGCAGCCGGAAAAATTGAACATATACAGGGTTATTGATAAAACATTAACAACCTCTTAAGAGGTCATTGTACTCATCATTATGAACAACTTTTAACAACAACAGGGAACAACTGATTTTATTTTCGCGATTTCAGGTTTCGGCCCATTGTAAAAGTTGTTCATAATGATAAGTACTATGACCTCATAAGAGGTTGTTAATGTTTTACCAATAACCCTGTTCACAGACAGGCAATGATGAAAAGTTGTCATAGTCAAAGCCGACAAAAATCAAAAATCTTATGACGTCCGTTTCTGACGACGTTTGCATCAGATAATAAGAAAAGGTTCTGAGTGTTGTCCAGGATTTATAAGTCGCCGATTTTAAATTTACATGCTCAATTCCGCATAATGAACCGTGAAAATAGTGCACTAAAATCGATTGTACGTTTAATTCGTATGAATGAGAAAGTTAAATATTTGAACATGTTGTCGGTTGACCTGTTTTGTTTGTATTTGCATTCGTTCATTCGAAATAGAATTCAAATAGTTTTGCAGTGCACTTTAATTATCGGGTGTAATACATAATCGTTAAAAAAAAATTCTGTTTAATTTTTGTTGCTGTTCATGAGGAAACCGGAAAGTCCTAGAACCAAAAAATTCGAAGACGTGCCATCCCTACCTGCACTGGGCCCACGTGGTGGATTACGGCCCACTCCCTCTCGCAAAAGAGGTCTGTGTCCCTTCAGTGGGAACATTAAGTATAGGCTGATTATGCTGTTTGAATACAGCTTTAATGCTTTTATATACAGGGTTATTGGTAAAACATTAACAACCTCCTAAGAGGTCATTGTACTTATCATTATGAACAACTTTTACTATGGGACCAAACCTGTAATTGCGAAAAACCTACATTTTGACGAGTTATATGAACATAAATAAATGTAGGGAACAGCTGATTTTTTTTGCGATTTCAGTTTCGGTCCCACAGTAAAAGTTGTTCATAATAATTATGAGTAGGTACAACACAACTAAAATGTTTTACCAATAACCCTGTATAATTGATGTACAGAGAGATCTCAGTAAAAAAACAGTCAGTTAATTTGCAGACATCTTTTTTTTATGCAGGCGCCATGCTGTAATCAAATTACTCTGATTGAAAGTTAGCTCGGATATAGACGAAGGACGCTTCGTCAATGGAATGCAATTATCTATGACATCACGTGTGAATTCTGACCCCATGCACTAATTGGAATTCAGTCTTTGTCTAACTAAAATTTAATTTTTATACCCTTTCATTCGAACTCCTATATCCGTTCTATAAAAATATTACACGATTCCAGTCTCTTTTGTTGCGAGCAAAGCGGAAAAATTTATTACCTAAAGTCTATTCAAGCTTATGTTTAAAATATTATTTCAAGTTAACAAATATCAACTTTATTTTAATTAAGTTGATTTCAGAGTAACTAGCACTATTGAAAAAGTTATATAAATGTTTGAAGTTGTAGCGTAAACGGAGCTTTATGGTATAGGATTTAAGGTTATTTTCCCAAAAAACTCATATTTGTTTACATTTTTCGCAAATAAATTGCGAAGGCAGTACGTGCATTGACTCTAAAATAACATGGCAAAGTATTTTCAAGGAAAAATCTTTTGACACTAATTATTATATTATTATAGTCAAAAGCGGAAGGTTAGGTAATAACATTTTCTAAGAAAAATAGTTTGAAGCAGAGTTGAAGGTCTTTTCTAAGTCTTTCACTTTAAATTGCTTTCTAAGTCAATTAAAATTCTACGTAACAAAATATGTTAAATCAATTATTTATTGGGCTCCAACACAATTGAAACTGACATTAAACGCCTTCAATCAGATATATTATTGTTGAATTAAAAATACCATCACCGAATAAACGAATGCAATCGAATTGTATTTAACTTCACGTGTTTAAAATGAATGAGAAGCCGATCGAGGGTAAGTTCGTACGCGTCCATGCATAGCAAACGGACGAGACACGGAGTATCCCCCGATGTACATAATTGACCGCGATTTTCATTAGAGTTACAAGTTGGTGACGTCTGAAGGGAACACAGCCGCCATTCACAATTAGTTTATTCATTAGTTAGCGGTGTTTGTTTGATGTACTACGTATCAATGAACTTTAGACGTTATTGCTGCAAATTAACAGGACGTGACCTTTGCTTCGGACAGTTTGTGTCACTATTTCTCTCATCTCACTATTTATTCTACCTAGAATTAAGCGCCTGAATTTCAGTTTGACAATAATTGACAAAAGTAAATAAATAAATACTCAGAATAAACAAATATGTATTTACAGAATTATAATCATTAAAGTCATCAACACAACTCTCTAAGACCACGTAACTCCGAAGAATGACGATTTCATGAAACAGTTATTCTTTGGAGTTACGTGGTCTTAGAGAGTTGTGTTGATGACTTTAATGATTATAATTCTGTAAATACATATTTGTTACGGCCGCGAATCATATATTAATAAACGTACAACTTAATACTGAGCAGCAAATTGCAAAAAACCTAAAAAAAATTGAATTTCGCGGGCTACCCTGGCGCTTTCGCCTTAAGGATCTTTGTAAATTATTTACAAATTATATTTTACGGATGATCCCTAATGAAAGATGATCGAGACCAGAGGAGTAATTATGTAACACACTAACCGTATGAATGACTTTCATTTTGACAGTTCAACAATTACATTCACTGCGTTATTTACGTTGTTGAGCAGATTTTTTTTCGAACATATGGAGCAATGGATTAGCCTCCTTCAAAATTATTCGGATTGTCATCCATAGTGTGTTACTT
This sequence comes from Luperina nickerlii, assembly GCA_963855955.1. Classification (NCBI taxonomy): domain Eukaryota; kingdom Metazoa; phylum Arthropoda; class Insecta; order Lepidoptera; family Noctuidae; genus Luperina; species Luperina nickerlii. The sequence continues at coordinate 14,834,169 of OY979662.1, forward strand.
AATTATTGTGCTGTTAACTGTGGAATACCTTTAGATTTCCTTATATCTTACAGTTTGTATTTGTACCAGCGCGCTGGTCACAACTTCCATCGGTTGCCGGTATGGCTCGGCGCCGTCATTTATCACTCACTAATGGAGGTTAGGTGCACTAAAGAGTTTCAAACCTGATAGCTTGCATATCTAATTGGATCTTTGTGCAATGCACACAGTAAGGGCGCTGTGCAACGAGCGCGTTCGTTGTTTCGTTATCTTCGATTTTCCATCCATTTACATGAACACAACTAGCAAAACCACTGCATATCGACTGTACTTTACTGTGTAAGGGAGCAGTGGTGGCGCAGTGGTAACGGCCACGACTTACGAGCTAGGTCTTAGGTTCAATTCCAGACAGGCGCTTTATTTTGTATAGTATATTTCATCACCATTGCTCTTAAAACGGTGAAGGAAAATATCGTGAGGAAACCGGCATGTTCTAGAACAAAAAAAAATCGAAAACATGTGACATCTACCAACCCGTACTGGGCCCGCGTGGTGGATTACGGCCCGCTCCCTCTCACAGAGAGGCCTGTGTCCCAGCAGTGGGAACATTACAGACTGATTATGCTATACCTACCGTGTTATGGTGTACGGTCAGCATCAAAAGTCGATTAACACTTCAGTTTTTTTTAATCTGAGTTATCGAGCAAAATATTAACACTTCAGTTTTTTTAAATCTCAGTTATTGAGCAAAATATTTGTTGAAAATTGCATCGTACTTCTGCTGCAATTTTGAATAAATATTTTGCTCAATAACTGAGATTAAAAAAACTGAAGTGTTAATCGACTTTTGATGCTGACCGTACCAACTCCAACTATAAACTACCTAAACATAAATCCGTTCCAGTATGAAACAAACATGATAAATATGTGGAAACAAGAGTAAAATTAATTCGTACGAAAAAGCAAAAAACATTTTTAATTAATTAACGAAAAGGTTTAACAAAATAACAAAAAAAAAAAAAATGGTATATAGAAACCGTACGACTACAGCTTCTGGTTCGAGGTTTTCCTTTGTAAAAACTGAATAAAACTGCAGTCCACTGACAGTTCTATTTTTGTTAAAAACAGAATGGAAATGATCCTGTATAATTTACATTTTAAATAAAATAACGTTTTAATTAAAATTGCAGTTGTAAATTCAAATTGTTTCAAAAATAATGGCTTGTACAAAACGAGACGGGCTGTCCCAAAAGTTGTTTGTCAAAAACTTTGGTAAGAATAAATAATGTTGATGCAGTTTAAGGAGCAATGGTGGTCCAGTGATACCGGACCGGCCGCGACGAGTTGTAGTTCGTAGGTTAAAAATTCGAAGACATGTGACACCTACCAACCCGCACTGGGCCTGCGTGGTGGATTACGGCCCACCCCCTCTCACCGAGAGGAGGCCTGTGTCTCAGCAGTGGGAACATTATAGGCTGATTGTGTGTGCAGTTTGTACAGACGCCAGCACATCAAGCTACCCGAAACTGTCAAATTTTGCCAATCAACATTGAACCTTATGCTTTAGCGATAAAGTTGAAAATCTATTAAAAAAAATTGACAGATTGTAGTAGCTTGATGTGCTGGCGTCTGTACATTAAAGCTTTGCAATTTGCAGCAGGTCTACGACTGAGCAGCCTGACCTTCCCTTGCTCTCATTCGCGACAGAAATCAAATTTGCAAAGCCGAAGCTTGTAAATTAACATATGTTCGTGATTTCCATTAGGCGTAAAGCCTAGTATTAGTGGATTTAGCACGTACTACTTCACTGCCTTATCGTTTGGTCCACTTGAAGGATCCCTGGTATTAAGTGCCACTAAAATATAGCTAGTCAAATGGGGATTATGGATATACCTACGGTGATTGGTGTCCTATGGATCCGTCTATCAAGCCTTCTTCTAATTCTCTCGTCGAAGACTCATCATTTTTGCCCCCCCCCCCCCACTTATCTCCGAAGTATGCTATTGTAGAAAACATAGCTGCTGATAACTTCCAATTTTCATTAGCCGTCCCCCGACGCGAGGACGCTTGGATCAAAATATTTCCTACAACTTATATTAGACTTAAAGGGCCAACAAATATTATTATTTTAGTTTTTAGAGGTTTTTGTCTGAGTCGGGGGTTTTTGAAGGATGGTGCAAGTTGTTGTGCTCCACGAGCAAAAGTAGTACCTACACTGTCTGGGTTTTAGTAACATGTTCGTTTATAATGACCATCGTCTCTATCTCTTAGTAGGTACTGTCCGTAAAATTTAAAAACTTTGTTCGCAGCGGCAAGTGTTGTAGCCATTAAGTCCGAGAAAAAGACAATGAAATATAAAGTAGCCGAAACGAAGTTTTTATATGAAAAAATACTTAAAGACAATACTTAGAGAGTAAAAAATACTTAGAGAGAATTAATAGTTCTAAGTTGAGTATTTTCCTTTTAATATTCAACGTGTCATAGCATTATTGGTGTTGGCGTGGACAGGTGCCGTATTATGTCGGTTTAATGCCATCAAGATTTCAGTTTTTGGGATGCATGAAGCCTCCTCGTGTAGCACAGTTTGTTCCGCCAGTTACTCAATTGAACTAGGCGCTCGGCGCATCCTGAACAGTCACACCCAACACCTTATTTGACTAACCAATTCTTATGCTAACGCCCGCGTGGTTTGCGACCACCCTCCCATCCGAGTCCGGCGTCAAGCTTTCGGCCGAGCCAGTTCAAATGCGATGATAGGCCATTTGGTGTCCCAGGACCTGGGATAGAGTAGCCTTGTTTTAAATAAATGGAATTGCATATTTTTTTTTGTTCGAAAGAGGTTTTTTCCGAAATGGTCCCATTTAAATTTCGTAAAGATCTGATGATAAGTTTCGGAGACAGACAACGGAACTCTTCAATAAATGTCAGAAAATCAACTGCGATTGCTGCTATAGCATATGTATGCATTGTTTGCGCAATCACAGAACATAACATCACGCCTGTACCCTTTAAATGGGTAGGAAGATGTGTTCAATAGCTTTCAGTCACTGATATTCACATATTAGCAAGTAGTGATATATGAATATGTTTGGGGTAGGTAGGTACAACTAAAAAGTGTAAAATAAAAACTTTTTTACAAATAAAAATCGACTTTCAAAAAAAACACTACAAAGTGAAAATTAACTTTAATTTCGAAAGTCGGTGTCAAAAACGAAAATGCAGAACCAACGACACCCACTTCCGAAATTAAAGTTATTTTACACTTTGTAGTGTTTTTTTGGAAGTCGGTTTTTTTTTATAAATAAGTTTTACTGTTTAAAAAAGTAAAGTTTAAAGAAGTCATTCAAATAAATTGTCACATTCAAGCATTTAACAATAACAGTTATCATGCAGCCACAAATGAATGAACAATGTTGGAGAGAGCATCGGAGCTGTCACGTTACGTGTGCTGAGTCGGTCACAAAGGTAGCTCCAGAGCTCTCGAACACAAAACCACATTCCAATTGAGTGGTTCACAAATAGGAGTGCGCCAGCTCGACCTTTACCTTGTCTCCGCACCGTGTGGCTACAAACGGTGCACTAGTTTAATAGAACTGTTAGTGAAATTTGTACCTAGAAATGGTTTAGTTGGGTTCCCTTTATCTGGTAGAATCTTGATGCTCCGAAATTTATTTGGCATAACACACTTGGCATAATCTTCTTTAAACGAATATTTTTAAGGCATAAACATTATTAAATATAATTATTGTTAAGCTAAATGTTTACATGTCCGTATTTACAATGGCATACTTTTAAGATGGCAGAATTCTATTTGGCATAATTACCTCTGGCAATGTTTCATTCCGCATAATTTCGTTTAGCATAACGTTTATTTAGAGCGACGATTATTTGGAACAATTTCTCACTTGGCATACTATAAAGATAGCAGAATTTCATTTGGAATAATTTAATTTTATTAGGCATATTGCCATTTCTATAAAATATGCAGTAATAAAATTAAAATACTTACTGTCTTAAAAAGTTAATAAGTTGTGCTACAAAACTTAGTGACAGAAACGAATCGCTGTAAAACCGACTCCACCTAGTCTTGTCTGCCCTACCTCTAGAGTGTAATTTAAGCCCGCGTAGGCACAGAGGGGCGAGGCGGCCTGCAAGCTGAGGAGCAGGTGCCGTGACAGAAACAATGCATGCTGCATGCTCTCTTGCATGCTGCATGCTTACTTGCATGCATGGTGTATGCTTGTTTGCATGCTTCTTACAGGGAATCAATTTTATTATTATGGTAAGAAAAACAAAATTATTCTGACTATGAATTTTCTGTAATGTGATAGATGAGTCTTTCAATTATTATGGGATATGAAATGTATGCCAAAAGACGATTCTGACTGTGAACTTTCTGCGATATTATGATGGTTCTACTTTTTAATTATTATGTATATGAAATTTATGCCTAAAGATAATTCTGACTTACAAAATTATGAGTTTTGAATGTATGATAAATTAATGTTTGCCAAACGATTTTCTGCGAAATGAAGCTATAACCCTTTAGTTACACGTACGAACACGTATCGCATCTCTGTGACGAGTCAATAGACTCACTATTAAATCTGAATCGGTTTGTTGAATGGACGTACAGGTGTGTGCTCGAATGGAGCTGTGTTCACAAGTACAAGTGCACCGACTGGTTAACGAGATTTATCAATCCAAACTGGATTTTTGGATTTGTATCAATCAGAGAGCGTTTCTATTTGGGAAGCAGTTTTTGGGCATCGTTCGGATATAATTATTTATTTAAACGTTTTGCACACAAAAAAGGTACAAAAGGTACAGCAAAGAGTAAAGGTACAGCCAATCAAGGGTGGTATATGTATAGATATTAGATAGCTGAGGCTGACCCGACAGCCGTTGTTCTGTCCAAAATAAAATTCATACAAAAATCCTATAAAAAAAGTACGTTCATACTTTCCCGAATTTGAACCTAATCAGGGAAACTTTTTAAATTTTTCTTTCCACATAACTTTAATCGGACTATTAACAACATTTCGATACAAAAATTGCCTAATCGGTCCTGCCGTTCTCGAGTGATGCACTTACAACGAACAGCATTTCATTATAAATTTCACAAGTTTGTACAGAAATTGTCAACGACATAAATACAAAATCGCTGCAGCGATTAAAAAAATTTAAATCCATTTTCTTCTGATATTGAAATAGTAATGTATTTCTGTTCAGAAAGATTGCAATGAAATGAAAGAAATCGTGTAAAATGAGAACGAGTAGAGTGCAGCCGCAGTACAGGGTTGAATTCAAAAGCATATTTCTCTATCATATTCGGCGCTCTGACGTGATTCCTAGTTCGGCACTACCGCGACGATGTACATACGGCTACACATCAAGCTATACATAACCAGTATAAGCTGATTTCTGATGTCGTGCCATATGTACCTAAGCTGTTCGGTTTTGATCGACTCTCATGTATAGTGAAAGTTCCTATATTTTCCTCTCCAGCGCATGTTTACGTATGCAGCGTTAACTTCATGCACGTGTAGACAGTAGAGAGTACTCCTACGCCAGAAGGCAAAATCTCGTTATTAAAAATGATAAAATCTAGTCGCATTCTCATCACAGCGTTAATCAATGTTAATATTATCCAGCTGATTGTGTCTATGAGTGTAATCATTTTGGGTGAGAGTGCTACAAGCTCCTGTGATGTGTTGTATACTTTCAGGTTTGCTGTGGGCGCTGTGGCACTTTCTGCAGAAGTCGCTTCTTACTATGTTATCTTTAATTATGTATTTACAAAAATTAATGATATTTATGATTTGGTCTTGAATGGCCAGCATGAATCCTTCCGTTTCTGGAAATAATCCACATAATTCCAGCCATTTGAAGCTTGAAGCTTTATCAATGTGTGTTGTATATTATATATAATATCCTATCCTAACTAATATTATAAATGCGAAAGTGAGTTTGTTACCTTTTCACGCCTAAACCACTGAACCGATCATCCTGAAATTTTGCATATACGTTGTCAGGTGTTCAGAAACGGACACAGGGTACCTTTCATCCCGAAAAAAAAGTGCTGTTCCCGAGGAAAACAACAATAACGTCATTATGATAATAGATGGCGCTACGTGTCTTTTGAACGGGATCGAAACCTATGCGGGTGAAACCGCGGGGCGCTGCTAGTATGCAATAAATGAAACCACATACTTGTTATCGCCTTGCTGACGATTTACAAAAAATTTACGAAATTGTACCAGTATTTAGGTTTGACCTAAATACTGGACCAATTTCATTCATTTTACGTAGACATTTAATTTTGAACAAATTTGAACACTGCAGAATTGGATAACTAGGTCGGCTTTTCAATGAACTTGAATCCTTGAACATTGAAAAGCGACGTTACCACGCAGTACAAACGTTACGTATTCTACTTATTTGCCAAAAATGTAAAATCGGTACACCTAAACGACAGGCTGGAATGTAATGTACCTAATACATTTTAATGCAACGTTTTCGGGGGTCGCGTATTGCGCCGCACGACTCTCCGCGATATCCCCACCGTTGCTCTACTCAAGTACATTCGTTTCACTACTGTATGGATTTTAATACAGTGACTGTGTGAATACTCTCTTCTCCAAAGAGATCAGCTTGCCATACATAGTGATCGGTTTGAGACGGGAGGCATTGAGCCGCGGTCTCGAAACAAGAATCGCCACTCTCTTATCGGAGTTAACCTCGATTCTCCATATAGCACGGGCCTATGACGTTTGTGGAGGTTTGGAGAGTGCGAGCGATGGAGTCCTGACAGCCACTAGTGTAGTAAATGGCCATTTCGATGGCGAATAAAGCCAACTGAGATTTTTTACTATTGAGAATGTTGCTGGTGAAAACCATGCATATGAGGGAAGATAGCACTGAGTCCCTTAGAACTACGGCACGTAAGGGATGGGAATTAATTTCTTAGACTTTAATTACTTAAATGCTGGAATAAAATAAAACGGAAGTGGTTCATATATATGAAGTCATTTTCATCGTAAGTATTCATAGACTAAAATGCTTCGGCTAAATAAAGACTTCCATAGACTTCGTTTTAAATCTATGGTCGGCCGTCCAAAGTTTAGCTTTCCAGCAGTGCGATTCTGTAACCATCTCACCGTGAAAACTTAGGTGAAGTGAGCGTGGAGTGAGCTGTCAATAGTGTCAATTCCTAGTAAAAACAAATTCACATCACCTAAGTTTTCACGGTGAGATTTTTACAGAATCGACCGGCAGGTCATGATAGATAGATTGATAGATTAGTGTGATCATGTAGGGTTAGATCCGTCAAGTCTCTCTATCTTCTGCTATATAAATAACATGCATATAGAAATATATAAAGGTCGAGGCTACATACCAGTCAAAGTTTATTATTTGTCCGATTAGTACTTTTACAAACTAACCCCGACGAACCAAACAACTTACAAACTTTTCCTTTATTATTATAATTGTACGTCGACCCAATTCCGAATTCGATGTACTTATTCAAGAGTAAAAAAAAGTCTCTCTTAAAAAGTTCAATAAGTACCTACGAAGTTTTTAAAAGCTTCGATAAGTATTAGTTACCGAAATACACATAGGTAAGTAGTCAGTAGAGATAGCCAAGATAGTATAAAACAAAATGATTTAAGACTCCTTCAAGCAGGCGCGACACGACACGCGACACAAAGGCACCGCAAGTCGCGCAATGAGCGGTGCCTTTGTGTCGCGTGCGATTATATCGCGTGTCGCAGCTGTTTGTAGGAGCCTTTATTCAGTCCGTGGGTGTACCAATGCGAATTTACCTACCCACTGCCATTTTATATTGCAACTAGTGAAGCGAATCAAACGAAGAAAATTGCGTAGACTTTTCTCCACTGAATCCGGATACTAAGATGGGTTTCGTGACATCTTAATCAGAATGAATCCGATTCGAAATTCTTCAGCGATGCAATGAATCAGATAGAGATATGCTTGAGTGTATTAGGTCAAGAAGATGTAAGATTGACTCCTCAAGAATTACCGATGTTGAAAGAATTATATCGGTAATTCTTGGGAAGTCGACGGGTTCAACGTGTAGAGGCAACCTTTTGTCGATAAAAATACATGTACGTAAACGTGGATTACCTTTGTTATCTTCTTCAACGAGATGAGATTACAAGTACATTTATGTACATTCTAGATTCTCAGCTATCGGTATTTTATTTAAAGCATCGCCTTTGAGTCTGTGGACGTGTGTAATAACTGTTAAATAAATATCTACACATAAGTAGTATTTTAAACTAAGTGTCTATCTGTGTGACCGCTAGTATATTCTAAAGTATCAAGTTCTGAGTTGAGCTGCACGATTTTTGACAATTGCGTGCACTGATTGGACACGTCCGCTCAATCTGTGTGGTTCTTTCCTCAAAAGACCATTTCAGACACCAATTTACATGGTCTTCACAGGATCTGATCAAGATTTTGTCTGGCCTTTAAAAGAGACTGTGACCTCTGAGTTTGTTCTGGCCTTCCTTTTCAGAATAGTCAGATAGGAAACGGCGGCTACGATTTCACATTTTGGACGTTTTATTTATTTATTTATTTAAAACTTCAAGCACATAAATATAAAATGTAATGGACTCCAATCCAGGACCCTTGTGCTTGCGACCGCTATGTCAACGAGGCCGTCCTCGCCCCTCGTCCATGTCCTCAGTATCTTCAATTAATAGCCCTTTTAGAAGTTAAATTGAAGTAGCAGTCTGGATCTTCTGATTTAACTTCTATCCAAAACGTGCCAAAACTAATACATACTATTACTAAGTAACTAGTTTGTTTTTAACATAATCAAATAAATCGTCTTGGTGTACCTCCTCTGCAATGATGTTAATGTAATCTGGACGTCATACTTGTTTTGCCACTCTGGACATTGTCACCTAATAAACGTTTTAATATGGGGACGTTCTGAAAACAACGTCATTTTCCCTAGACCTTCTGATTCAGAGCATTTTAATCATTGTTTTCAAGTGTTTGATATTTAAAAATATCTCAATTCTGAAAAATCATTACAAAATGGTCAGATTCAAATTCCGACAATCAATCAAAGCTATTCGATTAGTTGATTTAGAGATAACGACCAAAATTATGACCACTTTTGGGTACTTTTCTGAATGAATGAAATTTCGTCATGTCATGTCATCGAACTCACGACCTACAAATCGTAAGTCAGTGCCGATACCTTTTGGCCACCACTGCTCGGCGCATAGATTTAATTTGATTGGATTCTGGAGATAAAAGACTACATTTAAACTGAAATAAATATAAAGAATCTCGAAACACTGGAAATAAGAATAGAGAACATTGAACCAACCTTCGATCTTCCAGCAGTCCCGGTTTAAAACTAATCTTTATCTGAAGTGGCACGAATTGTTTCTAGACGAAAATGCATTGCACAGTGGCGGAATAAGACTAGGGGCCTGGGGCGGCAAAACAAAATTGAGCTCCCCGCCCGCTGTCGAGATATTTCACACGCTGCCTCAAAACGGTCTCTTTTCACTATTGATACAGAAATAGAAGATACTTTGTTGACAACAGAAAAGCTAGAGCATCAGACCAATAGAGGTTGGTGCATCGAGCGAAGAGAGCTCGAAAATTTTAGCAACCCCGCCTGGGGGCTCTCAACTACAAACAATTATTTTACTTAGGTAGGTACTGAAAATATTTTGTTGTTGTTTAGGCAACCCCAGGCAGGGGCCCGGGGCGGCCTACACCTGCCCCCTCCCCCTCTTAGTTCGCTAGTGGCACTGCATCTCACGTGTTTGCGTCACCTGTTTTATTATTCATCAAATACAATTTCGGTTTGCTAGTCTCTATCTAAAGTTCTAGGTCAGGTTTGACGTCAGTTTTGACCACAATAGACTTAGACTACAGAATATCGGCGGTTGGTTACGTTACCACAAACTGAAGCTAGCTTTGATTAACTGAGTTTTACTCTCTGTGGCTTTTACTAAGAGGCACAGACGCTTGCGAGGCTAAATCACAAAATAAAATACAGTATCTACTCTTTTGGTACAAATTGACAGCGACTGGGATATCTGGCTGTCTTTTAAATTATAATGTCACGTCTAATTGCATTGCAACGTATTGCATTCAGGGTTAGCGAGAGTAGAGCAGTGGTGGCCCAATGGTAACGGCCCCGACTTACGAGTTTTACGTCGTGGGTTCGAACCCAGACAGGCGCTTTACTTTGTGTAAATTATTTCATCATCATTGCTCTCAACACGGTGTAGGAAAACATCTACCAACCCGCACTGGGCACACGTGGTGGATTACTCTCGAAAACAGAGAAGGCCTGTGTCTCGTGGGGGGCAGTCGCCTCCTTCTGCGAAGCAGTCATGCTAGCGAAGGAGGCGGCGGGACGGCTGAGGGAGAGAGCCTCCCGTCCCAGCCGCCGCGGGAGACGCTCCGGGCGTCGTGAGCCGCGCGACGACTCCCGGCCACCGTAGGCGCGGGCCTGCGGGCGGAGAGTAATGGGTAGCTCACCGTCCGATCAGGACCAGGCCCGTGCCGGACGGCGCATACGTGTTCCACGCGCGCCTCAAAGAGATGTCAGCATCAAGTGACTTCGGCCCGTCAGGGCCGAAGCCTGCCGGGTCAGCGGGATTGTCCGAAAGGGTTACCACTGGCCCGGAACATAAAGGGCTAAGGAAGGAACACGGGTGGGTTTTAGTCAGTAAGAGTCTGACACTCCCTTCCGCTCCACCCAGAGCTGGAGGGGTCATTTAATGATTTTCCAATTTCAAAATAAAAAAAAAGTCCTGTGTCTTAGCAGTGGGAACATTATAGACTGATTATATTGTATTGCATTCGGGACACAGAATGTTGCTTACGCTGCGCGCCGATTCACTTCGCGGAATGTCTTTACCAATTTTCCACCAATGACTGCAGTTATGTTATTGACCGAATAAAGTGGCAAACGTCGACATAAGCGTTAAAATAATGATGGCAGCAATTTTACGTCCAGTATTAACTGTCCAGCGTTATCTTTGACTGAACAATAACCGGCCACATTATCACTTCGATAAAACTGTATCCTCGTTTTATAGGGCATAATTCAAGTGTCGAACATTTTATACTCAAAAAAACACCTTCAGCATTTTATTACAACGACAGTTTAAAATTAACTCCCCAGCTGATAATTGATATTGAAAATGCCAAATATCATACTTACTTATATAACAAATATTTTAAGCATAACATTTAAAAAATACCAACTTTTAATTGAATATAACAACCTGAAAATATTTTAACTATTACAACAGATTAACCTCCTGGCTGCTATTTGAGTTGAAAGTAGGTACCAAAAATCATATTTTTGCCCACAATAATTTGGGCGTTCGTTTAGAGAGACGCAAACAGTTGTTGATTCGCTGGTTTTTAGTCCTATGCCTGTTACCCCATGGTAAAAATGGACATGACTGTTAGGTATCACACTAATATAAGGCGAAAGTTTGTGAGTGTGTGTGTTTATATGTTTATTACTTCTTCACGCTCAAACGGCTGGACCAATTGTGATAAAATTTTGTATGGAGGTAGCTGATACCCTAGATTAACATATAGACTTTTATCCCGAGATTCCCACGGGATCGACACTTGTGCGGGTGAAATCGCGGGGCGCAGCTAGTGCAAAATAAGAATAAAGGCCCATTTACACGATGCAATTTTCTTGCCTGTGGCATACAATATTTTTTTTGCATTAAATGACTCGCATCGTCTAAACACCGTTTAGACAGCGACATTTTTTTGTTGCGTTCAACTTTTGGCTTACCTCAGGCAAATAAATTGCATCGTGTAAATCAGCCTTTAAAAAGATTGAGGGAAATGTTGCTAGATATAATTTTTTAATACATTTATTATTACATATCGGTAGTCCTTACAATAATGCTTTCTACCCCTTTTGTGTTTGGTCTTTGAATTTCATGTGTTGCATAACTTACACATTACATTATTAATACAGAACTTCACCCACCAGATTGTGTTGACACGGTACAAACTTATATGTATAACTTTATTTATGCCTCATGTACTACAATCTCCCTTTTTATGAAATAAATATTATTATTATTATAATACAACATTATCATTCAAACACATTGTATGGGAGCAGCAATCGACGGTTCGCTTAAAGGCTCGTACACACAGGCGCGACGCGACACGCGACACAAAGGCACCGCAAGTCGCGCAACGAGCGGTGCCTTTGTGTCGCGTGTCGCGTCGCGCCTGTGTGTACGAGCCTTAACTTGTAACTGGCTTACAGACTTGCTTGGTTTGTAAGAGGATTAAATGGCGGAATATAATATAAATTGCGAAATGTGAATGTTCTACACACTTCCCTTAGTGGCATGTAGGCGTCATGTATTGTCATTTCATATTCCATATTACACTAAAATAGAAAATCACTTGTGTCTCATTAGCGGTGATTAAAAGGTTAATAATGATTTCCAATTAAGATAATAAAAGAGATAAAACATAAGCTTTATCTCTTTTATTGTGACGATAAATAGAAAACACATCCATATTTTATTTATATCAATGAAACTGAAAGATGATTTTTTTCAAAACTTTTTGTTGTTTTGTAGCCCGTAGCGAAAAATGATTAGACAAAAATAATGTCTATTGGATCAAAAAAAATTGGGGACGGCTCTATAGTACTTTGACCATCGTCCCCTGTACGGAACCCTCAGTGCGCGAGACTGACTCGCATTTGACCGGTGTGTTTTTTCCTTTTATTTATATTCTCTCAAATTCTCCGTTTGCTGACATTTGGCAATCTAAATCTATTTTTGTATAAGTACATGCTCTCCAGTTCCGTGATCAAATTAAGGTACCTATCTTTGCGTATTTCGTTCTCTTTGAACATAAGAATTAGAGGGAAAAATGAATTACTCACATCATGTAAAAGTCTTACGTTACTTTTTACGCTGAATGTTTATATTTACGGAAAATAAAAGTACCTAAATGATAAACGATTTTATTTCTGTCAGTAGGTTTGTAAGAAGGCTTTTACACGTCAATAACATTTTTAAACCTAGATGAGGGCGGCGGTTCCTGTCAGACTACTCTGATAAGAAAGGCCGAAATAAACTCGTTGAAGAAACTAAGAAGAACTCTTTAAACTCTTTTCTTTTTCTTTTTTATATCCAGATATAATCTTGGTCATATCATAATTATGAAAACCATGTAAATTGATGTCTGAAATGGTATTTTAAGGAAAGAACCACACAGATTGAATGGACGTGTCCAGTCAGTGCACGCATTTGTCAATTCAACAGCAGCTCAACTCAGAACATAGGGACAATTCGACCAACATTACCAAAGATAGGATACATTTGGGTAGGCCGCATAAACTACTCAAACTGCCATAGCATCGTTTAAACTAACTGCACTGAAAAAAATAATTTCTTACTACAACACATTAAAGGGATTTCATTAAGACTTACTGAACATTTTCGAAAAATTGTGTTACAGCCAAATTATACCGATTTTAAATTTTCCATAGAAACAGAGATTTCCAGTTATCTTTTTTTAAATAAGACATTTCGAAAATGTTCTCTACTAACTTTTTAGACCTTTGTCTAAATGCTTATGCGTATGAAGTTTCATTAAAATCGGTTAATTTCTAAAAATACGGGCTTGAAATTTTCTATGAAATGCCGTACGGCGTTAACGCTCTTAATGTAATCGGTAGTCATCATGGTCTGGTTTCTATAGAAGCACTATGCCGTATAGTCCATTCGTTTCTGATACTTCATTATTTTCGTTTTGATAACAATACCAACATACATTCAACTAAGTAAAAATATTGGGGCGTAATTATTGCCATAGCACTAAAAACAATTAAACGCGTATGAAGTTTTAACTTGAAAGGCCAAAAGTATAATCAGCTTATAATGTTCCCACTGCTGGGACACAGGCCTTCTCTCTGTGAGTGAGTGTGCCGTAATCTACCACACGGGCCCAGTGCGGGTTGGTAGATGTCACATTTCTTCCGATTTTTTGGTTCTAGGGCATGCCGGTTTCGTCACGATATTTACCATCACCGTTTTGAGAGCAGTGGTGATGAAATAATTTTCACAATGTAAAGCGATACCACTGCGTCACCATCGCTGCTCATAGGCCAAGAAGAAGTGTCGAAAATCAGCTTTTAGCGATCCATTCTAGCAAGAGAAACTAAACAAAAACTTAAGGGAAGCATCCACCGTTTAGTAGACGGAAAAAACAGCTCTTCTAACAGAGAAACAACAACTAGAAATATGTTTCCGTACAATAAGCTACTGCACTGTCTGGCAGCAAGTAGTTAACCCACTTTACATTCGCTGCGGGCTGCGAGCCTGCGACTTGCAACAACTAACTTATACTTACACTTCATTTCTAACTTATTCGCGATGAAAAACAAACATTATATACGTAGAGGAACTTTATAAATACAACCTTTTCAGGAGATATCGTCGTTCGGTCAAAATACATACAACAAAATAACCTTTCTTTAATGCAAAACTATGCTTGGTATACAACGATTGTGATAACTGTTCATAATAAATTTAGAAACTTAACTAATACTACGATCGTGATAACTGATCTTAATAACTTTATAAACTTTTAATTGGCAGCAGTACATAGTTGTCCGATAAAAACAAACTTATGGTCTCAAAGTTCTGAGCAAAGTCTTAATTGACTGACCTCAATCTTACAACGACGTTGCACAGTTCCGGATTGAACTGGAGATACGAAAAAAGAAACAAAATGGAAACCTTACCATGATAAGAGATTCCATAATCGGGTTCAAGTAGTGAATATTATTATCGAGCTGAACAATAAATAGTTCATGTACTGCAGGCAAAGCGCCGACAACGCCCAATTACGGGGGTGAGTCACGTTGCCAACATAAATAAAACATCGTATTCCACCACGGAAAAATTCTGTTCATCAAACACAAAAAAAAAATAACTATCTATACTCAGCATGCCCGAAGGCAATGAGCAATGTCAACTCTAACCAGGCAGAGTTAAATGTAGGCGCCTGTGGGCTTCGTCGGTAACATAATAAACGGACAAACAATATTTCTCTGCAGTTTTATTTAATATTTGCGTGAGGAGAGTTAAAAAATCTGGAAAATATGTTTGTCCATTACGCTCTTTTAAAATACAGAGATGACTCGGCTTATTAAACAATTTTAACGCTATTTAAACTGATGAGAAAATATTTCGCAACGTCTCAGCGATAAATGTAACTAATATAATTATATTCGGCGTGGTCACATTTAGTATAGATAAAGATTTCTTAGGTGCCTCAATAGTGGGTTTGCAGGCAGTCTTATTAATTAGCCTATAACGTTCCCATTGCTGGTAAATAGATCTACACATACCTCCTTTCTGTAAGAGGGAATGGGTCGAAAGCGGGTTTGTCAGCAATATTTAAAGTAAAAAATTAAAAAGCATATTTATCAATTGATCTTAGCTCAATGATGTTTATTCTAAGTAGGACTTCAACCGATGTTGTGCTCAAGGCGATTAGGCGTGATAGTAAGTGATTACTTACCGCCATCGGCTTATCCACAAAGAGAATTCCATAAACCGGGCTTCACAAAGAGCATAAATAAACTATAAATGGAACCTGAAATATTATTGTATAGTGGTGAAAGTAATTCGAATTTTCTACTACTGCTTTTTAACGTGTGAAAGGGATGACGGGATAAAGCAAGTGTCGCATATTCGTGGTTCGGTAATGAAGATGAAATATTAATTGCCTTTCAATTATCTGTTGATTTAGAACACTCTACGTCAATTTATCTTGCTGTGACCGTATTTCCCTGACTTTATGTTTACGATGGCAGTACCTAATAACATTATCTCCGTGCGCGTAATCTCTGCAGTTACACGATGCATTTAAGTGCGCATTTCGCTAATTTGCCACAGGACCGATCCGAATCCGATTAAATACTTAACCGGGAAAATTCAGTGTACAATCTATGAATTTGCAATCGGACCCGACGACGTACACAACCGCGAAACAATTACTTCCTAAACGGCTGTTTCGGAACGTATATTCCCTTAATCGGACGCAGTGCTAAACTGCAGTGCGATTCTGTAACCATCTCACCGTGAAAATTTAGGTGAAGTGAGCGTGGAGTGAGCTGTCAATAGTGTCAATTCTTAGCTAAAACAAACTCACATCACTTAAGTTTTCACGGTGAGATTTTTACAGAATCTACCGGCTGCACCCTAATTGCGTGATTCAGATTGAGACCGATAGTGTGTACTATCGGTCTCAATCTGAATCATTTTGAAAGAATTTGCTAATCCATTGCTTCATATGTTCGATAAATGTGTCTGCTGAACAACATAAATAACACAATGAATGTTGTTGAACTGTCAAAATGAAAGCCATTCATAATCATCATCTGCCTAAGCCTTTTCCTAACTATGTTGGGGTCGGCTTCCAGTCTAACCAGATGCAGCTGAATACCAGTAGTTTACATGAAGCGACTGCCTATCTGACCTCCACAACCCAGTTACTGGGTAATACGATAGACTGATTAAGACTTTCGGGCTTCTGACTAGCCGTATCGACTGTCAAAGATCAACGACTGTCAGCCGGGACCAACGGCTTAACGTGCTTTCCGAGGCATGGAGAGTTCACGGTATGTAAAGATGGTCACCCATCCACAGACCAACCGCGGCAAGCGAAGCTTAACCTGATCGATCGATCTGTGCGGCTGTTATTATTCATCCACGGGCCCCTCCCATTCCTTCTGACAGTGTAAGACGCAATTACCCTGCGGCTCAAGAGTGCCTAAAGAGACGCGTGGCCACGTAAAAGGACCATAGATGGCAGGTGATTTAAGCTCTGGTCGTTTAAACGGGTGTGAATAGTCACGTGACTCCTTAATCATTAAAGCATTAAGCAAAATAGAAGAAGGATATACACTTACCGTTTGAGTTATGTGCTCTGCCCGCGTTACAGCTTGAAGTACCTGTAGGTAAAATGTATTCTTTCATTTTTAAATCCAACGGCAACAACACAGGTCAAACAGAGCATAAATAACAATAAATTGTTAAGAAAACAGATTTAAAGGCCACGACCTCACCTCAGTTATATTTCAGGGGACTGTTCGCAATTCGCACCTTCATTTTAGTACCCTTTCACGAAAAAACAATGCTTTTATTTTAGAATTCCTTCTTAACGATATTGAGCATTAAGACCCTTATTTTGCATAAACCATTTGTCATTTCCTTTTTTGTTTTCCTTTATTTAATTAACTTTGTTTGT
The DNA here is from genome assembly GCA_963855955.1 of Luperina nickerlii. Taxonomy (NCBI): domain Eukaryota; kingdom Metazoa; phylum Arthropoda; class Insecta; order Lepidoptera; family Noctuidae; genus Luperina; species Luperina nickerlii. Next base: position 14,851,476 of record OY979662.1, read on the forward strand.
AAAGCTACTTACGTACTCAACTGAGTACGGCAATATAATCGACTGTGGTCACTAATTTTTAAATGCTACGAGTATAATGATTATAATATATATATAGTTGTTAGTCTATCACACTGGTTTACACGGTTTATATACTTTCGCCAAAATATGTATTTTATAGATTATAAGTGCGCTGAATACAGGAAAAATATTTAAAAAAATCTATCACGTCTAATTTACAAAATATTTATCAAATACTTAAAAAAATTACCTTGCCTTGTAAGCCCAGTAACATACCAACTACTTTTAAATCGGCACATATTTTCGTTGTGCTGCTTATATTGTATTATTTCCATTAAAACAGACAATGTTTCATAGGTTTCTTTATTGTTTACAGCATGGCCAATGGGCAATGATGGTTTAATATTACCGATATGAAGTAATACAGCTTTCAAGCTATATTTGGATGAATCGATAAATAAACGCCATTCATGTAGATCATAATTTTGATTCATCGCCCTGAAAAGTCCGGGAATATCGTGGTAAGCCTACAGCTTTCACAAAAAGCATGAGGGACCCACTTTTTATCTTGATTACTTACTGAAAATTCAAAATAATGCAAATATGCTGTTTTAAGACACTCCGATAACGGTCTTCCTTTTTTTGCGAATATAAATTGTCCAAAAACGTAACAAAAACGATCAGAATTTAATTTACACACTCTATGAGATATTTTGTCGAAAATAAAACCACTTTAATTGACAAAAATACAAGATTTCAATAAGTTATCGTACGGTGTCAATATTAGAGTCTGTAACCGCAGTCGCTGGCTGACTTTGACGTACCTAGTCATGGGGATGATCACGTCCACGTCTAAATTCTCCAAACCATGAATACACAGAGCTGCGACATGGTGCTTCATCACGAAATGCCAATTGAAGTCTCTGGCAACTCTCATGTTGACTTAAGCCACTACGAAAATTATAAAAAATCATTGAAAGAGTTAAATTGATGTTGATAGCGACACACAATTTTCGAAAGGACGTCACGATGAAAAAACAAATGACAGTCTCGCAAATTAAAAAGTAACATGTTCCCAAAGAGTTCCATTAACGAATTCCATATTTGTTTTTTCATTATTTTATTGTAAGTGGCCAGATCCAGAAACTTTCAGTATGCCCCACGTATTTTTATATTTATTTGGTCAGTTTATATATAGGACAATAAGCATATCGTAAATAAAACACATTTTACATTATGTTTTGCGGTTAATTGATTATAATCTAATAAAACTAGGAAACACGTTTTGTCTCCTCTTTTGCTTTAAAGCTTCCGTATTTTGTGCTATTTCAGTTCATAAATACCTCATTAACCTTAATAACGTAGACATAACGATACCTAGAATATAACGTTCTAGATATATGTATTATGTGGACTAAGCGTGTACGAAGTGCGGTCAGACTTGAACTGTCTTCGTCGTATGGTCAGATATCAGATACAACCGTTTGAAAATCTATCTGCAGCTGTTGTATCCAGGTAAATCGAAAACCTTTTTGTTTTAACATCGACGAAGAACGTTAATGAACGGAACATTTCGATTCCTTCAAAGTTAAATATTGATGTTAACTCGATTTTGGTTAAACTTAAGCGAGGTTTAATTCGTTCGAGGAGTCGTCTAAAGTGGGAGTTAATAAGTTCAGTTTGACAATTTAAATGACTTGAAATTTTAATTTATTTCTAAAGAAATAAAAGTTGTTAATCAATTTAAAATACTAACTTAGTTCATATACATTTTGACAATAAAAACTCGTTAATATATTTTATTAAAGACTTTTTACAGCCAAATGTGCCGTGACTTGGGAGACGCATTTGGTAGATATTTATCATCCTATGTCCAATAGATATTGGATTCCACAGTTTGCCGAGACCCGAACGAATGCTTTTAGTATTTGACACGGCAGCACCGTGTCAAATACTAAAAGCCATCAAGATCAAAAGATGAACTCTATTTCAGAGTATGGTAAAATTAAATACAAATATGTACTGAAATAAACGCATCTAGTCTTGCACTAAGCCTAATTAGAAAACGATACCTGTAAACGTTAATGAGAGAAAACGATTCAGGTTAGAGGATCGGCAGATTAACTCTATCAAATTAAATTGTCTTTGGAACGATACAAGAATACACGTGTCAACACAAGTTGTTAAAACAAGAATAAGAAGTTCAAATTTAGAGTGCATGAATTTTACCTGACAAATATTTATTTATTCATTTTATTTTTATTACTTCGGCTATACACGATAATTTAGTGAATTTATCGCAAAAACATCCTCCTGAAGATCAACGCGATCGTACCAAAAAATGCTACGCCGTAGCTTATGCCGTAGCGCACGTCGTCGGTCGGTCGACTACGCGACGCGTACGAGCAAAACGGTCACGTAGCAAAGGCCAAAGCCAAAATCACACAGGCTCAACTATTGCTCATTCGTTTTGCTTTGACTTGAATGTATGTATTAGCGACTAAAATTAAAATGGATATAGCTATGAAAACTAGGTAGGTAATTAATCACTTTTTAATATAAAAAATCAGCTAAGAAAATATCAAGCGCGTCTAAAATGTGTTAAACACGAGAGTTTTCAACAGATCAGAAACGTGCATCACAAAATGCAGTGACTTATAATATTCTATATTTTATGTAAATATTTCGTAGAACTTCACTACCTACATATTAATCGCAGTGGTACGGAGCGCGGATTCCCGGAAACGTGCGCCGCGGGATTGCAGTGCCCTTGATCCGTGCCTTGATCTTCGTGACCCACGATGCCTTTATGAAATGCTGCCGGAAGGACCGGTAACTCGATCCGAGAGAATTCTCCGTATAAATATTATTTGATAAGAATATTTGTTGGAAAAATGTATTTGATATCTTTCCGCGCGAACATTTTATTAACCCCTCTTTAGAAACAGTGTCATTCATTTGCTGTCGTGTCATGGACGTGTGTTTGGCTTCCACACGCTCTCTTAATTAAAGTTTATGCCATTCCACGTGTTGCTAAGGGGACCTAAACGCAAAAAACGTAAGTTTTAGAAACAATAAAAGTAAATGATCGACTACAGTAAACAAAATCAGAAAAATATATGATATTCTTCAGGATATATGCTAGGTAGATAGTGTGTTGAAAACATATATACAACTAATTTGATTCGATAGAAAAATATCATGAAGATACGATACCTCTAAAAACTTTCTTTTTACAATAAAACCATACTAATATACGTATGTATATAAGTATGATTTTTAAACAAAAACTACTAGTGATTAAAAAAATTAAAACACTAGTTTTTCAGTATGTTGCTTGTAGAATAATCTGACAAAAAGTCATAATGATTGTATAATCATTACGATTTTTTGTCAGATTATTCAAGTTAGATAATCGACAAGCAACGTACTAAAAAACTAGTGTTTTAATTTTTTAGTCCAAACATTAGACTTTTTGTAAATAGATAATTGCTTCATATTTTGCAATAAATTACCAGCGTTGTGTCATCGCGCTTCTCTTTCCTTTCTATGCAGTTCGATAAAGACCGCGCTTTAGGTCATGTAGTCGCCTTAAGCCACAGTATGAATTATTCATATCGGAGAATATGGAATACTTTGTTGTATTCCAAAATATTGTCGTCCTTAAATGATACAATATTACTTTGTATCACATCTATTCAAAAAGAGCTTGTGTATTCTTCGTAAACAGGGACTAAAATAGCCCTTTAATCCCTAGGGACTACAAGTGATTTGAATTTGGAATATGGATATTGTTATTAAACGTCCCAATCACTAAGCTGTATGGTATGATAAAGAACGACGAGCAAACCAAATTAAAAAAAAATGATTGTGTAAAAATAAAAAAACGCGCAAAAAGCATTCTGCCTTCTTTCGTAATTGTTAACTCAAAATTGTATGCACTATCAGTAGCAATGGGTTTCATTTTGACAGGTCAACAACATTCATTGCGTTATTTACGTTGTTGAGCCAACACATTTTTCGAACATAAAAAGCAATGGATTAGCAATATCATTCAAAATGATTCATATTGACATTGATAGTGTTACGCAATTAAGGTGCTGATTTGCGTTATCTTAATCTATTTCAGAATGTTTTGATGAATGAAACTTCATACGCATAAGCAAGATACAAAGGTCTAAAAAGTTACCTACTTATGAACATTTTCGAAATATCTTAGTTAAAAAAAGATAACTGGAAATCTCTGTTACTATGGAAAATTTAAAATCGGTCTAATTCGGCTGTAACACTATTTTTCGAAAATGTTCTTATGTAACTTTTTAGACTTTTGTATTCTGCTTATGCGTATGAAGTTTCATTAAAATCGGTTCATTCATTTCAAAAAACAAGGTCTTGAAAGTTTGTATGAAATGCCGTACGTCGTAAACGCTCTTAATGGCAGAAAGTGGTCATCAAAAGCTGCAAGTCTCTAGACAATCCTCAATCGGTTAAAAATAAAAACCGTTTAAATGTATTGCTGATATTTATTTTCTTGAAATTGCTGAGCAGGTTGGTCGTAAAGCAATCCGCATTTTCCAGTTTATTGTCAAATAAAAGTATAAGTAGATAAGAGTGCAGGACGACGGCTGACGGAAACCGTTCACTGCAATCAACTGTATTGTATTTTCTTTTATAGAGTTAGTTGAACAAATAGAAGTGAAAAACGGTTAATCTTTCAATCCATTTTCAACACACATTTTACAAAGCATTAGACAAAGGAATTGCTCCTTTTAGATTTTATTTAGCTTTACATATTAATGGTTGTATCTTGTAAGCTAAATTAGGACAACTTCCTCTTCGTCTAGTTGAAACTTTGTAAACTCGTTGCGTCCCTAATTAGCAAGCCGTTGTTTTAAGCAATGTAAAGTATTCCAATAACTTAGCTAGTTACACTGTTGCGGTGATCTTGTTATTAGATTTAACTTGCACAAAACAAGACCTACTTATTTAGTTAGTTTTAATTAAAAAACGCTTTATTTTTTACATTATCGCGCACTACTGTTAGACTACGAAATTTGATGATAGTGCATAGGTACATAAGCATATGTGTCGATGTTCTACCGGATATTCAGAGCCCGAGGACTGTTACTGCGAGCTGAAAACAAATTAGGGTCCTACCTTATCTACAGTCCCCGCAAAGTCCTCTCATTGTTGACCCGAGTCCGTAAAAAACCGCCATTATCTAGAGTTTTTATCTGTAATAAATAAAAGTAGCCGAAACACCGTAAAAGGTAACATTATTATACGATGAATGAAGTTCTTTGCGTCATTTTAGCTCCGGCTACTAATCCGTCGCAATGCGCTTTACCTGCGGTCAGAGTGAAGCCGAATTTATATTACGAAACCAGTTGCACAAGCTTAGTTCTTCGTTGCGTGTAAATAATCATCTATTTACACGTGAAACTATCAATTTGTTTTAGCTAGTGGTGTTACCTAACTTATTCATTTCAAAACTACCTGCATTCATTACTCTCTGAGCAAACTATATTAGTAGTAGTAGTAGTAACTAGTATTACCTCGTTTGTTTTTATGGTTTTAGTACTATAATGCTTATAAGTAGCCCGTACTTTTGCTATGTAACTGCCCCGTTGGTCTCATTGTCGCAAGCCCGACTGCTGAGCGTGGGGTCCTGGGTCCGATTTGCAAGTCGGGCATAGTGTCATTGGGTTTTTCCTTTAGGAATTTCTTCGTAACAGCCTGGAGTTTAGAAGTGGGCGGTGTGATACCCCCGTGCCTCGGAAAGCACGGTAAGCCGTTGGTCCTGCGCCTGATCTCTCTCCGGTCGTGTCGGATTACGTGCCGAGACATCGGACCATGAGAGTGAGGGAAGAGAGCATTAAAATATCTCCCGCGCCGGAGGCTAGTCTTCGGTCCGCAGGACTATACTTTGACCATAGCTTTGTTTAAGTCCTACGAGATATACAGGGTTATTGGTAAAACATTAACAACCTCTTAAAAGGTCATTGTAGGTACTCATCATTATGAACAACTTTTACTATGGGACCAAACCTGATATCGCGAAAAAAATCAGCTGTTCTCTACATTTTGACGAGATATACGAACATAAATGTAGGGAACAGCTGATTGGTCCCAAAGTAAAATTTGTTCATACTGATGTGTACAATGACCTCTCAAGAGGTTGTTAATGTTTTACCAATAACCCTGTATATGTCGCGATCAGAATTAAACAAAAGTATCGGTTAAGTTAGCACTATTTTCACTTAAGTAGTATGTGCGTAGTAATACTAATGTACAGAACAATTTACATCATCACCCTTCTTGCCTCCAAGTAAATATTTAATAAGACAAGCTTCGTCCGGGGTTAGCCGCTAACAAGCGAACAAATAAAGCCCTCTTTTCCGATACACTATAGCGGGCAACTCACGGGCAGGCTAAGTAAACTCAATTAAACGCCTTTTAATTTCTTTTACAAAATGTTCGAGATAAAAGCAAACTCGATTGGATTAATCTAATGGATTAGCACGTCAATGAATTTACAACCCACCTGCAGGTTAGCTTCAGCTCCTATTATTCAACGTTAGAGGTGTTTTAATCGTTCTGAAACTGAAAACTGTGATCTCTATTTTTCATTTGAAAATCAACTGTTAATGTTAGATAAAATGTAGGCAGCTTTTATTGAAATCTCTCCTTAGTTAATTCAGTTCTTTCATGCTTCTTTTATATATCAATTTCATACAAAACATTCGATACGATAGTGTTTAACGTCAAAGCATTTATTTCAAATAGGCACATAAAAGGCACTTTTGAACGTCTGAAATTACAACAAAATAGAATTGATTCTAGTCGCCCCTTCCAAAAGGTAGTTTTCGTATGGAAAAGAATGGGCAAGAAACTCCACCGTTACTCTTTTAAAATGTTTTACAATAATTTGCATACATTAATTATATAATAATAATATGTGAAGACGATGCACCTAAAATAAAATTACTACACTACAATAGGTAAAATAATTAAAAATGAAACCATGCCAAATTAATTAATTATCTGATAGATAGGTACATGGTGCTCACATATGTATTTACAAACAATATGGTACAGGATTTAAAAAAAAAATCTGGTCGAAAGTTACGTACCTGTATAATTTAGACTCGTTAATATACGACAAAGAAGAATAAGTGTAGGTGACGACTGCCACTGAATAAACAACTTTTTTTGAAGTCAAAACTTCTTTAGCGGCTTTGTACACTTTTTTTGTAATGGGTAAAAAATGTTAAACACGCGTCAGGACACGTGACCTGATCGAAAATTCGTAAGACGAATGGCCCTAGCCGGTACCACGCGTGTTTTGTTTATAAGACGATTCACAAAACACACACATAATTGTTCAAGTTTTCACTTCTGTCGGCACTCCCGGAGTGCCACTATTTTTTTATTAGCCTACGCTGTCCTATTCCTGGGCAAAAGCCTCCATCCACTCCTTCCAACTTTCGCAAGCTCGCGCGTCCTCCTTCCAGTTTTGACATAACCCATCCAGCTCGTCACGCCATCTCCATCTCGTTTTATTTATTTATTTATTTATTGGATCGCCAACAGAGGCTACACAGTTTGCTTGTTTAACTAACCTTTTTAAAAATCGGGATCTTGATTGTCACGGTAGATACCTAATTCCAAAGACAGACAAACGGACAGTATGTTAATAGTCGCTCCAGAGCGAATTTCGGCCATAGCGACAAATCTCAGCGGAGACTAACCTTCGGCGCGGGAGATATTATAATGCACATTGCACATTAAGTCAGGCCGCATACCAGCGCCACATGCTACACGCATCGTACATTTACATCGCCACAGTTATTGCGCTACAATTTAGCTTGCTAGAAATGTTTCGTATACGCGCACATCGGAAGGACAGTTGCCACAGGCCACCGCTTTAGGAATGTCGACATCATCGTCTGACGACGATCATGTCGACATTCGTCCGACATTCATCCGTCTGTTGCTATAATCAGAGAGCGTGTGGTTATATAATATAGGGTTTTTTCAACCTATGCAAGAAACTCAACGTAAAATTCAATTTTGTCTTTCATTTTTGCAAATCAAAGCGACACAAAAAACGAACGTGTTTGATCTTGAATTCGTGTAGTGCACCCGCTACAATTATGTCCTTGGTGTGCGTGCTCGCGCATAGATAATACAGGGGCGTTAAATGTGTCGCGTTTTGAATGTGGCACCACAATTATCGTGATACAAGTGTACGCCTGGTGTGCGGCCTCACTTAGTGTGTGCGCAGACACAGGTGCACTCCCTCTTCCCTCACTCTCATAGTCCGATTGGACGGCAATCCAAACGACCGGAGAGAGATCAAGCGCAGGACCAATCGCTAGAGCGTGTCCGTGAACTTTATTATTCATAATGATTATTCAAAGTATTACTGGATATTTTTGACGTTTGGAGCCCATATACAAAATAATGACCGTTAAGACTCCACGTGTTTCCTTTAAGGTCGATTGGCACATTCTGGCACGTGCCCCAGCCTTATTTTACGGACAGGATAAAATTATGTTGCCTATATTTTTGGCGAGGTCACCGTCAGCTGCCATAGACAAGTAGCGACGTCCCGCGTCGCCCAATTTGAAGATTAAAACGTATACTTTTTTGTGATAAAATTACGAAATGGTACATCATATGATAAACAAGGGCAAGGTCTAACAAAATTAATGTCTATTTTAAGGAGTGATAGCAGACAGGTACTTATAAAAGTGAACAACTTTGACTACTGGACCAGGTCGAAAAACAGGAAACTTCGAAAAAAATCATACCTTATAAAGGCTGTCCCAACAAGAGCGCCGGATTTAAATTTGCCGCCATTTTGTTAATACGAGTTGTACGATGATTTTTTTTTGACAGTTGTCACGTTCTGACCGTTCAGACGTTATGGAGAAGTATTTAAACCAACAACGTTTAATTATTGTAAAAACACATTACAAAAATGGTGAAAGTTTTGCGAAAACAGTTCGCCAATTACGTCAATTTTCGGTCGCAATAGTGCGCCAAATGAATCGACACAAACAGTTGAAATACAGCCACATTTAGGCGAAAACGTTTTTCAAAGTTCCAAACTCAAAGCATCTATTTCAATTAAACCTTGTACAGGCAATTTTAAATTGTCAAAATTAAATAGTCTGTCAGTTAGTCAGAAAGTTGAAGCTAGTTGCCATTTGCCTTGCATTTTTCGTGGTGGCCATTGCCATTGCATTTTTGCCTGATGTTGTATTTCACGTTTAATCGGAACTAAGTATTTTTCTTTATGTTGAAATAAAAATGTTTGCTTAATTCAAAAATAAATGTGTTTTTCTTCAAAATTTAAATCCGGTGCTCTTGTTGGGACACCCTATAGTTTGAGAGGTAGAGGCATTGTATTTTTTTTCTATTGTGGCTCCAACTGCCTCGTTGCATTGATCATGTGGTTATAAGTACTGCTGAGCATAAAATCCTGTGTTCGATTCCCAGATGGGGCACCCACCTATTAGGTTTATCCAGTACGAATTTCTCAAGTATCAGTCCTTAGTTAGGAAGTTGGCGGTGAAATACCCCTTACTTCGAAACCTCAGCCTAATCTCTCACCGGTCGTGTTGCATTTTTGTGACCGCATTTATGGTTTAAAAAAATCTGAGCTTGCGAGGAAAATATTCGTAACACAATATTGAATTGTATTGAAGTGAAAACTTCTTTAGGCGCGTTGGGCATTTTTTGAGATGGACAAAATCCATTGAACTCGCGCCACTGTTACCGTAAGCGACACCGCACGTGTTTTGTTTATAAGACGATGATGATGATGTTTATATATCCGATATGTCAGTGAGTGATGGTAAAGTATTCTGTCTATGTTTTGTTTTCACTTCTGTCGGCACTCCCGGAGTGCCACTGTTTTTTTTTCACGTTTATCTCTCGTTTAATATTTTGCTCGCTTGAAAATCTCGTTAGGAAAATTTAATCGCACTCCAGTTCACATGGCAGATTCTCGTAACTGAAAGTTAAGTTTCCAACCCTAGGGATTTTAACCCTGCATTGATAAGTATATCAGAACTCGTACATATAAACACAGATCATTATCATCTGGATAAAATGCTAAAAGAGTCATTCATAACAGCTATTAAAGCCAGCCCATGTCATACAAAGTTAATTATTATTTGACAGTCAATTTCTAATTGTATGGATTGGTAATCAAGACCATAATTACAGCATTCATAATCCCCTAAATCCCACTTTAGTTAGATGAACAAACTTACTCGCGAAAAAAATAACGAAGTTTTGTCGAGGAACGATCGTCGTTCTACATTTGAGCTTTTTGCAAGCCGAGCGGTGCGGGCCCGCTGCGCCGTCGGCCGGCGGCGGCGGCAATAGACAGTAAGCCCTCGTACTTTCGTTGAACATCCAACAGTGGATTTTTTTGATGAATTGAATGCACTCTGTTCGATTTTCAAAGCTAAGTTGAAAAAAAAATGCACCGGAAGTTGAAAATTTAATGCGCGACAAAAGATCGTCGCGTAATAAAATTGCCCACGCAAACCTGAGCTAAAGGTCAACGCACACGTATCGCACTACACGGGATCAGAATCGCCTCAAATCGAGATGTTCAGGATTCTTTCTATGAAACTGCATACTGCAACGCACACTTATTAGCATACTTAGCAGCTAAGCCCCGAGTAAAACACAGCTACACTATTCCTAAATTTATATATAAAATCGCTAACATATTTGAATAAAAATATAGTAAGTATTCTCACTTACATTTGTAACGTTGTAGGTACAGACGAGATTGGAGGGCGAACGCTTAAGGTGCCACTAGTCGATATTTTTTCCATTCTTTCGAGAGAGTATCATGCCGCTGTTTAACATTGTGCATCCAAAGTTAAACATGATATCGTTTTGACTTACTATAAATTTTTTCTGTACGGAAACAGAATAGTAAAATTAAAAGCTATTAAAAACTTATGAGGCAACAAAGACTCGTTTTTCTTGCAATTTTAACGTAACTTTGGGTGTAAATAAGTAATAAAAGAACTGTAAAGTGTTCAAAACAAAGTCGCGACCGACAAAGCTCAGTTATCGAAGGGTTCAATAAACTTTATTTGTAATTGATTTATGCAGTGGTTTTTTCATAAAAGCCGATTATCCAAAGTACTTTTCGATTTTTTTTATGCGCGTTTCTGTGCGTGAAAACTAGACGTTGCGTGTAACTGCTCATAACTACTACTATCTTTGTCGGACACGAAGCTAGATGAGACAAAATGCTTTTTGGCCATGACCACCAGTGAGTTCGAGCTCGCGACTACTTCCACCTTAATATATCAACTGCAGACGTAGCGACATACAATGGATAACTTACGAGGACAAGATCCCTCACTTGATATTACATTTATCGCAGGCATTCCATTCTGAAAACCATGTTGTTATAGTCGGTGTACAAATAATATTAGTTTTTTTTTCAAACATAAAGTAAAACAATAAAACTATGAAAAGCATTAAGAGCTCCGATAACAAAAGACAAATATACCAGAAAAACACAAACTCAAACTCAAAGCATTTATTTCAATTAAACCAATTACAGGCACTTTTGAATAGTCAAGGGGTGGGTCAGTCAGAAAGATGAAGCTAGTTAACCATTCCAAAGTGTAGGTACCTATGGAGAAGAACGGGCAAGAAACTCCATGGACACTCTTTTAAATCAAAATAATATGGTTACAAAGTCTTGTTTACAAAATTCATGTTAAAAATTATGCTTGTGAGTACGATGCAGAACAATAAAAGCGTCCGTAATGAAAAGACGAAAAAAAAACAATTTAAATATTAAATTAAAATAAGCCATGGCAGCAAAGAGATGACCAGCCCCTACTGACGGCGCCCGTTCACGAACATGACGCATGTATTAGCACCATTCAGCTCAACCATTTTGAAGCGCGCTAAATGATCCAACTCACGCGCCACCATCAGCGAGACATTTAAGTGAGCATGACATACTCTCAGCCGCGAGGGCACATTCAAGTCAATGAAAGGCTTACCCAGTAAATGGAAGCTTTATAGTATGTACATAATACTCACAGATGTGCTATGCAATTATACAATACTAGAGATTGATTTTTTATAATTCAAAAATAGTATTTTAAAATCTTCAGCAGCTCCAACAGTATTTTCCAATGCAAATCAATTTATTTGTGCGTCCTTATGGAGCAGGACCAGCGTTTAGTCAAGCATTTTTATCAGCGATATAATCCCCCAATTTATAATATGCCTGGCTGCATAGTGTGCGTATTTGTGCGTTTGTTTTTTCAGAAAAAGAAAGAAACCATAAACAATAGAGCACTCCATGATTATCTGAGTTGTCCAAGTGATCGCAAAGGGCAGACTATACTGGCGAAAATAGTCAATAAATCTTTTTCTGTCTATCTCTATATACTTTAATAAAATTATGGAGGTCAACATGTCTGTACATCGGATCTCTTCATGTAATCCGAGATATGGATATTAGAAATAAATCTAAACTAATATAACTTTATTATTATTTTCATAATCTCTTAACTTACTATTTCGTTGCCCCACTATTGAGTTTACGTTTCGTACCTTAAAAAGAAAGCGGGACATAATTAAATGATTTTCACGACCGTCTGTCTGACCAGAACAGTCGTTTCCCCAGTAGGTAACTTCGTCGACTCACATTATTCGATTACCAGTTTCGTATCGATTTATTGTGAAGACTTGCGTAAACTGTGCAAAAAAGTCTGTTGCCGCTGATCTTCAAATTCAAATTAATTTATTAAACTTACACAAAGTTCATATTCTATGTTTCCTAGTGGAAAAAATTAGTTTTGAGTTGCGGGCACAGGTAGAACAACAATAAACAGCACCATCCGTTAGAATCAGTTGGCAAATGGTTAACCAAAAACGCTAATTTACGCGTGTTAGTTGGCGGGAAGCACAGAACCGGTTGAAGTGGAGGTGCTTGGGGGGTAGGCCGATGTCCAGCAGTGGACGTCTATGGACTGAAATGATGCTAGTTAGTTTAACAATAAACAAAATCGTCATCATCATGTCAGCCGATAGAGGTCCTCTGCTTCTCGAATCCAGCGCTAAAATATTTATGTATCTATATTTACACTCTTTTCTTACGTATAGAACTGTGGAATTAAATGTTAACTTAAACTTCGGTATGTAAAGATGGTCACCCATCCACAGACCAACCGCGGCAAGCGTAGCTTGACCTAATCGACCGACCTGTGCGGCTGTTTTATTTAGCCATGGGCCCCTCACGTTTCAACGACGACGACTAAAAATTATCTGTCGATTGAAAAATCAGCCCTTAATGATTTAAAAAATAATATGCAAAATGTAGAGAAAAACCTAACAGAGTAGTGGTCCATCGGCAAAGGCCGCGACTACTATGTCGTAGGTCGTGTTACTTTGTGTGTTTGACTTCATCAACGCTGCCCTCAAAACTACGCATCGTGAGGAAACCGGTATGTCCTAGAACCAACAATTTAAGACATGAGGTAGTGACATCCAACAACCCGCAATGGGGCCACATGGCGGATTAGGTACCTATTGTGTATCCCAGCTGTGGGGACGCTATAGGCTAAAAATAAAAATCGTGAAAATATCGTAACGAGAAAATTCTTTTTTTATCTAAAAGGATATACTTTCAGATTGATACCATAGAAACTTTCACAAAATCGGTTCAGTAGTTTGGTTTTTAAACCAAAATTACTGATAAAAATTCAAGTAAACGACATTGTTTTTGTATGTATGTTACGCGATATTTCCGGCAATTGTAAATCGATAAAAAAAATATTTTCCTATGCCTCAGGAGTGATCTAATATAATTTTTTATTAACTTTGCTTAGGTAGTTTTGAGTTAGCTTCAATAATACGATTTTTTCCACTTAGTTTATATTAATGATGTTTTAATAGCTTCCTGTCACTAATATTTACATAGAAAGTAGTGTTGTATGAATTTTTGTGGGATAGGTACAACTAAAAAGTAAAAATAACAACTTTTATACAAAAAAAAAACCACCGACTTAAAAGAAAGAAAGAAAATACGTTTATTTGCGGCAAACATGACGCATAAAAATAAAAACACACTTAAAAAAAAAACACTACGTGGAAAATAACTTTATTTCGGAAGTCGGTGTCAAAAGACGAAAAAAATGTGGAACAAACGACACCGACTTCCGAATTAAAGTTATTTTTCACTTTTATTGTAAAAAAGTTGTTATTGTCTAGCAAACACAATAGTGCCGATTCCCTTGTTCACAAACTAAACTAAAATTTAAGTTCAGTGACCTTTTTCTTTTCTATTTCATTAAGAAAAGGACAGAAGAAAAAATTTTGTTTAGTCCTGTTCAATTAATCAGCGCCTGACACTACTGTCTACTCGGTACAAGTTTAGACGTTATTAAAAACTTGTCTACTAAAATTACGTCAATTTACTCGTACGTCAGGCGCTGATTGATTTGACAGGACTAAACAAAATTTTTTTTCTGTCCTTTTCTTAATGAAATAGGAAGAAAAAGATGCACTGAACTTAAATTGAGTATAATAAGTAGTTTGTGAACAACAGAATCGGCACCGCTGACTGATTTTCAAACAAATAGTTTCATTTAGTAGTTAAATATGACTATGTGCAGACATAATAGGTAATTTTCATGGGAATTTGAAAACATAAAATAAAATATAGAATGCTACATTTTTATTTACTTTAGAGATTTATTTACATATTTTTTTACGTACCATTTTTCAGTTCACGAAAAGGCTAAAAGGAGGCAGCAGTCCCTTATCTGTAATTTCCGATACGGACACAATCGTAGCCAGTTGTCTCATAAAATTCGGCAATATTTCGCGGTCGATTTAAGGTCTGGAAGCTTGTCGGTAGTCGGCTCGACGGAGCCGGAGGAGCGAGGGACCTTGACCTGCGAGATCTGGGGCGCGCCTAACATCCCGAAGCATGGAAAAGTTACGCGCACCACAAATACATTGTCAACGAGAAAAATATTTTAGCTTCTTTGAAGATGTTGCTTTCGAGTTTATTGTTGTTTTTATTGCGTACGAAATGTGCCGAATAATATATTATCCAGTATTCGCACTCAAGTCAAAAATTATTAAATAATCAAACGTATGGTGTCCATTGCGACGGAAAAGCTTGAGATTTTCCTAATAAAAATGTGGGCGAAGACGTTTATAAAAATAAAGTGCCTTGCTCGGCCCTTAGACGAAGACTCTTCACTTTTTAAACAGCTGCAAAGCTCCGAATGCTTAAAATGAAACAGTATTTCAGTAGGTCCCTTTCGCAAAGGTGGCGAGCCAATTCCGAAGAGCGACATTTTCAATTTCCGACGGTAACATTCTTCAATGTATTTTTGCGCATCATTTCGGCTTTTCATGTCTGAAAGCCAATTCTCGTGATCTAAGACGTTCAAAATCTAGTCGCAGTCTCATCTGGGCAACAAATAAGCATAAAAAATAAAAAAAGACATATTAGAATGCGAACGTTTCTAAAAAAACCGGAAATTGCCCCCCTGATCTGTTAGATCTTCTGTTAATAACCTACAGATCGTTCCACTGTATTGTCTACAACCTGAAATGAGGAACGTATGTAAAATTCGCGCTACAATGTATGTATTCTATTCTTATGAAGCGAGGCATGATTATTTCGTGTTTCGGGGCTCGTATAAAAGCTCGTCGGGTGCAATGAGGTCGTGGCCCGCGGCGGTGGCCTGCCCGGAATAACTGCGGTCATAAGATGAGACTTTGCATGAGATGCAGATCTGAACAACTATGAAGTGTAATATAACGAAGCATATTAGTAATTGGGTTCCGTTTGAGCTGCATCACTGATATTTGAACTAAGATATCTACTGGGGTAACTTAAGGGGGAAACACCTGGACAGCCCGTGAAATTGAAATTTTCTTACGTTTTGGAATGACCATTTTAATGATTATAATTCTGTAAATACATACTTGTTACGGTCGTTAATAATATTTTGTTCAACATACAACCTGATACTGACCTGCGAATTTAAGAGAAAACGTAGGAAATTTGAATTTCGTGGGCTACGTAGCGCATCCCCCATAACTATCAAGTTTAAGAAAAAAATCAGCTCAACTATTCGGTCTCGTAAACGTGACGGTGCGACGTTATTCTGGTACAACAATTTCCATTAAGGTTTCATAGAAATTGTTCTACTAGAGTCACGACGCGCGACGCGCCGTGCCGCGCCCGCCCCGGGCCCGCCTATGCAGTCTGGCCAAGCACTAGTTTTAAGTAAAATTTTCAGTGAGATATTCTTAATCTATAAAGAGGTATTTGTTACTTTTAATGCTTTTAATACCTCTTTACAATACAGTTTTTTGTTTGTTTGTATGTAGGGGGTAATCTCCGGAATTTCCAGTCGGATTTAAAAAAATTAATTTGCCTTTGGTAGCCTAATTCTTGAGGAAGGCTATAGACTATATAACACCACGCTAGGACCCTTAGGAGCCGAGCAAAAAGAAAAAAGTCAGAAAGAACGCTAAGCGAAAATAAAGTAAGTACTAGCACGGACAGGCGATGGGATGCGACGGGGTGGGTCGGGGACAACAAATTTCACGCAGACGAAGTTGCGGGCAGAAGCTAGTTTGTTTATAAACCTACTTATTTCGATGTTTCTTTTTAAAACAAAGGTGGTGTTAGTAACTGGTAGATGATAAGTACCTACTAACTATACCTACTGACTTACCTAGTAACTTCACATTAATTAATCCTACTAATATTATACACGCAAAAGTTTGTGAGGGTGTGTGTGTGTGTGAGTGTGTGTGTTTGTATGTTTACATGTTTGTTACTTCTTCAACCTGAAACGGCGGGACCAATTTTGATACAATTTTTTATGTAGGTAACTGGATTAATACATAAGCTACTTTTTATCCTGATATTCCTACGGAATCGAAAATCATGCGGGTAAAACCGCAGGGCGCAGCTAGTATGATCTATATTAGGTACATCGACTGCCATCCTACAGAACCAATTTAACTAACTTGTTATGATCTAGTTTCCCAGCTTATATGACGTCATTGGAAATTGAATATGGCGCCAGCAAACTTAATAAAATAAACCTAACTACAGTACCCGGCGATAAATATTGCATATAGCCCTTTGGAAAGAGACAATCGGCTAACTTCGGCTTCGTAGAGCGTTATCTCTGTCGCACGAAATACAAACAGTCCGGTATCTATTAGGAGCTGTTAAAACAAATGGTTTGCTTCTTTTGATAATTATTTTTATTCTTTGTATAAAATCGATAGGATCGAATAGGTCGATGTGCAATATTTATCGCCGGGTAGGTACTGTACATTGTTGATGCAACAAATTGATTGATAATAAGGAAGCCAAGCAAATGCGGATTAAATTTAAACTTTCTACAGTCGCGCGAGATGCTGTCGGCCTGTCTACCGGGTTCACAAAGAGCACTTTATAAACTAAAGGTTATAAGTTTATCCTTGGTTAATATTCAATTAAAATATATGGTTTGGTTATAATTAAAGGTATCATGTCATGGTAGGGCACATTGAATTACTTTTTCATTATATTTTCTTTCAAAGGGTTCAAGACGGTAGATATACAAGTTTTTTGGTAGAAGGACCGACACAATTTTCTTAGGGATAAAAATTATCATATTATCCTAGTTTTTACCCTAATAAATGTCTTAAGTGTCACGATAGGTAATTGAGATAATAATATATTTCTTTCTAATCACCCGAAATATTATCACAAATTTTTTGGTTGTGGTTGTAATAGAGCGCAATACGTACGCAAAATACGCGCATTGACGTAGAGTTGCGGACACCAGCCCGTATTACCTATTACCTAGAGCGCAATAATTTTTGGTGTTATCTGCAATGTACATTTATGTACTAGGTTCTACAAAATGACTTGGGTGCTTCCAAAGTCGTAAAGGAACGAAAAGTTTCAATTAAAAAATTCATAATAAAAATAAAACAATTTTGTGCTAGCAAATGACATCCACAATCCCTCAAAAAATGTACCTATCAGTCGTTCTATAAAATACCAACACTGCAAAATATGTAGGTAGTAAAATTATGTCGCGTGCATAGCTAGTTTCTATAATAAATCACGATAGGGATAAGATCAGCAGAATAAGGCCAGCTGTAGGTACTTATATATGTCCTTCAGAAAATTTGAATACCAATCTTTATTAGAATAGGTTAGAGTACCACCAGGTAGCTCGAGCAAAAAACTTCGAATACGTCACAGAGGCACACACTGTCTTGATTCCGTGGTGTAACTTTTAACAAAATGCATTAAAACGGTAAAACTCTTGTGCGAAACTTTGAGAGTTGGTTCTATTTTTGTTTCCTATAGAAGCAAAATAGCGCTCGGAATTTTTCTTGCGGTTTGAAGTTCTTGATATTTTCAAAAGTCACTGAAAAATGCAATTTTCATATAAAATAAAGCTTGAAAGTCTATTGAGAGAAAGCAGCAGTGGCCAGACAAAGGACTGACTACCTCGCAGGCAACCTGTCGCTCACGACAATTACTTTATCACCCACACTTTAAAATATACTAGAAAGAAGAGCTCCTTGTCAAAGGCTCTGTCTGGGAAAATAAAGTGATGATATTATAACCTTCGAAGTATTTTAACTAACTTGCTTGCTTATTCTTTATTTATCATCTGCCTGTTGTGTCCAGGTTGTGTGTTGTCACTGTACTGACTTCTCGAAATCTATTAACTTTTTTTGTCCAAAATATAGTACGACTAGCTTCTGCCCGCGACTTCTTCCGCGTGAAATTTCTTGTTACTCCCACCCACCTCGTCGCATCGCATCGCTTACCCGCGCTATTACTTCGTTTTTGCTTAGCGTTCTTTCTGACTTTATTTCTTTTTGCTCGGCTCCTAAAGGTCATAGCGTGATGTTAAATAGCCTATAGCCTTCCTCAAGAATTGGGCTATCAAATACAAAAATAATTTTTCAAATCCGACTGGTAGTTCTAGAGATTAGCGCGTTCAACCAAACAAACAAACTCTTCAGCTTTATAATATTAGTATAGATCAATGATGTATAAAACTATAGATACGTTGTCCGCACTCTAAAATGGCAACATGAAATGAAGCCAATTGCCACATTTGCGCTCACTCGCTCAGTCACGCACCAACCTGTCGCGCGACGCGACGCGACGTATGTTTGTTTTTAATTTATATCGTATGTGAAAACCTGTGCAAAACATAAAGAAAATATGCCGTCGTGTGTTTTCAGAGGATGTAAAAATTATACCCCAAAAGTTAAAGACAAAAATGTGGTCATTTCACGCGTAAGTTTACAAAACTAGATTATTTTATTTTATTTTGTACGACGCTGCGTCTAATGGCGGCCGGCGCATGAAGTGACTCTGATAGCTACGTCATTCATGCGCTCGACCAATGAGCATGTAATTTGACTATTACTTATCCTGTGACGTAACTGAAGATGTTTATTTATCTCCCTCTAGCAACAGACATCCCGCCGTACGGTGATATATTATTTTCTTTCCCTTTCTTTACGCGTATAAGTAGTTATCTAGTATTTTCGCCGTTTTTAAGCGCCGAGATGTTGGTTGATAACGTGTCTATATATAATACGTCATTGGTATAGATTGATATACGTCAACAGAGTACAACAGAGGAGCAATTCTCGTAATTCTAAGTCTGATCTCAGTCTCAATCTGTCAAAAATATCTCTAATTTCCCTACATATTTGACAAGTTTTTGACATTTGTTTGTCGCCGGGATTTGACTGCGACTAGATTTTGAACGTTTTAAATTACGAGAATTGGACTTCTGTAAGTATGTATTTATTTGCTTACCCAGGTAACCTAATAATACTGTTACCAGTATGCCCAATTAACGTATATTACCGTATACTATCGTATGCGTTGCGTTTGGCAAGTGTATTGGATTTGGTGAATACACCATGATGAACTAACACACAGGGTCCTATTGACGCTTGGGTAGTATCACAAGTTCGTGGAATTCACACAAGCACACGTTCGGGCAGTATTCATAATTTAAATTAACTATAATCTAGTTAATTTATAATGTACCTACTAATGAATAATTTAACTTTTTTTAACATTCAAAATATTTCCATTTTATTCTATACAGAAGACGTCGATTTCGTCTAATAATATAATCATAATTTAATCATTTAATACCGAGCCTCATTACCAAGCCCATTTAATACCAAGAATCAGTTTGACAGTGTGAGCGGGACAGAGTGATACAAGGCGCGGGGAAGTGGGGGCAAAATATGAATTTCAGCTGAACTATGAAAAATCTACTCCGCTCTTCCCTGATTGGTCACAAAAATAAATGAATGTCAATAAACATAATTTTGGCAGTTTGATTTATTTTTACGATTGTTTCTAGTTTAGATTGTGATCTTCCTGTGCCGAGTCATAATAAATACTTTCTCTTTCTGATTAGAACTAGGTAAGTAAGCTGCAATATAATTAAATAAGGTAAGCCTAATAATAAGCTTCCACATAACATAATAATATGTAGGACTTATCACTGTTGAGGATTGGAAGCCCTAACACCAACCGGTGTTAGGGCTTCCAATCCCGCAGCATATCTTCAATCTCGGTGTTTACGGGACTTATAATTTCCAATCCCGCGGGATCACAGAAATTAATAATAGTAATACATACAAGGTAAATAAAACAATTAAATAATCAACATAACTTCACTACTATTAGCAAGGGGTCTTCCAACGCTACGATCCTCCGGTCTCCGGTAAGCGGTCGCCATCCAGAACCTTTCGGCCACATCGGCCATCTGTTCGATCCAACGTAATCCCGCGCTTGTAATCCTCGCATCCTCGCGCATCCTCGCAGTCCCGCGTGTTGAGACGCGGGACTGCGAGGATGCGCGATCCCGGTATATCGGGATCTCGGTATTGCGAGATTCGAAGCACTGGTTGGTGCGGGATCTAAAGCTCGGTTCATCGGTTGCCATGGTCCTTAGTAGACACAAACCCCGCCGCATTTTCTAATAAATACGAGTACGTGGCCCAATGGTTAAGGTCGCCTCGAATGCTCGATGATGTAGGTTCAAATCCAGGTCAGTCCCAATGCGACTATTTTCAATTTATATGTACTTTCTGAGTTTATATTAAATATTACTGACATATTAATATGTGAAGGAAAAACATCGTGAGGAAATCTGGTCTAAAAATTACTATAAGTCTGAACGTCTTGAGCAAGCGTGATGATCAATGCTCGGGCTTTCTCTGTATGAGATGTGGCCAATGGGACAAAAATAGGCTGGTATCATTATGATCTTTATTGAATCTACATTAAGTTAAATTCATAATAAAATGTATATTTAATAAAACATGATTTAAGTATAGACCAGTATAATTATAGACTCTGCCGAGGTCAGGCTGAAAAATCTAACATGATCGGTAATACTGATTGAATATTTTATTCATGCCAGGCTAAATGCATCAAATTAATTTGTTTCGTAATTTGGATCAAACTCCATTGTGGCATGGCATTACTCCTTGTGTGTGGCGCCCCAGAAAACAATAAAACGCAGAATAGGACGGGTTGTTTCACGTCCGCTTGACCCACGCGTATACGTAAAAAATGGCGCTAACTATCGTCAAACCAAAAAAAGCGTTGTTTCAAATTACAATTACGAAATTATGGCCTTGACTTACGTCAAATAATTGCGATTACGTACACGTTATTATTTGACGTACGTATGTTACGTTAACCAAACGTTTGAAACAACCGGCCCTTAGTGTTAAACCGGTCTATTCTGAAAAAACTCACCGTAAAAACTTAGATCGAGTAAGCTGTCTAACCCTAGCGTTAGGCGCTTGCCGCGGTCGGTCTGTGGATGGGTGACCGTCTTTACATACCTAGACCCCTCCGTGCCTCGGAAAGCACGTTAAGCCGTTGGTCCCGGCTGTCATTCGTGGATCTTTGGCAGTTGCTACGGGTGGTCAGAAGCCCGAAAGTCTGACAACCAGTCATACCAAGGGGTATCGTATTACCCAGTAAGTGGGTGGTGGAGGTCAGGTTGGAGTCGCTCCATGTAAAATACTGGTATTCAGCTACATCCGGTTAAACTGGAAGTCGACCCCAACGGGTGCGTCCCATATCATATAAAGTTATTTGGTATATTTTCATTTCAATAACGTTCACAAGATATAACAAACGTGAGATATTGGTGATATAATTTCTTTACATATTACATTTATATACCTACTCTAAAACTTATTTCGTACCGTCAAACAAGCCAACTTTGCCAATCAAGGTATCTTTGCCCTAAAAGCAATTTATAAGCAAATCCGCTAACATAAGAAACAATTTTAGTTTTATGGCAACATTTATTATTTGGGTGGAAAGTTGATTATATTTGTGGCAAAACTATCTAACGCATTCGTTCCAAAGTTCATTTAGTAACTTGCCAGAACTTGTAGAGTGCGGTGTATGTTTTTGCGGGCAAATTTCCTAAGAAAAGTGTTTGTGGATTTTACCTCATGGCGAAAACACAAGTAAGTGTATTTTACTGTATGTTATAGAATATCAGTTGTTGAGTATTTTAAATATAGTTTCATTATTCAGGACTTTATGAATCAAAACTTCTAATGATGGGCAAAGTTACCCTGAATTATTCAGACCCATCCATGCCAACATTGCCCGTTATCAAAAAGCACTCAGGGTTGTCACTTTTAGTTATTTTGTAACAGGTTGAATTAACGCAAAACCACAGAAACAAAACATCAAACACCTCAATGACATATTTCTTAAGTAACGACTAAAATAAAGTACTTAATTTCTTATGTTTTAAAATATATTAGTACCTAGTGCAGTTGATGTATAATTTATACAGGGTAAAATTTTAATCACCGTTTTCCTCTTAAGGGTCATTGTACTCATCATTAACTCATCAAAAAAAATCAGCTGTTCCCTACATTTTGACGAGTTATGCGAACATAAATGTAGGGAACAGCTGATTTATTTTTCACGATTTCAGGTTTGGCTCCATAGTAAAAATTGTTTATAATGATGAGTACAATGACCCCGTAAGAGGAAAACAGTGATTAAAATTTCACCCAGTATATGTATAGAGGTGAAGATTCTGATTGTATGTTTGTGTATAAGGATAGGAAATAGGGTATATTTCATTAGAGTAGATGGTAGCTTTTATTATACATCTGCAGAATCACTTAACTTTAATTTTATTGTTATTTTTAATTTCAGAAAAACAAACAAGTCTAGAATTAGACCAAGAAAGCCAAGACGTGAGTTTGGGTCCCGAGCATATAAGAATTACTCCGACGTGATGTTAAAGCTTGCCTGCGAAGCAGTTATTGAAGTGTTCAGAACAGAACAACGGTATTGATTAATATTATTCAAGTTTGGACATATATTGATCTCATTTTACAGATTAAAGCTGACGTTATTGAAATGTTCAAAATAGAACAACGGTATTATGTCGAATTGTCGACGAAATTCGAATAAACATTTAATTTTGAACACAATGTTTCATTTAATTACTTACCATTTTAACATCTATTCATAGCAACCAACACCCACAAAAGAAAAGTGAAAATAACATTTATTTAATAATTTTACTGCAATGTGACAACCCTTAAAATCTTAAACCGTTTGTTGGGCCTTGTATGGAAAAGGCCACTAACCGCTAGGTAACATTGCCCACCGTTTTTATCACGAAAATATTTAAACTACAAACAGTATTTTAAAACTCAGGTTAAGATTGCCTTAAATTGTAGTCGTGGTGCTTTCTACGTATTTATAAGAGCTTGATTTGCGTCAAAAATCGAAGTGGGCAATGTTGGCTAAAAGTCCGGATTATTTTGCCCACCATCAAAATCGATCAAATCTTGGTTTAAATTTTAATTTTTTAAATGTTTTACATAGCAAATGCGTGCATATGGTCATACAGTTGTAGTAAATGAAAAAATATACTTAAGTCCTATAGAAAAAACTTGTAATATATTCGATTTTCTTAAAAAAACGGGCAAAGTTGGCTTGTTTGACGGTATAACGTTATTGGATACAACGTTTAGGTATTTAATCGAAAATCATTAGGTATATCGTTTAAAATATATAATTCCGACTCGGATAGGTTAGGTTAGAAGGTGACGTGGCTTCGTGGATTAAAATATTGTCTTAAAAAGTCAATATGTTATGCTACAAAAGTTAGTGACAGAAACGAATTGCTGCAAAACCGACTCCACGTAGTCTTGTCTGCCCTACCCCTAGAGTGTAATTTAAGCCCGCGTAGGCACGGAGGGGCGAAGCGGGCCGCGAGCTGAGGAGAGGTGGGTTTTATTCGGACAAAAGTAGTGTGAAAGTTAGTATTTTAGGCAGTAGATTTAATATTTGAAGTAAGGACAATTCTTATTTTTTTGTCGGAGTTTTTACTAAATAGGTTTTTAAACTAAATAGGTTTTATGTCTTTTGAGTAGTATATCACACGATTTTATATTAATTGTCTGTTATGCTTATAGAAATTAGTTACTTTAAAATTATATCAATTGTTTATTATATTAACTGATCATTATTATCAAACAAAAATAGGTTCAGTTCTTATATCTTGTAAATATTAGAAGTTTTGTAATTATATCATATATTACTTACCCGACCCCAACATATTTGGGAAACGGCTAGGCAGATGATGTTGATGAGATATTATACATATAGTGACTGGTAGTGACCGATACTTATACACATGATTGTACTCATCATAACCAACAACTCTCCCAAAGAAACGATTTTTTTTTATTTACCAAGCGCGTGACACCTAAAACCATATTCTTTTATTTCCATATTCCTTTGTGGGTGCCTAAAGGAATATGGAAATAAAAGAATATGGTTGTTAAATGAATGAAAAAGACATGTGTGGTACCTAAAAGTGGAGTAGTTTTGTTTGTAAAAATGGATTAGTAACTAAATCACATTTACAGCTCATCAGCTGTAAATGTGATTTAGTTATTAATCCCTTTTTTTAAAGAAAATGAAATCGTTTCTTCGGGAAAGTTGTTTGTTATTATGAATACAATCATGTGTTCAAGTATCGGTCACTAATTACCAATCACCCTATAGATACATGTGTAGATACATCACGCTTGCAGCTAAAAGTTTCTTAACCAAATTATTTCAAGGTCCAGTTTTTTCAAAGGCACTAACTGCAAAACTGAGGTTTTGCAGTTAGTGCCTTTGAAAAAAACTACCACGCGAAGATAATTACTCGTCTGAATGTATGACATAACTCCTTTGTTTGAGGAATATTAATACCATCTTTTCAAACATTGAAATGATCATTCACGAATTTCATTTACTGAAGCTTGTGCATTTGGTTCACACTAATTGGATACCCGATGCTCATTTAGATACACGTATGATGCATAATTTGCATTTCCGCGATGTCCGTTGTGAAGCTCATGGAAATGTTTAAATTTTAGCAATCACCCACACCTATGCTTTGCGATGAATTTACCTGGAATTATTTAAGCTCACATCGTTATTTACGTTTGTGTTTGGGCTCTTTTGTTGTAATCCAAAATGAGGAGCTATGATATTTTTTAATTACGACTTCCTTTGAGGCATACTCATTCGTATGCAAAGACAGACATGGCAAGGAGTTGGCACCGCGCCAGGGCTTCTATCTCAAATTGTAAGCCGCCAGCTTATCTTGACATTCAGTACCCCGCACAAATGTACGCGAACGTGAGTATTGCAGAGTGTGTTAATATAAACACAGAGCTCCCGTGTGGTTGGATGAGCGCCGCTTTATTCAGCCTGTTGTTTTCTTCATTAGAACGGTGCCACTAAACCCTTGTCACAGTTTTTTTTCTGATTTCTCTGTCAGTGGCCTTACGTAAATGCTTTTGGGCTATCTATGTAATATTGTGATTGTTAGCAAGAGTACTTGTCTTAACAAGTTATGGTTTTATTTGTCGGTAGCAAATTACGGCAATCTATTAGCGTTTATTTTTACAGAGTAAGTACTCACTATCTGCAACCTTTTTATGTATTCATAACGATTCGGATTAGGAATATGTTTGAGGTAGGTATTCCCCTATCCCTATGACAACAGCATGTCGATTCTGTAAAAATCTCACCGTGAATACTTGCGTGGAGTGAGCTGTCAGTGTCATCCCACTGATGCTAGGGATTGGCCATGCAAACATTTACAATCATAAAAGAGATTTTAATAATATTTTTTAATGCTAATCCTATTGATATTTTTATATAATTCAAAGCTAGTATTTTAGTGGTCAAAACATTCGCCAGCGCCTAACGCGCTTGCGCGGCGTGAAATATGGCTCATTCCGAATTAAGTCATCATCGCTCACATGAATAATTTGCTTTCCGATTTAGATAAATGACCACTATGGCAGCTGAGAGTCAGTAATATACCTATTCACTTGAATAGTTACTCATGGTTGGATTACCTATAGTATTTATTTGTGTATACACCACGAATTTCCTCTTCTTTGGTAAGGTGGCGACTGTAGCCAGAAGCACAATTTCGAAAATGCCACGTTAGTTTAAAGATCGGTGATAATTATTAATTTAGGGCATGGTCGGTAGTCGGCGTTATCGCAAGATGGCACATGCCATGACTTCATATATGTCGATTCACGGGACATCGTTATCGCGTTCACGTTAATTCAGAAAAGGGCCCTAATTCACTATGACCACTTATGCCCGGTTTCTGAGGTACTTTTGTCAGTGGTTTATCTATCCATTAGCGCTATTGGTTCGACAACTTGTGGAAGTGCGTTTCCGAACACCGCAATGTAAGATAAACTCCGTTTAAACTCAAGTTAACTTAACTGACCAATGTTCGCCGTTTATCGGTTCCATAACTATATTTGACGTTGCATTTCATAGAAAACTACATCAAAAACGTGTGTTATGCCCGGTTTCTGAGGTACGAATTTTATGTACGAAGGTATGAAATTAAATTGCGTGTGAAAGATAAAATATTAAAATATTTATATACCTACATATTATAATTATACAGTAAAGAATACAATGAGTGTTAGCATCATTGTCGATCATATAGGCAAATTTATTAGCCACTTCGATAGGAAGCATCATTATTCTTTCAGTAAAATTTTGATTCCATGCTATTTTGCAAAATAATGAATAAAACACTAACCATTGGAAAGACAAACAGACTTTTAACTTAAAATGAAACGGCAAAGCAAAAATAATACTACACAAAAACAATGAACTGCTGAGTTAAGGTTTCTTTAAAAAAAAAAATGACAATGATGTCGTTAAAACATCTGCCGTAAACTGCTCATAAATAACATTTTTTTACGCGAACCCGTATACAGACCCCTAGTTATCGGTTTCATAGTTATTGAATGTTTTGTTGCGTGTCCAGAAACGCAGTGACAGTTAACCGACGTTTATCTTATGCATAACTTTATTGAATCCATAGTTAAAGAGAGTTTATCTGGGGACTTCAGAAACCGGGCATTAATGATTCATTACTTCGAAACCACGTCAATTCCTTAATAACCTAATCACTACATCTGCTATTAACGTATTCTCTATGACACAATGACCGAAACCGGTTTGAACTGTCAAAATACCACGCTTGACAACCGTACGGCGTGGTAAGATTATGCGGGGAATAATAGATAAATACCATACAGCAGAATTGGGGTCAAGGTGTAAGCACGCTGTAGTCGATTACAGTGCAATTCGGAATGTACCATATATCACTCCACTCGAATCTCGTAACCATGGCAACACCACCTCGGTGTCAACACCTCCACCAGCCGCGTTTTGATTGGCGAATACCTCGTCTTTTTCTACTTTAGAGTTACACATTTTGAAAATCGCTCAACGAAAACTTTGCTTAATCTGCCCCTTGGCAGACTCTAAGGCAGGGTCGCCATGAAATGTTGGGGGTTCAAGGGTCGTTAGAATTAGACAACCAGCTTGATAGAATGTACTTTAATGAATATCTAGTGAATTTATGTTACAATGCGCATTGATGTAAACTGCTTACTTATATTCTAAAGGAGTGTAGGTACTTACTACGTCATGCACTATTAGGGACCATACATACACTTCAGGGTTGACACCAACCACTTCTTCATTTAAGGGTTACTAGAGGTGCAGTGCAAACACGGGCGCGCGATGAGCGATAAAATATTTGCACTTATTTGACGTTGGTATTGCATTTTCCTAATGTTCTTATACATGACGCCTTACAAGTTAAATATGTAAAAACAAATCTCTAATGTGATAATGAGTGACTAACGCGCAAGCGCGGCGTGATCTTATCACTTCACCTTCACTCCACCCGATTCACGACATTAAATGTCGTGAATCGGGTGAAGTGAAGGTGAAGTGATCACGCAATCTGCAATGTGATAATGACAGTGATTAACGCGCAAGCGCGGCGTGATCTTATCACTTCACCTTCACTTCACCCGATTTACGACATTTAGTGTCGTGAATCGGGTGGAGTGATCACGCCACACAAACTACGTGGGATTACATTCTATGGTCCGTCAGCTAGGCATCCGTTAGCACTCGATGACTTGACACACTCGGTTATCTCTTCTAATTCAATAGATTTGGGTTAATAACAACGCTGAACATCGTCGCAGTCTTTACTAGACTCGATCTACAATTGCTCATAATAACCAAACAATGTCGATGCGTATTTTCATCAGTCTAGCTGTCATAAACGTGAATGTTTTAATTTTATTTACTGTTCGTGCGTGACGCGCTCGCGCATCAGTCTATATAAGGACTTACAAGACTAGGGAAAAAATAAAAAAAAACAGGATTGAGATTCTGACTGCGCTTCTGTTTTGCTATTTTATTGTAAGTAAAACCCCACAAAATATTAATGTTTTGACCACTAAAATACTAGCTTTGAATTATATAACAATATCAATAGGATTAGGCTAAAAAAATATTATTAAAATCTCGATTATGATTGTAAATGTATGCTTGGTCAATCCCTAGTATCTGGTAAGATGACACTGCCAGTTCACTCCACGCTCACTTCACCTAAGTTTTCACGGTGAGATGGTTACAGAATCGCACTGGGTATATAGTAAGATAAGTCTGTGGTCAGATCAGTAGATATTAAAAGTGACTGCGGTAAATTTTTTAAAACAGACGATTTCTCGACAAGTATGTCGACAAACTCATTGGTAGGACGTATGATACGATGCAAATAAAATAGAATGTTACGACGCCGCCGCTCTCGACTGTTCCGTTGATATTTATTATTTTTATGATGCCGTATTACTTTTTTAACTGAAAACCTAAGCACGGCATCCCTGCAACACCGCTAGAAATATACGCCATCCTCGAGCAAGGTAGATCATTCTCTTTTTATCTTTAATGACTACAATTTGATCTAACACTTCAGAATGTACTGCTGGCTCCCGTTTAAACAGATCATCAGAGTCAAAGTCAAAGCATTTATTTCAAATAGGCACATTAAAGGCACTTTTGAACGTCAGAAATTACAACAAATAGAATTGATTCTAGTCGCCCATTCCAAAAGGTAGTTTTCGTATGGAGAAGAATGGGCAAGAAACTCCACTGTTACTCTTTTAAAATGTTACTCTTTCAATATCGTTGTAACCTTTCGTACAATTATCGCGACGGGAATTGTTCGAGAGGGGCTTACAGGACCTAAACACGAAAATCGCAAGCTTTAGAAACAATAAAAGTATATGATCGACTACAGTAAACAAAATCAGAAAAATATATGATATTCTTCAGGATATACGGAATTGTTTCTCTTTAACCCGGCGTCATTGAGGCAGGGTCATTATGACCCTGCACGTTTTGTTTACTAAAATTTTCTTAGAAACAATTGCCGCACACAATCGTCTGTCTCAGTAGCTGCAGGTAAGTATCACCCCTCTCCTTCGTGTACCTCGCTTCAGTCGTCCATCGCCCGCGCATTGAGTAACACGTGTGTAAACCTGCGACCGGGTAATTATGACCCAGCTCAACGGCGACGTTGCTGCTTTGTGCCATTAATTTTTTTCATGTTTTATTTAGTTGTACTTATTTACGCTACTTTATTTTTAGATAACTGTCTAATATGGTCCCGGAGGAATGTGAGCGTCGTCGAATCATAGCGATGCTTGAGGAATCTTCAGATACTGACGAAAATGAACCTTATGCATCTGATTCTTCCGAATCAAGAAGATCATGTTAGTGTTCGTAGTCAAGAAAGTGATACTGATCAAGAAGTTAGTGACAGTGAAGATGACATTCCACTGCAACAATTGCGTCAATCCAATTCAAGTGGTGTCATGGCAGAATTGTCAGACCAACAGGTACGAGATCCTTTTTATAGTGGGAAAGATGGTACTAAATGGTACAAAATTCCTTTCCGGCAAAATGTCCGCACTCGAAGCGAGAATATTATTACACAGTAGCCTGGAGTAGCACAAGAGGCAAAGATGGCTAAATCGGAATTAGAAATGCTGTAATAATAAGAAACAGCAACAATAGAACAAATATGAAACGACGTCATTTTTTAAAAAAACTTGGGTTTAGCTCTCGTGAACCAACATATTTCTTTACGCAAAGATTCAGTAAATCTTCCGCGGGAAATGCGCAAACGAATGAAAGAATTTACTGGAGAAACATCTGGAGAACCTCCTGCAAACCTCACTGGTGTTCGAAGAAGGTGTCAAGATTGTCCCTACAAAAAAGATAGAAAGACAAGTCACGTATGTAATACTTGCCATAAGTGTATATGCCCTGAACACGTAATCTCTTATTGTAAAAACTGCAGTGAAAGTCTAATTCAAAAAGACTGATTATATGAAAGTTCCTGATATTATGTGATTAAAATTCCAAAGATATAAAGGCTAGGTAGTATAGATTTGATTTAAGTATATTTTTTTAAGAAACTGTTATTTTTTTTTTTTGTTAACAACATATTAGAATACTTAGTTACATTTTGTATCATAATCAATCAGTCCTAATGAAAGTTAAAAATAAAAATAATTTCATTTATTACCAATGTGTTTTATTGCTGCTACTGATTTTATATACTGTATATATTATAAATATCAAATTTTAAAAATTAAAAATTATTTTATACTAGGCAAAATAGTAACAATTGTAACAGGGTCATAATGACCCACCTCAACGTTAGTGTTACTTTTTTCCGCCACAATGACGCCGGGTTAAAAGTAAACAAAAAAAATCCGCGACATCATCCTTTGTCTTTATAATTATGTTACCTATATCTTAGGAGATATCATAGTTTTAAAATAACTCCGCAAGGCGGCCGGTCATGAGGGTTATTATAATAATCTTAAGTACTTAATAATATATTTTAGTAGGGTCTTTCCTCAAATTAACGCGGGTAAAACCGCGGGGCACAACTAATTTAATTATAAAATCCAGAATTTCACGTGCAAATGTATCAGAAGGCCAATTCTCGTAATTTAAAACGTTCAAAATCTAGTTGCAGTCTCATCTCAGCGACAAAGAAATGTCAAAAACTTGTCAAAATGTAGGGAAATTTGAAGTATTTTTTGACAGATTGAGACTGAGATCAGACTGTGAACGTTGTTAAAATTAGTAGAATTGCCCCTCTGATCGGATAGCGAGTGCCTTTCATACGTTCCTGCTGCCGAATGGCGCTGGGTACCAAGAGGCGAATGTACGGGGAGCCGGCAAATTGTGTCGCTTTGAGTGAAAGCTTTCATACTTACACGTCAACACGTGGTACACGTCAGACGCCGTAAACTTCGCTACAGGGTGTCCGATGGCAGGAGAGTTTTGATGGCACTATAATACAGCACAGCTTCTTACAATTATTGTGAGTGAATCTAGCAAGACAGTGAATTAGGATAGAATCTGCATTCTCTCACCCATGTTTAATATTGTCAACAAAGAACGATTTAGGTACTCTGTACCTACTTACCTAGTTACTAAATAGAGCATTCATGTCGCGTGAGTGACAGATAAATAACATCCAAAGAAATGCGCCATTTCTCTTCACAGCTAATATTGAAATTGCTTTTTCTATAAGGGAAATAAAGTAAGATTGGTTTTTAGGAGCGCCATTTATGATAGCTCATTTTGATACTATACACCATTGTGGGGTTTTTGAATAATTTAATGTGTATGTTATTCTTTAGGTCTATAGCTAAAGTAGTTGCAAACTAGCCTCAACAATACATGAGGTACCTATGTACTTCATGTATTGTTGAGGCCACCGTACGCAAAATACGCGTATTGACGTGGAGTTGCGGACACCAGCCCGTATTACCTATTGTTGAGGCTAGTTTGATATTTTCCCTTATAGCGATAAATTGTTAACTTTATAGCTAGTTCAATAGGCAATCAAAACATTCAAAATCGGTTGATTTGAGCGAATAAATCTACATACAAAATTTTAACATCAAAAGCTTTCAACGTCCAGCAGAATTTCTAGATTTTGTGTATCCAAATACTCTCGTATATACGAATTACGGGAGTATTTCGGTACACATAATCCAGAATTTCGTATCTACTTATCGTTCGGTACTCATCATCCAAAAATTCCTTAAAGCCTTAAAGCGATAACCATTCAAACGTCCGGGCGACTATAGTCGCCCAAAATTTTTTAGCGTTGAGCGTTAGGGCGACTATGGCAGCCTCAACTTCAACTCTTGATTAATGGCTTCTGTGGAATAAACACCACAATTTTGCCAATTTCACGTACTAAAATCCACTAAATGAAAAAATAAATCTCTCTGACACGTGTGACAGCTATCGGACTCTCGACCGAGGTCCGCCACGTCCGTTGTTCCTATGGCAGCCTCACTGACTTGTACAATTTAAACGAGTTTTAATCTATGAAACGTTTCAAAGAGCTTCATGAGTGTGCCACTAGATGACTCTATATTAAATAACGGGTCTAAGGGTCGATAAAGCAGAAAGTTGGGTCACAGCAAGCATTGAAAAAAAAAATTGTTTACAAACTTTATGTCAAGTGCATTGAATTGTTTTAAAGTGTCTGTGAGTGCCGACTTTAAAATGTAAGTAAAAATGAGTTTATTATTCAATTCTATTAGGTGTTATATATTGAAATACTCCTGAAGATTCATTCTTTCGGAATATCTACAAATTCTAAGCATCCACAGTCTGATAGGATGTTTTTAAATGAGTTAAAATCGACAAGCAAAACCTTTGCTGTTGTGTGCCGGTTTTTCGTTAAGTTTTTGTATGATATGTTATATATTGTAGTAAAATACTTCTTGTAATTGGAAAAATAGGTAATTATTAATATCTGTGTAGACTTAAATGAAAGGAATATGGCAAAAAATGTTAGGATTACACGTTTTTATTATTTTATTCAATATCTATGCGATAGGCGATATCAAATTCATACAGGAACGGGCAGTTTGTTTTGATTTATTGTGCTACACTGTTTGTTATAAGTAATAATATATTGGTATCAAAATAAAGCTTATTTAATCTAGTTTATTAATAAATAAATAGCGTAGAAGTATATTACAAAATATTTCGTAAAAACTTGTAATTAATAAATATTTTACTCAAATTTCACCACTATTGTAAAGTTCAACTTTTTTTTTGTACTGTTTAAGATAAGAGTTATAATTTAGTTTTCACATATTTTGATTCCTTATAATGTCAGCTCTATACAGGTATTTTTTAATTTGCCATAATAGTTGTAGTTTGTTAGAAAATAGGCTTTAAATCGGTGACGGCATTGGGCGCTCGACCGCTTCGCAAGACCGCGCGCGCGCGGAGACGTACTAAGCGTTGGCAGCTGTCAGACTCGGACGTTTGAGTGGATAAGTATATCGCTCTTTCGGCGAAGTGCCGGATGAATGCAATAGCCCGAAACACCTTATACAATAATATTTCTAGACAAATATTGGGCTTATTATTTCAATATTCAACAAAATTCTGCAATCATTTTGCCCGCTAATAGACCTATGTCATTGCGACTACCCAGCGAGGGATGAGACTAAACAATCCTGCATGTCGGAAGGATGGCCGAGCTCTACGAAGTGAGATCTATGAATTAATATGATCAGACTACAATTACCGATCCAATCGTCATGTACAATTGTAGACTGGTACCTACGTCGAGGATTCCAATAATCCTTGAAACTATTGGGAAGTTAGTGTTATACTAGGTTAAAAGTCGCGAATAGAGAAGAAACCGAGTAACTATAGTATATAACAAAAAGTATGTACGCCAGCCATCGCCAAAGGTACGGTAGGTAACGAAAAAAAGTAATAAAAAAAATTAAAAACACGACTGCGGTAAAAAACTTAAGTTAAAAAAAAACTGAAAGCTCAAGCCAACTTTAATTTAAAATGGGCTTGTTTTTAGCTTTTCATTTTTTTTTAACTTAAGTTTTTTACCGCAGTCGTGTTATTAATTTTTTATAATTACTTTTTTTATTTTCAGTTTTTTAGTTTACAAATGTAAAAGATTTCGCAGACGATTTAGTTCTTGGTACGGGTTTTTTTACGATTTGTCACTTCGAATTACTTTTAACCATATAAGTTGTGTATATTTTTGTAATCACCAGAAGGTGGTTACAAAAATGGTGGTGGTTTTAGAAAAAACTTTTTATTTTGATACTCCACTCGATAGGTTCTGAGAAAAAAAAATTTTTGAAGACAATACAAGTATGGCGCCAAAAATCGGCCATTTTAATTTTTTTTTTTTCAATTTTCATATACCCAGTGTCACTCACAACTAAGACGAATTTAAAGGCACCTCTCAAGCTGAAATCAATTAAGCCGTTTAGGCTACAGAGCGTGCCAAAGAAATATATGTACAATATGTAGGTACATACATAAACTCGAAAAACATGAACCTCCTTCTGGCGCAGTCGGGTAAAGAATTGAATTAAGTTTGTTGCATGCGAGCTGTCCTTTTTGAGTAGTAGCCAAAAAGATCACTGAACAATATTTTCTGAAATTAACGCGAATGTTGTTTTATTTAAAGTAACCTTCTGAAGAGATGTTGTTCAT
Source organism: Luperina nickerlii (assembly GCA_963855955.1). Classification (NCBI taxonomy): domain Eukaryota; kingdom Metazoa; phylum Arthropoda; class Insecta; order Lepidoptera; family Noctuidae; genus Luperina; species Luperina nickerlii. The sequence continues at coordinate 14,886,565 of OY979662.1, forward strand.
ATTTAAAGTTAATTTCCAAAGATTAGCATAGAAATGTAAAAGATCGCAACTGTAATAATCAACTAGGTACCTACTTCTTTATTCGACCTGTATGTATATATGTGTCGGAGCGTGAGGCGGTTGGCGCTGTTTGTTTTGAATGAAGTTTGACGATGACGGATGTCTCTCGGTTTGGAAAGAATGATGATTTCATGAAACAGTTATTCTTGAGACTTACGTGGTCTTGAGAGTTGTGTTGATGACTTTAATGATTATAATTCTGTAAACACATATTTCTTACGGCCGCGATTCATATACCTATTAATCAACGTACAACTTAATACTGACCAGCAAATTCCAAAAAACCTAAAAAAAAATGAATTTCGCGTGCTACCCTGGCGCTTTCGCCTTAACCAATAGAGCTTTGTTCGGAAATCGCCTCATTCTTATACGTCACGCGAATCGCTTGAACATGAGTTCGCGACTGGGTTGGCAACATTGATTTTGGCATTACTTAGATTGGTAGCATTGTTTTGGAAGGAGGTTAGACAACATAACGAGACACGACCACACGTGTCTGCTCTGGGATGAGAGGAGTATTGATAGAAAAAAAGGAATAGTGAGAGCTCCGCTAGAAGAAAGAGGTTCCTCGAGGGACAGTCAACTTGGTTAGCCAGCCCGTTAACGATCTCGCTACGTATCTGGATGTGTCGTGTACCTACAGTGTGTGATTAGCTAATGTGATTAAATTGTCCATAAATTATAATCTTATTTGAATTGCAAACGGGTTTTCTATTGCGCAAGAATCAACACTACCCATAGTACGCCCACAGTAGTTAAAATATGGCTGATGATGACGAGACACACCTACCTTCTCCGTCATATGTTTGTTTGTATGTCCGCGATTTTCTCAAAACGAATAAACCAATTTTTTCTTGATAGACTATCCCTTGACATAAAAAAGAGTTTACAGACAGGGTGCCAAAAGACTGATCACGAAGCCGTCATCTACGCATTCTGTACATAAAACTAAGTAGGTTTTGTGCAAAAATTTACAAAAATTGTTAGAACTTTGACTTTCAATATTTCCGTACCTAACCTGAAAGTTATAATAAAGTTATTAGTTAGGTAGGGTCCATTGTATAAAAATTATCATAATAACGGGAAGAACAAGTGACTCTTGGCTTCGTTAAGGGTATTTTCACATCCGTTATTTATGTGTTACCTTATGACGTTTACATAATCAGCCATATAACGTTCAAACTTCTGGGACACAGGCCTCCTCTCGATCAGAGGGAGTGGGAACACGTAATCCACCGCGCGGGCCCAGTGCGGTTTGGTAGATGTCACATGTCTTCGAATTTTCGGTTCTAGATCATGCCGGTTTTCTCAAGATGTTTTCCTTCACCGTTTTGAGAACAGTGGTGATGAAATATTCATATAAAGTAAAGTGCCTGTCTGGATTCAAACCTACGATCTACACTCGTAAGTCGCGGTCGTTACCACTGAGTCACCACTGCTTGTAATACTTGAAAAGAAAGTCGAATAATTGCAGTCAAGTAGACTTGCCCTGCGCCTGCAGTGAGAGAACGTAGGCCATTATAAACAAATATTAGCCAGTAAGCCTTGACATTTGCACACAAGTTAACACACAATATTACGTTGGAAGCAGAGTTGGCAAGCTGCCAGTCTCACCTTCCAACCGTGTCGCCCTGTGTGTGTGACGACGTGTAGGTCAAATATGGAAATTCGAGAATCGTAAATACTGCAGTCGGTACCCGCGTCAAATAAAAGCAATCCCTAACCAAATAACTTGTCGAAAAGGTAATTGGGCATAATCTGACCCGGTTTGTGGAAACTTGCGCACAAAAACCAAACTCGAGTTAACTTGTTAAGTTATAAGTACCCCCACTTTTAATTTCATGTGCCTACTTTTGTTTTTGTTTCGATGGGAGTAAAAATTAACAGTTCAATAAAAAATAGTTTATCCCGGCTGTCTACGCCTGAACGCAGCCCTTCTTCACGAGCGAACGCATTAGCGAACGCATCTAATGTCAACGGCGCTCGCGACAGGCTTCACGCGGACGAACCGGACGAACTTCACTTCACTTCACGAGATTTAGCGAGCACCCCCATACTTTTGTCGCGACACATAATAATTGTAATTTTTAACTAATAAACTACTTATAGGTAACTATCATCGAGATCGGTCTTTATTTGTATCGCCCACACCGGCCGTAACAAACGGACGAGCAAACTCAGTCAGAAGCTTGCCGCGTTGAACGTGTTAAAAAAAGGTTTATTTTTTTATTTGTCTCAATACAAAAATATTTAGTTAACAGAAAGTACCCATACTAATGCAACCCGTACTATCGTAAACTAGATACATTAATTTGTCTATTCCACCCTATTTTATTTCTGCACAGGCGTGGGTATAGTTTCCATACAATGGTGCCCAATGATCTTTCGACATAAATTGTGCGAAATATAGAAATTCCTGGCGACCGCGACGTTCCGAACTGATAGGCGTGTAAAAAAAACGAAAAGTGCTTTGGAAAATCGAGTTTAAAGAAAAAACCACTGCATAAATAAATTACAAATAAAGTTTATTGAACTCTTTGATAACTGAACTTTGTCGGTACGGACTTGGTTTTGAAGGTTCTACAGTTCTTTTGTTACTTATTTACACCCAAAGTTACGTTAAAAATAGCAAGAAAAACGAATCTTTGTTGGCTCATTACTTTTAAATTGCTTTTTATTTTACTATTCCGTTTCCGTATAGACAAAATTAATAGTAGGTCAAAAGGATATCATGTTTAACTTTGGATGCACAATGTCAAACAGTGGAGTAATACTCTCCCAAAATTTGTATGGAAAAAATATCGACTAGTGGCACCTTAAGGCGACAAATATGACTTAGTGAGTCTCTTTTCGTTTTGAGACTGCTAGCCGTTGCCGCGTACCATGCTGTGAATGCATCGGTAGACCGGATGAACGCTCAATCCTGTCAATGAATACCTAAGTGTGGAAGATGTCATACTGATCCATGCAGTACCTAGTGGCAATGTGACCAACGTCTGACAGTCCACAGCTTGCACAGATCCGAATCAGGGGGACTCCATCAAAATTCAATTTATTCGTTGTTCCAAGTTCGTTTGTTTTAGATGGACAATTTACTTGCAGTTTATTACGGGAGCTGTCAAACGTGACTACAAGGAAGACGTCTGAGTTAAAATTCAGTAAAGTCTTCTGTAAGATTCTACCGCATTATTTACTGTGAATCTTAAATATTGAACTTATGAGATTTAAAGCATAGAATGAGTTATAATTAGGTACAAGAGACGGCAATAAATATTTAGGTATATAGGTACTTACCGATTAGCAAGTCGACGTCATTTATTTAAAAAGGGCCCCAGCCCGCAGGCGGATTGTTCCTAATATTGATTTTATGGAATTAAGTTCACGGTACTTAGATTACAGACATCATTCTTCTATTATAACATCTTTGGTCATCTAAATAGTTAAAAAACTAAGTCTCCCTGATTACCGATCGCGAATTTTTAGCTATAACATCACATATTTGTTAGCTTTTACTGGCCCACTGCTGGGCAAAAGCCTCTCCCAATTCCTTCCAGGAACTCTCTTCCCGCGCCACCTCGAACCAACCCTCGGCCTCGTGGTACACACGTCCATCACTTTTACTAAAAAAAACAATAAATAAAAAGGAAAAACCACCATTACTGTAATCACAGAACAGATAAAAGAGGTTAAGATAAAACCTCTTTTATCTGTTCTGTGACTGTAATCTAAGTAAATTTCAATGGTTTGAACGATATCACAAAATTAATAAAACAGTTAATTTTGTGACGTTTTTAGCTACTTAAAACTTTAAAGTTTACTATCATGACGGTAACATTTGCCTCGAGCTTGAACTGTTTTCGGATCAGTAAAAAATACTGTTTTGAACATTAGGCTCATATAGAATTGTTTAAACCAGTTCAGATTAATGTTTTTTCCTTTTTCTTTACTGCTTATTTCTTTCAGTGTACGTCGTTTTTTATAATTTTGTCTGGCTAGATTTTAATTCTACAGTAGGTAGGTTTGTAAGATAATAAGATATGACGATGATAGCTCTTAAATCACGTACAAAGAGGTTTTTACCTTACAGTGGGACAATACAGATTGGCATAATATTATAGCCACTCTCTGCCGATATGAAACCACTAATCTTTTTGGCTAATTAGTGCCAGTGAATGTTCGTTTAATCCTACTAATTAGTAATTAGCACTGTCCATACTGCTGATAGTACAATTTTTTCATTAAATTTGCATCATTTGATGCTGTATGGATCATATTTCGTGACAAAGACATATTAGGTAGCTCGAGGTTAGTGCCTCTGCGAGATATTGAATGCTAAGACCATACTTCAAGGCAAGGCTACATTCAATGTTAGGTCCACGTTTCGAGGCATACGAACTCAAAAAGTCATAGGTAATGTGGTGATGGAATAGTTATATAGGGTGTCTCAACAAGAGCGCCGGCCGGATTTAATGTTAAAGAAAAACACATTTGTTTTTTAATTAAGCAAACATTTTTATTTTAACATAAAGAACGAAGTCGGTAAAATAGTTCTGATTAAACGTGAAATACAACATCTAGTTCCGATTAAACGTGAAATACAACATCAGGTATCACCACCACGGCCACCGCCACCACGAAACCACTGACACAGGGTTATTCTTTTGTTGAAATTTTGAATAACGTTTTCGCATAAATGTGGCTGTATTTCACCAATAACACGATGTTCAACTGTTTGTGTCGACTAATTTGGCGCACTATTGCGACTGAATACTTGACGTAATTGGCGAACTGTTTTCGCAAAACTTTCACTATTTTTGCTGTCTTTTTATAATAATTAAACGTTGTTGGTTTGAATACAGCTCCATATTCTTAAATGGCGTGGTCTGTACGAGACAACTGTTAAAAAAATTCACCGTAAAATTCGTATTAACAAAATGGCGGCAAATTTAAATCCGGCGCTCTTGTTGGGGACACCCTTTATTATGATGAAAGTTTTTAATAAGATTTTTGGATTAACTACTGGTTTCTGGAGAGTGCATACCAGAAAACATTAACCAGTTTAGTTTAGATAATATCAGTCCCCTACCAATCACCTCAATAGCTTATTGATGAACTAAGTCTCCGGATTTAACGTCATATCAAAATAAATTAAATTTTAATCACAGCCAGATGCCCAAATTTAAAACAGACAGCGACGTTAGCAGGGGCTCTAATTTGAATAATTCCCCCAAAACAAATATACAGTCACCCTACGAGGTCGGGGAAGGTCGGTCGGCACACGTGCTATAAATACCTACCTGTGTTAAATTTTGATTGCTCGAAACGGTCCAATACAATTACAGCGAGAGCGAAACATTACAAAGTACTTACCTACCGCTGTAACGTAGAGCTGGCAACAGCAGAACAATCACTTTGTTCCTTTGTATTTTATGGCGCGCCAGAATATTTAACATCGATATTCTGCGCTAAAACCTACTCGATAGCAAAACAGAATTTTGTTCATAGGTTTTGGAATACCCGTACCTACTTACATTATCCCGTTTCTAGAAATTTTTTTATTAAGTAGCAGGTTTCTTCCAGTCCCACCCGGACAGTAAACATTTCATATTTTTATATGGAGCGTCCACACTAAAAAGTTGCGTCGTTGGGCATTCAAAAATTTTGCCTTTTATCTATTCCAAACAGATCCTAGATAATTATTTCACTAAGGCAGCACGAGCGAACATAAAGTAAATATTTTATTAAATAAATCCCTTTTTCTAGCCCTTCCGCTACGCTTAGTAGTAATTTGAAAAGAAGTTCTAGCTGCTTGATTAATTAGGATCCTGCTTTATTTTATAAAAGCCATTAACGTTATATTATCCACACACGAATTGGAAGGCGTATCAAACTCAATTGGCAGGCGTCAAATTGAACGTTCTCAATCTCTCGACACAGTTCACTTCGGGTTTGGTATTAATATATACCAGTTCCAGAGTATTGTGTAATCTCGGCTCAACAATACGTTTTGCATAGTATTTTAGGCCATTTTGTTAAAGCTCCCAGATACTCCAGAAATGTGTGAAATAAAATATGTAAGCCCATCTATCTGCAGAGCAAAAAGATAGGCATAATTTGCTGTCAAAACTACTCTTGAAAGCTTAATTTTTATAACTAGCTGTGTGTGTACCTGTGATAAATTTCATGTTGCTATACATGGCGGCTTAGGCTGTGCGTTGTCTGTCAGCGAATTTTAGATTATTATTGAATAGATAATTTTCGGTTACCTACCCATTGTGTATATTTTTAATTTAAACATTTCAATCAATTTTATGTCTAATGATATTTAATTTGTCTGCAGGTATCGATGTTTTTGTTACTTGTTGAAAACAATCTTTAAGTAATAGCTAACTCAGTTAACTTCGTGATTTTTGTAAGTAAATACAACATTCTCGTGCCGACTCTACAAACTAACGACTTATCATACGTCCTTTCAGTATTTACGTAGAAGTTAATTGGATAAACTAACTTATTAACTAATTAATTGCTACAGCGTCGGGTGCCGACTTGGCGGGCGGGCTGAGTGGTATCGATACACTCCGGTAACTAGATCAATAACGATGGATCTTTATTCTGAAGCGAGTTTATTTTGTATCCATTTTTAGGGTTTCGCACTTCGAAGTATAAGCATAATCATAATCATAACCTACAACATTCCCACTTCTGGGACACGGCCTTTGTCCCAACAGTGGGACAACGTTCCCACTGTTGGGACAAAGGTTGAACTGTCCTGTCTGTGAGAGGGATATCCACCACGCGGGCCCACTATCAGATTCGGACGTGGATGTCACATATCTTCGATTTTTTTGATTTTAGGACATTCCGGTTTCCTCATTATGTTTTCTTACACCGTTTTAAAGATGCACTTCGAAGACTCTTTTTTTTAAACCGATACTTCACCCATTAACGTCGGTTTCCGAAAGGCAGTTATTTTAGGACATTAAAATATGCCCGCTAGGTGTTATCCTCAGCGAAGGGATTAACTAAAATCGACCAATTCACAAACAAAACAGCAAAAGAGAATTAAATAGCCGCTTCCACATCAATTCACAGACATAATGTTAATGCTAATTGTAGTGAGTCTATCCTAGCCGGAGTGATTTTACCAGAATATTACGAAACATGGTGAAACTCTGGAGTAAAAACACGTAGAAGAAAAACATACGCCTCGAATCGCAAAATCTCGTTCGTCATTTCCAGAAGTTAGTTCAAAATTCGGGTTACTTAGGACTTTTGAAAGTTCTAGACAAAACAGCTAGTAGAATCGCCAATCCTTTCCTGTTTGAACACCCTTAAGTTTATTTGCGGCACTAAGTTAGGTTAGGCTATGTTTACAACAATCGGTTTCAGACTTTGTTGTAGTAAAAAACAACTTGCTCAAACAACTTACCTAAAACTCTATAGTCTTTACAACCGCTAGCAAACTAAGTTTCCTTTTTACGTAAACAATATGTAAACATACTTTAACTGTATTTAAAGTATGTTAAATTCGATGATGGGACCGCACGAGATCACGTTCATGCATTGCAAATCTAAATTGCAGTGTGACATTGGAGCGACTAGAGCCCTCTCGCGGCATGTTTGCAGCTAACCGAGGTAGTCACCACTTACCTTTGTCATACGATATGCACGTAATCTATAGGTACTGTGATGCTATTGTACCTACCTTACATTTGTAACGCCACACTGCTGCGAATGGACAGCATTAAAAGGCTAGAAAATTGGAGTAACTTTTTTGTAATTATGATACCACATCGCATCGCATTGTCTGCCCACGCTATTACTTTGCTTTAGCTTACTTTCTGATTTGTTTCTTTTTGCTAAGCTCCTATTGGTCCTAGCGTGATGTTAGATAGCCTGCCTTTCTCAAGAATTGGGCTATTAACAGCGAAAAGATTTATCCAAATCTGACTGGTGCTTCCAGAGATTAAAGCGTTCAAACAAACTCTTCAGCTTTATTATTAGTACTTACAGCTTCTGTCCGCGATGTCGCGTCGTACGCGTGGAACTCGTAAGATACACAATGCCTATACTAAAATAACAGCCACATTTTTTTTTATAAAACTCCTCGTCTCTATTACTTCGTTTTCGCTTAGCGTTCTTTGACTTTTTTTTTTGCTCGGCTCCTATTGGTCCCTAGCGTCATAGCGTGACGTTAAATAGCTTATAGCCTTTTTTTTTTGAGGGTGGGATATCATCAAATGACTCCTCCCGCTCCGGATGGAGCGGAAGGGAGTGTTAGACTCTTACTGACTAAAACCCACGCGTGTTCCTTCCTTAGCCCTTTATGTTTCGGGGCAACGGTGACCCTTTCGGACAATCCCGCTGACCCGGCAGGCTTCGGCCCTGACGGGCCCCTTCACTGGTGCTGACATCTCTTTGAGGCGCGCGTGGAACACGTACGCGCCGTCCGGCAAATGCACAATCTGAAATTGAGAAAGTCGTGTGAAGTTAAAACTTATCGCGCTCGAGTATTCAAGAAAAGCTTAAAAAAACACTCAGTAATTGGTAGGCATCGGAAAAGAAATATAAACAATACGTTTTATTTTTCTTATCCATTTCGGTATACATTTTGGAAGATAAGTGGAATGTGTGACAACACTCACGAACCTTTATACCGTGTGCTCCGCTGCAGCGCGTAAGCTAATAGTATAATATCTATTAACTTAATTGCTTTACCTATGTGTAGCCGCGTAAAACCGGCTCAAATACAAAATTATTACAAACCACAAATCCATCACACAATTTATTTGGCTACGCATATTTCACTCGCATATCTGTGTGTGCTACACCAACAGTCGAACACAAAGCGAAGCGAAGCCCGTATATGATAGATGAAACGGAACAATCAACTGAAATTATCTTTGTTTTTCAGAATGCGTCCCAGAGCTGTGCACTGAAGAGACGAAGCCTGAAATGCCAGCTGCACCACTAACTAGTAAGTCTATTGCAACCTTTTTTGAAAACACGAAACGGGTTCTTCGTCGTTAGTGCATCCCACACTTCCGCGAGTAAGAGAACAAAATAAAACTTTACTTCAATTGATACCACTCAACGCTCGTTCAAATATCGATAGAGTGGCGCTTGTCTGCTCTAAGAATGTCTTACTTACTTAGTTCCGTAGTCAAAATAACGAAATATCTTTCTGTTCTGTATATGTACTACAGTATCTTTTCTAATATTATTGCTAATTTGCTACAGAGATCAACTTGGTATTAGTGTTGCCCAAAATCGGTCTTGGTCTTGCAGTCTTGGTCTTGTTCTTGCATTTTTGCAAGACCAAGACCAAGACCAAGACCGACTTATTTTAGCAAGACCAAGACCAAGACTGACCCCTGCAAGACTTGAGCAAGAACAAGACTAAGCCTGCAAGACTCTTGCGTCTCGCAGTTAAGTCAAACTGAGATTTGGGCGTTATAGTAGGTATTTGGTTTCAATCCCGATTATGCGAAAATGGATGTATTTTTTTTATGAAACAGTAAATTACATTGTTGAATTGCATTGAAAACTAAAATTATTGTTGATAATAAAAAAATATCGAAAAATTACGTGACTATCAATACACTTCTGCACGTTTTTTTTAATCTTCTTTACTTATGGCGAAAGCGGTATTAGGTAGCCCGCGAAATTCACTGACCAGCAAATTGCAAAAAACGTAAGAAAATTTTAATTTCGCGGGCTACCTTAGCGCTTCCCCCTTAAATCGATGAAGCTTTAGAAAAATAATTATCCCCTCATAACGAATCTAAAATAAAAGTAGTAAATGGGTCATTCAATTATGTAGATGATTAAAATGCCTCATGTGACGCGTCTGTTAGATTCATTGGGATTCATGGCCGACTCGACGCCGCGCGGGGATTCCCGCAATCTTCCGCATTTTTTGTCAGGTTCAAGCATTTATGCACTTTATTGTAATAATTTTAAAGTTTATTTTCAAGTGCGTTAATAATACGAGGAGACCGCTTGGCGCTGCGGTCCCTTTGTGGCGGCATTTGAAAGCGAATAGCGTAGGTACGAAGACAGTGTTGACCTCGCAAATGAACTTTAGCGATACAGCTGATCAGGTAGCCCTTTCGAGTTTTATTTACATTGCTGTTTTAAGTGAAACAAGTGAATTTACTATTTTTAATTAAAAATCTCATTGGGTCAGATAGAAATCATCATCAGCCTATAATGTTCCCACTGCTGGGACACAGGCCTCCTCTCAGTGAGAGGGAGTGGGCCGTAATCCACCACGCGGGCCCAGTGCGGGTTGGTAGATGTCACATGTCTTCGAATTTTTGGTTCTAGGACATGCCGGTTTCCTCACGATGTTTTCCTTCACCGTTTTGTGAGCAGTGGTGATGAAATAATTTACACAAAGTAAAGCGCCTGTCTGGGTTCGAACCTACGACCTACAACTCGTAAGTCGCGGCCGTTACCACTTGGCCACCACTGCTCCTGCAGATAGAAATAATGATTGTATTATACAGTTTACAGTAAAAAAATTGCAGAAAAAAACGTAAAAATTAAGAAAAAGCCGACGAAAAATTTCAACGCAGGGGGTCCAGAATCATGTACAGACCGCCAGCACATCAAGCTACCCGAAACTGTCAAATTTTCCCCAATCAATTTTGAACCTTATGCTTTAGCGATAAAGTTGAAAATCTATTAAAGAAATTTGACAGATTGTAGTACGTTGATGTGCTGGCGTCTGTACCTACTGAATCCATGGTAAGCGGTTGCGCGTCGATGTCCCTGCCACCCTGAGCAATAGGCTAATAGGTATTTGAATGTAGTCTAGTCTAAGTAGTAGAGTCTCGCAAGACTTGCGAGACTCTTGCTGCAAGACCAAGACCAAGACCAAGACTGAGAGCGCAATACCAAGACCAAGACCAAGACCAGGTGTATTGACGCAAGACCAAGACCAAGACTGGCTAAGGTCTTGTCTTGGTCTTGCATTTGGGCAACACTACTTGGTATATATGATGTAGATATTATTAGGTATGTGGGATTTTTTTCGCCTAAGTTTCGCACCTATATATTATATGTTTATTACACTTTCTTTTTTTTGTTGTTAGCCTATTTTGTGTCCCACTGCTGGGCATAGGCCTCACCTTTTACCTTCCAAACCGATGTTTTGTACGATCTCTGGCCATGTTGGCCTTGCAAACCTTATCAGATCGTCACAACACCTTCGCCGTGGTCTACCTCGACGGCGGCGATGTCAGTATACTTAAGTAAGTTTAATTATATCAAAACATTAATCACAAAACAGTTATAATACTAATTGTTTCTTAAGAAATAATCTAAATTCTGGTGAATACCCTTTCAAAACCCACAACTTAGTTTCAGGAATTTACAAACAAACGCGGCAAGCGATTACGCTTCAAAAAAGATTATGAAAGCAGTTGTTTACATGAAAATAACTGTGTATTTTAAGCTTTCTTTTTATAACCATTCACCAAGCATAAAGTTACCGACTACGGAACCCTACAGACACTACGCGCCCACATGCATTGGCCGGATTTTTCTCACCTCAGTTTGAAAGTTGTACATCTGTTACGTCAATGTTTTTTTCGTGTATGTAATCTCGTATTTATTTATTTTTAGACAACTGGAAATGGTAGTTTTCTTAGGATTATTTTATGTAGTACTACATACAAATAATAAAACTTTATTCGAGCAGTAATTTTTAAAACGTCTCTAAAAGACTCAATGAAGATGTAATTATTACAGTAATTAAGATTATAATTATACAAACATACATACACACATAAACTCACGGCTTCTTCCCATGTGGATAAGCAGAAACTACAGAACGCCACCTGCTTTGATGCTTACATACTCTTTTTGCTTCGTTTAAGTTCATAGTACCAGTACCCTAATTGCGTAATAGACTGCTCTTTGAGAATAATTCACTTTTGTTCGTGTGAAAAACGCATGTTTTGAGCTATAAATCGGCTACAGACATTTTTCAAACGAACAAAAGCGATTCCTGGAGCGAGTTAGATCTGACGTATCAGGGCGCAGTGCGTAGGTAACACAGCTCGTTTTGAAATTGTCGAGCGTTCACATTCACGCGCAAAACTGCAGTATTCTTGTGTACCTAAATATACATTTATCGTTCTGTTTTGTCAGAGCTACTATAATAAACTTTCCAGAATAAATGCTCTAAGTGGTGAAAACCGCATCAAAATCCAGTAGTTTAGAAGAACTAAGCGATCACACAGCTATAAAAATAAAAACCTTCAATAGAAAAATTCAATAATGAATGCATTTTCTTTTGAAAATAATAAACGTCATTACTGTCTCCGTGCCGAGATAACCAAAGGAAGCTGAAGTGCCCGTAATTGACTCGACGGCAATAAGAGGCCGCAATACTTTTATGATTAAAAATATTTGCTGCAGCTAAGAAATTCCTTTGTAAGAAAACGACGTTACAGAATATGACCGACGGCAAATCGAGCTTAATATGAGATCATCCCGTATCTGGGCCACTTCTATTAATAGTTACTAAAAGTTAGATCAATTTTGTAGGTCGTAACTTACATGATATTAAGGTAGCGCATCAAATAATTTTAGCAATATTATTATAATGAAACGAAGTTCATTATCGCACGTTATTCTCTACACATATCTACTTGGCGAATGAGAGGTACAAAAGGATAACATTTTGACCGTCAACGACACTTTAGTTTTTTCACTTAGTTTCTCTCAAACGTTTTTAATTTTTTTTTTCATTGTGCCTACTATTTAATTCTACTATCCGATCAAAATTATAATGATAATTGGATGTTTCTCAATCAAGGAAAAACGGCTGAACGCATTTGGATCAAATTTGGCACATAGATAGTCTATAGGTACTTAACACATAGGATACTTGATTTTTATCCCGGTATAGTTAAGCTGCGTGCAAAAGCTAATCTACTCGTATATCTATCTCTATCTAATCTTTCTATCTGTAATAATAATAAAGCTAAAGAGTTTGATTGTTTTTTGACGTGACAACGTCTAATAAATCGATGAAGCTGGCTGCACTCACGAGAAAACATGACTCATGTAGCGTTACCTCACGGCCTCGCTCTGTAGCGTGGAGGCGTTCCATGGCGGCTTGAAGTGCAAGCGAATATTAACAAATGCAATGCAACTATTCCATCAGTATTTTCTTATGACGTTGTCACGTTCAACTATCGTCAGTAAACCGACTTCACAGACAACCGATTTTTTGTCTATATGTCTATTTGAACGCGCTAATCTCTGGAACTACCAGTCGGATTTGAAAAAATCTTTTTTCATTTGATAGCCCAATTCATGAGGAAGGCTATTAGGCAACAACACGCTACGACCCTTAGGAGCCGAGCAAAAAGAAAACAAGTCAGAAATAACCCAAAGTAAAAAAGAAATAATGACGCGGGCCGGCGATGTTCCTGTGACCAGAAATTTCACGCGGACAAAAGTGACGGGCAAAAGCTAATAAATAATATACAGCGAAAGGAACTTCGTTCCAACCGTATGTCCCACTACACCTCTCGTCTTTTTAATGCAATTTAGGCTGCTGTTCAATAAAGTAATGTACCTACCTAAAGGATAAAAGTGGTGGTGGAAGTGGCTTTTATGGCGAATGAGAAAGACCTATACATATACTACTACTAGATCAAAATATTACGCATTATATATTATATTTATTTTCAAAATGTCTGACACACCTTTGACCTTTGGAAGGCGTACGAGGGCCCAAAGCCAACTCGCAGAGGCCCCTTAGACAATTTCAAATGATGACGAGGCACCAACTGACGGTAATTTAATTTGCAGCTGTTTTTATACTTTCTGGAGTTGTATTCATATCGCTATCCCTATTTCAATTTTTTAAATCTTTTCTTGCTAAATATGAAGTATCAAAGTTTTACAATGGTACAAAATGCGCGCCATTTGCTTTTTTTTTCACCGAGTCGGGTTTATTCAGCCGATTTTTATTTTCAGCCAGTATCTGTTTGATCTAATGCATACATTTTATGTTAAACTTAATGGGAGACATTAAACCTCTGTGGCAAATTTATATCTAAATAAAAAACAGTGCATTAATGAAAAACTGTGCAGCCAGAGATTTCATACAACATTTCTGTACTGTTTTGGTTCTAAGCAAAAAATACGTCCTTTGTGATCAGTTTCGTAGTGATTAATGATATACATACATTACTACGTAGTTGAAAGAAAAACATATTGGGCTATGAGTTTGCGAGGTTATAATGGATTGGTTACCTTGAAGTATGGAAGATCTATGTCTCCTGCCTGACTATATAATATTATACATATTCGATTATTATACACGGCTGGGGGTGACTTGCACACTCAATATTAGGCCCCCGAAAACGGTCTCTAGCACATAGTGTCGTAACGACAAAGGGCAACATGTCCTGAGATGCGTATGAGGAGTGGAGAGGTATTCCACAGCTATCAGGACAATCCCGAAGAAAATAATGGTAAGGTTTTCATACAGTAGAAAACCATTCATACCACATTATTACCGAGTATGTCATGCTGACTCTAATGTCTCGCTGACGGTAGCGCATGTGTTGGATCATTTAGCTTCCTTCAAAATGGTTGAGCTGTATGGTGCTAAATTAACATGCATCATATTCGTGAACGGGCGGTTAGTAGGAACTGATCATCTCTTTGCTGTTATGGCTTATTTTATTTTAATTTAAGATTTTAATTGTTATTTTTAATCTTTTCATTACGGACGCTTATAACGTTCGGCATCGTTCTCACATTCAAAATTTTAACATGACTGATGTAACCAATATTTTGTAACCATATTCCGTGGAGTTTCTTGCCCGTTCTTCTTCATAGGTACCTACTACGCTTTGAAATGGGCAACTAGCTTCATCTCCTGACTGACCGACCCCTTGAAAATTCAAAAGTGCCTGTAATTAGTTTATTTGAAATAAAATATTAATCAAACTCAAACTCAAAAGTTTGAGTTTTGAGTTTGATTAATATTTTTATCCATTCCATGACAGCTTTTCATATAAGTATCCATTGTTCTGCTGAAAACAAAAACGGAGACATGACAGAGTTCAACTTTCTAAAGCGCACATTAATCCTAAAAAACATGGGACATCATTAATAACATCACACAACGCAAACCTAATAAAAAAAATAATTTGGAACTGCTTGAACTATTCACTACCCCACAGAACTCTGTTAACAAGGTGATAATGATTACTTCTCTAACATAGACAAACTTCTTGCAGATAATATCACAACTTCTCAGTCCTCAGCAGGAAAGAATACCAATTCTGACTCATTCTTGACAGAGAGTCCTTTGGCTTCATCTTTTGATCTTCTCGACACAGCGCCCGACGAAGTTTGAGTCACTCTAATAAGTTTGAAAGCAGATAGCGCTCCCCGTTGGGACAAAATACAAGTAAACTTTCTAAAAGTCGCACACACACAAATTGTACCAATCATAACCCACTTAATTAATCAATGCTTCGAGCAGGGAGGAACTTTTCCCGGACGCTTTGAAAGTATCCCTAGTAACGACTGTGTACAAGTCTGAGGGCAGGACTGACCCGTCATAGGCCAAATTCAGTCCTACCGTCGATTTCAAAAATCCTTGAGAGACTAATAAACTCACGCCTAATTAAATTGCTCTCTAAATCACACTAATATTACAAAGGCGAAAAGTGTGTGTGTGTGTGTATGTGTGTGTTTATATGTTTGTTACTTCTTCACGCTCAAACGGCTGGACCAATTTTGATAAAAAAAATTATGGAGGTAGCTGACACCCTGGATTAACATATAGGCTACTTTTATCCCGTTCCCACGGGATTGACATTTACGCGGGTGAAACCGCGGGGCGCAGCTAGTATAATATAAAAGAAAGAAAGAATACATCTTATTTGGAGAGAATATAGTTTGTTTGGTTCGTGAAACACAAAATACAAAATTAACAACATAAAAATAATGTTTCTAACAACAATAGTGTGGCCTGTCAATACATAATACTGTCGCCTCCTCAGTTTGGGCAGGGAAAGTCTACTGAGGATGTAGTTTTGTCACTAACTTCTGCTCTGGTAGACGGTATGGATAGTGGAGGCAAGTGTCTAGCTGTTTTTTTTTACCCCAAAAAGGCCTTTGATACAGTGTCTTTCCCCATACTTTTAGGCTAGAAAGCATGGGCATAAGGGGACCCTCTCTTAAACTATTAAATTCTACCTGATCTATCGCAAGCAAACGTCAAAAATTGTGAAGCACGCTAGCTCCGAGTCAACCGTTACTTCCGGAGTTGGTCAGGGCAGCTGCCGGCCGTGGTCGAGTCGATGGTCGGCAGCGAAGAGTCCTGAGACGTGGTGGTTTCCTTCTGCGAAACGGTCGTCTCGCAGAAGGAGGCTGCGGGAAAGGAGAGGGAGATCTCGTCCACTCACCCGGCCCGCAGCAGACGCACCAGGCGTCGGCGGAGGGCGGACAACGCCCTATTCCAGCCCCCCTAAATGGGTCCGGGACATGGCGATGGACACGGGGACGTCCGTCGCCCCCCAGGTGGCGGCGCGTAGTGTTCCACGCGCGCCCCTCTTAGACGTCCCAGGGGGAGTCAAACACCTTACTCCCCCCCGCTGACCAGACGAGGCCCGCAGTGGCGGGCCGGCACCAGTCGGGGGTTGCGGAAGGATCGTACGTTCCCGCGACCCCTGGTAGGTGTGAGATGGAACACCGGGGTGGTTTTTAGTCAGTAAGAGTCTGACCGACCGCGGGGACCAAGGGCGGCGGACATCCACCCCGGACCCCGATTTTCCACCCCGGAAACAAAAAAATAAGTGTCTTCAGGCTGACCTTGTTCCTTATCTGCAACTTATCTTATCTGCAACATGAAGATTGATTGAGATTAGTATAGTTTGAACGATTTCTGTGCAAATTCACTATTCGAGCACAATTTTGATACGAATTACTACGGGGAACTATTAAGGGGACTACATGACCTAAAGCGCGGTCATTTTCGGACTGCCTAGAAAATAAAGAGAAGCGCGATGACACAACGCTGGTAATTTATTGCGCAATATGAAGCAATTATCGATAAATTACAAAAAATCTATTGTTGGGACTATAAAACTAAAACACTAGTGCTTTAGTATGTTGCTTGTAGAATACTCTGACAAAAAATCATAATGATTGTATGTATATTAGTATGGTTTTTATTGTAAAAAGAAAGCTTTTATAGGTATATTCATGGCTTTTTATATCGTATCAAATGAATTGTATTATGTTTTCAACACACTATCTACCTAGCATATATCCTGAAGAATATTATATATTTTTCTGATTTTGTTTACTGTAGTCGATCATATACGTATACTTTTATTGATTCTAAAACTTGCGTTTTTTGCGTTTAGGTCCTGTAATCCCCTTAATAACTATCTTTTTACTGATCCGAAAACAGTTAAAGCTTGAGGCAAAATGTTACCGTCATGACAGTAAGCTTTAACGTTTAAAGTAGCTAAAAGGTCACAAAATTAACTCTTATTCATTTGGTGATATCGTTCAAACCATTGAAATTTACTTACATTACAGTAATGATGGTTTTCCTTTTTTTGTTGTTTTTTCAGTAAATACCTAGTATGTTCAATGATTAATGGTTACTGTTTTGTCTTTTACTGGTTCACAAACATTTCTTCTTACTGTATAAAGTCAGTAAGTCTTATTGAAATCGCTTTAATGTGCTATAGTAAGTAATTATTTTTTTCAGTGTAGACTGGTCGTACTTTAACGATCGAATACGCAGTTCCCATTACATTAAGAAACATGGCATTCTTTAAACAAGGTAAAATGATTCATGAACATTCTTTCCTGTTAATTTCAGCTTTCAATTACATACTCCTTTAATGAAAGGTATACCAAAAACAAAAATATGTCAACATTTCTTTAATAAGCCGACCAAATTAAAAAAGGTCACGTAAAAGCGACCGCACCGTACGTACGGGTAATCTTCGCAAATTAGCAGCTTAGTATCCGATGTTTTGTACAGTTAAGCCTTCGATATTGATCGAAGAGTTAAGCAGTAAAACGTTATTCGTGAAGCCGATTTTATTTTTATTTTTAAGAGCTATTGGTCGATGAAGCTAATAATGAAAGTAACTCTGCCTCTCTCACTGAAGAGAAAACTCATTGGCATGTGCATTCTTCCTACCCTCACCTATGGAGCGCAGACATGGCCACTAACCAATAGTCAAAAGTCCGCACTCGGGGTCTGTGAGCGAGCAATGGAGCGCAGTATTCTTGGAGTTAAACTTATTGATCGTATAAGGAACTCGATACGGCGTTCTAAAACTCAAAATGCCGATGTAGATCACACAGCTGCCAAGCTAAAATGGGACTGGGCTGGTCACATATGTCGCATGCCGGAGGAGCTATGGGCTAGAGTAACCACACAACGACTCCCAAACGACAACGCGGGAGGCCCAGAATAAGATGGCGGGACGAACTCGACTCACAAGGATTGGCGTATAACAGCACTGGATAGGGATAAGTGGAAGGAGGGAAGGGAGGCCTTTGCCCTGCAGTGGGACAGAAATTGCTGATAATAATAATAAAGGAAAAACAAGATTAAATTGCATTGATTTGCCATTTGCTTTCAAATACTACTTGATTACATAATCAGCCTATAATGTTCCCACTGCTGGGACACAGGCCTCCTCTCTGTGAGAGGGCGTGGCCCGAAATCCACCACGCGGGCCGAGTGAGGGTTGGTAGATGTCACATGATTTCGATTTTTTGGTTCTAGGACATGCCGGTTTCCTCACGATGTTTTCCTTCACCGTTTTGAGAGCAGTGGTGATGAAATAATTTACACAAAAAAAGCACCTGTCTGGGTACGAACCCACGACCAACAGCTCGTAAGTCGCGGCCGTTACCACTTGGCCATTACAAAAACCCCATCCCCGTATCTCTACGTTGACGTCGTGGTGGGGCTAGCGTGCTCCGAACTCTAGGCCTGTGCCGGAAGAATTTACTTTGCCGGAACAGGTCTAAGGTGAGGAGCCAGACCAAGAGAGATACAGAAACCCGCAGGGCAGCATGTGGCGAGCTGCTGGGCAGTAGTGACCCCACGGACCCTATCTCCTGGGAGAATTCTTGTTCCTCACCTCTGGCTTGCCTTTATTGGCCGGCTGGAGTGAACAATGACGAGGAACAGAGCTCCAACCTCATTCTTGCCTTTATTGGCCGGCTTGAGTGGAGATTCGCAAGAGCAAACGTGCTCGGAGGAAGGAAGTATTCCAGTAAGATGCTGGTAGGGATCTTGACCGTACTTCCGGGATTGTCCTGATAGCCGTGGAATACCTCTCCACTCCTCATAAGCACCTCAAGACATGTTGCCCCCTTGTTGCTACGTCACTATGTGCTAGCGACCGTTTCCGGGGGCCCATTATTGAGTGTGCAAGTCACCCCCTGCCATTTTATCCGTGTATACAGGGTGTTTGGTAGAAGGACCAACACAATTTTTTGAGGGATTGGGGATGTCATTTGCTAGCACATAATTGTTTTATTTTTTATTTATATTGTGAATTTTTTAATTTAATTTTTTCGTTTCTTAACACATATTTACGACTTTGGAAGCACCCAAGTAATTTTCTAGAACCAATTGTACATAAATGTAAATTGCAGGTATACTAAACATTATTGCGCTATATTACAACCACAAACAAAATAGTTGTGACGATATTAAAATTTAGAGTAATTAAAAAGAAACATATTATTATCTCAATTACCTACCGTAACCCCAAAGACGGGTGTTATGGGTGAAAACTAGGATAGTATGATATTTCCTATCCCTAAGAAAATTATGTCGGTCTTTCTACCAAACACCCTGTATATAAAACATTGATCAGGCAGGGGTCATAGTTCTTCCATAGTTCTTGGTAACCAGTCCACTTTAGCCACCCAAACCCATAGTCTAACTTTTTATTTTTCCATATCCTGCAATAGCCTTACACCAACCGGGGGTTTTCGTTGGGTGCACTTGCATAGTGCATACCGGGATAATCGTCGGTTAGTGCCGCATTTCATTAAAATTTACCGGAACCCCATGGTCCCGAGATATAAAAAAAGAATAATAAAGGAAATAATAATATAAATATTTTTTTATATTTAAGTATATAATTTATATGTATTTAAAATTAAATAAAGGAAGGAAATAATAAAGTGCAGGTACCATATCACACAATTTCTACTAGCTTTTTTTCAAGAGTGGCCTCAAATGTCATGATTTCATGAAATAGTCCTTCAATAGGGTAATGTGAACTTAGATACTTGTTTTGATGATTCAATGATTATGATTATGTAATTACAAATTTCTTACGGCCGTGAATCATATTTTGATCAACATACAACCTGATACTAACTTGCAAATTGAGAAATACCTTAGCGATTCTCCCTCACCGTAACCTTTAAAAAGTAACCCTGAACAGGAATCCTTATAATTCTGGTACTGAATTAGTTTCATCATGATCCAAAGCTCGACTGCACCCACTGCTAGCCACAGCTCTTATTAAAGCGAGTGAGAGCTGTGGCACTCGCTTTCATATTAAGTCGATTTACCTCTTACCAAGTACAAATTAATGGTTGAAAGTTTCATTTAATTGGCAAACAAGGGAATTTATAGTGCAATTAGTGAGGATATTGTAGCATGCCAATTACAACACTGTTCAGGAATTCGACGCGGACATTAATCAGTTTAACGTAGCAAAGACGAGGTGCTGCTCCATCCACAGTGGGAATAAAACTATGTTGCAATTTGGCGCAGGCCTTATGATTTAGCGATTTTATAAATGGGTAAAAAGTATATACGTAGTTGTTTTAACATGATCTTGTTCTGTTGGACCGAATATTCAAAAAGCTTCTAAATCATTCAATGGTGTTTTTTTTAATCAAGTCATTGGTTGTTAAATTATTACTGAAGTAATACAACCTTCTACAGGAAGGATTGCAGGAAAATTATAGGGTCTCCCTTGTTTCATCGAAAAGAAATTGCCAAATTATAACTTCCCAAACAATTTTCCGCATAATTTCATTTGCCAAATCATTACTTAGCAAATAAACTTTTCACGAAAAATTGTAACGCAAACCTAATGTTTGGCAAGTGAACGTTTAAACAATAACTTGCTTACCAACTAGTGCTTTTACCAATTTTAATTTAGTCAAATATTTCAGTTGGTAGGTGTAACATATTTTACGCAAAATAAAATAAGCCAAATATTTAGTACCGTCGGGGTCCGGGCCGGGGGTATTTTTGTCTGCCTTTTTTCAATTGGCCCTGTTTAATATGATATGAGGTAAAGGTATTCACTTACTCTTGCATCCAATGTCGACGGAGCCCCGCATTGAGTTTGCGGGGCTCCTATTTCTGTGAAAAGGGTTTAAAGTAACCTAACAAAACCGAACCTCGGGGTGTCCTTCGCTCGCTCTTGCATCCTACGTCGCCTATCGACCGAACGCAACTATGCAATGTAATTAAAAAATTAATTATGTAAGTAAAACCATGTAATTCCCAAAAAAAGATATTTTTGTCTATATATTTTTTTCATAACAAATAATTTGACTAAATGTTTATTTTCTAAAGATAGTTTGCTGTAATAAATCATTTGACATTATCCTTAATAATATTCTGCCAAGTGAAAATTTGACCAAATCAAAATGTGCGTACTAAAATCATTCCAAACATTACATTGGTATAAAAAAGGTTGCTAAAATTTGTTTGGGTAGTGAAATTTTGGCAAAATCTTTACGGCAAAACGGCAGGATCCCAAAATTATCATTTTCTTTGTCGTAGGCGAGGACAGTGACACAGCGGATACTGATGGCAGACTGTCTTCCGAGAGCTCTCCATTGCCACAGCGCCGGGGCGGCATATTGAAAGGGGGCCGACTGTGGAAGTCATTGGACAGCGACAAGGATATTAACGAACAGGTTATTAAGCACAGTATACTATTCAATAAAATAACTACCTTTTGCAGAAGTGTACACGCGTATAAATGTTTGTGCAGTTTGCATTTCATAGAAACAATTCAGTTAGCCACCCAACTAATTAATTATCAAACTTCCCGGCAGCCTGAATAACCTCCTACCTGTGTGAAATAGTGAAAATGCTAACAAAGTGAAATGCTGGTATTTATTTATTGTTTTAAGTAATTGTTTCCCGAGTGTGTTTTATTAAAAATAATATTTGTAATTATTAATTTGTTAGCTCTAGTTGCATGTTCTCAGAAATTGGAATAGAATTTAGGTCTCTGTATGATATAGGTAGCTCTTAAAGCACTCTGGTGACCACTGTTCTTTTTGTAACAGAATGATGATCAGCGATCAACCACTACCGCCAGCGATGAAGACGGTTCCATCACGCCTAGGTCGGTACGATTCTTGGAGAGACCCAAAGATTCAGAGCAAGAGCTTCCGAAGAAAGAGCCAGAACCAGTACAGACTCAGACAGCAGACAGCGAAACCACAACACAAAAGGAGTATAACACCACAAATACAACTCACAGGTACACGAATTTAAAACTTGCAAAGCGCAGGTTGGTTGTTTCATACTCGTAAGATAGATGTATCGGATAATTACTGGGAACCTTCGACCTCGTTAGCCAAATTTAACCTGACATTTATTGCCTCCAATCCTATTAATGAAAAGTTTTCAAAATCTGTACTCGATTGCCAAATTGTCCTGATCTCAGACGTGTCCACCAATGAATTGCATTTTGTTGCAGTTTTAATTAACGTCAGCGTTGTTTGTTACAAGTTTCGCGAAATACCATTATAATATTATGCTCATCACGATAATTTCATCGCTTTACAGGATATAACTATATTAATGCGGTCTGCTGTCGCATATCATAAAATAAGATCATAAAAATATGTTAATTGGCCACAATAGGTAGTTTGATTTATTAAAACACGGCGCTAGTGAAAAGGCTTTTTATATTACACACATTATAGCTTTTATTTTCATATTTCGTCAATTCCCAACAATACCGTCAAGGCTTGAGTAACTCGTTTTCTTAGTATCGATTGAAGCACTCTGTAATTTCTTACGTTTTCTCACTTTATTGTGGAATGCCATTAACAGCTAAAAGGTCTGGGTAAAAAATGTAAATTAAATTAAATTCTGTTTTATTTCAGCAGTTTAATTTACCATTATTTTATACCTTATGCCAAAATTACTTAGCTACTTATCTATTTTCATATGTTGACCCCGGAGTTGCAATAGCAAGCTAAAGATTCAATAAAGGCGTGTATAAAAATATTCGATCGGCACAACACCATCAATTTTCCGAGGGATAGTAATAAACGCTCCGAAAAATAATTTAAAAATGAGCATACTCAAAATATGAAATTACTGTATTAAATACTAATTTTCCGACAACTTACTCGTATATACGAATACAAATAGAGAAACGACCGAATTAAATTACTGAAAATTCCGAAAAATTAACACAGCATTTGCTGACGTATTATTTTTCCACCAGCTTAAATTGCGTTTTACCGAAAACTACAGATAATCATTTTAATCATAACTCACCTGTTATAAATTTAGAATTAACCTTACACATTTTATAAACTGTGGCGCTTGTTAAACTATTGTGACAATATAAAAATACTTTTCTAAGTGATTCCATAGATCCTCCTAAGAAATATTAAAATGTGCTTGTAATCCATGTCATTCATTACTTACACCTACTTACCTGCCACTCTAATAAATTAATATATGCCTAGGTAAAGGCAGACGCGCGCGACACAGGCACCGCTCGTTGCACGACTTGCGGTGACTTTGAGTCGCGCGCGATTTTATCGCGTGTCGCGCCTGTTTGAAGAAGCCTTAAAGGTTTCTTATTAGATTATTTGTATTCTCATTCTCTCGCTCTTGCATCGTATGTCGACGGAGCCCCGCTCCGCGGGGCTCCTATTTCTATGTAAAGGGTTTAAAGTTACCTAACCAAACCTAACCACGGTGTGCCCTTCGCTCGCTCTTGCATCCTACGTCGCCTATCGACCGACCGCAACCATGCAACCGATGTCACCCTACCTACGTAAGCACGAAACACCCGCGTGGGCAGGTAGGTAGTTATTTTCATTAAAATTGTAAAAAAGTTATTCTATAACCAATACGAGTAGTAAAAATTAAGCAGCTTTCTGTAGTGCTTAAGAAAACGACTTATTTAGCAGAGTTTAGTTTTCGGAATCGTAGTATTTTTTTTTCGGAAGTATAGTATTTTTGTGTGGAAATTTACTTAATTATTTAAAAGTACACAGATTATTTTTCGTAGAAGTGTAATTTGAATAAGCTCATTTTTGTTAGTTAAATTCAACATTTTTATCGGTTAATTTTGTGTTAATTTTTCGGTAATTCATTTTAACACAGCTTAGTTAGTATTACATTCAACCACAGATCGCTGGAAGTTAATTTGTTTTTCGGAAGCAATATTATTTCCCTTTACCGAGCACCTACTTACTAATAGATACGGGTCACTCTTGTTTCATCGAACAAAAATTGCCAAATTATCACTTCCCAAACAATTTTCCGCATAATTTCATTTGCATTTACTTATAAATAAACTTTTCACAAAAAATTGTAAAGCAAACCTAATGTTTGGCAAGTGCACGTTTAAACAATAACTTGCTTACCAACTAGTACTTTTACCAATTTTAATTTAGTCAAATATTTCAGTTGGTAGGTATAACATATTTTACGCAAAATAAAATAAGCCAAATATTTAGTATCGTCGGGGTATTTCTGTCTGCCTATGATTTCAATTGGCCCTGTTTAATATGATATGAGGTAAAGGTATTTCTATTCTCTTTCGCTCGCTCTTGCATCCAATGTCGACGGAGCCCCGCATTGCGTTTGTAGGGCTCCTATTTCTGTGAGAAGGGTTAAATTAACCTAACAAAACCAAACCTCGGGGTGCCCTTCGCTCGCTCTTGCATTCTACGTCGCCTATCGACCGACCGCAACCATGCAATGTCATTAAAAGTAATTAAGTAAGTAAAACTATGTAATTCACAAAAAAAATATTTTTGTCTACATATTTATTTCATAACAAATCATTTGACTAAATGTTTATTGTCTAAATATTGTTTGAGTAATAAATCATTTGATTAAAGAATTTGCCTAAGTGACATATTAGCCTTGATAATATTCTGCCAAGTAAAAATTTGACCAAATGAAAATGTGCGTACTAAATCATTCCAAACATTGCATTGGTATAAAAAAGGTTGCCAAAATTTGTTTAGGTAGTGAAATTATGCCAAAATATTTTCGGCAAAACGGCAGGATCCCGTGTACGTCGATTCAACATGAAAGCAAATATGATAGTGTGATAGTAAACTAAGTGAGAATTCATCGAACATATTCAGTAACGCTTCTGTATAGTAGGTAATTGAATTATGTCGGTATTCAATGAGAATTTAGTAGTGCATAGCACAATGTTATAACTAGAAGGCAATTTTGGTATGTCAGTACATTGGTCTAGTCTTTAGTCTAGACTGCATAGATCGTCCCTAATTAAATGAACTCGCAGCGTGTTTGCAAACGTCGGTTACCCGCCTGTAATAGTTTACGGAGTATCTCTATCATTCAACATTTAAGACAAAGCAGCTCTATCGCTGGCAATATACAACTTCAAGAATTTAATAAAATACTTAAACATTATTTTAGGTAAGTATCTATTCTAAATTTTTTGAAAAATAACCCCAATGTAGGTAATTAATTAGCAAGTAATACTTAAGAGCAATTTCGCATTACATCCGATCCGAATCCGAGAAATGCCGGTCCGAAGTGATCATAGTCCTATTTGTATGAGGGGTTGCGCACTAGATCCGAACTCTGCCCGTCCGAATTTAGATTTTCTTGGAAATTTTATAAACGTCACATTGATTATACTAGTAAAGCTACGCTACGGTGTCCTAGAAGAGAGTTTCCGTCATATTAATTGTTGATCCAACATGAGAAGCTGGAGTGTCACTGGGGCGAATCTCGCGCGGGTTTCACCTCAGTCTGTTTGAAGCTTTGCCAACGCAAGGTTCTAACGCTAAATATCTCCGATAGACTGGAGACGCCCCTCATCCTCACGATCAACGCGCCGAAAGCTAACTCGGCGGTCCAGCAACTGTTCAACAGCGGCAGGCCACCTCCACCCGCCATTGAACCACAGTTAGTCACTTCTGAAACGCTGAGGTATGAAGGCTTCATTTATTTTGCAATTTTTTTCAGCCTTCTTTTTATTTACTCCTGTTCTATTGTTATTGTTTTTGACACTGCTGGTCTAGCGCTTTTCATTGTAGTTCGTTGCTTGTTTAATTGGGTATTTCTTTTGGACCCGTTATTAAGAGTATTGTTTGTTATATTTACTCAGGGCTTGGGACGCTGGAGTCAGGCCCAAAACAGAGGAGGCTGCGGTGCGCCGCGTGGCTGAGAGGAATGCGCTGCGGTGTTCACTGCTACGGAGCGAAGCTAGGAAAAAGCAACAACCAAAAGTAAGTAATAATAAAAAAACGTTGTTTATTTGGAACAACAACAAATGGAGATAATAACGATGACAGCTACAAAAGTGAAAAATTGAGTCGCAGCTACGACCGTCTAAACATAAGTATCCACTATTGTAGTTTGACTACATTTTCAGATGTCTTGTAGCATATAATTTTTAACCCCAAAAATACTCCATGGTCCTTATTCTAATTAGTAATGTTGTAGTAGATGTTGTTTATTTAACGTGGACGTTGAAACAAAACTCATCAGCAAACCGCCCTTTGACTACAGCTCTTACGTAAGTTATTCTAGTTTGCAATGTATACGCAAACACGTTGGTTACATAATCCCGATGTGTTCATCTGTTTACCTTCTGATGTTAAAGGCACTGAGTGGTATCAGTGCAGATTAGTTGCTACTGTATTTAGTAATACTAACAAGTCGACGCTTCCTGTGCACCGGTTCAGTATTTGATTAGTTTTGCTCAACTTGCAGTTAACTGAAATGATGAGTTACGAACTAAACGATCTTAACTGTCAGAACAAATATTAGGGCTTCATAAAGCTTTGCAACAGACTACATGAAAGAGAAATTGCTGGTATCATTTTCTATAACTAGAATTATTTTCGAGTGTCGCTTATAGAAGAACAGTGCTGGCCCAGTGGTAACGGCCCCGACTTACGTAGGTCAAGGGTTCAAACCCAAGCAGGTGCTTTAATTTGTGTAAATCATTTCATAACCACTGCACTCAAAACGGTGAAGGAAACCGTGGTGAGGAGACGGCATGTTTACCGAAAATTCGAAGACATGTGACATCTACCAAACCTCACAGGGCCCCGCGTGGTAAATTACAGGTCACTTCCCTCTTAAAGGGAGGAGGTCTGAGGCCCAGCAATAGGAACATTAAAGGCTGATTATGTTTCCTAGATGGCATTATCTGAAGGGCAGTGCATGACACACCCTTGGTTATTACATGCCACAAGCCCATATAATCTATACTATATAATAATAATAATTATAAAGTTGAAGAGTTTGTTTGTTTGTTTGGTTGAACGCGCTAATCTCTGGAGCTACCAGTCGGATTTGAAAAATTCTTTTTGTATTTGATAGCCCAATTCTTGAGGAAGGCTATAGGCTATTTAACATCACGCTATGACCTTTAGGAGCCGAGCAAAAAGAAAAAAGTCAGAAAGAACGCTAAGCAAAAACGAAGTAATAGCGCGGGCAGGCGATGCGATGCGACGGGGTGGGTCGAAATAACAAGAAATTTCACGCGGACGAAGTCGCGGGCAGAAGCTAGTATAATAATAAGTATAGATAATACCTTACATTAAGAAACATTTACACATTATTATTAAAACCACTAGGTTTTTACATCATCATGATTTTCCCTACGTGTATAATCTGTTATAAATCAACGGATTATACATACCTACATCATCCGAAAACCGATTATAAAAAAATAAACAGAAAGTTTTCAACTAAAACAAAATTGCCTATCAATTTCGCAGTATCGAATTTTATTTTTAATCACATAAAGTATTATTAAAGTGCCGGTAAAATTTCACGTGCAATTTTTCGGGTAATTGTGTTTGTTGAGCTGGCGAATTTTGGAATCTCGGTTTATTTCGAATGAATACATGGCATGTTATGATACATTGAGACAAAAAGCGGCTCTAGTGAAACAATATCGTGATTGCGCATAAACGCGTTTGTTATCAGAAAAACCTGTTTCCTTTATATAGGTAATCCTAAACAGGTTTTTGACCCGGTTTACGTTTATTTATTTATTATTTTAGTTTGTAAGGAAAAACAAACAGTTGTATGTTAAAAATAAACAGAACAAACAATAAACTCACCAAATATACTACCCACTACATTTTCCACATATCACAACTTAAGATTTATTTACAAACATGGAAATCGTAATTGTAGTCAGGCCAAAAATAACAAAATGAGACTCTTGTTTGTGTATTGTATCGTACCTATGGGTCCTATTTTGCTAAAGCATAGGTACATTATTTATTAGATTTGGAGATTAGGAGTGTAAACGTTTCCTCTAAAATAAAATACCTATCTGCAATATTCTGTAAATGATAAAATGTCATTGACTTGTCCAATTAAATTGATATAAATATCAGGCCTTCGTTGCCCGTGGTTATTGGAGCACGCCTCTCAATTTTATAGTCTCGCGATTCAATCATTTTTTTTTTATTTAGATTGCTATTACGGTAGGGGAAGACCAAAGAAACGATGGATGGAATTTGTGAATGATCGTTATAAAGGGGTGACTACCGAGATGACGACTAAAGACTCCTACAAACAGGCGCGACACGCGATATAATCGCGCGCGACACAAAGGCACCGCTTGTTGCGCGACTTGCAGTGCCTTTGTGTCGCGTGTCGTGTCGCGCCTGTTTGAAGGAGCCTTTAGTGTTTTACTGATGCCAAGTATTTAATATTACTTAGGTACTTTCTTTCCTGAAGAAGTTATTACTCGGTTTCAGAGTTATTATTTGAGACAATAAGTGTGTAGCTGTTTTTTACATTTCTATGGTGTGTAGGTATACCTAATACACAGCTCATTCGGTGATTCGTTACCCGCCGCGATGTAGGTACCTGACCTGACCCGGTTCCATATTAAGAGCTTTTACTTTCGCTTTGACTCTTACAAACACAACCTTCGTATTAATACGCCTCCTAATTACTGACACAAAATGCGAGATGTTTTCGGATAAATAAGCCAAACTAACAAACAATACTGTAAGTACTAATCGTTTATTACTACTTCTTACTGCCAATAAAATCAGCAAATTAGCGAATGATTTTGTACAAGTTTATATGTGATGGTTCGTTAATTGTAGCTCCATTGAAAGCTTCATAATGTAAAAAACGGGCAAGTGCGAGTCGGACTCGCGCACCGAGGGTTCCGTAGGTAAAAAAAAGTATGTAACTACAAATTTACGGTTTTCGGATTTTTCCTTTACTTGTGCTTCATGACATTTCTTCTTGCCAAACATTTTTCTAGGTTTACTGGAAGTACCCTATAGGTTTTGATTCCCTTGCGAGTGTCAAAATATGCGGCATACACGGAACATAAACGCCCGTATCTTTTGATTGCATTGACTTAGAAGTTTGATTTTTTCACCGCTTCAAGGGATTGCAGCCCTGAGTATTTGATATTAATTTCAACTTGATAACTTCACGCGTTCCTGAGAAAAATGGTCTTGACAGACGAACAACGAAGTGATCTTTTATGGGATCCGGTTTTCCTTTTGAGGTACGGAACCCTAAAAATACTAAAACGCAAAGAAAACTCATTACTTGTAGTGTGTGTGCCAATAAGGCAAGACAACGGAAGGGGAGTCAGTTCAATTTAATTGTAAATTTTGATGCTTATACGTGCCTTTTATGTCTCTATTTGAAATAAATGCTTTGACTTTGACATCATAAAATTGTTTTTCCAACATTGCAAATCATTTTCTCCCTAAAAGAGCTCAGTTTATTATATTAATCTGTTACTTTATAATCTGTTACTTTTATTTGAGACGTCATATGTAACAAGGGATTGAATTTAATCCAAGCGGTCAGCGCAAACATTGAAGTTAAAGCAAGTTACTAACAACCTGATGGAACCACATCGTTGCGGCGATGCGGTTCCCTGCTCGATCGTTTGCCCAGAGCAAACGATCGAGTTAACACACCTAATGACAAGACCAAACTTTTACTCTTACCTTCTAATAGTATTTTACATGAATTACTACTACCTATAATAGACTAAAGATGTCCCTGCGGGACATATAAAAACTTAGCGAGAATAATTATTTTCAATTAATCAAATAATATACGTAAATCGTCTAACTAGACTCTAAAAATAATCGTGCTACTGAGAGGACAGACAAAGAGACGATCAGATATACAGGGTTATTGGTAAAACATTAACAGCCTTTCAGGACTATATTACTAAAATCATAAAGAACAACTTTTGTTCTATGACTTTTATTAATTCATCAGCTTTTCATACAAAAATAAAAATATTTCAATTCAACGAATTGAAATATTCGATTTCTGTTACGAACTCTACGCGAAGCAAAAAAAAGCGCCAGTTAGGTAAACAAACTGCCGTATCTATTAGTACAAAATTCAGCGGAGGGGACCGGGAATAGATAAAACAACGAAATCTTGAAGGTTTGTTTTTGATAAATGCATTTTGTTTTGTAAAAAGTCATAGAACAAAAGTTTTTGTTTATGATAATCCAGTCCTGCAAGGTTGTTAGTTTTAATGGTTCCGTACCCAAAGGGTAAAAACGGGACCCTATTACTAAGACTCCACTGTCCGTCTGCCTGTCTGTCTGTCTGTCCATCTGTCACCAGGCTGTATCTCTTGAACCGTGATAGCTAGACAGTTGAAATATTCACAGATGATGTATTTCTATTGCCGCTTTAACAACAAATACTAAAAACAGAATAAAATAAATATTTAAGGGGGCTCCCATACAACAAACGTGGTTTTTCGGCGTTGTTGCCTTGTGGTACGGAACCCTGCGTGTGCGAGCCCGACTCACACTTGGCTAGTTTTTTTACCAATAACCCTGTATAATATGTAATGATAAAGATAAGTTTCACTGGCGAACTATGAGGGGGCGGGAGGTGCAGTCCGCCCGGGCCACCAAAACTCGAGAAATACTTTTTAATCGAATCCCAAACAAGACCAAAATATTCAGTAAGTAAAAGGCAGTTTGTAGTTGGGAGCCCCCTAAATATGCTAAATTTAAACAGGGTGCTAAAATTTTCGAGCTCGCTCTTGCAACCTACATTCTCATTTTTCTCAAACTTCTCTGCGTAAGTCGTCAAAGTAACTCCCTATATATATATATGTACGAACAGTCAAATGAAAAATGAAAACGTTACCTATATCCGGGGTGAGGTGCTAAAATGCTCTAGCTCGCTCTTGCATCCTACATTTTCTAACTTTACTGTAGATGTTGACAAAGTAATTCCTATTTCTGTATAAATGTTCAAAAGAAAATGTAAAATATGGGGAGTGCAAAAAATTCTGAGTTCACTACGCTCGCTCCACCTTGTATTCATTGGTCGCTCTAGCTTTTCTGTTGTGGACGAAGCATCTCCTATTTGTTTATCAATAGTCAAAAGACCACATAACGTTTTCGAGGCAGCGTGACATATTTCGACGTTCATTCCTGGGGGCCTAAAAAGGCTACTTTGGCAGAATCATAAAAGGATAACATAATGAATCATAATATGGCGAAGACAGTCTCTGTTTTTCTTATTATCGCTGCACTACGTAGATATAATCAAAGAGATTGGGATTGGATTTGGATCGATTGATTGGTATTTTTGCACGGACAAAAAAAAATAACTGAAAAATCCTTCACCAATGGGATGGATAAGATGGATGGATTTGATACGATTAACTTAACAGTTAACTGTCCATTATGACTCATAATGTTATCCATTTATGATTCTGCCAAATTGGCCTTTATAGGCCCCCTGGACGGAGGGGCCGCATTTAGTTTTGCCGCCCCGGGCATTAGTCTGCCACTGATAAGGTAGCAAGTTTATTATCCTAAGTCGGTGTATACATATTTACCTTATGTCTCATACGATAGCCCAGTTCATCTGTCATCAAACTCCCAGGTACCTACTGTTTACCCACCCAGAGCATGTAAATAAACGCTCTCGTTCTACGTATGCTTGTGTTAGTCGGTTAACGAATGAAAATTGGTAGCTATGGTATGGAAATGTATTAACCTCGTAACGCTCAAACTACTGGATTGATTATGACAAATGTCCATCAATTTGTCTTGACGCACATGTCATAGACTTGCATTATTCATTTCTGTAGTGACGTGAAAGCTCGCATTAGTTATTTCTATATTTGCAGACTGTAGGCATCTGTAGCTGTAGGAACTATACTTTTGATTGAGGGTAGATCGCGGGTAGATATATAAATTCTGATTTGAATCTCGAATAAATTTCATTAAATCAACATCATTCTCCTGTCTTTATCCCAATCTATTTAGGGTCGGCGCAACATTTCTTTTCTTCCATACTGCTCTATTAGTCGTCATCTCGATAATCACCCCTTCACAACCATCATTCACAAATTCCATCCATCGTTTCTTTGGTCTTCCCCTACCCTAATAGCAATCAAAATAAAAAATAAAATTGAATCGCGGGACTATAAAATTGAGAGGCGTGCTCCAATAACCACGCGCAATGAAGCCCTGATATTTTTATCAATTTAATTGGACAAGTCAATGACATTTTATTATTTACAGAATATTGCAGATAGGTATGTTATTTTTAGAGGAAACGTTTACACACCTATTCTCCAAATTTAATTTTAACCCTATGCTTTAGCAAATCTATAGGACCCGTACGATACAATACACAAACAAGAGTCTTCTGCCCTGACTACAATTACGATTGCCATGTTTGTAAATAAATCTAAGTTGTGATATGTGGAAAATGTAGTGAGTAGTATATTTGTTGAGTTTATTGTTAAGTTATTTCTGTTTTTTTTTTTAATACACAACTGTTTGTTTTTCCTTACAAAATAAAATAATAATTAAATAAACGT
The DNA here is from genome assembly GCA_963855955.1 of Luperina nickerlii. Classification (NCBI taxonomy): domain Eukaryota; kingdom Metazoa; phylum Arthropoda; class Insecta; order Lepidoptera; family Noctuidae; genus Luperina; species Luperina nickerlii. The sequence goes on from OY979662.1 coordinate 14,919,765, forward strand.
AAACCCAGTCAAAAACCTGTTTAGGGTTACCTAAATAAAGGAAACAGGTTTTTCTGATAACAAACATTTTTCTTTTAACTTAAATTTAACGAATGCTTATCGAGTTCAATAAGTTATACAGGTTCAAATTAAAAGCGAAACGTCCTGTGACGTTTCGCTAACTTATTTAATTTGACCCTGATTTGTATTATCATGTTTAAATATAGGTAATACGGGCTGGTATGTAATACAAGATAAAAAAATATTTGATGATCATTTATTTTGGGGTCAACATATCTATTACATATCTTTATAACATAACGTATATTGTATCTACATACCTATACCACATAACGTAAAAGGTCTTCTAATGCCCCGTTCCCACTATGTCGTGACGACAGATTATGGTGTCGTTTAAAGCGTCGTGGCTTGTGTGTTCACATATAGGACTACACGGTTAACTCTCGTCCACGACTTTTTTTGCAGTGACGACAGTTTATTAATGGGAACGGCTAGCACGACAGTCGTAAAACGATAAAAAAACGTCACGACTTATGGTGACGACAAATCATGTGTCGTTATTGGGACTATCTATCGTAACAGTACCGCACAAACGACAAGCCGACTGCCGTGAACAGTAAAAATGTCGTCACGATCCAACGGGAACAGCTAGATACGACAGTCATTCAACGATAAAATATTTCGACGACACAGTGACGGTAAACAGTCGATATAATGGGAACAGCTAGAGACGACAGTCGTCCAAAGATAGGCAAATTAATCGTCACGACATAGTGGGAATGCGCCTTAATTCCCAAGCGAGCCTTTTTGGTTACAATACTACCTACTAAACAATTGATACTAATTCCCTACACGAGCGGATATTACTGAAAATATTCTCTGGTATCTATCTAAAATATATAGGTATATTTAAAAGGAGGAACTGACTGAATGACATATCAACGCACAGCCGAAACTACTGTCTACTAGGAATGTGAAATTTTGCACACGGCTTCCCTTTAAAATGTAGGGGAGCACTAAGAAGGAGTTTTTGGAAAGACCTTTAAAGTGGTGAAAAGGGTGGATTTGGTTTGTATGAATAATTTTATTCCTTGCGTTAATAAACTTGAAACTAGGCGCGAATACTTATCTAAGTAAATTATGAAGTTTGGCATTTTTTGGTTTTCTAAACTACTGGACTACGGATTGGGGGGGGCCAAAATTTTAATGGAAGAATTCTAACGCGCGGTCCGATTAACTCGAAACTTGGTATTTATACTTAAGACCAAAAGTAAAGAATAACGTGTACCAGGGTTTTTCGAAACTACCCCTAACGGGGTGAAGAGGGATAGTCAATTTCACAGGGGAGGATTTTACCTCTTACTGCGTGGCTTGATTAACTCGAAAATTGGTATAGATAAATCTTTGAGTCAAGTAATGAACACATCCAAAACTATTTTTGGAAATTCCCACCCCTATCTTGGTGAAAAACAAGGATACAGTTTATATGAAAAATATTATTCATTCGGTTAATAAACTTGAAACTTGGCAATATTTGACTCAGTAAATAATCTAGAATGTAACGTTTAGTTTTAAAAAAAAACCCACTCACAGAGGATTTAGGAGGTGACAATGTTAATAGGTTAGAAAAATATGTAACTTGCTGTCGGATTAACTCGAAAGTCCGTACTACTAAAATAAAAATGGAGGTATCAGGGTTTTTCAAAAATCGACTCCTACCAAGGTGGAAAAGGGTAATAAAGTTTATGGGGTGGATTGCTAGGGAATATAGTAGGAAATGCTGTATCCACTAGCAGGAATAGCGCCACCAATGGTTCGCAGATCGCTGGCAAGCCCCAGCGAAACGGCTAGAATGGTCTCCGACACAAGACACCCTTTGGACGACAACATCCTTGTGCCACAAAGGCTGAGAAGCCGAAACAGTTTTTTAAAGTGTGTCGTAACTAACTGGCGAACCATCACAAGAAAGACTGAAGCTATGTCGAGCCGGTGCTTCCTTACCCAAACCATTTGTTTTACCCGCTGGAGACCTCCCACCTGGACATGAGTTACCTTGGGTTACCTGGAAGTCTTTAAACAGACTCCGGACCCAGGTTGGCCATAACGAGGAAAACGTGTTCAGGTGGAAATTCAGAGACGACTGCGCCTTGTAGTGTAACTGTGGTGCTGTTCCACAAACGATTTGGTTTGTGGAACAGCACCACATTTAAACTAATTATCGCGTCCTGCGAGCCCTGTCAACTGCACGTTACAGGAACTGGTGGACGCTGGTGATGGCGCCAAACAAGTACCTAGCCGAATTCTGGGCCAAGTCCATTTAGATTGTCATCGATACGCTTAGAAGAAAAGAAGGGTTAGATTTTACTGCTTGCAGTGGGTATCGGTCTTTGAGTCAAGTTATGAACACATCCCAGCGGGGATACGTTTATTTGAAAAATCTGATTCCTTAAACTTAAAAATTGGCCCGAATACTTAATTTTATCAAAATAAATGATAAAGATCATAAACATACATTTTAAAATTTTTTAGAGGAAAGTACGAAATATACGCGGACAAGTCGCGGGCAAAGTGCTAGTATCTACTATATATTTTTAGTCACAAGACTTACTATCATTCCTGAGAAATTAGTACTTACAAGAATACTGAGGCGGTCGCTTTGCTACGTTCATTTATAAAGGCAATCAAATTAAATAGAGGGCAGACTACGTTAGTTGCTAGAGTAGATAGTGCTACGACTGTTACACGAATAATTTCATAGAAATGTTAGCATTTCAATTAATTTCACGGCGATTATACATGTACTATCTTATCAAGCACTAGTAATAAAGTCAATGCCCGAAAGTCTGACAACCAGTCTTAGTCGTATATGGTGTACATGATAAAGAGTATTCTATTCTATTCTTATCAAGGGGTATCGTATTATCCAATAATTGGGTTGTGAAGGTCAGATAGGCAGTCGCTCCATGTAAAATACTGGTATTCAGCTGCATCCGGTTAGACTGAAAGCCGACCCCAACATAGTTGGGAAAAGGCTAGGCAGATGATGATGATGTAGTATCTTGTTTAATAGTTCAAAGTAAAGCCAACATTCTTGCATAGGAAGCATCGTAAATCCAGAATTTGGACTTACAGCTTCACTTAATTTGTTCTACAAATAAATATAAACTACATACATCGACGCTGTTAAAGTAACAAAGCAATTTTCGTAGAATTGCAGAATGTTTATAACCTGCAGCAGTTTCCTAATACCGGGAAAAGTTAATTATTTCCTTTCACTTTCAATTTTCAATTACAGAGTTGTATCGAGCGATTACTTTTCATGCTTTACGGCTCCTGCAAACAGGCGAAACGCGCGACGCGAATCGCGTGTGACATAAAGGCTCCTTCAAACAGGCGCGACACAAAGGCACCGTAAGTCGCGCAACGAGCGGTGCCTTTGTGTCGCGCGCGATTCGCGTCGCGCGTCGCGCCTGTTTGAAGGAGCCTTTAACGTAGAAAAATTAACTTTTCCTGGAAACTGGAGTTTAGTGAACAGTTAATTTGTAGGAATTTTTTATTTTGCTTTAATTACTCTAAAACTGTTGATCTCACGTCAGTCTTTAAAATAATGTTGCTTAGGTAGTTCCTAAGACAATGATATATTTAAATGAAGTTATTTCGTAATGCTATTCGTTTTGGTTCTATACCTTCTTAATATTTTAAGTGCGCAGACTTAGACGACCCTGCCCTATCAAAACATAGTAAGTAAGTAAGTATGTATAAGTTAACGAGCAAAACAATTTCAATATCGAAAACTCACTCGCTCCTTCCTTATCGTGTCCGGTACAGCCAATGAGCCATTTAAGGTGAATAGATAGTGGCAGACCGCGAAATTCAAATTTTCTTCGTTTTTTTGCAATTTTCAGGTTAGTGTCAGAATGTATCTGGTCAAAATATGATTCGCGACAATAACAGGTACATATTTAGAGAATTATAATCATTAATATATCTTTCTAAGTTAGATTTCTACCACCAACCACCAATCTCTTATGGAAAAGTGTTAGTGGTAGAAATCTAACTTAGAAAGATGTATTATTGATTCTAATGATTATACTTCTCTAAATATGTACCTACCTGCTATTGTCGCGAATCATATTTTGATCAAGATACAACCTGACACTGACCTGCAAATTGCAAAAAACGGAAGAAAATTTGAATTTCGCGGTCTCAACTACCAATTCACCTTAAGTACTGGTATTTAAACTGACAGAACCGACCTTTCTTCTCAGAGTAGTCCGATAGGAAAAGCACACCTCATCAAGATTATTTGTTTTAATAACATGATGTATAAAAGTGATCCCGATATCCTATTTATAAAAAAAAAAAACAAATTTATGAACGACAATGGAATAAAAAAATGGGAATATGTCGATACTGTAACGATAAATCCCAACTTCAGTTCACGCTCCCGATCGGACCTGTCATATCCAGACAATGAGGCAGACCGCTGACGAGTGACGTGGACGTCCCGCGCCGATGCCACACTAAACTAACAGATCAATGGATCGGCTAGATAAATATATTGTAGGTTACTAGGTTTTGGAAATAAAACTCCCTCTATTGTTGTCAGAAAATAGTTGCAGACCCATACGGCAGGCGTTATGTAGCGGCGCGTGCTTGCCGGCATTATACAGACAATTGTAATCCTTCCAAAAAAATAATCCGATCAACCGTAGGTCTTTGAAGGATCTACGGATAAACACAAATAAACAAAATTTGTTTAATAACAGTTAAACGGTAAGAGCTGCAGGCTTAACATGAGCCTAAGCTTCAGTGAATTAAAGAAAGAGAGAAAAGAAAGAAAAATTCGTTTATTGGCATAACAGCAAAATAAATACACCTTAAAACTATAAAAACAAAAAACAAAGATTATAATGCCAAAAGGGCCTCAGCTCAGCATAATGTCAGATGACAACACAAGGTGTACCACCTGTCGCTGATTTTCAGCTGCAACCCACGAGTGCCATACGCTGGAATAACAAACACAATAGGGATGTGTGTCCGTTTAAATAAATTAAGAGAATTAATTAAATGTGATATTACTCGTAGAGAAAAGCTCACACAAATTCAAATAAAATGTGTCACAACATTTTATTTGAATTTGTGTGAGCTTTTCCTTTACATGTGTGTGTGTTGTATTGTGATTAATGAAAAACTAAAATAAATAACCAAATACATAATACATAAAAAATAAATAAATAGAAAGTATATATGACAAAATCGTGTGACTGCGTTGTTCCTCTACTACGAAACGGATTTTATGAGAATTAGGTACATCTCACTTCTACATTCTCCAAAAATTTTAAATTTAATAACTTGGCATCTACAAAGTCGAGTTGGTGCCGCGGTACGAGTAACCTTCGAACGACACGTGCGGCTACTATTATTAGCCGAGCCCCAATTGTTTCTATTTAAAATTGATACCTATATACGGATATTATGGCAGCAAATCTAAGAATAGGTAAAGAGAACATCTTTATTTTCAGGCTGAGGATGAAAGAGCTTTTCCCACATCAAAAAGCAAATCAAATCGATCACACATTCTATTCTATTGTTCTTTTAAACAATACATCGGAAAAGGCATTCTATAATTTACATACGTAAATGTTCGTGATAGTAAAAATGAATGGAACATTTACTACCCACACGTGACACGGAAGATTTTCAAGGAAAAATCACGCAAGGTTTTCACCGACGCCCGAGAAAAAGTTAAGCCAGTTCATAATCGAAGGTCGAAGTGGCGGTGCTTGCGCAGCAGTGGACGTCTTTCGGTTGAAATGATGATGATGATAATGGAACTTAAGACTGTTTACACCGTACGACCCGACGCATATAATCCTGTACGCATAAGCAGGATACAAAGGTCTAAAAAGATAGTACAGAACATTTTCGAAATGTCGTACCTATTTAAAAAAAGATAACTGGAAATGTCTGTTTCTATGGAAAATTTAAAATCGATCTAATTTTGCTGTAACACTATTTTTTGAAAATGTTCTCTACTAACTTTTTTTATACCTTTGTATCCTGCTTATGCGTATGAACGTTTCATTAAATTAATTTTGAAAAACCAAGGTTTAAAATTTGTATGAAATGCCGTACGGCGTAAACCCTCTAGCTTGACGTCAACTAGATACAAATGAAAAACAAAATTCCTACACAACTTTTCCAATACCTACATAGTTCCGATTTTAGCAGACTGTAAAATCCGTATTGATTCCCAGTACTTAGTTATTTTGATTCGTAGAATTTTAAAGACTCGGCGCTTTTGATCTGACTGATAAGGCTCCTGTAAATAGGCGCGACGCGCGACGCGAATCGCACGCGACACAAAGGCACCGCTCGTTGCGCGACTTGCGGTGCCTTTGTGTCGCGCGCGATTTCATCGCGTGTCGCACCTGTTGGAAGGAGCCTTTACTCGATATTACGATTTCATGTCATTCCTGATTTCCGTATTTTTCCATGAACTGAAAAATGGGATTCACCGCAATGTCGACCGGGTAATCGCGTAACACACTTACAGTAGCAATGGCATTCATTTTGTCAGTTCAACAACGTTAATTGCGTTATTTACGTTATTGAGCAAAGAAATTTTTCGAACATATGAAACAGCAATGGATGAGCAAACATCCTAGAACAGATTCTGATTGAAAGTGAAGCTAGTCGTGTCGTATTTTTCCAGACACGCTAGATACCTATATCTAATTTAAGGATACCAAAATTAAATTATAACTTAACTAAAACTATACAGAAACTAAAAAATAGCGTCGAAAAATTCATCCGCATCGCTGTCGACTGGTAATGTACCCAAGAGACTGGCGGCATTACCACGTTGTATGGCGGTGCTTAGCCTCTAGCCAAGGTAAAAGCCAGCCCGTGGGTCACGGGAAGTGTCAACCAGCCGTTTAGAAATTTCTTAAAAAAAAATATTCTTTAAATTTAAGGACATCTAATTGAGGGCGAGCAAAGCACCTCAAAGCGGTATAATACCACCTATCTACCACTGATATAATGTTATGAATATATAATGTAATGACTAGGTATTCAGAGCAATATATCAGAATCATTGAACTTTAAGCATTTAGGAAACCCTTATCCAAAATTAAATAAACTATACTTGACCTATCTATAAGAAATTCGCAAAGAAAAAGCCCTTGCTTCTAAAAACGTAACTGACAAAGTCATGGAAATTATTTGTTGATGCAATTTGATTACCAACTTAAATTGTCGTTAAATTCTTTGACAGTTTACTATAACACGGCAAATTCACGTGGAGTGTCAATTTGCTTAAAAACAATTACCTAATTTCCTTGACTGTACAAACCATACCACAGCGGTGATTGCATTTTATTGACGTCGTCATAGCGTCAAGAACTTAATTGCGTTTTTCATCGGAAATTTAAAAAAAAATGTTACAGTACCTATTAAATTAATATTAAAAGCAAACAAAATCTGTGGAACTGCATTTCGAATATGTTCGTAGTTAACTAGTTAGGATTTAGGAGTCGGGTTAAATAAAATTTTTAATACAGTTGCTCAAAAAGTGGCGTATTGCAGGGACGTATAGCGTTCGGGAAGTGGGTTATTACATACTCGTGCTTTTTTTTTACCTTTCCCGAACTCGTGCGTAATCTTTCCCAACTGTCAAAATAATGTCTATTAAAAAGAAAAACCAACCATGAAGTTTTTACTAAAAAAATTCATAGAAGTTTTTATGATTCATGAAAATACGTATATTTCTAAAAAGAAGCTACTAATTTGTTTCAATATCAGATTTAATGATTTGATTGAATGAGTTAGGTTAGATTTCATTTCATTTCATCTCATTAAATTTCATTTTCATTTCACATGAATAAAAAAATTCTACTGAAGACTTGGCTGTATGGGCATAGTTCCCTTTGCCTACCAGAACGGGTGAAGAAAAAAAATCTCTGCTTACCTATATTTTACGGTTGGCGCCATTGGTTAGTTGAGTTTATTGTGTTTTTATTATTTTATTAAATTGCTTCATTTTTTCGCAACTGTATTAAAAATAGTCGTTCAGTACACGTGCGAAACCGTCATTGCAACTTGTTCCGACTGTCAACCCTCGCCTTCGGCTGCGCCTCGGCTCGGGTAGACATTTGTCGGAACTCTTTGCAATGACAACCTTTCCGCACTTGTAATGAAATATACTATTCTAATGGTATTATATTACCGTCCTTGCATCAACTTTCAGGTTTGTTTGGATTAACTAGAGCGGTATTATGACGCAAAAACAACTCAAATTCATTATTGTACTACCACTGTTGTGATAACGTATAAAGGAATAGTAGATTGTTATACACGGGTCGAAAGGAAACGATTTCAACCATTTAGACGCCCGAGCGCAGCGTGGGGCGGCTATAGTCCGAGTAGGAATTGATGACTTTCACTCCTGTTAAACACTCTAGGTACTTTTCATTTCAAATATAAGGAAAGTAAAAAAAATGGGAGTTTTTCTAAAAAATGTATTGATAATATTAACACGAAGTACCTATTTAAAATTAATTGAGAAGTTAGAACAATTTGTGAATTTTTTAAAATTTCTGGCAAATATACTTTTCCATTACTGTATGTGCCTCGTCTTTAAAAACCGAATCTGGGGTTTCAGAATTTCTCATTTCAGAATCGCTTTAAATTCATTTTTAATCAAAAACTACTCTACACCAAGTTTTTGAATTTCGGTACAGCTGAAATGAAATACAGAGTTACGAGTAGTATCCCGCCAAATTGTAGTCTTTTTTTTTAATTTTAAATATGGAACACACCACGTTACCGCCGCGGGCTTAATATGTATGTAATTCACACTGGTTGTTTATTATACACTCACAAGACGAAATGAAGAATGAGCTACGAAATGTATTACATAATTATTTTTGTTAAAATTATGTAAAACATTTCGTAGCTGACTATATAACCACAACCAGTTCTATTTTTAAAATTCATTCCCGCCCTAGAGAGGGAAGCAATTAATAAGTCTTTCCCTCCCAAAGGTGGGAAGCAGCGTCTTCCACCCGCTATTCGGATCAAACAAATACTACTTTACGAGTATAAGAAATGAAAATATATAAACGACATAAATATATAACATCATTTCATTAATAAGGAACATCACTTCAACATCACTTGTCTACACAATTGATGGCACTGTCCATACAAATACAACTTTCAACAACAGTAGTCGCAAGTGGAGACCATTGTAGCTTTTCATGTAGTATTCATCCGCGGCAAGTTCCTAACTCAGTGAGGATAGTCTTCGTTTGCAATCCACAGACCGTGAGACGCGGAACGTCTATTGTTGCTATTGTCTTGTAGTCGATGAAACAATTTGCTCAGCTCAACAATGATCTGTCCTCCTTGCAGCAGGAAACGACATCGCTCGCTGAACGCATTCGCTTGCTAACTTGCGATGTGGAGGACGAGGCCGAGGATCAGAGGCCGTCGCCGGCCGGGGCCAGCGCCGACAAGATGTCGAGTAGCAGCGACAAGTCTAGTGAGAAGTCGTACAACAGTATCAGTATCGACAAGAATTGCGAGAAAGCGTTCGGCAGCGCTTCGTCCAGCTCGTCTTCCTCCACGATATCGGTGCCGCTGCCGACCCGACAGCTGCCACCGGACCTGGGTGATGTACATCAGGAATCACAGAAGGTTAGTCCTTTATGAAAACTAATTCATCCTCTCGTGAGCTTTTCTCCATCCATACTAATATGTATTATAAATTCGAACGTAACTCTGTCTGTCTGTACGTATGTTACCTTTTCACGCCTAAACCATCGAACGGATTTCGATAAAATTTGGCAGAGAGATAGATTGCATCCCGGGGAAGGACATAGGATAGTTTTTATCCCGATATTCCCACTGGATCGACACTTATGCGGGTGAAACCGCGGGGCGCTGCCAGTCTTTTATATAACTGTGTACATATTACACCAGTAGGTATCTATATCTGTGGTACTACAATGGAACAGGTAACCACAGTTGAATGATTCCGCATAGCATACGATGCAACGTATCAAGATCAGATAACAATGTGTCTGCTGGAGCGACAATTACTAACACTTCAATTAGCGTACAAGCGATGTAGCCAGCCATCTAGTCTCTATTAGGTAGGCATTAGGTATTGTGTCGGAACTGAACAAAGGCAGGTACTGTGTTTGTACATTACACGGCACACAGTTCCACGAACTCAGGTGAAAATAGGTTTAAAAACTAAAACCCGGCTACCTACAGAAAAGGAGTAGTAAGAAAATACCCTCCCGTGGTCGCATGCTACCATAGCTTATAATATGTATGTTGTTGTTATTACAGCGGCATACGACCACAGGAAGGTACGATATGTACCTTCCTTTCTTGTTTCATCCTTTTCTGTAGTCGAATTTTAGTTTTTAAACTTATTTTTTATTTCATACTTTTTAGAACGTGATTTTTCAGTAGTTTTTATTAAAATTATTTTGGGGTTATAATTTCGTGATAAAGTATTTGCAGAGCCGCTTTTATTTTATTTTTTTTTTTGTTTACGTTTTATTGTTTTTCATGTATGTACCTAGGTAATATACCTAACTTATAAGTACATAAATATGTTTGGTTCAAAGAATGAAGGGCGTTTTGGCTAGTATGTCCAATAAAAACCACATATACATCTAATGAAAGTTTATATCACAAGCATCACTTTTCACTATGAGCAGAAGGCTGTGAAATACCGGTTTAAAGAGATATCAGACCTGCAAGTACAATGTAAAAGTATTAGTTTATGACGCTAGTGTTCACTGCAGACTGCAGTTCTCAATAATATTAGTTATTGACTCATATCATTGAGAGGGCTTATTGCTAAGTAATAACAGCCGCACGGGTCGATCGATCAGGTAAAGCTGCAGTTTCCGCGGTTGGTCTCTGGATGGGTGACCATTTTTATATAGGTACCAAGACCTCTCCGTGGCTCGGAAAGCACGTTAAGCCGTTGGTCCCGGCTGTCATTCGTGGATCTCCTTAGAACTCTATTGATTATCAGGCCAGGCTTCATACACAAATGCCCATCATTCTTTGAGGCGTGACTTTTAGAAATTATTCCTAATTATCGGGTGCATGCAAGCAAAGCCGTGAGCAACAACTGACAATATACATATTTTTGAAATGTGCTAATTAAGCCCTTTCATTTGATAAATATACAACACGCCATGATTTAAAAACAAAAAATAATGCATACCTAGTATAATTTAATATGTAGATATATTGCGAGATATATCTAGTATAGTTAGGTACTGGAAACATAAAGTGTGTTTACATATGAACTACAAAACTCATGTGAAAAAGCTTGCAAACATGCTAGCTTACGAAGTCAAAGAGCTTTAATTAAGCTGCGATCATCGGTTAGAAGCCCGGTTGAAAGTTGTTAATGAGAAACCTGTATAGTTAAACAAACATCATTTGCACAAGACCTTGCGTTCAAACGTATACTTATTTACTTAGCTACTTAATGATCGGGGCAATAAAATAAATATAGGTAATGTTATCGTAACTACGATATCGAATAAACTTGTATGTACACTACGCCAGTATTTTGCGAGAGTCGGTTCAATGAGTTTTATTTTCAATTTATCACTAACGTAACTTGACAAACGGCGTGAAACTTCACTCAAAGACGACTAAGCTCTACAGTTCACAGAAGTGGTCAGTTGGAATGCAGTGTTGATTTTTCTTCAACATCTTTTCTCGATGCAGACAAAAAGTGCACTTTGATTAAATTAAAATTTATTTTAAAAGAAGTTATGACAGCTACTTAGTTTTAAGGCTCTTTCAAACAGGCACGACACGCGATAAATCGCGCGCGACACAAAGGCACCGCAAGTCGCGCAACGAGCGGTGCCTTAGTGTCGCGGGCGATTCGCGTCGCGCGTCGCGCCTGTTTGCAGGAGCCTTTATGCTAATACGCTGGTAGTTGCAGTAGGTATAGTAGTACAGATTAAGCTAGTTTCGATTCAGATCCTTACTTAAGCTGGTTTAAGCTGTGCCAAAGCATCCTCTCTTAAAGGAATATTAGACAATCTATATTCGTCGAATCGTTGAGCTCCTTAAGTCTTGAGTTGAGCTGCACGATTTCTGACAAATGCGTGCACTGACTGGACAGGTCCTCTCAATCTGTGTGGTTTTTTCCTCAAAAGACCATCTCTGACATCGACCTACATGGTCTTCATATAACCTGACCAAGATAATGTCTGGACTTTAAAAGAGACTATGACCTCTGAGTTTGTTTCGGCCTTTCTTATCAGAGTAGTCAGATAGGAAACGCCGACCTCATCTAGATAAAAAAATATGATTGACGTGTAAAAGTGTTTGTGCAAACCTACTTACAAAAATAAAATCATTTATATAAATAAAAAAAGTAAATGCTGTTCGTTGGTAAGCGCATCACTCGAGAACGGCTGCACCGAGACCGAGTTGGCTATTTTTTTTGTTTTTAAATGTTCGTAATAGTCCGAATTATGTTTTCATAGAAAGAAAATGGGAAAATATTTCCCGGGAAATGTACAAATTCGGAAAATAAAAAAGTTTTTTGCTATGGGATTTTTGTATGGATTATTGAAGTTTGGAAATGACAATGTCTGTCGGGTCAGCTGGTGATAAATACAGGATGGGTAAAAAATCGTGGATCAAAAGTAACAGGGCGACAGTTGGGAATATGTATGCAGTAAAAAAAAATATGACAGTGGGTACCATGATTTATGAGTATTAGCATTTTTTTCAATATCTTTTAAGTCTCACGAAAAATTATTTGTAACTTTAGAACCTTACTGTAAGAAAAATGTACTACCAATAAAGCATTCAAATTGTCATAACTTTTAAGGAGATCAAGTTAGGGCTCTGCCACAGAAATATTTTTTACTGCAAATAACCCCAATCGCCCTATTTCGTTTGATCTACGATTTTTTACCCACCCTGTATATGTACGATGAGTGATGATAATCCATTTTAAACCATTACCATACCACCGCATTAACATTTTGTTATTTTATACACATTGTACATGTCCATACCCGTGTCCAGAGTAAGGAAGTTGACGGTGTGATAGCCTCGTGTCTCGGAAAGCAGGTAAAGCCGTTAGACGTGCGCCTGACTTCTCCGCGGTAGTGTCAGATTGTCGTGACTATGAGCACTGTACCTAATGTCTCCTTCGTCGATGGCTATTCTTCGCTGAGACTGGCTGGCATGACCGGTCAAGAGTATATCTACACTTATTTCCGTTGCATGCATCTTCAACCATCAATTTACATTATTCTACTAAAATGGATGTTCTAAACCTGTACCAACCTACCTAAATAAACACATTATGCCCGGGTGTCCCCACAGCCGAAATCAGAGCCCAGGCGGCAGTTCCTGTCAACACTAGCGCCATTGACAGCTTGCGTCGGTAGCGCCGCCCACCACGAAGGTTTCTACTACGTGCCACCCGGTGACCGCACTTCAGCCTCTTCAGCCACCAACCTGGACTTACAAGAACACAACGATGCACCTGCGCCGGACGTAGTCGCAGGAACACCGGGTAAGGGGTCAGGTCTGTAAGTCGCTCAACACAGATCTTAACAAACACTTACTTTCAATACGTTACTGATCATTGGAAATTGCGAAACTTTCTCAGTATCCTAAGTTAGACCAACTAGACCAGGGCCGTCTTTAACCTATTGGAGGCCCTGGGCACATAAGGGTCACGGGGCCCCCTGTGTAGATAAGAGACAATAAGAGAAACATACTAATATTTTTCATAACTGGGAGGCTAGAAACTTATTGTTAATCGCACTGCAAATAACTTGTTTTGTCATTGAATCGGGTACCTACTAATAATGCGTAGAATGCAACGGTGGCTGCAAATAATGCTTTTTAGGAGAGCAGGCCGGGGCCCCCGATTATCGCGGGGCCCTGGGCACTTGCCCAGACTGCCCAATGGACAAGAGGGGCCTGAACTAGACTGATTTGGATCTTATGGCAAACTATAGGTACTTTGTTGAGCTGTTTTGTTAAATTGATAAGGAAATGTATTATTGATTAAGATTCGTACGCAAAGGGCCGCATCGCAGGACAGCGGTGTCTATCAAAGTAACTATCAGATAAACCAAACCAGGCTAGGTTTGGTTAATCCGAAAAAGCTACTCTCTCCCTTTTCCACACAATAAAAATTAAAAATATACTCTTTCATCTTTGTAATTGATATAAGGCTTATAAACTTTTTATTAATTGAAAATTCGGTATTTTTATTAACAGTGAAATTCAAACGGATATCAATGAAAATTGTGGATTAAAAAACAAAAGCCGGATCCAATTCATAATTATTTCAAAAAATATAAGCCCAAAAATAAATGTATATTTTAGAGCTTACGTTTTAAAGCCGGCAATGTTGTGTAACATTTGTGCGGATTAAACTGAAATGAAACAGCATCAATTTATTATTCATGTCGTTATCTGCAGTGTTCTGCCGTTGGTAGGTACTTGTGAACACCCAGTACAAGCAAACTTTGTCCGTAGTTCCTACAAGTTTACAGTTATATGAGATTGAATTTGAATTAAGCTGGTTTTACAAATGCAACATAATCTTTACTAAAAGTCTTTAACGAATTAGTCTGTCACATGCAGGGCATGGAACCGATGCCAAAATTACAAGTTCTCTACCGGTACGTATCGGTTTTTGCCGTTTCGGTACCTGAGTACCGGTCCCACACGGATACCGGTTCCAAATTCAAGTACACGGCGCGTACCACAAATCTCATATTTGTACGAGGAACCTCGTCTACGGTTGGCAACCTTGGAGTTAATTTTGTAATGCCGAATAACTATCCTATTTACTTACTACATGTATCTGTTTTCTCACTCTAACTTACGGAAATATTTGTTTGGTACCGGTACAGTGCCGATACTGATTACAAAATACCAATAACATCTACAGGTACTTCTCTGGTACCGGTATCACACCTAGGCCAGTGGTACCAGTTCCCAAAAATACCGGTATTTTAAACAACTTTTTAGAATGTTTTTGATTTTACCGGATATTTGCATCCCTATCCGTTAACATAGCTGTCATAGTCATGTAGGTATAATACTCATACTGTGTGGGAGTAAATGTCGCTGTGCTCATTAATCATTGGAACAAAATATAATGTATCAATGATATTATTTTACACTTGTAATATCATTGAAATGTATGACATTTATTACTTTACCGTAGACGGCCCGCACAAAACAGTCCAATATAAGGTATAGGTAGCAATTGATGTACCTATTAGAAATTTCAATGTTCAGAGGAAAATGCCACTGATGTAGAATTGGACTGTTCTCACTTCTCAACTACCTGTGCCCACGTACAACTTATACGTACAGAGATCTGACGTTAAAGGAGATGCGGTAAGGTAGCCCGCGAAAAACAAAATATGATTCGCGACCGTAACAAGTACGTATTAACAAAATTGACTAATAACTTGTATGTTTGGGTGGTGCAAACTGTTAATATGTTGTTAATGTTGTTATCAATAAAATTATAATCATTAAAAACATCCATACAACTCTCTTAAAAAAACATATTTTTACGGTCGCGTCAGTTACTTGTAGATTGCAAAAAAAACGCCAGATAGTTTTCGGGTTTGCGGGTACTTTGGCGCTAAACAACATATTGCTAAGACGTTTCTTTATACATTTTAAAGGGGCCGGAGAAGGTGATGATGGTCTAGCTGCTTTTGCAAGAGCCACGGCTCCAAGAACTGAGAGGCTAAGACAGCGCTACGGCCAGGAGTCGCAACCGGTTAGCAGCGACGATGAACATGATGATTACGGTAAATTAATGTCTTTATCTATGTTACTTAGAGTCTAAAGCACTTAGAGTTTAAGTTACTTAAAGTCTAAACCACTTAGACTTTAAATTACTTAGATTCTAAAGCAATTAGAGTTTACTTTCCAACTTTATCTTAAACAACAGAATCATCCGAGAAAGAAACCTGCACCCTAATGAGGGTTTTCGTGAAAATTTACGACACCAGTTGGCACCACTGTGACAAGAGGTCTTCCAATATAAAATACTAGCTTCTGCCCGCGACTCCGTCCGCGTGAAATTTCTTGTTACTCCGACCCACCCCGTCGCATCGCATCGCCTGCCGCGCTATTACATCGTTTTTGAGTAGCGTTCTTTCTGACTTTTTTTCTTTTTGCTCGGCTCTTAAAGGTCACAGCGTGATGTTAAATAGCCTATAGCCTTCCTCAAGAATTGGGCTATCAAATGCAAAAAGAATTTTTCAAATCCGACTGGTAGTTCCAGAGATTAGCGCGTTCAACCAAACAAACAAACTCTTCAGCTTTATAATATTAATTAAGTATAGATATGATGACGTTCATCATTCGATTCATTCATTCGTTCAGCATTCAGTCATGACTAAAGAAAATATAGGCTCTTTGACAGATGCCTGGACCTGACGTGTCAGTGCTGCCACCTAGCGAACGTCATTTCAGAAAACCCTCATTGCGTAAAACACTATCAAGCACAATCTGAATCATTTTGAAGGATATTACTAATCCATTGCTTCATTATGTTCAAAAAACTTGTGTGCTCAGTAACACAAACAACTCAATGAATGCTGTTGAACTGTCAAAATGAAAGCCATTGCTACTGACGGTGTTACGCAATTACCCCGCAGGACTAAGAATTAATAGAAGTCTGAAATCGTTAACCCGACTTGAGTAAGCGCGTGGTGAATAATGCTAGTGCCTTCTCGGCATGAGAAGAGTCCTTTGCCCTGCAGTGGGTCACTTACATGGTAGGTACTATAACGGTGTGAACGTGTGTGTTGCGATATAATTGAAAAAACTTTAGATTTGAATTAAATATAATCACGACTTTACACCATCACACTAGTTCTAGCACTGCTTCAACTAAAAAAGAAAACCATATTAAAAATATTTGACAATTTCTTAACGTTCGAATGGAACACACCGGCAATTATAACCAGCCTGTATTTACTGCTAAAGGGAGAGCTACACAGTCTCTACAGTAAGGTGCATTCGGGTAATATCGAATGGTTTTCAGACAAATTGATGGAATGTGTGTATTTTGATGAACCAGGCAGAAGCAGTGGATTATATGTCTTCTAAAGAAGTCATTTCGTCTTCTTGAATGTATAGCCTAGAGCTCTATTCAGAGATCCTTCATAAATATCGTAGTAGTTTTAAAAAAAAAAGTGTTTAAAAACTTACTTTTTTTTTCTTTGCACTAGTGTAATTTCGAATTATGTACGGGCAATTCCGAATGACGGTTAAAAGTGGATTTTATTCACTTTTGACAAAAGGTACATATTTCTTTTTATATCGTTATTATCCTCCAAAAATAATATTCACGATATTTGTCATAGAATAACCTAAACACGTTTGTGTGACACTTGTATTTCGGAATTACCCGTCGCATGGGTAAATGGTTCTCAATCTTTTAGCAGGTACAGAGCGGATATGATTCTTTTACTCACGCGATTATTCTCATAGTTTAAAAGATATTATTATATCGTAATCAAAATGATCGCATATCCTACTAAAAGTAACATTCAGATCTTTGTATGGATTTGTATGCTACCCCTTCCGATGTAGGTACGCGGTCGTGTAGCCCGACCCGGCAGCGCGGGGACGGGCAGCTTGCATCGAAGAGCTTTGCATAAAAATCCATACAAAGAGGTGGGCAGTTACGGCAGTTGCGACTCGGCAGCGCTGCCGGGTCGCGACTGCTGAGATCCGATCAAAACGTTTAAGATTTTCTGTAATAAGAATGGAAATAATCATGGGTCTTGGGTTTGAAAATAAGACTTAATATAATAAAAAATAAAGATTTATTTGAAAATTAAGTAAGTAATTAAACTACTACTTAAGTAGCAAAATCACAAATAAATAGTCAAATTGAATTATAAAATTAACCCACTTCTACTTGTAAGTGGGTTAATTTTATAATTCAATTTTATGACATATAAATTTGACATATAAATTAAACAAAAATGTTAACTTGATATCTCAGTTATGCACACTAAAATAGTTGAGCCTCTCTCTGACACCTGAATAACATAAACAAATTATAAAGCTTTATTCGAGGTTTTAGATAAAAAAAAAAACTAAACAAAGAAGTTCTCAAAACTTATAAAATAAATTTTGACAAGTTATAACAATCAGTGTTTATAATTATTTTTGTGTATGCTTTGTTGGTTGTCCTTAAATAAATAAATTACGAAAACTATCAATAATAATTTGCAATGATGTACCTATATTTTACTGTCAAGTTTGAGTAGCACAACAAGAACTCCGTGTCTTGATTGTCAAAAGAACAAAAATAACTCCGTCTGTATAGCGATTGTATTAAAAAACTCATGTAGATTAGTGCTTATATCACAGTATTAGTAATAGAACTAGCGTACAAAAGGATCACTCCTGAACAAAATACAAGTTTAGGTATAACAAATCACTGTCGATACGATATTCAAATACGCGCGAGACATGTCGAGCATGCTAGCCGAGTGGCAACCGACTGCCATTTGCTTACCAATAGGCGGGCCGGCTGATCAGACCTAAGCTGTGAAATGACACCCCCTGCTTAGGTATATCACGTTTAGACAGAATTAACCTACCATCGAAATTACCCAAATAAATTATAGATTGAGAATATTGAGAACCACTGACAATCTCCATAGAAAAGCAACATCGGCTAAATCCGAATCATTTTTGATTCGGATTTACCCATCTTCGGGTAATTTCAATAAAAACAGAAAAAGATACCTAGGATGCGCGAACCCATTAAAAACTATATTAAAAACGAAAATCTATTAAACAAAAAAACAATCAGTTAAATAACTTACCAAATTTCTGAGATAACAATGTTCGTGTAATTTCCGATAACTAGAAAACGCGCGAAAAATGACACACTGCGAGAAATGTGGCGTTGTGACTCGTACATTTACAAGTAGCGACTAGAGTCAACAGAAGCGGGGGGAGTATTAAACTGGCGTCTAGGTAAATGTTGCCACATTATAAGATATCGTCGCGTTTGGTAGGAAATTGAAATTTTCGGAATATGCCGATTTTCGACATTACCCGAATGCACCTTACCTACTTTTTATTATTTTATGTGATATTACGTAACATAATGTCTGTATTCCCCGCAGGTTAGTCGGAGGAGTATTGTATACCCTCCACATTGGTGCAATCAGCACCCTAA
Source organism: Luperina nickerlii (assembly GCA_963855955.1). NCBI lineage: Eukaryota > Metazoa > Arthropoda > Insecta > Lepidoptera > Noctuidae > Luperina > Luperina nickerlii. The sequence goes on from OY979662.1 coordinate 14,939,038, forward strand.
TTGCGTATACCCCACCATCAATCACAATTTGAATAACTGAAAGATATTGCTAATCCATTGCTTCATAATTACTCGAAATAATGTTCATTCATAATGTTCGAATTTGTCTGTTGAACAACGTAAATAACACAATGAATGTTGGTCAAAATGAAACCCATTGCTACTGATAGTGTGTTACGCTATTAAGGCTCGTGCACACAGGCGTGACGCGACACGCGACACAAAGGCACCGCTCGTTGCGCGACTTGCGGTGCCTTTGTGTCGCGTGTCGCGTCGCGCCTGTGTGTACGAGCTTTTACCCCGGTGCTTCTGATAAACTAATTGAACCAAGTCCGCCTTGAGTCGAGGTTCAAATAAATCTCACGAGAAGACGCGACTTTATTTACTATCTTTTTAAGTTCATTCGTAGGAATGCGTCGCTCGATTGCACTGTATCTACAATTGAATACGTTTGACTGATATTTTATTGTATGTGAATGCTGGAACATTTTCCTTTGAGAAATTGTAAAAGAAAAATAAAATACATTTATTTGCGGTAACAAGACGCAGAGAAAAAACACAAACACACAAAAAATATACAATTTGGGGGAAAATATGCGTCACTTCGCTCAGCATAATGCTAAGAGCCTATGCGAGACAGAGCCCTGGCGCTGGTTTTCGGCGACAGCCAGCGTTGACGTTAAGCAGCATACGATAAGATAAAAAACAACAATAAAAATAAGAAATAAAACGACCATGAACACCTTATTTAAATTAACTGCATTGGTACGTCGTCGAGAATTATCGCAGATTTTATTCTAATCGAAGAATGTCTTTGTCTTGTCTGCATCTGGTTAGACTGCAAGCCGACCCCAACATAGTTTTCCAATAGGTACATCGTTTCTTTGTTTGTCAAATATAAAGTGGTTACCTAATATGTTGTTTTTAGGTTTCCATCGCCGGCCGGCTGTTCGCGGCATTGCTATTAAGCAGCAACTCGGGGCCTCAGACGAGATACTACAACAGATGCAGAATGAATTGCAACCGTCTCCAGGGACCACTCCGCAACAAATGCCGTCGCATGCTTGCCAGCGCACAAACTCTAACTATTCTTGGCCATATTACTCTGAGGCCAATCTTAACTCAAGGCCTCAAAGCAGAGCCAGTGCCAATTCTAACTGGTAAGAAGCGTTATGGATTACGTTTGCTAGATTAAGAATCACAATATACCTACTTTGCATTGCTGACAGCTTGACAACCCAAGCCTTTGATTTTATTTTATTGCGATTTGGATATTTTTGTGCTCGCGTGCATTTTATTGCGACTGCCAGTCTAAAGAACCTTTACCGGAGCACGAATGTTTATTTCACATTAGGTATTTAGGTATATTCATTTAATCATTTTATTTTATTGTGTTTAAATTTAATATTTATTGCTAACATCGTCGTAATTACTTATCAATTTAATTGTTTACCTTGTATTATGAATGTTGTGCATGTATTTACGCAGTAATGAAGATTCGTGATGACCTGTTTTAACTTTTAACTACCTATTCTTTTAAATATGACGTTGATGCGCCGTGCTTAATAATTAAATAAACACCGAAACTTATTAAAATTAAAATCCCATTTTCTTGTTATCAGGTCGAAATCATCCGACTACATGCCATCGTCGCGGCCGTGCCAAAGTACACCGGTGCCTCAGCAGCACTCGGACGCGTGCTATGCGCATGCGCAGAGCATGGCGACGTACGCGCATTACCAGCAGCAGCGGCAGCAACAAGAGAGCATGTATAGGAACTGTTCCCTTTATGCTAATATCGGGTAAGATTTTTCTTTCAATATACCAGCTACGAGTCGTGCCAGCGAAAGCTGACGCTCCATTTAGACGATACAAGTTACCTGTGGCATACATTAAAATTAAAGCAAAAAACGACTTGCATCGCCCAAACACTGTTTAGACGGGGTTGCTTCAACTTATGGTGTGCCACAATCGATAAAATCGCATCTTGTAATCCCGCGTCCTAACCAAAATGATCGATCGCGCGAACACGCCCCCATTTTGTTCGGAAAACCCGAAGGCACCCACTGTCGACACGACCACGTATTCCAATTTGCCGAACGCGATGATCGTGACGGTGGACACGGCCTAAATCAGGTTTAATTGACAATATTTCTAATACTATTCGTTGCTTCGAGATACAACGGTTCACAACATTAATTCTTCTTCCACTTACCCATTCCAGATGCTCAGACAGCAGCCAGGAGTTGTACAGTTCCCAAACGAGCTCCGAACAGACGTCGCCGGTGCGCGCCGTGGCACGGTGCCGCCGCCCAGAGTCGCCTCCACCAATCAGGAACCACCATCAGCTGCTGTACCTACCGTATAGCACCCACTATCATTACCAACACCATGCTGATTACGGCGCACAGCAACAGCAGTGGCAGCAGGCCAACCAAGATTGTGAGTTATCCGTCAAATCTATTACTAAACGTCATGTCACAAAGTTTTTTTTTTATTAAAAAACCAAGCATCCGGCTTGCGACAGCAGATAACTGTCAGAAGAAATTACGTCTTCACAAGTGCTTGGCCAGACTAGCAGGGTGCGGGGCGGACGCGGCGCGGTGAACTCAAACATTCATTTTTGAGTGTCCATAGTAGGCACGCGGGCGCGATGAGGGGCGCGGGATGCTCGGCGCGGGGAGCGCGCGTGCAACTCGCGCCATAGCTCGTTAATACACGTTGCCGCAGTGCCCGCGCGAGGACCGGGCGGGGTTGTCAAACTAGTTCGAGTTTTTTCTAGTAAAAATAAGTCTTCTTCGTCAATATTATATTTTGACAAACACTGGACACGACAACACGCAAAACGCAGGCTCCGCGCTCCAGTGCGGACAGGGGGAACCAGCAATGCACAACACAGCAATGCACGGCACGAGAACGCACGACATTGGAATGAACGTGTTTTGAATTCCAATGACGTACATTGTCATGTCGCGCATTCTCGGCCCGGACCAAGAGTGTCCGGCTTGATAATGTACAGCACGGGAATTGGAATCAAAACAAACGGCTACTTCCCATTTGGTAAACTTCCCATTTCGTAAACCTCAAACTGTACCTACTAAAAAGTTGCGTTTGGTAAACATTTCGTTACTTCATACATTTAATCCCATTTGGTAAACTTTGTTAGTATTGTTATTTTTGTACGGTACAGTCAGTGTCAAATTAGTATTAAATTAGAGATGTATATATTTTTAAATGCTTCAGTCTTGAGATAGTAACTCGACCATCAAAAAGAATGGCTGATCAAGAAGAAGTAAAAAAAACGTATTAAAGTCTGTAAAAATACCACGATGCTACTAAAAATACCACGTGCTTTTCCCGCAAAAGAAGCACCGAGCGGGTTCTCAGGTAGGGATTTATTGTCCTTACCATCGTTTTAAACAAAAGGTGTGAATGAGATAGACATAAGTAAGTATACGTAAATTATATCTATTACCGGGTTTAACTTATCAGTTCACTCGTTTTATGCATAGTGCAAGGTCGTTGCAATGTCGGGTGAGGGATCTTCTAGTGGTGCAGTGAATTTAAAAATTATTAATAGTACACGAGGCGGTGAAATTTTATTACGCGCTGGGCATCAATATTATAAACAGAAAAATAATAAGGACTCAAGTTGGTGGCGCTGTGTTAATAGAAAAGATGGATGTTCAGCAAGTGTAACTTTGAATTCAAATCGAAGCCATGTATTAAAAGAGAAAATGCTCACTGCAGTTCTTGTATTCCGAATTTTGAAAAAAATGAAGTGAAAGTAGCCATCGAAAAATGTAAACAAACTATATGTGAAGATCTGAAGCCGATTCCAGCTACATACAGGAAATGTACTAAAAAGCTGAATGATAATGGTTATGAAATTATTAAAGAATTACCAAATTTTGACAAAGTTAAAAGCAGTTTGTATAGACACAGAAATAGACAACTAGGAATCACAAAATCTCAGCACTCTAACTCTACAGAAATCGTGATTCCTGACCGTTTTAAAGACAATTTATTGTTTGATGAGATTGACGGTGAAAATAGAATGATTGTGTTTGGTTCAAAGAGTGCAATTGCACATTTAAATGACGTCCGTCACTACTTTGCGGACGGAACGTTCAAATGTTGTGCAAAGCCGTTTCTTCAACTATACGTTGTACACGGAGACATAGGAAGTACAGAAACTGGGACAAATATTGTACCATTTTTTTATGCAGTGTTGACAAACAAAGAAGAAACTACATATGAAAGACTGTTTTACAAACTAAAATTTCATTTACCAGAGTGGACAGCCGATATTATTACCTTGGATTTCGAAAAAGCTCCAATAAATGCAATTAAAAAGACATTTCCAAACATAATTGTTAAGGGGTGTTTTGTTCACTTTGGCAGAGCGCTATTAAGAAAGGCAAAATCTCTTGGCTTATTACAACATGAAGAATCTCACTATCACGTCAAACTATGTATGGCTCTGGCACATTTACCAAAAGAAGACATAAACGATGGATGGCTATACGTTATGAGTCAAAGGTAAATTAATTTTGCAGTATTGAAATGAACGCGTTTAGTTCTGGATATTTCTTCTACCGCCATTTTCTACAGCCATTTTTATGCGTTAGAAACTAGGTAATATATGGTTTTTCGTATCATAATCTTCAACGAATTAATTCTGTTACAGTTTTGAAGAAAAAGCTATAACTGAATTCAATGATTACTTTGTGGATCAGTGGTTGGAAAATGAAGATATGATGAATATTTGGTGCTGCTACGCACAAAGACACCGCACTACAAACCTCATGGAATCTTGGAATTGGAGTTTCAATAGTGAAATTGGAAAAAGGCCATCAATTCTTTTATTTTTCGAAACGATATCAGGCAATATTAAACATTATGAAAATCTTCTGAAAAGGTACATATTTTTGTTTCAATGACCTGTATTTTTAGGCGACACATATGATAAAAATTATACATTATTACTTTAATTAATCATAACAATTTTTTACAGCTTTTATAATAATGGAGAAAGTATATCAAAACGAAGAAAAAAATCTATCCAAAATGATATACGAATTAACAATATTCTCGGCGATTACAAAAGTGGAAAAATATCATTGGAAAATTGTTTGAACGAATTATCAAGAATTGCTTGTATCACTTTATAATTTATTTATTGATTTTTAACTTTGTAGTGTAGGTAGTAAATTTTTTATGTTAATATTCCAAATCTGTGATTATATTTTATAGTTGATTTTGTGTGTAATTTTTAATGTTAATGTACCAAATCTGTGATTATTATTTGTTTTTATATTTAAAAGTTGATTTTGCATGTATTTTTTATGTTATTGTACCAAATCTGTGATTATTATTGTTTTTATATTTTATAGTTGATTTAGTATGTATTTTTTTACGTTAACGTACCAAATCAGTGACTGTTTATTTTTATATTTTATAAGTAGTTGATTTCGTATGTATTTTTTTATGTTAATGTACATTAACATAAAAAGATAGTACCAAATCTGTGATTATTGTTTTTTTATATAAGTTGATTTCGCATCTAGATTGACTTATGTTATTAAAAAAATAAAACTTGTCATCGAAATAGTCAAATCGAACTGTGATTTTTCTTAAATTTTTTGAAAGTTATTTGTACACCCCACTTTTTATTTCTGTTTTTAAATATCAATATGTGTAAATGGCATACGTACACATAATCCGACTATTGTACCTGTGATTAAAAATATTTAACAAAATAAATGACAATGTTATCATTAGTTTCGTTTTTCTTTTTTTACTTGACTGTACCCATTTCATCTGAAAGTTTACCAAATGGGATATAACACAAAAAAATATTGAAATGTTTTCGAAATGGGACTAAATGTATGAAATGTATAATGTTTACCAAACGCAACTTTTTAGTAGGTACAGTTTGAGGTTTACGAAATGGGAAGTTTACCAAATGGGAAGTAGCCAAACAAACAGTGACGTCACAATAAAAAAGTAAAAAGCCATGTGAAACTAGGGATGAGATTTTGATTGATTAAGGATTGATTTTGATTGATTTTGTTTCATTTGACGTGTGGTTGACGTTCAATCAATTATTATTGAAGTAAATCTGTGAACTATTCGTTAAGAGGAAATACGGGCGGAACGACTTTTGAAAATTAGGTATTTGAAGAAACTATCGCTGTCGCTCTGCGAGCCCCCGCCCTCTAATGCGTGCGATAAGGACAACTGCAGATCCGACTGAATAGCCTAAGTAAAAAGTCACATTTTCGAGGTTTGGCTCTCGCCTATTTTCTTCACCAATATTGAACCAATTTAAAAGATATTTCATAAACTGGATAAGAAGGATATGTACTGTGCCGCTACATTATGGTTAACACCCCGACTCGGATAGGTTAGGTTAGAAGGCTAAGGCGGGAGCGAAGCGTAGCGGAGCTCCCGCCTTAGCCTTCGTGGTTATTTTTTTTTAAACCACCCAGAAGTAGGAGCCCCGCGAAGCGGGGCTCCTAAAATCTATCTTATTAGTAGGTAACAAATTAGGCACACAAATACAATATAAAAACATTATAAAAAACAAAACACAAAGCATCCAATTACAGGAAGGTTTATCTAGCCCCATGTCTCACATAATTGTAGCTTGATAAACTATTCAATTGTAGGCCCTTCTAACCTTTCAGAAAATACCTTCAGAACCTTACAAAGCAACTTTGTTCGAAATAAGAAAAACTTAATATTTTATAAGAGTACCGCTGGTTTCCTTTTGAAATAAATCACTCAATGTATGTTTTATAGCAACACATAAGTCATGTTACCTTAGGAAGTTCCTGATAATAATATTTTTTAACACAAACATTTTCTACCATAAAAGTTACAATTTTGTGGCGTTCCCTTAAAACGAACCTTAACAATTGAATCCGAACTCGTAATCGAATGGTTGTGAATAGAGTGCGCAGGTAGGCCCTACTAAACAAAGCGCAGAGCTACAGAAAGCACAGATGCTGCTTGATAAGTCAAGTCACCCTAAGAAGACGGAAATGGCGCAACCAGTATGGTAAGTTGAGCATACCTATGCTACAAGGTAGATATTTGTGGCACGTTGCCAAAATTGGAACTAAAGTCGCGATCTTGTATTGTCAATAGATACAGCAGTGCGATTCTGTAACCATCTCACCGTGAAAACTTAGGTGAAGTGAGCGTGGAGTGAACTGGCAGTGTCATCTTACCAGATACTAGGGATTGACCAAGCATACATTTACAATCATAATCGAGATTTTAATAATATTTTTTTAGCCTAATCCTATTGATATTTTTATATAATTCAAAGCTAGTATTTTAGTGGTCAAAACATTAATATTTTGTGGGGTTTTACTTACAATAAAATAGCAAAACAGAAGCGCAGTCAGAATCTCAATCCTGTTTTTTTTTATTTTTTCCCTAGTCTAGTAAGTCCTTATATAGACTGAGGCGCGAGCGCGTCACGCACGAACAGTAAATAAAATTAAAACATTCACGTTTATGACAGCTAGACTGATGAAAATACGCATCGACATTGTTTGGTTATTATGAGCAATTGTAGATCGAGTCTAGTAAAGACTACGACGATGTTCAGCGTTGTTATTAACCCAAATCTATTGAATTAGAAGAGATAACCGAGTGTGTCAAGTCATCGAGTGCTAACGGATGCCTAGCTGACGGACCATAGAATGTAATCCCACGTAGTTTGTGTGGCGTGATCACTCCACCCGATTCACGACACTAAATGTCGTAAATCGGGTGAAGTGAAGATGAAGTGATAAGATCACGCCGCGCTTCCGCGTTAATCACTGTCATTATCACATTGCAGATTGCGTGATCACGCCGCGCTTGCGCGTTAGTCACTCATTATCACATTAGAGATTTGTTTTTACATATTTAACTTGTAAGGCGTCATGTATAAGAACATTAGGAAAATGCAATACCAACGTCAAATAAGTGCAAATATTTTATCGCTCATCGCGCGCCCGTGTTTGCACTGCACCTCTAGTAACCCTTAAATGAAGAAGTGGTTGGTGTCAACCCTGAAGTGTATGTATGATCCCTAATAGTGCATAACGTAGTAAGTACATACCTACACTCCTTTAGAATATAAGTAAGCAGTTTACATCAATGCGCATTGTAACATAAATTCACTAGATATTCATTAAAGTACATTCTATCAAGCTGGTTGTCTAATTCTAACGACCCTTGAACCCCCAACATTTCATGGCGACCTTCGATATGGCGACCCTGCCTTAGAGTCTGCCAAGGGGCAGATTAAGCAAAGTTTTCGTTGAGCGATTTTCAAAATGTGTAACTCTAAAGTAGAAAAAGGCGAGGTATTCGCCAATCAAAACGCGGCTGGTGGAGGTGTTGACGCCAAGGTGGTGTTGCCATGGTTACGAGATTCGAGTGGAGTGATATATGGTACATTCCGAATTTCACTGTAATCGACTACAGCGTGCTTACACCTTGACCCCAATTCTGCTGTATGGTATTTATCTATTATTCCCCGCATAATCTTACCACGCCGTACGGTTGTCAAGCGTGGTATTTTGACAGTTCAAACCGGTTTCGGTCATTGTGTCATAGAGAATACGTTAATAGCAGATGTAGTGATTAGGTCTGGTAATTAAGGAATTGACGTGGTTTCGAAGTAATGAATCATTAAGTGGTCATAGTGAATTAGGGCCCTTTTCTGAATTAACGTGAACGCGATAACGATGTCCCGTGAATCGACATATATGAAGTCATGGCATGTGCCATCTTGCGATAACGCCTACTACCGACCATACCCTAAATTAATAATTATCACCGATCTTTAAACTAACGTGGCATTTTCGAAATTGTGCTTCTGGCTACAGTCGCCACCTTACCAAAGAAGAGGAAATTCGTGGTGTATACACAAATAAATACTATAATCCAACCATGAGTAACTATTCAAGTGAATAGGTATATTACTGACTCTCAGCTGCCATAGTGGTCATTTATCTAAATCGGAAAGCAAATTATTCATGTGAGCGATGATGACTTAATTCGGAATGAGCCATATTTCACGCCGCGCAAGCGCGTTAGGCGCTGGCGAATGTTTTGACCACTAAAATACTAGCTTTGAATTATATAAAAATATCAATAGGATTAGCATTAAAAAATATTATTAAAATCTCTTTTATGATTGTAAATGTTTGCTTGGTCAATCCCTAGCATCAGTGGGATGACACTGACAGCTCACTCCACGCAAGTATTCACGGTGAGATTTTTACAGAATCGACATGCAGTTTCTGTCACACGATATCACAAATGTTTGCCAAGAGCGACTGCCTGTCAATGTCAACCAGGCGCCAAAATATCCTTCATATCATGACATAAATATCCAAAATAGCACTTTAACAGTGAGTTGACTGGTGTTTACAGACAGCCGCATGCACTCGTACTACCAACAGCAGGCGCGCAGCGGCGCGAGCACGCCGCAGCCGGCCGCGCAGCCGCAGCGCGCGCACTACACACATGCACTCCAGCTACAGGTATTTAATACCACATAACATCACGCATAAATTGCCCGAAGGGTTAGACAGAGGTACCTACACCCACATTTCGCCAATTATGTTTAAGTCCCATGTAACAAGGGGCAAGCCCGTTGCCATCAACCGGGCACAAATCCAGACTCCAGGCTACTACTGAGAAATTCTAGATGAAAAACCCAATAACACTGATCGACCCGAACGCTGACGCGAGTGCCACAGGCAAAAGCTAATGACTTACAAAGACTAGACTGAGCTCAAAGACTATGTTAAACACCCGGTGCAAACGCATTTCCAAGTTGTTACATTAAGTTATTAGTTTCAATGTTTTAATTAGAGTGGTGAGATGAGTAGGATAAACCTTCCTACATGATTTTATTAAGTAGCATGAGGGGATGCGAAAATCTAACTAAAGTTATTCGAGTTTGTCTGAAAACTGGAATCCTAGAATAGATACGTACTTAGTATCTAAGGCGGTTCTCACACTGCACAAACTGCTCCGATGTGCGGTGCTGCGGTTTTTTACTTTGACTGTAGACCGCACGGAGATGCGGTGTCAGTGTGTTAAACTCGGGAATTTTTGTATACAAATCAAGATTCTACAGTCAAAGTTCAAAACCGCTGGCTGCACCGCACACCGGAGCGGTGTCCGGTGCAGACAGTGTGATAACCACCTAAGAAGTTAACTTTAACTGCCTTTGACTGGTTCTTAGGGTCTGAGTTTTGACTGGTTCTTATAGGGTCTAAGTTAGGAAATGTAATGGCGACCTGTTCGATATTCAATCTCGCCTCTACACAATCACGCCTAGTTCCTCAAAGGGATAGGCAAAAGTGTTCAGTATACCCAAGAGGATAGGAGCCGAACCTATTACCATTGACCGGGCCCAAATCCAGACCCCCGAATCGCTACTGGAAAAACTCAATACCACTTTTTTCGACTTAGAATCAAGCCCAAGGTCTCATGCGCATCAGTAACGCTTGCGAACACCAAAGCAACGAAGCCAAATGAAAAAACAAATATGTAATAAGGCCCACATATCAGATTTCAGTTACAAGTAATTGGAAGTTAATTTTATATTTTCAAAGTAGATTATAACTGGCCCATTTTTTCGCAATACTTTCTGAGTGGCCTGGTGCCTACAACCTCAAGTTTGATTTCAATTGTTTTTTTGGACGTAAATATATCTTTTCCCGAACTGACGAATCAACGTAACGTTCTGACAAACACTGGAAATTGTCGAGTTGACGCTACTGCCTAATTCGCAAAACTGACTAATGAACGAAACAGGTAAGTAAATATTAAATAAGCTGACGAGTGAGAGAAACCGACCAATGATACCTACGTGGACTCGCTTTAAGAGGTGTGTCTAGCTTTCATTTTCATTAAGATTAAGAATTTTTTATTAAAAATAGCATTGTATAAAAACTAGGGGAAATCTCGTTCTCGAAATTCTCGAAGAGCCAATCTCGACACCAGTTTCAAATTTTCAATCATGACCCGAAATTGCATTCCCTTTATTGCATAGTCTAAGTTAAAAGCAGTTCCTCTTGTAAAACCACAGAAATTAGCTATTTCGACTAGATTCTACCGCTGAAATAAGGACAAATATTAAAGGTCAGGTAGTTTAATTCGTATCAAATGTTTTCAGACGCTGTGCCCAGCGCCCGCTCGGTACCGGCCAGTGCCAGCCCCACAGCCTGGAGGTGGAAAACAGATGATATGCTACTCTGAGAAAGTAAGTAGTTTTCTGTTTTATTGAGTTCTTCAGAAAAAAAGTTAGTTTTTTTTGCCCTGGGCCCATTAATTCCATTTTTTCATTTTTATTTTTTTATATACTTGAGGCGGCGCAGGCCCAAATATAAATACCTTAACCTAAACATACATTGCGTTCTCTATACATTCCACCACCATACCATACTGCGATCGCCAACCCGCCTGCCAAGCGTGGCGATTATAGAAAACCGGGGGGTTTGCCGTAATGTTTTTTGTGCTTGTCATTCTTGGAAGAATGTAAAATAGACTATCGGTACATCGAGGTGCTGAAGTGTCTGTACGAAAACGCCACTATGTCAGTCCGACTCCAGGATCAGACCTCGACACCTATCCTTCTGCAGCGAGGTGTGAGATGTGAGACGTTATCTCTCCGAAACTGTTCACCGCTGCACTGGAGGACGTCTTCAAGCTTCTGGACTGGAAAGGGGCTGGCATTAACATCAATGGCGAGTACATAATTCACCTTCGGTTTGCTGACGATAACGTAGTCATGGCTGAGACTATAGCGGACCTCAGTACAATGCTCGATGACCTCAGTAGAGCCTCCGAAAGAGTGGGTCTTAAAATGAACATGGACAAAACGAAGGTCATGTCAAATACTCATGTAACACCCACTCTCATAAAGATCGGAGACTCTACAATCGAAGTCGTGGACGAGTATGTATACCAGGTTTACCTCTACTGTCCAGTTAGGTAGGTCTAACTTCGAGAAAGAGGTCAATCGTCGAATCCGACTCGGCTGGGCAGCGTTCGGGAAGCTACGCAATATCTTCTCATCCCACATACCGCAGTGTCTCAAGACGAAAGTCTTTGACCAGTGCGTGTTGCCACTGATGACTTATGGCACTGAAACGTTGTCGATCACAATGGGCCTTATAAGAAGGCTAAAAGTCACTCAAGCGGATTGCCGCTTGAGTGACTCACGGCAGTCCAGGGAAACTCCAAGCATAGCCCTCTCCATTGGGAGAGGGCTATGCTTGGAGTTTCGGTAACCGACATAGCCCGAAGAATTACCAAACTTAAGTGGCAGTGGACAGGGCACATTGCTCGCAGAATAGATGGCTGATGGGGCCGAAAGGTTCTGGAGTTGCGACCGCGTACCGGAAGACGTAGCGTTGGAAGGCCTTGGTGGTCCGTCGACGTTGTGAAGGCCGCAGGAACCCGTTGGATGCGAGAAGCACGGAATTGATCGAAGTGGAGATGCTTGGGGAGGCCTATGTTCAGCAGTGAACGTCTTTCGGCTGAAATGATGATGATGAAACATACATCATTCTTTATTATAAAATAGCACTTCACTAGCTTGTTCTTGTGCTGTCCTGTGGTACTTGTTCGCGGAAGCGACGGAACTCCACGTCCTACGGCCAGAAGTCTTCTTCCATGACGACGGGCAGATAGATAACAATTGGGTACGCGCACCACAAACGCCTGGAAGTTGACGTTGCGGTTCGACTCTAGTAACGGCACCCACGGCGTGTACCTCGTCTTCTGGCGCACGTACTCCATGATGTGTCAGGCGGGAGATATACACCGGTGTGTTCGGCTTTGCGGCATGCAAGCTGACTACTGGCTCCGTAGGAGCTTTGCTGCAGCGGTTCTTGATCGTTCGCGATCAGCGCTCCCTCCTTTGCACTGTCACAAAACCCTCATCACCAGCCCTATTCGGTGCCTTTTCTAGCATAGACTTCATACTTGGAGCACCTGGGGCACTCGCGGTGACGCTAGTGGATTATTACGTTAGATGCATCGACCGATGCCCTAGTTACCGTCATGCTGTTGTGCAACTCACTAAAATCTTTGCGCAAATCGGCGACGGTGCTTTGGGATGCATGAGATGCATCCAACTTCGCTAGAACATCCGCGAGGCGGGCCTTTAGAAAGACAATGTCCTTCAGAAGGCTTGTTACATCGACGTGGTCGAAGGTGACGGGTGGCAGCTTGTTTAGCTCCTTCGCTACTAAACGTCGGCACGTCATCCGGGTCAGTCTCCTTGAACAGCGTGATAATGTCTTGCAGGCTTCTCTTAGTCCCGTCACACCGGCGGGACACCATCTGGTCGCGCTTGTTTAGCTCACTGAACAACAATAGCTTGGCAGCAGCTATGTCATCCTCGCTGAAGTTTGTTGCGCAGATATGGACAGAGGATGCCTCGTCCATCACATCCAACTTCTGCTGCAGTACGTCAGCAGCTCATTCGCCACGAGTTCATTACTCATGGCGAAAAACAATACGAGAGACAGCTTGCGCCGCGCTAGTTAATACACAGAATATGCAAACACGTGTGCATCGGAACGCGGCACAAGCAAGACTGTTTATCCAACTAGGCCTAGGGTAGAATCTCGGACGTGCGTTTCCGGGTGCCTTTGAGTGGATAACCGAACTAACCCGTTCTTTAAAGTCTACGCCCATTTAACGTACGCCCACTCCGCGCAGTTTTTCCGCCAATTAAATACCTAAACAATCACTTAGGACCACCTGAAAATTTCGGAGTTTCGAATACCTATATACCTAACCACCTTTAATGAACTCTGCTACTTAGCTTCGCCCGAGCGAATCATAATAATATAAAATTTTCTAGGAGTAGCCAAACCTTTCTCAAGAATTTCTCTAGATGATGGTCCAGCAAGCAGTTTAAGTGTTAAGCTAATTCAGACTGCAGTTGACTTTGTTAATTAGAATGTATTTTAATTTGTAATTTTGACAGGTGGCAGCTCCAATGTACCAGCCTGCACCCGGGTCCCCATCCAGGGCCGCCCGAGGAGCCCCGGAGGGTGCGCCCTCGGTGATAGCGGCGCAGCAAGCCACGTCACCGATGGCCCCTCCCCCAAACCCCGTCTACTACGCTATGAATGTCTGACGGGGGGACTAGGTAACTACTAAGCTGTTTTTAAGACTACCATGGTCAGTTCTACGTTCAGCTCCGTCTGATCTGAACCAAATTCCGTAGCGAGAGTGGCTATTCCAGTCTTAAGGTTGTCCTTATGATCGCCGGAACGATTACTATAAGAGCAAATCGAAACTGAACATTACGATCGTTTCGTTCAAAAATTGTAAATGGTCGTTCTGTTTAACAACCACGTTGTTGTTGTTGTTTCAGGTGAGGATCGTGGTGGGCCCCACAGGAGAGGTCCGCGTTAGTATTCAGCCGCCAGGCAATCCAACCGAGCCCACTAACAAGTGACAATTGTTGTTTGTCCAACCCCGCACCAACAGGAGTTAGATAAAAGGTCCCTATTTGGTCTCTGGTCTCCAATATACTTGTCAATGTTGTGTGTTCTGAGAAAGCATCAATCTGTTACAGCAAAAATGTATTCCAATGAGAATTAACACAAGTAGATCTGCGGAGCTAGGACCATGCTTTTTTGGGACCGTTGCAACAAAATCACTATAATGTCTTCGTGGTAAAATAAAAATAATAGTCATATTTATCCAATTCAATGCCTGCGTGTTCGTGTGGATAAACAAGAGTTTATTTGCAACTGTTTCACTAATGGTCTTTGTTAACCGACTTCACAAAAGGAGGAGGTCTCAATTCGGATGGTTATATTTTTTTTTATTATTGAAAAATAATCAAAGATATAGTACCAACTAAACCAAACTAATTTGCCAAAGTGCGTAAAACTGCTGCTAATTTTACTGTTTTATATATTAGAGAAATTATTTATATATGTTAGAGAAATCAGTCAGTAGGTACCTATTCTATTAGCCATATAAAGGCTCCTACAAACAGACGCGACACGCGATAATTATAATCACGCGCGACACAAAGGCACCGCTCGTTGCGCGACTTGCGGTGCCTTTGTGTCACGCGCGATTGTATCACGTGTCGCGCCTGTTTGAAGGAGCCTTAACCCTTCAATATTTTTATTATTTAATAAATATTTTGAAATACACCGATGTTCCGTACTCCGCTGAGTGCTACATAAATGTTTTTCGGTTAACAAGTGTGTTATCTATATATTAAAAAAAAATAATATAATATTTCGTCAAAGAGGTGTTAGTTATATCTAAGATATCGCTGTTGGATTCTGAGGCGTTAAATATATTAATTATTATTTGAACATGGTTAGAGAATCTAAAATACCTATGTACCTACCAGGAAAAGTAACCAGACAAAATATGAAATGAAAGGCATAGAGGAAAAAGGTAGTGTTATGTTGTGTAGAATACAATAAGTAAATCCTATTTATCTATTTCGAATTCTTCTTACAACGATCAGATTTCGCAAGCGTACTCTATGTCAAATGTTCAAGAGTATAATTATGATCATAACAACATAAAATAAGTTGTACAGTGTACATTCTGTAATTTGTCATCATTTTCAATAGACGTTTATGATGGAGACTAATATTGTTCTACATTATGCGAACCAATTTTGAAACATTTTATAATGAGTACAGTACCTACCTATGTATAATATAGAATAAGTTTGATCTCATTGTTGATGTTGTTCGTGAACAGGCCTTATTGGGGCCTACCAGTTATGTACCAACATATTAAAACAAGCGTGTTTACGCCGGTTTTCCAACATGTTCACAAATCACTGAATTGTTATTATTCAAGAACCATTAGCAATTTACCTCAGGGGTTCATTCGCGGAGGTAACGGCATTTAAACCCTTGTTCCTAACAAGTTATTCCCTGTGAACGGGTTTGTACACATGGAACAAAGTTCTCTAAGTTTGGCGAATTAAAGGACCATTTGTTATCGAGTAAATATCCAAAAACGAGTGCCAAAATAAGTATTAGCAACGTAGTGTTTGGAACAAAAAACTATGTCACTTGTAAATATCTACCAAATTACCGTTTGTATTTACCTACTGCCGGCCTAGAATCGATTAAGTTACCTTAGGCTACCATGATAATTAGATATTGATTGTAGCTAGCTGTGAATTGTAAAATTCAAGCCACTCGTACCTAAATGAATAAAATATTCGAAATGAAAAAATATCGGCTGACTGGACAAAGGGAAGGACACCTCGATTTTCATAAGACCTTGTTAATGATTACAGTAAAATTACGTATTATTTAGTATATTTTAGGACAATAAAGTTTATGTTCACGTTAAGATCGCTTTGCTGATTAACCGAATTGACGAAACGAATAGTCGAAATTGTTTTATAAACATAGGATCGGCTTTCATGTGTTTTAGTACTGTGTAAATTATTAGGTGTAATTTCAGCTTTCGATTAGTAATTACAATAGAGAAATTGAAACGAAGTCGCACATTTACTAGACCAAAAAGGGAGACCAAAATTCAACCTCATTCCTTTGAAAATACCTACATAGAAAATATTTTTGAGACATCGGCACTGGCAAACTTACACCAATTTAGTGTCATCTCTATAAGTATAGAGATAATATTAATATTTAAGATCGTTATAAATGTATGTTGGGCATATTATCTCAACTAGTTTATTAGTCAAGCTTCTAATTCCATGTATTGGAAATCACTTATTGGAGTGCCGCCACTCTCAATTCCTATAACCAAACCAAGTCACAAAACAAACATTTTCTTGGAACATATTTTACCTGCGTATGAAGTTTTGATTCCAGAGACATTATATTATTACTGTTATTACCTACGTAGCACCATAAAACGAGGTTACATTGATTAATGTTGAAATAAATACTAACATAACCATTTATTTTAAAAATTGTAAAAAATATAATATCTAAAATACAGTGAACGATCACTAAAAAACGACACTCAAACCGTTAAATAAATTTATTTTGAAAATGGGGGCTACTTTGATAACACCCAATTATTCAAATACCGTTTTTAAGTTACCCGTACCTATCAAGAACCATTCACGACGAAAATCCGAGGTAACTTCGCAATGTTGTTCTGTCCACTCAGAACTAAGTTGATTAAGTAACGCTTTGGCAAAAACAAAGTTTCGTCAAAAGATACACTTTTTTCGGTCTAGCTCTCAATCGCAAAAAGTGCAGAGTATGCGATCAGGAACTTGGTTCATAAAAATCGGCTGCGTTCATTTTACAGGTAAAATTGTGAAAAAAAAAATCAACATTCAAAGTCACCTCGTTTTACTGATGCCGTAAACAAAATAAATACAACAATGACCTATTAGCCGGAGGCAAGAATTAATAAGCTAGTGATAAGAAAATATTGAAGTAAAAAATAAGCTAACAACTGGAATTTTATTAATAGCTGAATAATAAATCCTATTAAGAGAATTTCAGTAGGTAGGTGTTCGGGACGAAGGTTTTTCTGTAAAAAGTTTTAGAATAAAAAAAGTGTGTTAATGTAGCGAAAATTCGTGTTACCGGAGAATAAGAGTAATCTATTTTGTAAATTAATGCGGTGTAAATAATTAAAAATAAATTAATGTGAAGCCAAATATGTAGCGTAAAAATAAAATGTTCCAATTCGATTGACATAGGTAATACCCATTTTATAATAAGGTTGTTTTAGGTACTTTATTAGTGAAATCATAACCACTCTGTCATTAGTTTTATCTTCATTTGACTGGTGTAGATAAAACTGTCCATGTAGATTCACAAAGTCAACAATGGGTGTGTAGTTATGTACTTATTTTTAAGTATTCAGGTTCAGCAACACCTGGATCAAACCAATTACCTACCTATGGTGAGTGGTGAACAGGTAAATTGGCTGTAAAAGGATTTCTGAAAATCTATCATTTCAGTTTATGATCCATTACAGACATTATCTTTAATAATAGTAGATTATGCACTAAGGGGATAAAGTAGTGTCTTAATGTCGCGGGCACTATTTTGAAACCCGAACGCAACGAAGAATGCTAGGGCTCCCGAGCGTAGCGACGGAGAGACTAGAATCCTGAGTGCAGTGAGAGATTCAAACTCGCCCAAGACGAAGACGCCTTTATCCCCGAGAAGAAAACTCTACTTTTCACACCATCTACGAGACAATAAAAAACAATAGTAGGTACTAGAATCAAAGTATTTATTACAATTACAGATAATAGACCTATTTAAATCTTTAGTTAGTGTTTATATTAAAAAGGAGTAGAGCTTGGTACATTTCGATGATTCTTACGTATTCTCCACGGACTATGAATGACCGTTCTTTCTTTGATTTTGTATCTGCCAAATTTACCAGCAAGAAATTTGAATGTTTTACGATAGTTTCGATTTGAGACACACTCATTGTGTGTGTCAGTCAAATCTAAGAAAGTTTATTATTTATTATAATATACACATAAACCTAACGAAGGTTTACAATAATAAATAATTTAACAGTCGAAACATCACATCATTAGATCGCACAGAAGTGATCGATTCATTTGCGGGTAGCTAGTATGTACCTATAGTAAGTATGTAGCTGTTTTAGTTACTAAAAATTTAATCAATAGGTAAGTACTTACTTTTGTGGCAAGAAAGCTGTGGTTTGGTTATTGTATTATGGTATTTGGTTATTAATTTGTATAAAATATTATGTTTGATGCATATTGTTGACCTGAGCATCGGATAGATGCACCATAGGCTACTTGGCTTCTTTGTACATGATAAATGCTGGAAGTAGACTAACGCCCTTTGTAGTTTTTCATTTGTAGAAATCATCGTAGGCCGTCATTACGAATTTTCTCGGAGTAGATTTTTGGCAATGCCAATGGCTTCGGATTTAATGTATTCCGGAGTCAAATCAGTATCGTCACTCGACATTTTTGTGAGAATTTGTAGTTTAGGTAATTTGTTTCGAAGCAAAGCAATTTTCAGTACCTATTCGCGCGTTATTTTTTGTGTTCATTTTTTTTTAAATATTCTTCTCGTGGTTGCCAGTTCTATTTTCGAACAATTTACCTATTTTTTACTGCAGGTCTTAATGGTGAATGCGTGGAATTAGTATGTACTACGTCTGTACCTATCGTAAATGTTCGTATGCGAGTTCTAATTTATTTTCCAAATTCAAATCACATTAATGACCAGAGGTCACTGACCTTGTATGATAAAGGTCAGTGCCAGAGGTGCATAATGAAATTCACATTATTATTGCTCATCTAGACCCCAGGTCTTGAATGACTTACTTTAGGTTAGGTTTGCATGACATATATTTTGACATTGTCGAGCCTTAGAGCATTTAACCTAGCTCTAAGTGTCGAGCAGGTGGTGTGAAAAATAATTAAAAAAATTAAAACTAAAAATATTTATATATCTACCTATATATATCTATATATGTATAATACTTATGTATAGGTATACTTGTTCATTTTCGGGCTTGTGATAATTGTTTCGCTGCTTGGCAGTTTATTTTGAAAGGTTTTAATATATGTATTATACAGAAAACAGTAACATTATATTTAAATTTAAATTTTACACAGGCTCATCTCAAAATGAGAAATAGGTACCTATCTTCATGTTCGCCAAGCTAGTCAAACTCGCGACCAAATAGTTATATTATGTTTAGTAAAATATCTTAGCATTAAATTACAAAAATCTCTTATATAGGTACTATAACTTTCCATGTTAAGTACACGTTGAATATGATATGGGATGCAATTTTTTATTGCTATGTAAGTCAATGAGAAGTAATAGGTTTACCCGAAAGGACACCTTCATATTTCATGTATGAATCTTTTAGTGTCTCGTCTCGTAGCGAGCAAGATCTTAGTACTTACACATAAGGAAAGGAATGTTGTGAGTAGTCATTACATAGGTATGTAATGTAAGCTCTTTATTTTCTCACTTTTAAGTACCTAACTCAAAAATTTATATCATGTGCAAAATTTAAATATACAGACTTACATATTTGGGAAGATTGATTATTCGTATTAAACAAGGAGTTCTAGTGATGTTAAACGTTGCTGTGGTTAAAAGTAGTAAATGGAAAATATCCATTTAAAAAATGTAACTTTCAAAAAGTGTAGCCAGAATTGATAAAATCTGTTTTTGAAATTCTTAAAGTATTTCCTTGATAAACCAACAAGGTATGTTCTAAGTAAAACGCACATTACACATGCCAGAGGCAGAAATTGTGATGGGTCGCATGAGATTCTCAACATTTTATTCCATGTGCGAACTTGATGTTTATTGATTTTTTATATGACTTTACACCGTATAGATAGGTATATGTAACATAATAATATGTTGGCATTATCTTTTTGTAAAGACGCAAATCAAATACTGACATAAGTATTTTATTGCACCTTCTAGTCCAGAATTGTGATGATACTTGAGCTAAATAGATACAAAAAGGTTATTTAGAGACTACTGGACAAAATAATCATTAGCTGGTACTTCGTCTTAAGTGTTTTAATACTTCGATATTGGTCATCGATCTCATAAAATATAGTATACCTACTCTTAGATGCTCACAAACTTGAGCATTTTTCTATTAACATTTCATCATCAGTATTTTAGCAAATCTGTTTGTGTGTTGTGTATATTTAATAAACTTATGTATGTATGTGGATTATTATTTCTACACTAATGTAGTAGAAGTCATTGAATTAAAGTAACAAAGCTGAATGCTTACAAACGCTTAAATATTTCAATAGCAGAATTTAGCAAATAATCAATGGTTCAGTGACTTTTTTTTATCATTTACATAAGCGTTAACATAATTTTGATTTATTGCACCTGCTCTCATATTATTTTGATGAGTTTGGAAATTGTTATTTACTTCTAATTTGTTATTGTTAGTAAGTCAATATAGTATTTATTTCAATTTAATTAATACATAGGTATTTAATACCAAAATTATATTATATTTGGATAGTGTAACAACTTCTTTCTTTCAATGCTATTAAGAAGACAGTAGTAATAAAATAAATTGATATGTATAATGAGTGTTAGGGCAAAAATTCGCCACAAAATGTTTCAAAATACCCATGTACAAATGTATTTGTAGAACGGTAAACCATTAAAAAATTAAAATAGAGTATCTTTTTACTTATAGAACCTTCATTGTAAAAACCTCAAGATACTTTCACAAAAAAGAACAGCATTATTTGATATATTTTACCAGGGTTGGATCTAGTATTGTTTGGCAGGAGTTTGGGATAAAAGGGGATAAAGCTGGTAGGTGTTGGGTCCCCGATTTTCGCAACCACTCTATAATGCATATTTCTCGAGATTTTTTTTTTAATCTACCCTCAAATCAGATAAAAAGCGAAAACGAAACGTTAAAATAGGCGATTGACCACCAAATCTGCCCTAGTATATTGTCTGTGGTGTAAAGTGTCGTGCAAAATCGATAAAACGAAACATGAAAAAATAATGAATATTTTGTTGTTTTATTTGTTTTTGTGACAACCAAAAAATTCTGCTCAGAAGAGAGTTATTGTAACCTGTAACGTTACATTTTCCTGGGTAGAGTCCAAGAAATTGTAAGGTCACATTGTGAGCACTCACCTACCTAACTTTCAGTCTGGAGGGGAGCACTGTTAAAGAAAATAAAGAGGACAAGTTATAAGAATTTATTGTTGAATAACCTAGGCCTACCTACATGGAGCTAGAGGAACGAAATTAAGCTAGGTGAATGAAAATGAGACACTGGAGAAAGGCGAGCGTCTTCTGGTGTGATAGTGGCCGAGGGACATCAGCTTCAGGCTGTAGAGGGCCGAAGGAGGACCTCAGTCTTCAGGTCGTAGAGCAGGGCCGAGGGAACGTCAACCCTCAAGCCGTAGAGGAGGGCCGAGGGAACGTCAACCCTCAAGCCGTAGAGGAGGGCCGAGGGACGTCAACCCTCAAGCCGTAGAAGAGGGCCGAGGGACGTCAACCCTCAAGCCGTAGAAGAGGGCCGAGGGACGTCAACCCTCAAGCCGTAGAAGAGGGCCGAGGGACGTCAAACCTCAGGCCGTAGAGGAGGGCCGAGGGACGTCGACCCTCAAGCCGTGCAGCTCAAAGAACCCGGTGCGGAGTCGCCTTGCTACGGCGTCTTCATAGTCGCTTCGTCCGTAGGGAGGGAAACTGCCCTCCAAGATCACTCCTAATTTTCCCGAGCTTGTGGCCGAGCTGAGCTCCCAACGTAGACTGACCAAATTCACCACCAGGCTCCTGACATCGACTTTTTAACATTTGAAAAGAAATTCTAGAACATAATAAAAAGTAAAAAATAATGAGGTCGATGTGATTTACCTATACGACCTACAACTAGCTCCAGCAATAAATTAAAAATAAAACTAGGCTTGTCACTAACTGACATTACAAAGGTAAACAAAGATTCAAGAGAATAAAAATCTACAGAAAAACTTAAATAACATGAATTACAGGTAAAAGATATGATAAGCCTCCAGGAAATGAGCATGAAGCTACCTAGGGAGGACGAATGCTTAAAATTTTCAGGTTAATATTTCCAAAAGTGTAAGTAAAAAAATACATGTAAAAACATACATTACAAACCCCACTGATCGTATGTGTGTACAAAAGGCAATGTTACTACTGTTACTAGGAGAAATTAGGATGCAAGAGCGAGCGAAGCAAGCTCGGGACTTGGGGCACCCCGACTCGGATGGGTTAGTTTCAAAGGGGATAGCGGGGTCTAGTGAGCGAGCATAACGAGCGAATTCCGACCCTGTTCTAGAAATACTTGATTACTTACTACCACTGGCCTCTATTAAACAAATACAGATGGCCTACTATACGCGATAGGGGTGGCGCCTACAGTAGGTATTTTAATTTCATCAACCTACTTTAGTTTCTTTCTAGTTTTGCAACTTGTGATTGTAACTATAGGTAAATATTATACTTTTTATTAACCTTTTGAACGCCATTGTCACATATATGTGACAAACGAAATCTTACCCTGAACGCCAACGTCACAAATATATGACAAAATACACGTCGCACCATATTATGAAATAAACAATTTAATCATTACTTTTGTGTGTTTTTATTTACACAATTTAAAAGTTTAAGCTTCCGCCTATATTGTATTGCATGAAACTAATATAAATAAACCACCAATATCGAGAAATTTGTTGTTTTAAAAGTAGATGATAAACGCATATAAAAGGAGTGTCTCACACGCCTAGTCTGCTAAATCTGAAATCGCGAAAATAAATTTGCTGTTCCCTACATGTAGGGCACAGCTTTTTTTTTCCCGATTTCAGATTTGGTCCCATAGTAAAAGTTGTTCATAATGATGACTTGATGAGTACAATGACCTCTTAAGAGGCTGTTAATGTTTTACCAATAAACCTGTATATATCAACGCGGATTACATGCAGGCCCACAATTATTGTTGGCCCTTGTTAGGGAATTCGTTTGGCCGATTAACGGCAGAAGTTTAGCTAGACGCATTTTTCATAATTGCTCCAGGTGCATACGCTTGCAGGGCAAGACGATTGCGCCAATAATGGGACAGTTGCCCTCACAACGTGTCACGCCATAATTTCCATTTCATACCGTTGGAATTGATTTCGCTGGCCCATTCTTTATTGTAAACAGAAGGGGACGTGGTGCATCGTTAGTCAAATGCCATCTTTGTTTATTCATATGCCTTCGATATAAAATTTCTCACGCGATCTATCAAAGGACGCTTTCGTTATGTATGACATTCAGTAGGTTTGTGTCACGAAGAGGCAGGCCAGCGGAGGTACCTATTCTGCGACAATGGCCGCAACTTTGTCGCAGGAGCTAAAGAAATTATCTATTTTTTTTAAGACTTACCAAAACGATCTATCTGAGTTTGCATATTCGGAAGGCATTCAGTTTTACTTTTCACCAGCTTACGCTCCTCATTTTGGCGGTATTATTTCATGTTAGACGAGTAATGAGTAATTCTCATTTACATTTGAAGAACTTCAAACTCTTTTCGCTCAGGTAGAAGCTATCTTAAATAGTAGACCTCTCTGTCCTTTATCTTCCTTTCCTGACGATTTCCATTGCCTTATTCCTGGGCATTTTCTCATTGGTCGGGCTCTCACCGCGCTACCTGAACCACCTTTGAAAGATTGCCACTCAACCAACTTGTAACGCTACGCCAGACTGCAGCAAATATACCAACATTTTTGGCGGCGCTGGCAATCCGAGTACATCGCAGAGTTATAACTTCACCGTAAATGGAAGACCAACGCTGACGCAGTCAAAATTGGGGACATGGTCCTACTGAAGGAGATGGCGTCCCACCCCTATGTTGGAGGCTCGGACGTATTACACGACTCTTCCCGGGACAAGATGGTGTTGCACCAGTAGCCGACATAAACACGAAAAGAGGAACTATACGGTGCCCTCTGGTTCGTATCTGCCCTTTACCAACCGAAGAGGAGCTACTTAAGGGTTCAAACCTCTGAGTTTCAACGGGGGGAGGATGTTTACGCCTGGCTTAATTGTGAAGACGTTCAGTGTGTGTCGCGTTGCTAATCTAAAGGGCCAGGCGCCCCATACGTATTTTTTAGTTTTACAAACCTACCTTCACTAATTATAATCCCAGTCAATTTTTTTTTCACCTACATCGAAACTTGTACAGCAATGTAAAATACAGTTTATATCTGCAATTAAACAACTACCTACCTCGATACGGGATTTTCATTGAAGATACTTGAAGCCCCAATACATACTCATTTGGTTTTCAACTCTGATCAGCCGTGAGTGACACACTATCAGTAACAATGGGTTTTATTTTGACAGTTCAATAACATTCATTGCGTTATAAGTAATTACGTTTTTGACCAGACACATTTATCGAACATGAAGCAATGGATTAGCAATATCCTTCAAAATTAATAGTGTGTTACGTTAATCCTGTCGCCTCCAGTCTTCGCCAAAAAACTAACTTCAAGTTAACAAACATAATGATAATCTTTATATTACAAAAGGTTCATAATTTCTTGTCTTTTCAACTAAAACTGCTTTTTTACCAATGGTAGACGCTTCTTTTTCTTATCTCATCGTTTAATAGTAGGTACTAAACACTCTAAGTCTCATTCTTATTCTTCTCATCTAGTTTTCGTTTAATTTGTGATCGACATAAAAGTAAACATAAACACAACAAAGGCGGTTTAGGTAACTTGGACAGTGCTGCCACCTATGACGAGTTTTCAGTGTTTAACCCCATTACAAATTCAAATGGACTTTTAACTTGTACCGTCAGTCCGGGTATTAAAGTTGGCCATCTCATAGTAAGCGATTAGGCCACCCATGATTGTATTTATGTATAATGTATAATTTTTATTGTGATAAATAATCTGTTAAACAATAAAGTATATTTATTTAAATTATCATACACAAGTAAATAAATTTATTTTGTTGGTTTGAAGATTAGGTAGTCTTTCATTGACTTTCCATCTCCCTGGCATACCGTTGCATTCGGAAAATTGGTATCGTCTGCAATGTCTGCATTACACTTTTAAACAAATACGTACCCGTTCGAGCGCGCACCGCCTGACTGACAGACTGGCCTTGCACAACTAGCGTTAAGCACGCTAGATCTATTTACGCTAGCCAGTGCACTAGATGAGCATGGGTGACAGAGCCCATACGATTGCAATAGATTGTATCACTAACTGCCTAACTGCCTTACACCATCCAATTTTAGCTCACTAGCTCACCTACCTAGTGCTCTGCAAATTGGATAATGTAATGCTCACTTTAGGAACAAACTACGACAGCGCCATTTAGACAGTTGCCTTCCCCGTTGGAATCCATAAAATCTGTCTGTCTGTCTGTATGTTACCTTTTCACGCCTAACCACTGAACAGATTTCAATAAAGTTTGACAGAGAGATAGATTTTTTATTTAGAGTTTTTATCGACATACCTCGCGGGCGAAGCTGCGGGCGGGGGCTAGTCATATCGTAACTGTAAAATTTCTAGTGTGTATTGAGTATAGTACAAATATAGAACCTGAGCCATTTGGTGAGAGAGAAATTTGGTGACTGACGTATTGACGTGGTTACTCTGTGTCGTCGGGTGCCGTCTAATAAAATCTTTATAATAATAATCGTTTATTTCAGGCATTAGCACCCATTAAATTAAAATTGAAAACTTACACTAAAAATAAAACTTATACTAAACACACAAACATTTCACACCAGAGAAGTCAAAACAAACGCACCCGGAAAATATTGTTGACAGTTGCCTTCCCCATTGGAATCATAGCATCTCCTACAACATAAGAAACAAGAAATGTATTCCCAGTGTCCTTGTCTTCCTTTTTGTCACGGCGACTCATTGTAAAATACTTTAATGATATGATTTTAACACAATTATCTATTTCCAACAGTGGAAAAGTAAAAGATTTTATTAGATGGCACCCGACGACACAATAAGAACCTGAGCTAGCAACACTGACGAGAAATTTGGTGACTGACGTATTGACGTGGTTACTCTGTGTCGTCGGGTGCCATCTAATAAAATCTGTAACTTTTCCACTGTTGGAAATAGATACTTAATTGTGTTAAAATCATATCATTAAAGTATTCTACAATGAGTCGCCGTGACAAAAAGGAAGACGAGGACACTGGGAATACATTTCAAAATCTGGATAAGACGACCCTCTTACAAGAGGCGAGATATTTTAACTCGACACCAGTTAATCCTAAAAAATGCATACATATCCTCACGAAAATCCTGTATTTGCTGAATCAAGGGGAGAAATTGACTACTCAAGAAGCTACCGATATATTTTTCGCTACTACAAAGCTGTTTCAATCGAAAGACGTGGTGTTACGCCGGCTCGTTTACCTGACCATCAAAGAACTGAGCACTATGGCTCAAGACGTGATTATAGTAACTTCGTCTCTCACTAAAGATATGACAGGCAAGGAAGATTTGTATAGAGCTGCTGCTATTCGTGCTCTGTGCACTATAACTGATAGCACAATGTTACAAGCAATTGAGCGCTATATGAAACAAGCAATTGTAGACAAGAACCCTGCAGTCAGTTCCGCAGCTCTTGTTTCTGCTCTCCACCTATCAGCTACTGTGCCAGATCTAGTTCGACGTTGGGTGATGGAGGCTCAGGTAATTAAACAAATCACACATTAACTTATGCCTGTTAAAGTATATTTAAACAAATAATGCTCAATATGAATTAAGTACTTATCTCATACTAGCTCTGCCTCTGATTCACTTCTGCTGTGCTTCTTTTTCAACTAGTTCTTACTCAACTTATTTATTGTTATAATTAGTCTGGGTGAAATTAATGTTTAATTAATCGTGTTTTAGTCAGATTACTAATACCTGACAGGTTTTACATTATCTGCAAATGTGGTTCAAAAATAATTCTTGGATCTAATAAGACTTGCATGAATAGTTCATGCAAGTCTTATTAGATCCAAGAATTATAATATAATTAATAATAATGTTAATAGATGATTAATTATTTATTCAAATGATTAAGTAATTAGGATCAAATGCATAGTGTAAGAAAGTACAACACACCAACACTGTTTCAACAAACTACTTTGCACAACATGAAAATGCATCCTGTTTACTTAGAAGCAAATAAAATAAAATAAATAAATCGTTTATTTATAAAAAGAGGGATACATATTCATATGAAAAATTTACTGTCTTTCATACTACTTTAGTATTGTGGATGAGAAGTATAAATGCCTGAATTATCCAATTGAATGAAATTAAACAGAACTAAGTATAACTATTTTGCTGATGTTGCTGCTTGTAATAATAATATATAATGTTGCGAATACTTTGTTACGTGCCTAATAAATGTTTTAAAAAAATATGCCAAATAATAATAAATACAATCAGAGATCAAACGAGAGGTAACGGCTGTGACTTATGGGTTGGAGGTTGGAGGTTCGAACCCAGGCAGGCGCTTTACTTTGTGTAAATAATTTCATCACCACTGCTCTCAAAATGGTGAAGGAAAGCATCATGAGGAAACCAACATGTCCTACAGAACAAAAAAATCAAAGACATGTGACATCTACCTACCGGCACTGGGCCCGCGTGGGGAATTACGGCCCACCCCTTCTCACAGAGAGGAAGCTTTGTGTCCCAGCAGTATAGGCTGACTAGCTTCTGCCCGCGACTTCGTCCGCGTGAAATTTCTTGTTACTCCCACCCACCCCGTCGCATCGCATTGCCTACCCGCGCTATAGCTCGTTTTTGCTTAGCGTTCATTCTGACTTTTTTTTCTTTTTGCTCGGCTCCTAAAGGTCATAGCGTGATGTTAAATAGCCTATAGCCTTCCTCAAGAATTGGGCTACCAAATGCAAAAAGAATTTTTCAAATCCGACTGGTAGTTCCAGAGATTAGCGCGTTCAACCAAACAAACAAACTCTTCAGCTTTATAATATTAGTATAGATTATGCAGATGAAGCTGCAAGTAAATGCTTCTATCTTATAAAAAATAAACCAAAGATCTCTTCTTATTGTTGCAAATGCTAGAGTTCCTTGACTTTTATAACTTAAATTTTACTATGATGTGATACTGTGTGTTAGCTAGCTATTATCTGCAACTCTATGATTTGGCTTGTTTTTTATGCAGAGGAATACATTTCTTTGATTCTTATGCTTTCTCTGTTTGACTCATCTTATGATTTTGTTGTCTTGCATTAGTTAGCCGTATGCGTGCTGATTAGCATTCAGAGATACGCCTGTGCACCCTCCATCAGCTCCCATATAGGAATTTAAAAGGACTTAGTATAAAGGAGGTCTAAGCTGATTTGGCAGTGCGAATTTCCGTTTGTGTAATTGTGCTCATTCTGGCTTTCAGAATAATATTAGAACTGTAGGGAACTAGCGAACCGATGCAATTACAATTTATTATTGTATTATTAGTCACTTTGTAAATCACCTAGTATACAGCATATCGCACATTGGTGGCATGTCGACAAGACGGAGGATGTTTAAATAAGCAGATCAAACAGCATGGTTTGAGCCACGTTACTCACCAAGCGTGGCACCATGTGACTTGTGAAGTTTCTACCTGTGTGTTCAGTTAATTTTAATTGTAAACCCTTTTTATATTTTTTTGTTTATTTATTTATTTATTTATTTTATAATTTATGTACACACAGTAAAATACATAGGGACATGACATGATTATAAATTGAGTACAAAGGTACGTTTGTTCCTTGTTTAACTAAATGTGTATGTATGCTCTTTCACTTTTCCAGGGGGTCATCACATCGGATAATGCAATGGTGTCATACCATGCGTTAGCTGTAGTTGCTGGAGCTCGACGCAATGATCGCCTTTCTACGGTTAAGCTTGTTACGAAGCTGGCCCGGTCCCCTCTACGCTCACCGTATGCACTCTGCCTCCTAATTCGTCATGCTGCAAAATTAGCTGAAGAAGACCAAAGTGATGCTTCAGAACCATATGTTGATTTCATTGAATCCTGTTTGCGCCATAAATCTGAGATCGTAGTCTATGAAGCTGCACATGCAATTGTGAATTTAAGAAAATCTGCTCGTGATCTTGCCCAAGCTGTCTCTGTGCTCCAAATATTTTGTGGCTCCTCCAAGGCTACTTTGCGACTGGCAGGCGCTCGCACGTTAGCAAAACTAACAGTAAAACATCCCAATGCTGTAGCAGCCTGTGCAGTTGATCTGGAAAATCTCATATCGGATCCAAATCGCTCAGTTGCCACATTAGCTGTTACAACTCTTCTAGCTACTGGTGCAGAAAGCTCAATTGATCGTTTAATGAAACAAATTTCCAGCTTCATGTCTGAAATCTCTGATGAATTTAAAATTGTTGTAGTACGTGCGATCAGGCGCCTTTGTTCTAAGTACCCACGTAAACATCAATCACTGGCCGCATTTCTGGCTGGTATGCTCCGAGATGAAGGTGGCTTGCAGTATAAGACTGCTATTGCTGACGCCATTATTGCTCTTGTGGAAGAAAATCCAGATGCTAAAGAGACAGGCTTGGCTCATCTTTGTGAATTTATTGAAGACTGTGAACATGCGTCACTAGCAGTTCGCATATTACATATTCTGGGACGTGAAGGACCAAAGGCTCGTCAGCCGTCCAGGTATATTCGGTACATATACAACAGAGTTATTTTGGAGTCGGGTCCAGTGCGGGCTGCTGCTGTTTCTGCTGTTGCTCGTTTTGGAGCAGCTCGACCCGAACTACTGCCAAATATAAGAGTTCTTTTGGCCAGGTGTCAACTAGATGATGATGATGAAGTTCGCGATCGCGCTATTTATTATAGCGCAATTTTGGAATCTGGTGATGCGCAACTTATTAATGACTATATTATTAACGTCCCGATACCTAACCCTGTACTTCTAGAGAGGGCACTGTACCATCATCTGACCTCCGATGCAGCATCGACAGAACTTTTTAATATTGCTACTGTCCCTACAATGACGGAAGAGTCGCAAGAACCGAAGGAAGCCCCAGCCGAAATTGAAACAAGAGCGCCAACTATTTCACGTGAGGAGCAATATGCTGATCAGTTAAAAGTCGTGCCTGGCATTGAGAAACTTGGACCCATTTTCAAAACATGTGAGTCTATTGAATTGACGGAGGCCGAAACCGAATATCGCGTTCAGTGTGTCAAACATATTTTTGCACGTCATTTGATCTTGCAGTTTGAATGTTTGAATACCCTCAGTGATCAACTTCTTGAAGATGTCCATATCCGGTTAGAAGTTGCTGCCGGTTATAAAATAATAACTGAAGTCCCATGTGAGCAACTGCCGTATGATAAACAGGGCAGCGTCTTTTGTCTTCTTGAATTCCCTGAAACCCCGCTTGATACTTTAGCGACTTTTGGAGCGACTCTGGAGTTTGTAGTTCGTGACTGTGATCCCACAACCGGACTGCCAGATTCAGGAGAAGGCTATGGCGATAATTATCCATTAGAAGAAATTGAAGTCGGATTTGCTGAACAATTCAGGTCACGCGCAGCATCTGACGACTGGGAAGCAACTTGGGAAAGAGCTGCTGCAGCAGAGGAAGTTTCAGACACGTTCGGATTATCTCAAACCGACGTAGGAGAGGCTGCTAAAGCTGTGTGTGAACACTTAGGGTTGCCAAAAGCAGCAATCACAGGAGATGCAGTGAAAGAAATCCGCGGTGGAGGTATTTGGCGCGGAGGCACGCCAGTGCTCGTCAGAGCCAGGCTGGTGGCCGCCGGCGGCGCTGTCACCATGCAGCTGGTAGCTCGCTCGCCGCGTGAAGACCTAGCCATATTAATATTGGCTGCCGTAAATTAATGAAAATTATACAATATTATTTTTACAAAAGGGGCAATTTGTATAGGAAGTGGTCTTTGAACCAATAATTTTTATTCATTTTAACATTGTTTGCTTATATAAGAACATTCTCCTAAGACTAATGACCACGTATGCGTTGGTTCATGAACCATTTTGCCCAGTTTATTTTCCTTGTCTGTTTTACAACATGTGCCTTTCCACCAGAAATTAAATATATATAATTAAATACAAAAGGTCAAACATAGCATGACCTTTTCGGAGCAAACTGTAAACTATTCATTTTGTTGTTATTCTTTCGAAACTTATCTTAATTGTCATACGTGATTAAGACTTTTGTCGAGGTCCAACTAACAGCTAACTGTTAACATATCACCAGTTCTGAATAATATTCTTGTGTCGTCGTGTGTGGCGAGCTATAGACGTTCCGGTCGGTCTAATCGGAATAGCATACCGGAGAATCAAATATGTCTAGAAAAACATGTTTTGTTAATAATTGCGGTATCGAATATGCAGTAGATCTGACTTCTTAGCGCAAGCGTTAAAGATTTTATTGTATTTTTTTTTAATGCTAACTGCCTCTACAATACAACACACGACGAATATTAGAGTTCTAATGTAACGTTACCAATAAATGATAATTGATTGACAATTGGGTTGTAAATAAATCTGTTACAATAACGGTTGTGTAACTTCTATGAGAAGTTATAGAGCGGCTATTCAGTCCTAGAGTTCCCTTGTATAACAAGCACGTAAGCGATCATCCAATTAACCAACTTGCAGACCGCTATACATCAGAAGCTGCAGTGCGAAATAAAAAAAGAGCTTACTTACATTACACTACACAAGTGACGAAGCTAGTTAGATAGCCGGTCCACACACTTTACCGACTTATGTCTGCGCAGCATGTTTGCACAAACAAAACTTGTGGATGTCGAGTTTGAAATAGGTTTATCCGTCGACTAAAGTCTGCATAAAATAAATGTGGCGCTGTGCTGCGCAAACGTAAGTTTGGTTTGTGGACTACACAGAACTACTAAGTGTTCTTCCGTCAGTGGTATCCGTAGATTTTACTGCCAGCATTTACCATCCAACATGGACAAAGGCCCCCCATGATTTCCAGCTAGTTCGGTCTAGAGCTAGTGTGGATCATTTGTTCGTATGGTTTACCCAGCTTGTCCCAGAATTGCTTAGAAAAAATATTGTGTAGTTAAAAAGTCAGAAAAAGTAGGCCCACCCATGCAATAGATAAAAAGATTTTTTTTCTATTCTATTTCAGCATTAGGAAAAATGAGTCGAGTAACTTAACACGACTTACAAAAGAAATTAAAGACTGCTAATCAGTTTCTAAGACTAATATTATTAAAATAACTATACACAACAATTTAATGATTTGGGTAGACCCGATGGAGACTGCAATCATTTTTTCTAAGACCACATAATAATCGAAACATGAAATAACAACACTTCGAGAGCTTGCTTCTTTGAACATAATACTTCTAGTAATTACTGCGAATTCATTCATTATTCTCAGTAACGATGGAGAACCAGAACCCTCCTTTTGTCAACATCCCATACAGCTATACATTCTCACCGCCGATTATGCCGTTTATCCACCCCAAAAAATCCATCCTAAGCTGGATACGCGGAAACGTATGCCCGAGAATTCACCCTAAGCCTATAAATTCCGTTTATCCAACTAGACCTAGGGTGGATTCCCGGACATGCAAACGGAATTATCTTAGTTGTACCTGTTATTAGCGTGTAGGTAATGGTATTACAGTACCTACCCGGCCGTTAATATCCCTCTGGAGAGACATATTCGTCTCCGTCCATCACGTCCTCCGTCACGTCTACGTCATCCGTCAAGTATATAATTCGTTATCCTATTATGATTCTGCCAAAGTGGCCTTTTTAGGCTCCCTGGCGTCTGTACGAAAAGCCTATACAATGCGAGTTCACCTAAAACTCGATAATAGCTTGATATACCGTCGTGTTTACCAATATAAATGTCTATATTACTATTTGTGTAGATAACAAACGTCAGCAATAGTTGGATGATAGGATAACGCAAAACTGATAATATGCAAAAACTGATAATATGCACGGACTGTGGCCGGAACGTAATTATATTATACTTAGTTAGGTACTACTTTAATCCTGAACATAATAAATTTATATAATAACGTAGGCATATGTATAGGTACTCGTATACATATATACAGTTGTTAGCACTGAGAAAATTGATATCAAGTTCAATTTGTAGTGTGGCAACAATATTTTTTGTAAGCCTACTTTTGTTGAATTTTTTATGTATATTACTTGCTTGAAACTTTCTAATAAAGTGTAAGTATATCTTTAAGTTGTGTCCGTGGTGTTTTTTTCTGAAAGTTTTCCTACACAAACCCCAAGTCCTACATTATTTTTCCCCATAAATTCAAGTAGACTACTAAAGTAATAGGTACCGAACTACCGACCAGAAAGTAATAATTTCATGGCATGTTAAGCCCATAATACATAATAAGCCTGTAACTTGAACAAAAGTATGCAAGTAGCTTGCACGCCATTGTGCCATTCACCAATCAGAAGTTGTTATGGCACATCGGCGTGCAAGCTACTTGCATAGTAGGTACTTTAGTAAAAGGTACAGGCATGTGTAATATAAACACCGTCATGAAGACAAGTTCAATGTTTGTAAACGCACCCATCAATACAGGAGAAATTCCTAGTCCGGAAAAAACCTGTCTTGAACATTCAATCTCTTTATTATTGTATTATTGCATAGCACGTGTGAGTAGGTACCTACTATCATTGTCTATTGAGTTAATTGGGTAGGTACCATACACCGACTACAAACTGCGTGTAGGCACATTTTTGATAGATAATAATTCATTAAACCAGTTGTAAACAGTGGCACGAGATGAGGGCTTCATCGTGAAAAGGCAATCGAAGTCTATCATAACTTTCTTGTTGACTTACCCTGCGTTCCGAGTTAGGAAATAATCGATGTGAGCGTGTTTAAACCTGTACCTACCTACCGAATTAGCGTGAGCGCGATAAAGATGTCCCGTGAATGGGGATAGTCCAAAATTTCTAACCATTAGATTTTATTTTATTTTTTGAAAATTTAGAGTATTTTGAGAAACTAATTTGAATATTTTGATGATTGGCTCAATAGTTATTTAAAAAAAATATTTAATTATTTTAAGTTTTTAAGGTAGGTGACGTCATCAGTGGCATAAAGATTAAGAGCCGTTACCTGACTAGTAGGTACATAATTAAAAATTTTAATCTGTCAACACAACGTCATCAATCCAAAGAGTACTGTCACATCTGTCAGTGTCAATAGGCCGAATAGACGTCTTAAATAATCGAATCCTATCTTCGATGTTGAGTGTTGAAATAATGTACCTATGTAATGTAATGAGATATAAACAAGAATGTTTATATTTTTGACATATTTATAATACTTAATTTGACAGATTGTAGACAATCTTACTTTTTTTTCTGAGGTAACGATACAAAACTGTACGGCCAAAGCTAACGTAATTTGAAGGGCAAAGAAGGTCAATCGTATTTTATCAATAAAATATGAATATTTTTTATAATTAATTAGTTCGTAATGATCAGTAACGCTATTCCTCGAAATGGTTTTTCAATTACCTACAACATTTAAAAAAATATGAACAATGCCCATTGTCATAGATGACGTCATGACATGTGCCATAATGACAATGTGTGTGTGTGTGGATGTGTCTGGATGTGTCAGTGTGTTTTGTTTTGAGTTGCATCATATCTTTAAATTAAACTAACGTGACATTTTCGAAATTGTGCTTCTGACTGACAGTCGCCACCTAACCAAAGAAGAAATATGGTGTCTATACAAAGAAATACTGTAATAATATTGTTTTTACATTGAGTAAGCACTGTGAGCGCGTTCACGAGTGTTCCGAATTGTTGACAGCTCTCAGCTGTCATAATCGTAATATCTAAATCGGAACGCATGTGAGATGATGTGAGCGCTATCAGCGATTATAGCTAATTCGGAAAGCGGCCTTAATAAAATCGAAAGTCTTGATCGAAGCGAACTGCGAAATGTTGTCGCACTTGCTTTTGCCATACCCGAAGGAGGGTAGGAGGGGCGAGCTATGACAGTTCATTTCGAAGATCTTATATAAATGGTGCTCAGTGCTGCAGGGCCCCTTTTGGAACACGCACCATCGTTGAAGCAACATCTCTCCGTGACCGCAATACTTCGTGTATAGGGTAATAATATCAGCTAGAAATAATGTTGGTAAAACATTATTTCCATATATTTAATTATTGTGTAAATTTTCTCTGATTGCATTATATTTACAGTATGTTGGTTTCTTCTATAACTATTAAAACGTAAACTGTGATTGTGTGTTGCATCTACCTTATTGTCAATAAATGTTCATATAATTTACTGACTGTTATTTTTCTAATAGAAAGTCATAAAAAATCATTGTACAGCAGCCAGCAAATCAAGCTACCCGAAACTGTCAAATTTTCCCAATCAACTTTGAACCTTATGCTTTAGCGATAAAGTTGAAAATCTATTAAAGAAATTTGACAGATTGTAGTAGCTTGATGTGCTGGCGTTTGTACAATTTTCTCGCGTTAAGGTGAATGGGTAGTTGAGACCGCGAAATTCAAATTTTCTTACGTTTTTTGCAATTTGCAGGTCAGTGTCAGGTTGTATCTTGATCAAAATATGATTCGCGACAATAGCAGGTACATATTTAGAGAAGTATAATCATTAGAATCAATAATACATCTTTCTAAGTTAGATTTCTACCACTAACACTTTTCCATAAGAGATTGGTGGTTGGTGGTAGAAATCTAACTTAGAAAGATATATTAATGATTCTAATGATTATAATTCCTTAAATATGTACCTGTTATTGTCGCGAATCATATTTTGATCAAGATACAATCTGACACTGACCTGCAAATTGCAAAAAACGTAAGAAAATTTGAATTTCGTGGTCTACCACTACCCATTCACCTTAAATTGGTGCTGACGCGATGACGTGACACAGACAATTTTCAAGTAGCCGGCAAATCTTAAACAAATGATAAAAGAAAAAATACGTCATACACAATAATATTGGCAGAGTTCCATTTTCAAAATTTTAACTTATTTTTAGGGTTCCGTGCCAAAATGGTAAAACGGAACCCTTATGGTGAGACATACCCCGCTTTCCGAATTAGCTATAACGATTATGACAGCTGAGAGCTGTCAATAATTCGGAACACTCGTGAACGCGCTCACAGTGCTTTCTCAATGTAAAAACGATATTATTACAGTATTTCTTTGTATAGACACCACATTTCTTCTTCTTAGGTTAGGTGGCGACTGTCAGCCAGAAGCACTATTTCGAAAATGCCACGTTAGTTTAATTTAAAGAAGGATGCAACTCAAAACAAAACACACACTGACACAGCCAGACACATCCACACACACACACACACTGTCATTTTTGACAGCGCTCACGGTGATATTATTAGAAGACATGGTCGGCGTTATCGCAAGATGGCACATGTCATGACGTCATCTATGACGATTCACGGGACATCGTTATCGCGCTCACGCTAATTCGGTACGGGTTTAAGCACGCTCACATCGATTATTTCCCTAACTCGGAACGTAGGGATAGTCTGTCACAGCTAGATATCTCAAGAACTAGGTACTAATGCTATCAACTTGGGAGAATGTGTAAGACCGTACCCAGACACAAAGTAAGAATAAAGTTATGTAAGGAAATTAAATTGATTTAGAAAAAGGAAATATTTAACTTATTCTTTCAAAACTTATTGAACTGCTAATGATGGATACTTTTTGAAATTAATTAACCTCTTAAAACATTTTGCGTTTCTAATAATGCACTTTTTTAAACAATTGAGACACTTTTTTAGCTTTCTGTAATTATTTGAGTTTCACAAAAGAAAGCATCTATTTAATAACTCTCATTTTGCGCTGTTATAATATATGTATTACTGAATCCGTTTTACTATTTTGGTACGGAAACCCAAAAACTGACTTACATAAATAGCAACTAAGATATAAAAATAACTTAGACTCATGTAATAGGGGGAAAGGTCATCCTACCTTAGGGCTGCCATCACCTAAATAACGAAACTCGGATAAAAACTTCAAAGACAATTAGGTGAAATAAAAAAAAATAAACGGACAACCTCGAAAAAATAATTACAATAAAATAAAAACATCGATAAGTACTATCATATTTTTTTTCTTACCTACTTATGGAATATCAACTTAAACCCATAGGCGTATATATGTACTATAGGGGCGTGCCCACCCTAGAATGGTCTGGTGCCTACCCTAGGATGTTTGGGGACCTATTCGAAATTCTAAGCTTCACACAAAAGCAATCAATTAAATTATAATCTACCACCAAGACATACACCAACTTATTATTACCTCCATAGTACATTCCATTTAATTACTTTGGAAATAACAAAAATAATTAAATCTGTAAATACGCAACGTAATAAGCTAGAGTAGGTAGTAAGTACATTTAAATTTCGTGCCACAGCCCACAATGCAAAATGACAAGGGCGCACGTCGGAACAACGCGCCGTTCCGCGCGCTGCATGCCGCTTCGATCGATGCATTTTTAGGGATCCGTAGCAAAATGGTAAAACGGAACCTTGCAACAGAGATTGAAAGGGTTTCTGAACAATTCGAAGTGCGGCTACTAGGGCATGTGGGGTATCATATGAAATGAAAGAGTCAAACAGTTTGCACAATCTTCAACATTTATTTAGGTCACATAGTTTTCGACTTTTGATGAAAAATTAAAAAAAAAAATACCTTAACCCCCCTTATCTTCGAAGTTTGCAAAGACTAAAATCTGAAATAATTTTATGTGATAGAAGTTTATGTAAAGATTACAGGAAAAATAAGACGATGTCTCTAAATAGCACACTTTTTCAGAAATCAGCAACAAAAGTTACACTAGTTCCACTATCGGTCAAGAGATGGCGCTGAGCTAAAACTGCAATATTTTACACCGCAGTGCGCAGTGTTAAAATTCTCTAACTAATATAGGCCTCGATGGCGAAAATTTAAAAACATTTGATGGTACGGAACGCTCGATGCGCGTGCCCGACTCGCTCTTGCCCGGTTTTTAAATTTAGATCTCGAAATTGCAGTGCCTGTAAAAATCTCACCGTGAAAACTTAGGTGAAGTGAGCATGGAGTGAGCTGTGAATAGTCTCAATTCCTAGCAAAAACAAACTCACTTCACCTACGTTTTCACGGTGAAATTTTTACAGTTTCGACCGGGTGGAATGTTTTTTTTTTGAAGAAACTGTTTTAGGAGCAGAAGACGACCCGTTGACCGAATATTTATTAGTGAAAAACGTGCTAAAAGAAGAGGATTGGTCGTGGGACCGCCCGCACTTGGGGATGGGGCGCGATAGGCATGGCGGGCTGATATCAAACGAGGGTGCGGCGAATGTACAAACATCTCTCGGGCTCTCGGGCCCCGACTTATGGTAGTCGAAGGAACAGTGGGGTTTTAGTCGGTAGGAGTTCGACATAACCCTCCGTTCATTCCAGACGGAGTGTTTCCATGAAGATTTCCTAACGAAAAAAAAAGGTTAGGGGCCAGGCCCCCCCTGAAATAAGCCCTAGATGCGCCAATGCTTAGACCTTAACAATACAAATTAAACGCTTAATTTATTAATCAAGTGAACACTCTTCTCTATTTGAGAGGTATTCAATGAAAATTAAAAAAAAAATGTGTTTAAATCAAAAGCAAATTATGAATTGTCTTGAGCGCACACGGCACAGGTAGCCTACCTATATTTGCCGTGCGTCTAATTTTTAACTAGGTACCTATGATTTATGCTGTATTTTATTGCAAATCATTCAAAGTCGGATTTCCCCTAACACAGAAAGTGTCCGAAAGGGTTTTACCCGGACACTTTTTAAGGACCCCGCCGGGCGGCAGGGCGCCGCGCGGGCCCGCGGCGGGGCGGCGCCCGGCCGCCCGGACGCCCACCAAACTAGGACAAATCTGGGGAAACTGCCTAATTATTTAAATTTCTGTGGGGGGAACCCGTACGGATGGCAGCCCTATCCTACCACCAATAAAGTCCTACTTGTTTCCTAAGAATATAAAAATACGTAGAGTTAGAATGAAGTATTAAAAAAACTAACTAAAATATAAACTTGCAAAATGCGTACGTCACGGCCACGCGACACAGAGTCGGATATGTTCGAAAGTATCGCTGTCTCACTCCCCGACCACGTGCGGCTTGGAATAATCCTAGACAGAGAGAAGTGTTCACGTTTTGTTGAGCGTGAACTTTAGTGATGTTCATTCTTTATTTACTTACTTTGTAACGATAGGGTCTTTTTGATTTTCCAAACAATTTTTTTATCGATTTTTTTTTTAATGAATTGGAGAATCTTCTTAAATGTAAAGGATTTGGTTTTTTTTTCATATTTAACCGACTTCCAAAAAGGAGGAGGTCATGTTCGACTTTATCATGTATGTTTTTTTTTATGTAAGTTTTTCACCGATTTCTCCGTCAATAATTGTGGACCAATATTTATTTTTAAGTAAAAACTTCTTTAGGCGCGCTGGGTATTGTTTGAGATGGGAAGAAACCATTGAACACGCGCCACTGTTAGCTACCGTAAGCGACACCGCGAGTGTTTTGTTTATAAGACGATCCAAAAAATACCCGCTTCGGATTTGTTCGGCTGTCCTCGGGATGGACCTACTTGGTTTTAATGTATATCCGATAATATGTCAGTGAGTGATGGCAAAGTATTCTGCTTGTGTTTTGTTTTCACTTCTGTCGGCACTCCCGCAATGGCACTGTTTTTTTTTAGTTTGATAGGATATACTCTCGAGGTGGTCCCATTGTCATCAAGTTGGAATCTGATGGGAGGATCCCATGAAAATCGAGGGAAACCCTCTTATAGAGGCAAACCTATAGCGATTTGGGTATTTTTTAAAGTAACTTGAGCATTATTTTGCTCTCGGAAATCGTCATTTGGTAAAGTGGAGCTGATGACAAATAAATGACTCAATGATAAATATTTCACGGGTTGCGATTGGGTTACTTTAATATGGTTGCTAAGCAATTTAAGCTGCGTCCCAGCATCGGTAAAAGCAATATTTTGTAACATGTGATGAGCAGTTGACATTAGGATTTGAAAGGGTATGCTCTCGAGGTGGTCCCATTGTCACCAAGTCAGAATTCAAAAAGTGAAAAATAAAAAAAAAACAAAGAAAAACGTACGTCTTCCAAAAAAAACACTACAAAGTGAAAAATAACTTTAATTTCGGAAGTCGGTGTCAATAAACCAAAATGCGGAACCAACGACACCGACTTCCGAAATTAAAGTTATTATTCACTTTGTAGTTTTTTCTTGGCAGTCAGTTGTTTTTTATTATTTTTTTTTTACACTTATTTTATAAAATTTAACAAAAGAAAATATTTTTAAGATTACAACACTTAGGAATACATTATAGCATTGACGACAGTTCTATTGGTGAAAATGAATCTTGTGTACTTATTCGTAGTTACTACTAATGCCAATCAAGTATTGATGCCTGCATCAAAATATCAAATTAGATAGGTAATTAACATTATATTTATTCTATCTAAAATTCTATCGACAACTGACATACAGACCCACTCACTAATCGTTATGTACTATTCAACTTATATCAGCAAAGGGAAGCCTACTATTTTCAGATCGATTTTATAACGATTATATATTTGTATCGAATAATCGTATTTATGGTTTATAAAATGAAAATGAGTAGCTCGAGTTTTATTCTATTCCTTCATCGGTCGAGGCGTTTTTATTAGGATAGTTTTTATCGTTCATTCTACAATTTACTTTTCTAAATATTTACATACCTATCATCATAATATTCTTTCTTAATTTCTTTATAATGAAACAACAATAAGTCTTTTTAGTAGCATGTCTAAGTATTATCCAATACTATTAAAGAGTTTCTGCACTCTGTATCTGAATTCAAGATTTAGATCTAATTAGCAATGTTCCAAATTCGGACGACCAGAATTCGGATCTAGTGCGCTACCCCTATGCTAATAGCACTGTGGCTACATAAGACCGATATTTCTCGTATTCTAATCGGATGCAGTGCCCAAACACTCTTAAGGTGAAGGGAGAACCATTAAATTGTAGAATTTCTGACGAGTTTCACTCTGATAATGTAGTTATATTTTTCTTCTACAAAAATGTACAAACATTTCATTTATTATTTGTTCTATTCTATTTGAAAATCCTTAATTTGGGTAAGATCGTTTTGATTCTCGATTAGATATATCATCGATATTATTCGATTCCTGCCAATTTCTATATTCGTATAACATCACGTTTCGTATTGCCTATCACTATGATTATGAACAGCTATGTCAAAACGTTTTTGTAGAAATAACTCGTAATAATTCATTCTTAAAATTCATTGTTAATTCTCGGTTTGCTGTTATACCTGGTCGATCAATATTACTCCTGAAAAGTGTACAAAAAAAAAAGCGTTCTGATTTGTTATGATAAAACGTGTTATAACTGTTACTTTGTGGACTTGGTGAAACTTCAGAACAACGATCGGAATAGGATCGTTCGTCTCTTGGTAAGTTCCGAATTATAAACTTTTGACTTTAGTACCTGTTTGATAGGATGTACTGATTCTAAGCAAAATACACCAGAAATTGTCAAATTGTAAGTTCTCATTCTACCTTCAGATATGCAGAGTGTACTTATTATTTTATTTGTAATACCTACCTAATGTCTGCTGCGATGATAGTCAATACCTTCCTAAGTGTTCTCAAGTGCTTGAATTCTGGTATTAGTTGATGACCAAAGTAAAAAAAATCAATTAAGTACCTACCTAATCTTCAAAGTACCTTCAACCTTCATGTCTCTTCTTAGTGTGTTATGGTAATTTACCCCCCCCTTGTTTCGAACTAGTTTGAAATGCGATTTTAATAATGAAGGTCTCAGTTGTAAATACTTGCTGAAAATTTACTTTTGTTGCTGACTGTGCCTATGCTTAGCGAGTCAACTTGGAGGCAAAGCATTTGGTGTAATATATATTTAATGCAAGCGCTGCCAATGTTTATACAGCACAGAATTCTAACACTTCCGTCACTTTACATATTAGAAATATCACCATTTGTAAAAACTAATCCAAAGTTGTTTCCCTTTCTGATAAATAATACAGGCAGAAATAGATGTGAGAAGTATAGATTTTGGGTGCAATCAGTCTCTGCCAAAACAGCATTTCTAAAAAAAAAGTGTAATATGCATGGCCCCATTAATATACCATAAAATTCCTAATTCCCTTAAGATATTGAATATTAATTCATTCAAGAGAGAACTAAAAAAAATGCGTATTATTAAGGGATACTATAATGTTACGGGGTTTTTAATGACAAATTTTGAATTTGTATAATTTAATGTGTAATTTATGTTTTATTAATTTAATGTTATTG
The DNA here is from genome assembly GCA_963855955.1 of Luperina nickerlii. Lineage (NCBI taxonomy): Eukaryota > Metazoa > Arthropoda > Insecta > Lepidoptera > Noctuidae > Luperina > Luperina nickerlii. The sequence goes on from OY979662.1 coordinate 14,981,974, forward strand.
TTTAATTATTCTTTTTTTTTTACATTATTTTTGCATTGACTGTAATTATGTAGGTACCTATTTGAATTAATTGAATTTTGACTATTGTAATTTTTTTGACTAATGTAATTTGACTGTAATTTAATTATTTCTTAATTTGTAATTTCTATAATACTAACTATAAACTATTTTGTACGCCGAATATGGCAAAACATTTAAACATAGTTGAACCAGCAATCTTCCAAACTCGTTTTCCATCCATATGTGCATATCTATGTATCATGTCACACATGTTTATCCAAATAAATGCATCTTTATCTTTATCTTCTTTTTTGGTAAGAAGAAATACTTTTATTATGACAGTGTACATTTAAAACAGGGCCAAGTTCCTAGCTTTGATGAGGAAGTAGCCTACCCATTCTGCCCATCTCATTACATTGGAAATTCAGGTAATTCAAGTATATGGTTAAATGACAAAAACCATCCATCCACTTTAAAATATTAAAGACCAGCTGTGCAGCTCACTTGCAATACAAATACATAAATACTAAAACCAAGCAATAATACATATCAATTAAAGACAAAGTCATTGTCATTGCATTCTATAATATATACATATATATATATGTATTATCAAGTAGGTACTTTATTCCTACTAATATTATAAACGCTTAAGTTTGTGAGGATGTATGTTTGTTACTCTATTATGCAAAAACTACTGAACAGATTTAGATGAAACTACAGTAATATAGCTTATACATGAGAATAACACATAGGATACTTTTTATTCCGATATTCCCACGGGATCGACACTTATGGGCGACTAGAATCAATTCTATTTGTTGTAATTTTTGACGTTCAAAAGTGCCTTTAATGTGCCTATTTGAAATAAATGCTTTGACTTTGACTTTATGCGGGTGAAACCGCAGGGCGCTGCTAGTACAGTATACAATAGCAGATTAGATGTGATTCAAACTAGGCTATTACCACTATCTAGGAGATCAGAGTCTTTTCAAAAGTAATGTAGTAATATGTTTGGTTTTATTTATTTTCATGGCATGCAATCAGTTTTTAAAACTATGAGCAGATGAGTTGTAGGAATATCTGGAAGGCAAGAATTATTCCTCTTGAGGAGCAACTCTCTACAAGTTATCTAAGCTGGTATTATGCGTTGAGCGGCCAATTGGTTGGGGTGTCTCTCTAGTCTAGAGTTGTACTTATTACTTTTATTTATCTTATCTTATTTGTGTTATTTCTTCCTTGACCGTATTCATGGTCAGGTGCTCGTGTGCTGTGCGTTCCTAATAAACCACGGCGAATTCGATATCTGTTTTAAGATGTTGTTCTGAGTACTCTGAATCATGTGGATATTTGAGCCACACGCGGAGCCCCACAGTTGAATGCCGTAAGTCCAGATGGGTTTTAATATGGCTCTATAGATAAAAATCTTATCGTCTACAGAGAGCTTGGTATTCCTACCCAGGAGCCAGTACATGCCTTTGTATTTAATGTCGAGCTCTTTTCTTTTTGTTTTGATGTGTTTCCTCTAAGTCAGTCGCTGGTCCAAGGTATTTGACGTAGTTGCTTTGTGGGAGTTGACTATAACCAAGTTTCACCGGTGGACGTTGCTGGTGTCTTAGTGTAAACATGACCTGGACCGATTTCTATGTATTGGCTCATATCCTCCATTTGACAAGCCGGTTGTGAATTTCATCTAGACTCTCTTGTAGGTTTATGATGCTCTGTTGGGGCAACTGATAAATGCCACGACTGCGGTGTCATCTGCGTAGGTAGCAATTGTCGTTCCAGGAGTTTGCGGTAGGCCTGCAGTGAAGATAATGTACAACACTGGTCCAAGAACAGGGCCCTAAGGTAGTCCTGCGAGTATGTTATAGAAACTTAACCTGAAATATTCTATCAGCTAGATAAGATTCCAGAATTTTGTAGTAACAGTGTGGCATATTATGTGATTTTATTTAACTTATATACAATACTCTGTTGAAGGCCTGTTGTATGTCAATGAAGACTGAGGAACAGTATTGCTTGGTTTCTAGGGCATTTCTGATTACGCGGCACACTCTATGTACTTGTTCTATAGTGGCATGATTTGGTCTATCCAAATTGATAATCAAGATTTATAGACATGAACCTAGAAGCCGGCGCAATAATATTTTCTCAAAAAGTTTGGATGTTCATGAGGCGGTTTTCCTTGCTTGTGTATCATGATGATTTGTGATACTTTGCACAGCAACGGCTAGTATTCTACCCTAAGCATACTATTGAAGACAGTTGTCAGAAAAACGAGGTGATATGTTAGGATTAATCATGAAAGGTTCCTGCAAAATTTTGTGGCCACTGCAAATGATAAACGTTGAAAAGATGCACTGCGAACAACTGCGAATGTGATATCAACATAAATAAGTTGTTGTTGTTATTCAATCAAACTCAAGATAATATGGCCTCGCATTTTCATTTAAGTACCTATATAATTTTACCCCTTTATTCATAAACGTTACTTGCAGTTAGGTAGTGATTAGCGACTGTTCAACCATACATTTTTGGCGTTTCAATGTTACGTAACTTTAATCATCGTTAATAAATAAACCCCTTAAGGGGGAAGCGCTAAGGTAGCCCGCGAAATTCAAATTTTCTTACGTTTTTTGCAATTTACTGGTCAGTATTAAGTTGAACGTCGATCAAAATATGATTCGCGGCCGTAACAAATATGTATTTACAGAATTATGAACACACAACTCTCTAAGACCACGTGACTCGAATGATGATTTCATGAAACAGTTATTCTTTGGAGTTACGTGGTCTTAGAGAGTTGTGTTGATCACTTTAATGATTATAATTCTGTAAATACATATTTGTTACGGCCGCGAATCATATATTAATCAACGTACAACTTAATACTGACCAGCAAAATGCAAAAAACCTAAAAAAAATTGAATTTCGCGGGCTACTCTGGCGCTTTCGCCTTAATATAAAACTCTTAAAGGAAGTTATTAGGTAAAAGTCTACATCTAATTTATTTTTGTTTCTTTTAACAGTTTTAAAATAAATGCAACATGGACAACTTAGACGATTCAGAAAACAATGCAAAGATTTCAGATTCTGCATACTCCAACAGCTGCAGCAACAGTCAGTCCAGAAGGAGGTAAGCTAAAACTGTTAAGAAAATGTCCGAAAAGAATGTAAGGAGATTGGGCTAATCTGCCCTGATGCCCAATAGCCGTAAGATATGGATAGGTCTCTTCAAGGAGAATATTTATTATTATGACAGCTTCTTTCGCTTGTTAGAATGTGAGGAGCTACAGAACTCTAATAAAAGAGTAATTAAGAGCGTTACTCCAGAGCGGCGCGCCTCGTGTTTAGGTAAATTTACTCACACAGCTATACAGTTAAACGCACACACAGCCGTCTGTGTTGGAGCGCGTATCATACACCGCTTAGAATCATCTTGATACTTAGCCAGTTTTTAGTTAGTAGGGAATGTTTTCGTTTTCCGTAAGCGGGGATTCAGTTTTTTGTTTATTGTAATAAATGAGCAATTAAATTATTATTAGTTAGGTTAAAGTAAATAAAAACAATTTCGTGTAAAATAAAATCTTAATATTTGTTGTCTCTAAGTTTCATGGACCTAGCTTTTCGGGGATCAACAATTTCGGGTAACAGGCATTTATTGTAAAAGCTGACTAGCCGATGTTCCATATTTTCGCTCCAAAATTTATCGTCCCTGATTATGTTTTCAGTCTTCAATTTAAAATCTTTGCCTGTCCACACAGCAAACAGACAGTAATTTCTGTTAGTTATATGCAGCTGCCCCTGTATCTGATAAAACCAGTCATGGCGTCGATTCACAGATCCATCTATTTTCCAGAATTTAATTTTTTTTTGGCTAATAGCAAAATCTGCCTCTAATCCAAATGCCGAACTAGGACATTTAATTTCGGTGATGCCATCATCGTCGATTAGTCCATCCGGCGAAGCACCTGTAATCATAATAATTTGAAACTCAATACTCTAATTACTTCTTTTTAATAGAATTTAAGAATATAAAAATAAATTGTTTGTTAGAAAAATCTAAACTTGTACCTGCAACTGTTCTATGGCCACTTTTTCGTTTACTTTCCCATGTTGAATACTAGGGATATGGTCCAAGGAATATGAGTAAAGAAATTGTTTAACCAAAGGGGCTGGGCTAATAGTCGATCGCCGTTTGCACAGTTTACAGAATGAAGAGGCTGTCAATAAACAACGTCGTAGCTCTAGCCAAAGTGCACTCTCTGTCTGAAGTACAGTATCCCTTTCAACTTCTTGTCTACTATTTACCTATAACATAAAATTTGGAAATATATTTTTAAGTCTAATATTATCAGAAACAATGTACAACATGTATCTGAACTTATGAAAGTATACTGTAAATACGCACTTGTTCTTGAAGGTTCTTGTTTTATTTGTCCTAAAATATGTTTATAAAGACCAAGTCATTCTTACAAGATTCCCTGCGTCAGGATCTTGAATTGAAGCCGTTTCTAATACCTGCAAGTTTTCCTGAATTTCCAGTGTTTTATCACTGTCTTTTTCATTTTCTTGAGTCTGAAAATAATATGTAGAGTATAATATAGTGACACAAACCGTATGCACCATGACAGGCGATCGATTGTCGGCTTAAGATAGCACATAACTAACAATGTTTTTTTTGTGCTAAAATATGTATACAAATGACCAAGTAATTCTTACAAGATTCCCTGCGTCAGGATCTTGAATTGGAGCCGTTTCTAATGCCTGCAAGTTTTCCAGAATTTCCAGTGTTTTTTCACTGTCTTTTTCATTTTCTTGATTCTGAAAATAATATGTAGGGTATAATATTATAGTGACACAAAAAGTAAGCACCATGACAGGCGATCGATTGTCGGCTTGAGATAAATAAATAATGAAGAAAGGTCTTATTTAGTTTTGGTTTAACAACTGCTCAATCAAAACCAAGGAAACACGTGTCTGCCGCAGCTAGTAAAATATAAAGTAAAAAAATAAAACTTACAACAGCATTTTTATTTAAGTCCTGGTTTTGAAGTATTTGAACTTCTCTTTTCTGCCTATAACAACGAATTGGATATTAACTTTATCTTATTACTACTGTGTTTCATAAAAATATCCAAACAAAAAGTAATAAAAAAAATTACTTCAAAAAGTAGTAAGTACTCGTATATTGTTTCTTATTACACCTAATAAAAATATATTTTTTATAAGTAGAGAACCTCGGTAACATACCTTTCAGCTTCATTAGCCTTGGCCAAATTTTCGTTTTTTTTTTGTTCCCATATAGCGCCTTTTGTTAGCCATATCTGAAAAAAAAGTAAAATGAAAACATACATAAAGAAGTCTAATTTAATCTTTCTTAAGTTAATAGAACACCATTACATTAAAATATGTACTCACCAAAGTTTTGTAATATAATAAAAATATATTATAATAAAACGTATCAACATGTCCTAGTCGCGCTAAAAACTCGCGAAAGTACGATAATATTTTACGCGACTCGCGGCTACGGGAGCGACACACGTCCTACCTCTGAAAGGCCTCGGCCGGCACTGAGCGCTGGCGTGATTCCGCGCCGATTATATAGCTGCACTAAATAATTCATAGTAAAATAAAAAAATAAGTTATTAAAAAAATATTTGTACCATGTTTTAGAACGTAAATGTCTTCGTTTACTAGGCCTAAAATAACATATAAATATTTCAGATTTCATCCTAAACTAACGCGTTTAAAATATCGAAAAGTGGCTAAAATTGACATTTTTGAATATACTTTTCTTGAATGAAAACTTACAGTAATAGTTTTTTTTTTTCAGCCATGCACTAATAAATGCTATTATTATTTATAAAGCAACGTTGTTATAAGTTTGTCGTATATGGTTTTACTAATACCTTGCATTTGCGTAGACCGTCGATCGCTAGTTTAAAAAAAGGCTTGCATAAAAACTGTTCTAATGAGAAAACTGTACGAATAAATGAAAATGTTTTTCAGCCATGCACTAGATTATGAAATTACCATTAATATGACGTCAATATCTTATCTATAAATTAAACAGATTATGGTTTTATTGTCCGTCGGAAATCATCAATTTTGACTCCAGCGTGGCTCTAACGGATCAACCCTCTTAAGTATCATTTAAATTCTGGTATTTCTTCAATAAATTAACTTTCATTAATTCTATGCTTTGCACTTTTATGCCTTTGTATGTCTATTTTAAAACATGACCTTCTATATGCCATTTAGGAACAATGGGTTGGACAGAAATATATAGTGACCGACCGAAAGTTCGGTTTCGGTTTCGGTTTCGGCCAGTTTCGGCCAAATAATCTAGTTTCGGCCTTAGTTTCGGTTTCGGCCAGAAAAAGGCCGAAACTTTCGGCCGCGCCGAAACTCGAGTGTTCATGAATTATCGTCCATCGTTCGGCGAACTTCGCGGCTAGCTCGTGCTCGCTCGTCGCGTCGCCGGCCCAGTTCGCCGCCGTCCATCGTTAATCACATGGAGTTGAGGTTGTGTTTTGCACATACGAGGGCGGTCCCATAATGAATTGGCTTAACTATGAACTAATGAAGGAAATGAAACGAAACCAATTTTATTTTTCAATATAATCACCATGAATACCTACTACTAATACACTTCTGACATCTGTGAATCAATATCTCTAAAGCTTTATAAAAATAATCACAATTTTTAGTCTCAAAATGACCGAAGACGGCCGCCTGCAACTCTTCATCGCTTGAAAATTTTCTTCCTCTTAAGTCTCGCTTTAAATTTAGAAATAAATAATAGTCGGACGGAGCCATGTCTGGACTGTGAGGTGGATGTTCAACTTCTGTGAACCCGCATTGACGAACTGCATCCTTCGAAACACCAACGTTATGAACAGGGGCGTTGTCATGGAGCAACAGGACACCTTTAGACAGCTTGCCTCTTCGTTTTTCCTTTATCTTAAATTGTCTCGTAATTTATATATTAAAGAAGCATAATATTAGCCGTTCACGACTGTATTACGTTTTTTAAAATCCACTATCAAAATGCCTTGAAAATCCCAAAAGATTGTGCACATCAGTTTTTTAGCCGATTGTTGCACCTTTGCCTTTCTAGGGGGCTTTTCACCCTATAACGCCATCCTATTGATTCGCGCTTGCTTTGTGGGTCATAATACAAGATCATAGTTTCATCACCAGTCATTAGCCGCTCGATCAGTCTTTGAATTTTCGCCACAAAGATCCAAAAACTCCGAAGCGCAGCGCACTCTTTCCTGTCTCTGTACCGCTGAAAGAAGTTTCGCTACCCATCTTGCACTCACTTTTTTCATGTGAAGATGTTCATGGATCGCACGATGACGTACTTTAAGAGAGCCCAAGCCTAGCTGCAATTTCTCTAATCTTCAAACGGCGGTCACTCAGAACCTCCTCTTCGATAAGAGTAATCGTTTCGGGAGTGAGCACTTCCACAGGTCGACCGTCGTGGCAAATGTCTTCGACGGTTTCTCTCCCGAGGCGAAACTCTTTCACCCAATTTTTCACTGTGCTATAGGAGGGGGCAGACTCCTTATACACGTCATCCAATCGTTCTTTTATTTGGGCAGGGTATAAACCTTCTTTAAACAAAAACTTTATGACACTTCGATACTCAGTTTTCGACATTTTGAAAAAATACGCGACTCTCGTTATGCTAATGCCTGCTAAACTAAGACTAAGCATTTCATGTCGATGCGTGTTTCTTATATTAAGTGCACGATAAACGTACTATTTAATGCAACACAACATGTAGCGACATGTCGCGTAGAACTATACCAGGGCAGTTTATTATGGGACCGACCTCATAAATGATTAGGTAAATTAAACTGTCTGTATGTATAATATACATTGTATATTCAAATAAATGTGTAAAAAACACACCAGATTTCTGTATACGATAGAAATTTTAAATATATTTAAGTTTCGGTTTCGGTTTCGGCCGAAACTAAGAGCAAGGCCGAAAGTTCGGTTTCGGTTTCGGTTTCGGCTGAAAAACCTGTTTCGGTCGGACACTAAATATAATCCTACCGAACCTCCCAATTATACCGTTGAGTTACATTTCATTGAAAAGATCTTGTTTAGAAGAACATTTTTTTTTAACCAACTTCAAAAAGGAGGAGGTTACTAATTAGAAAGTTTTTTTTGTATGTTACACGATATGACCAATTGTGGATCCATTTATCTTACAAATAAAACATCCATTTATCTTACAAATAACTTCAACTTATCAACTGAATCTTTAAAGATTCCCTATCGAATTACTTTGCATAAATGCTTAGTTACGTATATAATGCCGCTGTCGGAAAATAGTAGTTTATAAAACTGTTGCATAATGAGGGGTATTAAACACGAGTGTGTGTTTACAAACCGAGCGGAGCGAGGTTTGTAATAGTATCACACGAGTGTTTAATACCTTATTATGTGCAGTTTTATACAACTTTTTATCTACTTTCATACATTGAGATTGAATATACTAAATAAAAGATCAAAGTTCAAAAAGTAAGACATACTTTACTGCTTATGATAATTATTGTAGTTTTGTATGAGTCATTTCCGTCGCCGCATCTAAAATATCGGGCGGAGTCAAATTTCCTTCACATTCACTGGTATCAGACATGTTTAAGCAATAATAGAATAAAACACTAAATTCAGAAAAAACGTAAAAATGGCGCCAAAAACCCAGCTCTTCACCGCACTTTAGCGCAACCACAGATAAGTAAAATTTACACACCAAAACTTCACGCTCCCGTATATATGTAAAGCCCCATCCACACGCTGGCTGTTTGTCACAAACACCGCAAACAGCAAACAAAGTGCCAAACATCCTTTGATCTGGCAAGAAAAACCGACACCGATGCCGAACACTGCCCAACACAAACACAAACAGGCAAACAACGACAAACACCCATCCACATGTCCGTGTTTGCTGTTGGCTGTTTGCCATTGTTTGTCAAGCATGTGGATGGGGCTTAACGAGTTCGATTAAAAAAGTTATGCATTCTCCTTAGTGATTTAACTTCTTGGTTAACCTGTATCGTAATGGAAAAAAAATTATTTTATAACATTATTTTGTTCGAGAAATAGTGTTATAATGAAAATTTTTTTTTTCTATTTCGGTATTGTGTTTATAAAGTATGTCAATATAAACTCGTTTAAAATTTTATAATTAGAATTTTACGACATGAAAGTAGATAAACTATATTATAATATTATCAAAAAGTTTGTTATTGTATTTTTTTTTAGAAGGCTCGTTACTATTACGGTTTGTCTGAATTATTAGTTTGTTCGCAATGATATATTAAATAAAGGTAGATACAATGCGTGCCATGAAAGAAGAGACTTGACACACCACGTGGTTTGACATGCGCAGAACACGATTTTAGGTATCTTTAGCGGTATGAGGTCTGAGTGCCGGACGGGACCGGACGTCATAGGGGCAGCGGAAAGAGCGGGGGAGGCGGGGTCAAGTCTCTTCTTTCGTGGCACGCATTGTACGTTACTCAGTCACAGCATAGTATAAAGAGGGGAAGTAGGCTATCTCCGGCCCAATCCGCGATATAATTGCCTACTGTCTCTGGGTTGTCACTTTTAGCTAAATTTTAATTCAGTGCCTATAAGTTGGCAAGGGTCGGGAAGTTGTATACTTAACGTAAGTACTACGTTTACTTGTATTGTCTGGGTACAGGGCTTGTGAGGTCGGTTTTCCCTAAACGATGATGAAACCTTTCACGATGAAAGAAAGAGCGATGGGCCAGCAGACGGGCGGCGCGGGGTGGTGATGAGCACGAGAAAACGGTGGGTTAGTGATAGTACTGTCTACCAATTCATTAGTTTAAAGCCCGGCCCTTGCAATAGATAACACATCTCTGTATAACTAATTCAGTGATCATTAGTCAATAAAGTTCAACAATGGTTATTTCCTAACGAATACAGAAATGTATTCAAGATTCAGAGCAGTAGGTATTATTTATAAAAAAATGGATAAAATAAATGCATGACTAAACGTAAACAAAGCAATAGCGGCAAATCAATTGACAGATCAAAAGTATGTACCTAATGCATTCTAGTGGGAAAGTAGGTACACCTACTTCCTCTGTCTGATATAAAACTAATACTTACAACAAAAGGTACGGACAGACGTGCTCATTACTAGCACGAAAGCATGCTTTTATTGAGCAAGTGCTCATTAGTAGCATGTGTGTCGCAACATTGCCAGTAATGAGCATGCTTATTTTGAGCGTGCTAAAAAATCAACCGACGCGACGTTTGATTTTCGAGAGCATGCTACCTGAGGCGCAGGTAGAAGGGGGCTTGCTCCGAGCGCGTCTGAACAGGTTTGCTTATGAACATGCTATTATCTCTTCGATCTCGACGAGCGCGTCTGAACAGGTTTGCTTATGAGCATGCTATTATCTACTCGATCTCGAGATCGAGTAGATAATAGCATGCTCATAAGCAAACCTGTTCAGACTAGGGGTCGCAATACCGAATCATTAAGCAAAACCGGTATTTTCGGTATTGACTCCAGACCAATACCGATAATCCGGTATTTTCGATATTTCCGGGATTAAGCTAAAGTTAGCAAATTTAGTATAATAAAGTAAGTTTGCGGAGGAATAGTAAGTAGGTACCTAACCTAAATGAATTTATCTTCTAAAGAAAACAAAATATTCATCAGACACAAGGTTTATTATTTGATATGTTGGTAATCAATCAGTTAGTTCTTAGCAATAATTTACTAATACTAAATGCCCGTTTATTCCTTTATTAAAATAACTTAGGTTACTGGTTAACTAGTTCAAATACTTTAATTAAATGTAGTGTTTGATTAGGAAGTAGGATTCCTACTAGGAATCAGTTCTAAAAATAAAATGTTTATCAAACTTAAACATTAAACATCTCCCAACAGTCTCAACATAAACAAAACGAACAACGAACCAACAAAATGCACTTAATTAATTCTCATAAAACATAAAAATAATAAATTCTCATAAAACATAAAATGTAGTGCGTCCGGTATGTTCGCTTTTGCGCATACTGATGATTTCTACGCCATAATGCGCAAAAAGACAAACTCCATCTTGTCAAGAGCGCGGTCTAGTTCTAACAGCATCCTAAGTATGTTGATGGATAAGTTCGACGCACCCTGGTTGTCGCACGCTGTGGAGGTGTTGGTCAGAAGACCCCACACCTAACCTCGCAATTTACTTTTTTCTTTTTGTTTTGCGTTTCTGTGTTTTTGTTTACTAACAATAGTTTTTTAGAAATAATGTTATGTTACTAACAATTGGGCCTAGTTGCCATAAATAAACAAATATTTAATTTAATTTAATAAAATTAACTCTTAGTATGGTTTACTAATCATCAAATAATATTCTAATTAACAAAACAACAAAAATGCTTAAATTAAATTCAGTCCAACTCCAAATCAAATTGAGTTATAAAGAGGTAATCAAAATATTATTAAATCTCCATTAAATTTTTGGTTGAGCCTTGTAGTGAGATCGTAGAAACAGTAAAGTATCTAAACTTTTATCACTCAATCTTGATCGCAAATGATTACACAAGTAACCTGATGAAGAGAAAGCTCTCTCTGACTCTACACTAGTTGGTGGAATACTTATTAAATTGTTTTTTATTTATTTTATTTTTGTTTTTTATTTATTTTACTAAAACCGAAAATACCGAATATCCCGGTTTTTGTAAAATGAATACCGGTATTAATTAGACCTAAATTTGGCACGGTATTCCGGTATTTTCGAAATTCGGTATGCCGGTTTGCGACCCCTAGTTCAGACGCGCTCGGAGCAAGCCCCCTTCTACCCGCGCTTGCGTTTTTATTTTAAGACGCAGCAAGTGTCGCGGTTACTATACTCTTTGGCCCCGACTGGCGCATTGAGAAACGGGTCGAGATTTTACGGACGGGTTAAGTGTGCGTGCGGCGACGAATAGATACTATGACGCACACATACAAGCCGCGCGCGGTGCGTTTGTATGAAGACAACTAATTACTTTACTTCCCCTCTTTATACTATGGTCACAGCGCCTGTTCCTACTAAAGTGGTTGATTGCACCCAGTAGGCAACTCAGTCGCGTACGGAACATCGTTGATCATACAGCTCAATAATTTCAGTTTTTTTGTAATAAATATGCATTAAAATGACCTCTTGTGCAGCTAAACAGTGTTTAAGTTAAAGAAAAATAAGCCACACGGGATTACTTACCACAGGTAAATACAGCCAAAATGTTAATTTGTTGAAAATTTTAATAATATTTAATGTTTGCTTCGCCATGTTTGTGAGAGCGAGATAGATATGCGTGAGAGACACGATACGCACGCAATGCGCGAGTTGCGAGTTTGCGAGACTCATACGCAACGCGATTTCGTTCGCACGACAGCTTCGGCTCCTATCTCTGTCCTTGTATATCGGAACTTTAGGTTTGCGACTGTTATCGCAGATATTTTTTTGTAAGCTTTTCAAGTAGGTATGTATAATTTTGATCACATAATAATAATAATAGTATAAGAATAAAGACTGATTACAAATCCGTGAGATTATTTTCGCTTTTCTAAAAGTCCAGGTTTTTCGAGTTGTAACCCTATTTTATCGGAGGTGCGATATCAATCACTTGTTGCGGTTTACCGGTCATTCTAAAATCAATCGGTTCTACTTATATCTTTGTAAGTGGAGTGCCGAGTGTCAGTCACTGTCATCTATGCGAGTGTCGAATAATGATAAAATGAGTTGAAAGCAAATCATCAATCAATCATCACTCAAGGGTCCTAGCATGATGTTATGCTATAGCCTTCCTCAAGAAATGGTCTATCAAAAAAGAATTTTTCAAATCCGACTAGTATTTCCAGAGATAGCGCGTTAAACAAACAAACTCTTCAGATTTTTTTATTGTAATTTGTTTCTCTATACCAGTGGTGGCCAACTTGGTTAGACCCAAGATCTATTGTTCACTGACGACACCCTGGGCGATCTACCAATTACATACTTCTTGAAATCTTAAATGAAACAGCATAGTTCAGTACACAATTATGTAGTATTTTTTATTTTATTAAGAAGGAAAATATATCTCGTAACCACTCGACGTAACTCCGCTAGTCTGTCATCAACTGACTGACGAATTGACAACCGTCCGCGCCCTACTCCCGCGTCCCATACACTTTAATTCCCGCTTATTGTTATCGCGCACCGAAAACAAAAGTGAGCTAAAGTGCATAGAAGAGAGGATAAATAACATGACGGAACGGTGATTGAAAAATGATACAAGATGATGCGTGCAGCAGTTAGTGATTAGGTACGTTGCGCAGTGTGTTCTACGCATTCATATTTTTTTCCTTGCCACGATCGACCAGTCGATCGCGATCGACCGGTTGGCCACCCCTGCTCTATACTATAGATATAGATAGAGTTTAGCTTAGTTGATTGCACTAGGCAAAGCACTTCACCTTTGTTTTCCTATTTACCTATAATATAGTAACGTCGTATAATGATGATTTAAATTACCAGTAAAACAATTGTTATACATTAATCCCCTTACTAATAAACGTTGTATAGCGTCTGTATAGTTACACAACGCTTTGTCTTCTTCTTTCGAAAGTCAAATTACTGACGACTGAAAGAGAGAAATCGGTGTGTAACTATTCATCTGATATAATACGTTTATTAGTAAGGGGATTGAAAGTAACTTTATTAACGAAATATTAAACTCTCAAACTCAAACTCAACTGACATAAATCATCAATTCATCATGGTAATAAATGTTCACCTTAATAAGCATTATAATGCTTAAGGTTAAAGTTGTAATTATGTTATAGTAAATTGTCTGGTACCTACATATATGAAATCCTTAACGGTGGACCACTATTTACGCCACACCCTGTATATCTTATGGCTATTGGGCGCAGAGAAAACTCCTATACTTCGATGCCCAACTAATCAAAGGGGATTGAAGATTTTTATATAGAAGCCTGGCTACTGCCCGCCATTTGGTTTTTTTTTTAATGGCGGCCTCGCATGGTACCTGTATAAATCTATAGCTGACATTAATGAAAACAGCAAATATAATAAGACCAAACCCCTTTAGGAAAATTTATTTAATTAGGTCATTAACTCCGAACTGACTAACAATTGGCAAACACTTGCGAAAACGCAAAGTTTCTCCTTGTAAAGCTTTTTCCATTGGTATATGATACTCTTTCCATTGGTATTTTATTACTATTGAGCTTTAGGACAGAAAGTAGAAACCCATTGTTCGTCGCCCATTCTCCTTTACTTATAAAAATGGTACCTACCATTTTTTTTTGTTTGTATATTTTTTTTAAATACTTTTATTGCAAAAGGTACCGTGAGTAATTACACCAATGATCAACAGAAGATGATACAAATTTCAATAAGTACCTACGTACCTATTTGGTATGATAACGTTACCTATTGATAAAGTTACCTAATAGTTTTAGGCAGTATTATAACTAATGATGCTTTAGTTAATTTCTGGAAAACCGGGAAAACGGATATTATTTTCGCAACACGCGCGGTTCTTTGTGAAATCCACACAATCACATCCAACAAACTATTAAATTTTACCTCTTATCTATACATCTATAGAAATAAATAAAATGGATGTGTTGCTTTTACTAAATGCATTTATAACTTTTGTCTGTCTGTCTGTCTGTTTGTTTCGGCTAATCTCCGAAACGAAACGGCTGGACCGATTTTGACGGAACTTTCACTGGCAGTTAAGCTATCTGTCTTATAACATCAGCTATCTGAGACAGTTGATGTTATACGGAGGTAACTTAGACTACTTTAAGGGGACTACATGATCTAAAGCGCGGTCACTGTCGGACTGCATAGAAAAGAAAGAGAAGCGCGATGATACAACACTGGTAATTTATTGCAAAATATGAAGCAATTATCTATTTACAAAATCTATTTAATAATAAATAATCAATTACTGAATGCAATTTGGCATTAAAATTTAATGGTATATTTTTAATTATAATTAAAATTGTTAATGAAGGGATAAACTTGAAAGGATGAGGGCTTTGAAGGTCCGTGGCATTTCTACCTGCCCACAATATTATTTTCAAAATGACGGCCACGCATAAAACCTATATAAATCGTTAAGAGTTCCATATCCATATGGTAAAAACCTTTGGTGAAACTTCTGTCGCCATTGCGTTGCTTATTTCAGAAACTACATATCTGATCGATTTGATTGAAATAGTTTTAAGAAATGCTTGTTCACCTTAAGGTATTCCAAATAATAAATACAAAAATACTAAAACTGAAAAATAAGAAGATTTTTATTCTGACTTACGTCACGGCACTCACGGCCCCCCGAGCGTCACAGAAAACCACAAAAAGTTTTAGATTACTGTAAGACTGCGAACAAAGCAAACGTGCCTACAGTCGGCCGCCGATTGTTTTAAAAGGGGTGAATTATAAACCCAAAACCGAAAGGTCGCAGCAAACGTGCTTTCTCCTTCCTTATAAATTAGCGGTGGTCGTGTATATTATTACTCGATTGGACTGCTCTGGGAGCGAAACGGAGCGGTTTAAAAAAAAATAATAATGATGTTTTGGTACATCCGTGACAAAAGCTGTGCTCATTATATACCTTTTTCCAGTCATAGTTCCAAGTCTACACACTCTGGAAGCCATTCCAGTGGCAGCAGTGGCTATGGCGGAAAACCCTCAACTTCTGGAAGCAGGTTAGTTACTGTTAACATGTTTATGGACTTGTGTAGTGTGCATCAATTACTTACTCCTAGTTTTTACGTGTCTTTTTTAACTTTTGCCATATTAGGTATCTTCTACTACTAGTTACTAGTGTTAGTTAGTAGTTGCCACTAAAATATTTTTCTTGAGTATGTCATAAGCATTAGTTGCGCCACAATGGCAATAGTCAATGATAGATTATTTGTTGGACATAAATATATTGCAGATCATTTTAGTTTTTTTTTATTTTATATTGGCTTAATTATATACACTTTATCATACTTCGTAACTTATACAAAGGCCTGTGAAACGACGTCCTCTGAAAATTTTTAAAAGTCTCTTTAAAGTGCTTTTTAATACAGTTGCTCAAAAAGTGGCGTATTGCAGGGACGTATAGCGTTCGGGAAGTGGGCTATTACATACTCGTGCTTTTTTTTACCTTTCCCGAACTCGTGCGTAATCTTTCCCAACTGTCAAAATAATGTCTATTAAAAAGAAAAACTAACCATGAAGTTTTTACTAAAAAAATTCATAGAAGTTTTTATGATTCATGCAAATACGTATATTTCTAAAAAGAAGCAACTAATTTGTTTCAATATCAGATTTAATGATTTGATTGAATGAGTTAGGTTAGTTTTCATTTCATTTCATCTCATTAAATATAATTTTCATTTCATATCAATAAAAAAATTCTACTGAAGACTTGGCTGTATGGGCATAGTTCCCTTTGCCTACCAGAAAGGGTGAAGAAAAAAAAATCGCTGCTTATATTCTACGGTTGGCGCCATTTTTCAGAAAGTTTCTTTATTAAATTGCTTCATTTTTTCGCAACTGTATTAAAAATAGTCGTTCAGTACACGTGCGAAACCGTCATTGCAACTTGTTCCGACTGTCAACCCTCGCCTTCGGCTGCGCCTCGGCTCGGGTAGACATTTGTCGGAACGCTTTGCAATGACAACCTTTCCGCACTTGTAATGAAATATACTATTCCCGAACACCCCCTATGTATGTTCAGCGATTATTTAGTTTATATTTTAAATAAGTACTTTTATTATTTTTTGGGAAATTCTGACTTCAGACTTTTATTTATCTCCTGTCGCATTTTTTGAAAATGTTTTTATTAAATAATATATACTTAAATTCTGGTCTAGGATCGATAATAAATAATATCATACAATTATACTTTAGTGCTACCTACTAGAAGTGAAAATCGAGAATTTTTTGGAATGATTTAATGAGATTTAATCTATAAAGATAAAAAATAAAACTGGCATGTCCGCAACTAGGGCAAAATAACACACTGTGCACGTTATGTTGGAACTCCAATTTCACCAAATAATGTCTCTAAAACTACTTATTATTTGTATTGCTTTGAAAAGCTGAGGGTCCGTGGAAGTTTTTGAAACTACTTTGGGGTCATTGCCACCCATCTTTTTTTCTTTGTTTACAAGACTGAAAATCTAAAACGAATCTTGTCGAACCTTTGAGCTAAGTTTTAGTTACTTTGGATGATGTTTGGACTGATAGTATTTTTTAACCCCCGACCAAAAATGACGGGGTGTTACAAGTTTGACGTGTTTGTGACGGATGAACCGATTTTGATTTTTTTTTGTTTGAAAGGTGAATTTGTCGGAAGTGTTCTTAGCTATGTTTGATGAAAATCGGTCCAAGATGGCCGCCGCCACAAAATGGCGGATTTCATATTTTTTCACAACTCCCTCAATATGGGTATCAAATGAAAGGGCTTGACTAGTAGAATACTGTACAGTATGATAAATTTCAAATCTAAGATGGCCGCCACACCAAAAAAGGCGAATAACTATTATTTTTACAACTCCCTTAAATATGGGTATCAAATGAAAGGGCGAATTACGTTTTTTTTTCACAACTCTTTGAATATAGGTATCAAATGAAAGGGTTTGACAAGTAGAATAATGTACACTATATTGAAAGGGAATGAGGAATATTAACTAACGAAATGAAAACTAAAAACTTGAAAATTATTTTTTTGTCTGATCATTGCCCTAGATTGATGAGGAAAGTTGAGTGATGACTGGACCACTGAGTTTGACCATTTTTACGAATGGAATTATTCTACTTAACAAAAAACGTATTTCTACATAAGATATTGTCGCAGTCCCATTTTATAAACTAGACCAAAATAAAGTGCCTAAATACTTGAATGCAATACCTCAGATATCTAATAGCTATGAAGTACTTGTACGAAAGTTGAATAACTAAAGGAAGAACTAGAAAAAGATATAATAAAACAAAAAAATCTGTTTAGTCTTAAAAATTATTCTTCAACTATAAATTAATAATTATTTTTTGACGGCCAAAAAACCTGATTAAACACCAAATTACCTGAATCTTTAAACGTAAGAAAATAAAAGAAATGAAATAAAATAATTAAGGAGTCCCTAAAAAGAGCATGATATAAAAAATTAAACAGATAAATTCATATGGCACTTGGCAGTCGGGGGACCACTTAGAATAGTAGGTGTTCCACACAGAACGGTCCCCCAACTGCCATATTAATTTATCTGTTTTAGTCTTGTTACATAAATTCTTTAAGTCGGGGGTTTTTAAATTATTTTATCCTTTTCCAATTACATTTAACCGTCGTGGGTATTTTCAATTTTTAATTTTTTTTTTCTTTTTTGTTCTATTTGTGGCTATTTTTTCATAGTGTTTTTAACTTGTTTTAGACTTTTCACGAAAAAAATCTTTTCACGAAATAGTGTTTTTAACTTGTTTTAGTCTTTTCACAAAAAAGAAAGAATAACGCGAATTAACGGAAAAAAATAAATTTTACTGACATATATATACATATATAAATTTTAAAAGCTTGAGGCACTGTTATTGTGTAATAGGTACACCTGTATAACGGATACCGTACATCAGTGCCTCAAGCTTTTAAAATTAATAAAAGTCTGAATCTGAAGATTTTTTTCTTTTTATTTCGCGTTATTCTTTTTTTAGTATACGTTTTTATTTAAATAAAAGCTGGTTTTTAAAACCTTTTATATTTTCATTTTTTATTGATCGTAGACTACAATTTAAGCATTCATAATTTAAAAAAATCTAAAGAAGCGACACTGAAAGAGAAATAAAATATCGTGTTAGAATTTCCAGAAAAAATAATAAAAGCCGTTCTTTTGACTATACATAATCGCTGAACATACATGGGCATGTTTCGGAAAGCTCTTGAAGATAGGCTTCTACAATATTTCTTTGAACGTCGTTTCACGGGTCAACCTGCATATATTATATTACAAGTGTAGATAATAATTATAGCAGCTCATAAGTATATTATAGTTACAAAATCATTCTTGTAACTGTAATATTCATTAACCTAACTTGAACGTCATCGTTCACGTTATGTTAAAGTATGAATATAAAGATAGATCAAAACTGAAACTCGGATAATTTAGCCAAAGGCTAAAAACATACACAAAAAAAAAATATTTCGGACAATTAAAAAGATCTGTAATTTGTTAGTAGGTAATATAACAGGTTTGCACTTAAAATACTATTGTCAGTAAAATAAACACGAATTAATGAGAAGACCACACGCCAACTAGACGCAACAAGAAATAGAAACTAGGGTATTATAAATCTTCTCACAAATTGCCTTATTATGGCGGAGGAAGTGTCTGCGGCCACAGCCTTCAAGGGAAGACAAAGCTTTACAAAATCACTGTTTAAATTGTGCTTTTTCTTTGTGTTCGATATTATTAAATAAATTATTAATGTTTTTTCTACTAGCAACAACCTGCTACCACCCAAAAAAGACAAAGAACCAAAGAAAAAGAAACTTCTACCCCAGATTGAGACTTTGGTTTCCGATGTGGTTGTAGAGGAGGTAAAGGCGCCTGAACAAGTGCCCACTTTCGACGCCCCTAAGGAAGAGAAGCTAGATGGTGAGTTCCGCTTCTACTGAGCTTTGTATAGATTTTTTGTTCGTTTCTCTTTAAGATTTTCATATAATGTGGCTTCAGTCATCTCTATAGTGACTGGATCAATGTTTTTACATTTTTGTCATCTCTTTAGCTACAATATCAATATTTTTACATTTTTCTAGACTTCGTAATTTCTATTACATTAAAGAGAATATTTTGCAGTCGTATCTTCGCATGTTCCTGCGCCTACAGCGTGGTAATTTGAGGGGGTCCGAGGAAAACAGTTTTAGGAGACAATGCTTATTTTTTAGAGTTATTTCCATCAGCACAGAATTTGAGAAAGCGATTCTGTCATCCAAAACCACAACAAATCGATATTTCTAGTACTCACGACCACATATCAAGCTATAAATTTTACAGTTTTAACTGACCTCGCATTGTATAGGCTTTTCGTAGAATGAGAAGTCAGCTTATAGGTACTGGAAATGCATAGCTATACTCCATTGTTTAGGTAATTAAATAAAAGTAAACAAAAACCACGTGACGTGGTGAACCGATTAAACATAATACCAGCAGTCTATTCAGTTGTCATGCTACGTCACAGTTGTACTCTTAAATTTAGCAACGTTATAATTAGTTAATAACGTAAAACGTAATGTAACGTAAATAAACAAATGGTGTATAGATTAATGGCGTCGTGCGAAGCTCGAAAGAGTTCATAATCTCTGAATTAGAATGGAAATCACTTCAAATTTTTGGTATGGTTCTTATTGTAACTACAATGTTGAAGGAAGCTCTTACTGCCTTATCTCAAATTACCGACCTGTATATTAGGTTGATAAACTTAATGCACGTCACATTAAGTTTATGTAGCTTTTTAACTAATATTTTTAGAAATATTCAGTTTCTTATATTTATTGATTTTTGGTATTAAATCGTGTTTAGGGTCTCGTACCCAAGACGTTTAAACGTGAATAATTGTGTGTCGTCCGTCATGTACTGCATACATGACGGACATACTATGACTTTTATCCATTCGTAGGGTCTTTAAAGGTATCATCTGATTATAAAGAGTATGAAGTTCTTATTGCTGAAGTTCAAGCTTTCCTGCGTTAATACTTTGTTTAGTTACAACATTACATGTTAAAAAAAAAAACAAAAAAATAATATTATCATTGCCTACTATCCGTTATTAGGCCAATTTTTCAATCATCAGTTAGACATATTGCTTATACACAAAAGCTTAACAACCGCAATTTTATTCCTGTACTCTGTATATTCTTTATTTTATCATGTCTCGTGATTAATAGAAGACTAACTAACCTTAGCTAGAAGATATTTAAGCCTCAATTTTTTTAAATAGCTGCAATGCTTTTTATTTCTTTTTCTTTTCTCTCTCACTTTTTAATTGCAAACACAAGTGGTTATTTTAATATTTTTAACTATTAAGTACAACACAAATTCTATTATAAGTCTAAACGGCGAAGAATTGTATGTAATTGGCTTTCTGTCGACTATTGTTTCCTTTTTTTGTTTTTTTAGCAGTCAGTCTTCCATGCTGTAATAAATAAATAAATAAATAAATTAATCGACGGGATTATTTGGCGACGTAGATCTCTTACGCAACGCGTTCATTGTCGGTAACCAGCCAAGTCACGTGCTGAGTTTACCAATCGTGTTTATTGCACGTGCTGCTTCGATCAATAATAATACTTATTGATCGAAGACGTGCTCTTAGTTTTTGCTAAATTAAACTCATCGGCACAGATACTTGGCCACATGTAAATTTGACGATATTTGGCATTTAAATGTATTTTTGATACTGAAATAAGGGTAGGTGCACTCAGTAATTTGAAATTGAAAACGTTACTACACCAATAAGTTCTCTACGTTTTTGTAACGGGTTTTTCCTCCTCTAGCCCTAATAACGACTTGCATTCGATCTGGCATGCTTTGAATGATGTCTTCTTTTGAGCATGTCCCAGATATGCTCAATCGGGTTTAATTCCGGATTACGAGCTGACCACTACAATTTGTGAATACCAACTTCTTGAAGGTATTCTTCAACGCAATATGCAACGTGTGGACGTGCAATATCGTGCATTAGGAGGAATTGTCGTGCCCAATGTATCCCGAATATACCAAAACATGTAGGCCTCCTCCATATATTTATTTATTCGATGGTATCGGGCTGCAGTTAGCTGGCTAACTGCAGTCCGACACATCGAGGTCCGGTTATTAACGATAACCAACTCAGTACGAACATCGGAACTTATTCCTCTCCAAATCATTATAGAGCCTCCATGGAAACTTACAGTTTGTGTGATGGTAATGGGTAGAAATCTCTCCTTTTCTTCTCCACACTCCCGACCGTCTGGAGCACGCAAAGCTATTCGACACTCATCTATGAACAGCACTCGAGCCCATTGCTCGTGGGTCCAGCTGGCGTGTTCACGTGCGAATTGAAGTCGAGCTACCGAGCTACTCGGTGATATCTGAGGAGTTCTGGACCGTGTGCTGGTCTACGGGCTTTTAAATTCACTACCTCCATTCGTCTTTTCACCGTACGCTCACTAATTTCACGCCTCTTGCAATTTGGAGCCGCTGGCGTATCTCTACAGCGGCCAGGTAGCGGTTTCTTTAAATTTTCCGGGCCGATGTGCATCTGACGCCTCCACTGCCTGGTTTACAGGAATACTGGCCTGTCTCCTGATATCGTTTTAGGGCATACTGCATCGAAGAACGTGGTACATTAAGGACCACAGCAACTTCCTGCTGTGCTGGTGTTAATAGCATTTTTATTGGTGTAGCAATAAAAAGCACAAAATCACAATAATTCAATAAGCTAACCGTAAACTTTTACAACACCCAAATTTGAAAGTGCAACTTAGTCGCTCAAGCGACCCGAATCAACTAAAAATTAAAAATTGCACCATAGTGCACTCACACATAATGAATTACCCGCTTGAACTAAGAGTAAACATTTTTTTGACCTACCTTCATGAGAATCAAACAATCATTGGAAACACTTAAAGTTTTTGTTATTGCGAGTATTTGGGACATAAGCGCTTGGTCAAGATTCCGTGCCGCTGAGTGTATTAAAGTGATAACAAATAATGAACACATTAATGAACAAAGTCTCTGCCATAATTTAGATTGTAGGGAAAAGTGCTTTTGGCACATTCTTAGCAAATACAGTAAAAGCTTATGTTACTATAACATTACTTATAAGTAAACCTAATAAGAAACAAGGCAATGCAATCAAAATTAATGAATTTGTTTGCATCATTATGATGTATCTTAAGAACGGCAAAAATAACTGTTACCAATGGAAGACAAGGCAGATGAGAAAAAAGTTCGGCACGTTAATTTTAAATTGGAAAAGATGTTGTCTTTTCTCAAGCATTGTACTAAAAGACTAGACAATCAATTTCAACAGCTTAATAATAAATATTGTCCGAGCAATCGCATAAAAAAGCTTTACATCACATAATCGCAATCCAATTGAAATCGCCGCAGTCTTCTTAACTTTACTACTTCATGTATTTTACTAACTACTGACTAACTTTAAGATGTATTGCAGGTTATACAATGTCTAGTAGTCAGAAGTTGTATTAAATCGATTTGTTAATAATTATCGTTACAGAAGGCCAAGGCGATCAGCTATTCCAAATTTTGTATCAGTTGTTTAATACCTTTTGCCCCTTAAATATTTAGGTTCGACGTCATGGTGGATTTGTAACGCACTGTGCGCAGTGGCTACACATGTACATGTGAGGTAAAGTATAGACAGGGCAATATTGTGATATCGGGAAATCATGGTATGTAATAATTTATTCATTTTATATGAGTATTATTCGAGATTATCGTTGTGGTTTAGCTGTCTTTTTTTTCAGATAAAATTAAAATGTTTTTGAACACGTAAGTGCATTTTTATCTTCCGTCTGATTTTTTGTTGTGCAGTTGTCCCGACGCTGCCACCTGTGCATGCACAGACAGAAAATGGTGTTGAGAACATGGACGTATGTGCGCCTGAACTGACAACTTTGAAAGATGAGGTGGGTAATACTTGATTTTATGTTATAAGCACACAAATATTCGCAGATACGACATCCCCGTTAGGAAAGATGTTGGCAATAAAATTGATTGAACTGCACGTGAGTAATAGTAGCAGCATGTTTGACAACGTGACGTCGTCGTCCGCGTCGCGTTCGCTCACGCCTCGCTACATTAGAAAAACTATACATAACATATATAACATTAAGGCTTGAACAAAGCGACGCTGATCGAGCGCTGACGTCGATTGCCAGTGACGACATACCTACACGTTTGCCAACATTCAGTAACATCGCGTTTGGTCACAATATACTTTGAGAGGTCGAAGCACTGGGCAGCAATATGGTGAGGGCCCGTGAGGGAGATTTTTAATTGTTTTGGGGGAAGAAAAATGTTCCGAGTAGGAATAATATTTGGTTTCCCAGACCTTGACTGAACTGGCAGGAGACCAATTTAATGAAATAATTATATCAATAATTAGCTTTTTATTGTCTGACTTTTTGTATGTAATGTTTCTGATACTAGTATAATTGTTCTAGGTGGTTTCCAGTAACTTATTGCAGGTTAAGCCTGCAGCCAGCTTTACGTCGAGTCGCCCTCTCCAAGCTGCTTACTGTACTGTAAGTATCTTTATTAAATATAAAAAGCAAAATCACAGCGGTGCTCTTCTGTAAAAATCTCACCGTGAAAACTTAGGTGAACTGCGGTGTTATTCTGTAAAAATCTCATCGTAAAAGCTTAGGTGAAGTGAGCGTGGAGTGAGCTGTCAATAGTCTCAATTCCTAGCAAAAACGGGTGCGCCAAAGTTCACCTAAATTTTCAACTCCGATAATTGGAAATCCGAAAATGTTCTTCCTAACATTTTTCATCCTTGTTAGGATGAAAAATGTCAATTCCTAACTACTCTGTCTCTAATGTTCATAATTCCGAAGCCTTCAACTTCATAATGTCAGTAGCAATAAACATCTATTATACTTTTATTTGTTTTCCTATATTTTCTCAACATAACCATCTTTTACACTATTATTCAAAATCATATCTTTTTTGTTTAGATTTCTTTTTATTCATAATAATCAGTATTATATACATTAATTTTGCGTAACTTTATTTTTACATAACATGTATTACATAAAGAATAATGGGATCCCTTCTTTTTGCATAATATTCTTTATCCTAATACACCTTGGCATAACGATTTTGGCATAATTTGTTTTGCCATATATACTTTGCCATTTTTTTTTGGCATACAGTTTATGTTGGCATAATTATCTTGAAGGCTATGTTATGCGAATTAAATTTATGCTAAAACATTTGTTTTAGCATAAATTTAATTCGCATAACGTTACTAGGCCTAATGATTATTAGCATAATAATATGTAGGCATACAATTAATAGAAATAACGGAAACAAATTTGAGTTATTTTTACGTATTTATTTTGGATTTCCACGTTAATGATTTATTATACAAAACATTGTGTAGGTAACTCAACTATGTATTTTTATTTTAGGTGTATGTTTTTAGAAATCGCTTGTAAATATGCTAGTTTCGAAGTATATTCATCTTTTTTACTAATAATTTTTTCAATCCTATTGTGTTTGTCCGTATATTTTTTCTTTTTTTTGGTATTGGTGATGTTTCCACATCAAGTTTATCTATTTCAATGGTTTGGTGTTTTATTTCTTGAACAATCTTTTTTGCCAAAAAATAAGAACTTAGGAGCGAGCGAAGCGAGCTCGGGAATTGGGGCACCCCGACTCGGACAGGTTAGGTTCGAAGGGGATGACGGGGGCTCGTTCGCTCGCTCCGCTCGCTCACTTGAGCCCCCGTCATCCCCTTCGTGTTAGGTTCCTTTAAACCGTGCAGACAGAAATAGAGGCCCCGCGAAGCGGGGCTCCGTCGACTACGCCTTATTATTATTGTTTTGCTTAATAAAGTTATGCTTTAGAATGTTATGCTTAATAAAGTTATGCTTTAGAGTGTTATGCTTAAAAAATTTATGCTTTAAAATGTTATGCTTAATCATTATTATGATTAGAGAAATTATGCGTAAAAAAATTATGCGTAAATAATTTCACCCTCTAATTAAAACTATAAATATCATCTTCTACCCGCATATGTTTTTTATTACACTTGGTAAATGTTTCTTTCTGAGTATGAGTGAAAATGTTACGGATGTAATGCTAAAACATGTTTAGGGATAAAAGCGTTATGATAAAAACAGTAGGAGTTTAAATTATTTACATTAATGATATTATTAATTACAATTTTCGGAAACATGTGTGTTATGAACATCGCCGGTAGCATTACAAATAGTATGAATGAAAACTTTAGGATGAAAAATTTTAGGAAGAGTGATCACTCGGATTACAAATCATTAGGAAGAACAATTTCGGGTAAAGAACTTTAGGTGAGCCAATATGGACCCAGCAAAAACATACTCGCTTCACCTCCGGCTGGTCTACAATATAATATCATGAATGTGGTCCTCGTCGTTTAGGTATAGGTAGTTTGTATTAAAAAAAGACACTATATTACATCCATAAGTTTTATTATTTTCACACTACCTAATTCTGAGACTCAGTTTGCGAATGCTGGTATGATGGTCACTGTACTGCAGTTGGCACACGACGGAGAATGGCGATAATAAACATATTCCGACTGACCTAAGTTAAATCTCCGTTAAAAAAGAGTAAAAATAAAAGGGGAATTTCAACAAAAAAAAAAAAAAACAACACCGTTTTCTCTTTATATATATATAATGTTGTTTTATCGTAGCTTATTTCACTAATAATAAAACTGAAGAATTTGTTTTTTTTTTGTTTGTATGAACGCGCTTAAGTACTCTGAAACAATCTTTTTGCTCTTGATAGCGCAATTCTTGATGAAGGCTCCTTAACATCACGCTAGTATCTTTACCTTTGGAGCCGAGCAAAAACAATAAAAAAATCTGAATGAACTGACAGAAAACGAAGTAACAGGGCGGGCAGGCCATGCGATGCGACGGGGTGGGTCGGGGGAACAAGAAATTTCACGCGGTAGAAGTCGCGGGCAGAAGCTAATAGTGAATAGTGAATAAGAGAGTTTTCTAGACAAAAAATCATATACAAAATAATATCATTTTATATTATTTTGTTTTTTATTTAAGTACTTAAATATATTAAAAAAATAGTATTTGCCAACGAATAAACAATGGACAAGTTTACTCCGCGGCGACATAAATTGTATTTTAAGCAACTTAATATTCTATTTATCCGAAGGAACTACAAAATAAGCGACTCCAAGAGATTAGCCGTTTCGAGATGCGATGTGAGAGCTCTGAACTATTGCGTTGTAAGGTATGAATCATCTTATATTTCACTATTATTTATACGGGGTCATTTATGCAAACTAGTACATCGCCGGACGACAACTGACCTAACTATGAATTCAGCACGTGATTCTAGACCCCCCTTTTTTAAGGATGGGTTATCATTAAATGACCCCTCCCGCTCTGGGTGGAGCGGAAGGGAGTGTCAGACTCTTACTGACTAAAACCCACCCGTGTTCCTTCCTTAGCCCTTTATGTTCCGGGCCAGCGGTAACCCTTTCGGACAATTCCGCTGACCATTCTAGACGAAAAATTTCTACGCAAGGGGCGTAGAAATTTTTCGTCGGTTATCTATACATATACATAAAAATGAAATGACGTTTCTTAGTCTCACTAAAACCCGAGAACGGCTGGTCCGATTTGGCTAATTTTGATTTTGAAATATGTATTTGTAGAAGTCTAAGTAAGGTTTAAAAGGTGAGAAAATATGAAGAAGTTGCTAGCAGGTAGTCAAAAATTATCTGCTGTTTCATAGAAAGTGCAATAGCTACGCGGTCAAAATGTATGGAACACAGGAACAGCAATTTTTTTTAAATAACCTACCATGAATTTCAACATGAATTTCATGGGGTTCAGAATCATGTACTGAATCCAAGGTAAAGGGTTGCGCGTCGATGTCCCTGCCACCTGCACCCTGTACATTGAAACTGGTTCTCTTTACGGTTAATTATCTATCGTGGTATTTAATAGACGACGGTCATCAACCAGACAAATGTTGAAAATCAAGAAGAACACTTGTATACTTTCCAATAAGCTGTAGAAGTGTAGATTGAGTCGCATGCCCTTCGGCCACTCTGTCCCGCTTAGCGTATAAAACATACACACTTATGTACTTGACAACGCTTGACGAATTCTTACAAAAAGGGAAAAATGCTGGTTGTGAAAGTGTCTACTAAAAGAACAATGAATTGAAGTGTAAACAAAGAGCAAGTACCTAAAAAACGTGATCAAAAAGGGGAAAATATTGGTTGTGAGAGTGCCTACCGCTGAATGAAAAATCTACTTAATAAACTCACTCACACACAACGCTCAACTTAAACCGCTGGGTTTCTAGGAGCATGAAATTCTGCACAAGAGTTCCTTATACTGTAACGAAAATGAGCAAAGAGAAACGATTTTTAAAAATTTCACCCCTAAATGGGTTAAATAGGGATGATAGTTTGTAGAACCCGTGCGAGTCCGACTTACAATGGCAGCTTTTTTTAAGTTATAATCGTGGAAATTGGTACTTAGTTTCCTGTATACGCTTCCGAGAAATAGCCGACCGGAAAACTCCATCAGCCACACGGTTTGTAACGTAATAAAACGTGCAGCTATGAAAGGATTTTCGCCATAGGAATATTCCATTTTTTTTGGCTTACATTTACTTCTTCGGGAACAGTTCAAGTTTCATCGAGATCGATTCAGTAATTTTCAAGATATGGACTAATACGTGTAAGTGTGACGGCCTGGCTTATTGATACGAGCTACGGGTGTGGTGTCAAAGGGAAAACATCTCTAAACCTTGGTCAAATTCTAGTGCAATATTTACAACAAAACTATTACCTTCTTTTTACAAACAATATTCCAGTTTTTACTTAAAACTAAAAGTTACGAAATAAAAAATTATTTATAAAAAAATAAACCGACTTCAAAAAGAAATTAACTCAAAATTATGAAATAACTTTAATTTCGGAAATCGGTGGCAAAAAACTAAAACTTAAATACAGATCCCAAGACACCGACTTCCGAAATTAAAGTTATTTCATATGATTGACTTGTAAACGAGTTTGTACAAACCTACTTACAGAATTAAAATCATTTATCACTAGTGTGCATCTTCAAGCGACTGCAATAGCTCCGATGTAGTCGATTGTATCGCATTGAACCGCAGGGCTAATCGAGATCATACTGGTTTACAGGACGGATTCTCATGCGTGATCTCTATGCATGATGGCGTCATCATGTACGCCACATCAACCTTGACGACCACTCTTGGGTTTCCAAAAGATATGTGGATTGGCAGGTCCTTCATCGACTTCGTGCACCCAAGGGTTAGTTTAACTAGAATATAATATTAATAAAATATAATGAATATGTATTTATAGCATGAATGCAATAAAATACTAATTGAATGGATTAAACCACTTAGTTAAGGCTCGTACACACAGGCGCGACGCGACACGCGACACACAGGCACCGCTCGTTGGGCGACTTGCGGTGCCTTTGTGTCGCGTGTCGCGTCGCGCCTGTGTGTACGAGTCTTTATGAAGACACAGAGGCTTTATTATTATAAATACACACCATTACTATAGACCGGGAGATGATGACACATTTTGGTAAGTCATTTCTTACAGTATGGCGCTTTCAGGGGGGTTCATATACGTAATAAGTGAGAGGAAAATGATGTTCTTACCGGTGGTGCGCGGGACGCAATTGCAGAATAATTAATTGAAATTGCTCGAAAATCCGGAGGTGTCAAACAATTTCTTTCACAAAATTTCTTCAATTTATCGGTATTTCAACAAAAAAAACCCGGCGGTCGCTATGTGCCATACTTCTCCGGTGGGTGTTTAGACCCGCCATACTTTTTTGAAAATGTTTTTTTTTTATTTTTTTTTTATTTATTTCTTACAGGCTGATATTTTTTTTAACAATTGCTTTTTATTAATCTTGTATGAAAATCACCATGCCATACCATTCCGACGGTCCAAAATACCCGCCATACCCCCTCAAACATGTCATTTTTTTAAATTCGAGAAACCATTTCTTTCACCTTAAAATTTGGTCTAGTAGTTGTTTTTATGATTAGAAACGTAATTGTTATAATGCCATACCTGTAGAGTGGGTGATATACGTATAATGTTATTAAATAATTGTAAAATTTTATGCAACATTTGAACAATTTCTTACAGTATGGCACCATTTTTTTTTTAAAGTTGGTTATGTGAGGAACGTAAATACGAAATTTGAAAGTTGTATGTAGGGACAATCTTGTTTAATTAAATAATGTGTTATGTCGTATAATATTCTACGCTCGAACGTCTTCGAACTATCTTCCTCAATACAAATTCCAACGCAGGTATACAGCAGCTGCTGGTCAGGCGTACTGTAGCTGAAATACGTCGCTGAAAATCGGTTTTCCGGGTATGGCATCACTTTTGGACTTCATGATGAGTATGGGATAATTTTCCTGAATCATACTTTTTATAAACTTTCCAAAAATTAAAATGCCATACTGTAAGAAATCCTTTCATTTTTTTAATTTTTTTTACACCGCAGCGTGCGTATGACGGTCTTTCGTACCATGGTCACAGTATGGCATATTTTTTTCAACTCATAATAGTATGGGAACAATCTGATTTCATTTATGCCATACTGTAAAAAATAATTTCACGGCTTCTATAGGCGTGTTTTAAAAATGGTTAAAAAATACAATTTTTCAAGTATGGCACCACTTTCATACTGCACTAGAAGTATGGCGAATATAATTTTGTCTCACTGTACCATAAACTGACCACGACTTAAGTGCCATACTGAAAGAAATGGTTTCTCGAATTTAAAAAAAATGACATGTTTGAGGGGGTATGGCGGGTATTTTGGACCGTCGGAATGGTATGGCATGGTGATTTTCGTACAAGATTAATAAAAAGCAATTGTTAAAAAAAAAATCAGCCTGTAAGAAATAAATAAAAAAAAAATAAAAAAAAAACATTTTCAAAAAAGTATGGCGGGTCTAAACACCCACCGGAGAAGTATGGCACATAGCGACCGCCGGGTTTTTTTTGTTGAAATACCGATAAATTGAAGAAATTTTGTGAAAGAAATTGTTTGACACCTCCGGATTTTCGAGCAATTTCAATTAATTATTCTGCAATTGCGTCCCGCGCACCACCGGTAAGAACATCATTTTCCTCTCACTTATTACGTATATGAACCCCCCTGAAAGCGCCATACTGTAAGAAATGACTTACCAAAATGTGTCATCATCTCCCGGTCTACTAGTCATATTCTCAATGCCTTTCACTCATGTCATACTCTCAACCACACACATCCCACACACATTCACAACACACATACATCCTGACTCACACACAATTCCAGTCTTTCACGCACATTTTGCTTAACTTTTAAATGTAACCCATTATAGTTTTAAGTTATTTTATTTGCATAAATATGGTAAAATATAAGTAAACAAGTATTTATAAGTACTACTAATGCATGGAAGAGCGGAGTCTCCTAATACAGGCTATATACGCTTAAAAGGAGGCTCCAATCAATCACCACTAATGTAATATGAAAACTTATTGATTCCCATAAACCGTATTTAATTTTTTTTAAACGTTTATTTCAACACTCAAGCAAGGGTATCAAAATTTATAGGGTACTTCCCGTTGACCTAGAATCATGAAACTTTGCAAGAAGCAATGTCATGTAGCACAAGTAAAGGAAAAAATCCGAAAACCGTAAAGGAAAAAAAATCTCGTGATATACTATTTACATACCTACAAAGGACAATGCCCAAAAATGTACGGAACTTGGTCTAAATTTCCACCACCAACTAGACCTATGTAGGTAAATAGTTTACTAATAGTAAAAGTTTTCCAACGGGGCATTCAATAATATTATGTGAGTAAAAAATATAATGGGAGTATTACTACTGCTATTTTTTTTACTATTACTATATTTTACTTTTATATTATATATTATCATTAGTTTGTCTTTTTTGTGCACTTTTATCGAACTCGGTTGTATTTAAGTGGTTGGAGCGCTGCCGGTTGCGCTTGATTCTTTCTTATGTACGAAAGAGCCAAATCATGTTATCGCCTACATTCTAACCCCATGTCATATGGTGCTAGCGGTGACGTGGGATCTATCAGTCACAACATTAAATAGACCTACTTCATTACTAAAAAAGCATAAAAGAGAAACCACATGAAAAAAAATTGTGAGAATTTATTTACAAGGTTACTCCTTACCCTCATAATATATTTTAATCCTGTCTTAACAAAAGTAATTGCATATTTCATGAACTATTTGACAACATAGGTCTCTAGTGGTGGAAATATGAACCGCGAATGGGCATTGTCCTTTGTACGGAATCCTCGGTGCGCGAGTCTGACTTGCACTTGACAGGTTTTTTCTAAATAAATAAACACTTATTTCGGATGTCTATTTTTGTACGAAATTCGTTTGTTCTATTTTTATTATTACAAACTCTTTACCCCTTCTGACCGAACTTTTATTTTTGTTCGATGTAGCTGTTATTAAAAACCTCTTATTCTAACTGATACTAGGTCACATGGTTTATCAATTATGTTGTTATACTATAATATACTTATAGGCATTTTTTCTTTCACAGGACCGCAACACCTTTGCGTCTCAAATTACGAATGGTTTGGCTGGTCCGAAAATCGTGAATGGTACGCAAGAAAAAGGTAATTCGAACTTACTAAATCCATTGTGCCAATTCACTGTTTTCTTGTGCTTAAAGTTTTTTTTTTAAATACACGTTTATTATGTATTAGGCTATTTGCACTTACAGTCCGTTCCCATTTATTTTACCTTTGATCGCAGCAACCTAACAGCAACCATATTGTGACGATAATAAAGATCACAATGATTTCAACAGACTTGTCAATGGCAGTAACTCAACAGCAACCTTTTTAGAATAAGAATAAAGGTCACTGTGATTTAGACAGTGATGCATAGGGATTTGAAGATCCGTGGCATACCTACCTGTCTGCCATTTTGATTTTTTTTTTCAAAATGACAGCCATGCATGAAACCTGTATAAATCGATAGCTGACATCAATGTGAACATTATAAAACCAAACCCCGTTAAGTGTCTCGTTTCCGAGATATTTACCTACGTTCATAGTTGATCACGTGATATCCATATTGTTTTAACTTGCTTAAATACATGTTGTTGCGTAGATGTTTGATAACTTAAAATATTAATTATTTCTAATACCTAAGCGAATAAGTAAGCAAGTGGCGCGACAGTAGGTATGCCAGGCTGCATATGAAAATCTTCAATTACCTTTGCTTAAGGGTTGCTGCCGCTGACAAGTCTGTCAAAATCACAGTGATTCTCGTTACAATAAGATTGTTGTTTGGTTGCTGTCAGAGGTAAAATTTATGTGAACAGACTGTATGTTATAGTAATATTGTTGTAGTCTTTTAATTCATGCTTTTGTGTTTTTGGCACAATCATGAGCTTGTTTTTTAAGTTGTTTCCTTTAAAGTATTGTTGCGCGCCACAATTAATGCCTGGTACATGGTGACATAAGTTACCATTAGCGTCATCTAGTATCGGGTAGCATAATTATTAGAGTCAAGATCCTTCTAGAAATTTCGACGCTAGAACTTTCGAGAACTATCGACATCTGGTCAGTCGGGACCAGTATGTACTCGAACATTCTAGATGTTTCTACAGTAGAAGATTCTGAAACTCACTGAGACACTATATAAGGCCGGTAAGGGCCGCGAGCCAGTCAAATTGGATAAAGCGATACAAGCGAATACATCGAAAGCGATCTCCAAGTGCGACTTAGAGCGATCAGTAGTGCAATTGTGTTTTATAATTTGTGTGTTTGAGTTCTCATTTTTTGGTTATTAAATCGGCAGTTGATTAATAGTTAATAATAGTAATTTATTCTCACGAACCCCAAGCTCGTAACAGTATGCCTCTCACAAACTATTATGTTTCTAAATATTCAATTGAATGATTGGCACATGGATGGAAAAAGTGAATGCTGGCGACAACGTTTGTGTTAATCTCCGTACCTATTATGCTACAAGTATTATTAATGTAATAAATGTCAGTTTTAAGTAATAGCTCCTGATATTAATATTATAATTTTATAGTAAGTAAACAAATGGTTATTGGATATTTAGATGATGCCACAAAACTAGGTTAATTTTAAACTAACTGACCCGACAGACGTTGTCCAGTTCAAATTTCAATTATTCATACAATATTTTTTTATAGAAATAAAAGTTTATTAAAAAAAATTCAAATGTAAAAATTTTCCGGGTAACTTTTCCAAATTTTCATTTCATAAAAACCTGATTCGGATTATTACAACCATTTTAAAACTTAAAATAGCCAAGTCGGCCCAGCCGTTCTGAAGTGATGTGCTTACCAACGATCAACATTTCATTTTTATTTATACAGATAAACTAGGACGCAATTTTTCAAACTATATTTAGTCCTTTATCGAATTGATGAATAGCAGTAGCTTCATGTCATGAATATAAACGTTGATGAATGAAGGGAAGAGGAAAACATTACGAATTTAATGAAATGACGTACCTATGAGGAATGAGATAAACGAAAAGGGAAAAGGGAAGGAAAAAGGAGAAAACTTTGTCGTCAACCAGAAATAACATGGGACAAAGGCAGGAAAAGGTGGTATTTTCGCCTGGCCGAGTTTATTCGCGTCGCTATAAAGTTTGCATAGCAACTACAAGCTTTTGCAACTATAATACCACATTTATAGGCCGACAGCTTAACTGAGACGTTGCCTGAGGGAGCAGCGCGGTGCGGGAGGGCTGTTGTGACGTGATGCGAGAGCTCGGTGATTCGTCAACTTGTGACAACTGTCTCCCCTCCCGCACCGCGCAGCTACCGTAAGCACCGTCTCAGTTAAACGGTCGGCCTATAGTTACATTTTCCTTCGGGAAAAGTTGCGCGTCATTACATGTCCCGGAATTGGGGTGTTTGGTGGCGTGCGTTTTAGCACCACCACACATATATACATACATACATTGAATTTTTACTATTATGTAAAAACATCGTTTATTTGTTAAATTAGTTATACTGATTGTAGGATAAAATAATTGTGGTCACATTACAAATCTACACACACACATGGTCGCACACGTATAGGGTCCAGCGTTGTAGGTACTTTGTACATTTTGATTTGATTTAACTGCAGCGTGTGCAATTTACGTAGTTTTAATTATTTTTGGGATGAAAAATTACCTATAAAAAAGGCGGAAATTGATTCAGTAAAAGATTCTGAACAAACTACTTTCATAATGTGCATTAATTCAGATACCCATTGTATATAAGAGGGGGTTATTACTAAAACTGTTTAATTAATGTCGCGGTTTTATATTTTTGTTTTTACTTTTTTACAGCCAGCCTTCACTTCCAGTACCTAAATCGTTAATCCAAATTGGTGAATTCGTCATTTGTCGTTTTTTTATATTGTTAGGTATAAAGTGTCTCTTTTTTCTTCAGTTATATCCCCAGATAACTCAGTGTCGACTATGGTTTGCCGCGTACGTCGGTATAGAGGCCTTACAACCGGCTTCGGTGTCAAAGAAAGAGTGGTGGCGTTTACGCCGTTCTCACTCACATTGACCTTCAAAAATATTAGCGATGAAGAGGGTAAAGTGGTCTACTTGGTCATACAGGCTACACCCTTTATCTCAGCCTTTAAAAGTAAGTGTTACTTTTTAAAGGCCAACGGGCTACCGAAAACTCAAATCATAGCACCGCCGGACACGCGTATGGCAATACTTAAAACTTGTAACACATTTTACATTCGTTGACATAACGTTCATGATAAGAGACACTGTATATAAGTTTCATGTGTCACTAACTTATAAGTTACCGAGTCACTCTGCTTTTTTTAACATAAGCTAAGCCATAGCTTTACCTTATGGGATAAGGTTATTCATTTGAATGTTGCGCTGAATGAAACTTCCTGAAAGTATGTACTTATAGTGAATTAAATTAAATCAATAAATTAATTAAATTAGTGAATCCTGAAAAATGATTAAAAATTAAAAAAAACAATAAAAATTATCAATTCTGATTCATTCGTTTTTGAGAAAATCGTGAACTACAAGCGAGGGCACGGGGTGGGCCAATTTTTTTACACGTGAGTGTATCTATTGTAGTTTTTAGGATTTGGTACCTCAAAAAGAAAAATCGGAACCCTTATAAGATTACTTCGTTGACTGTCTGCCAAGACCCTTTTTCTCAGGCACACGTGGAGATTAATATCAAATACTTCAGGGTTGCAAGCCCTAGCAGTGAAAAAAATCAATCTTTAAGTCAACGAAATCAAAAGATACGGGCGTTTATGTTCTATGCTATGTTTATGTTATGCTGCATATTTTGACACTCGCAAGGGCATCAAAATCTATAGGGTACTTCTCACTGACCTAGAATCATGAAATTTGGCAAGAAGCAATGTCATGTAGCACAAGTAAAGGAAAAAATCCGAAAACACGGGAAAAAATTTCGAGACACGATTCCCGTGATAAACTATTTACATACCTACAAATTTCTACGGAACCCTCGGTGCGCGAGTCCGACTCTCACTTGACCGGTTTTTTATGTATAAGCTCTTTGCTCTTAAGAGTAAACTAGTCGCGAGCTCGAACTCACTGTTGGTCATGCCTAAAAAGTACGCCGTCTCACCTGACCTCGTGTCCGACAGAGCTAGTATCGGTGATGAGCAGTTAGACGCTAGTCTACACGAACAACGTCTAGTTCTCACGCACAGAAAACCGTTCCGAACTGATAGGCGCGTAAAAAAAGACGAATATTGCTTTGGAAAATCGTGTTTTATAACAAAACCAATTACAAATAAAGTTTATTGAACTCTTCGATAACTGAGCTTTGTTGGTGCGGACTTGTTTTTGAAGATTTTACAGTTCTTTTATTAATTATGTACAACCAAAGTTACGTTAAAAATAACAAGAAAATCGAATTTTTGTTGGCCCTAAATTTTTTAATGGATTTTTATTTTACTATTCTGTTTCCGTACAGACAAAATAAATAATAAGTCAAAACGATATCATGTGTAACTTTGGATGCAGAATGTCAATCATTGGAGTAATATTCTCCCGAAATTTGTATGGAAAAATATATCGACTAGTGGCACCTTAAACATGTGGATTGGTGGGTTATCGAAAATATTGTTTAAGTATGTTAAAAGTATGCTGTAATCTGTGCTTGACAAAAAAAATTACTACCATAAATACTACGAATTTAAAAAATGTCTTACACATAAACTGAAACTTACGTTTACTAGAAACGAAAATTCAGTAACACAGTCACAACTAATACTATATTGGAGATACATTAAAATAATATATGTAAGGAAGTATTGCCATACGATGTTTTAGTTCACGTTTGCCCGGTGTCTTTACTATACATAGCATATTACATTCACAACAAACTTCTCTAAAATAGCCAATTCATAATTAACTGAAATTATTCCTAAAGCACCGAATGAAATGGTAACAAGGGCGGTGCCGTTTGTGATAAGACATGCAGCCAACGGTCGTATTGAGTACGTGGACCCTCAATCTGTATCGTACCTGGGTTATCTTCCCCAAGACCTTGCCGATAAAGACGTATTGTCACTCTACCACCCTGAAGACCTACTGTACCTGCGCTCAGTGTATGACACCATTGTCAAAGAAGGAGGCCTGCGGAGATCTAAGTCTTACAGGTCAGTATCCACACACCGATACCAGGGACTGGCTTCTCGGAGACAAGAAATATGATCACAGCACAATTTTTGATAAAACTGTTTTATCAATTGGATTTGTAAACGAGGGGGACACTAGAGAAATGTCAATCAAAACTGCTTTCGATCAATATCGAAAATCTGATAATAGAGTCCTTTTAGTGTGTATGTTACCTGAAAGCTAATGGCAGAATACTCAAACGCCTCTTTAAGATGTGTTGCAAAGGCTTTAAACGCCATAAAGTAACCTACCACGTGTTGTTTGTGTATTCGGGGTTCATTAGCTCAATTGGTCGATGTTTGATTGGAATCGATCTTTATTACAATCATCATCATTTACCTAGCCTTCCCAACTATGTTGGGGTTGGCTTCCAGTCTCACCGGATGCAGCTGAATACCAATAGTTTACATGAAGCGACTGCCTATCTGACCTCCACAACCCAGTTACTGTATAATACGATACCCCTTGGTAAGACTGGTTGTCAGTCTTTCAGGCTTCTGTTGTCAGCCTTTCAGGCTTCTGACCCGTAGCGACTGCCAAAAATCCACGAATGATTTCTTTCTTTCTTTCTTTCCGAGACGCGGAGAGGCCTTGTTATGTAAACATGGTCACATGCTATAGAGCCAATCTTAATAAATATATTTCTACAGGATGGTAATACAAAATGGCGATTATATTCGCCTTGAGACTGAGTGGTCGTCGTTTATAAACCCGTGGTCTAAGAAACTGGAGTTCGTTATTGGGAAACATCACGTTGTAGAGGTGAGAACACAATATTTCCGTACTAATCTATATTAATAATAAAGCTGAAGAGTTTGTTTGTACGCGCTAATCTCTGGAAATACCGCTCGGATTTGAAATATCCTTTTTGTGTTTGATAGCCCAATTATTGAGGAAGGCTAACATCACGCTAAGACTTAGGAGCCGAGCAAAAAGAAAAAAAAAATCAGAAAGCGAAAACGAAGTAATAGCGAGGGCAGGCGATGCGATGCGACGTGGTAGGTGGAGGGCAAAGAAATTTCACGCGGACTAAGTCGCGGGCAGAAGCTAGTAATATCTGCAACATCCCACAATCTGTACTTATATGATTCTTGTTTCTAGGGTCCCACTAATCCAGATGTGTTTCAATCTCCGGAACAAGAAAATCCAAAGAAAGTCTCCGAGGAAGAAGAATATAAAGCACAAATGATAAGAGACAACATTATACGGACAATGAATGAGGTAAGCAAAGTAATTTTTTGCAATAAAAAGCATTGTAGCTAACAATATTCAGCAGTTTGTGGTTTTCAAGGGTTTAGGGGAAGCCATTCTTTAGTTATTTTGAATTTAGTTATTTTGAAACCAGGAATTTCTTATAACTTCTTGTTATTTAACAACGTACCTATAAAACTGTTTGTTGGATAGCTTAATTAGTTCGTAACTGGGAAATGTTCATAAATTACAGCTTTCAGTTGTTCAGTAATGACATTTTATGTCATGCTGGACCTGAAACGATCTACGAGTGGACAAAGTGGTTCTGATAATTTAATACTTTGATCTGTCAGCAAGCATGTTAATTGATAACGCCTTTTTTTAGCAATAATTATAGCGGTCTTCGAGAGGCTATGCTAAGCAGATGTAGTATTTAAAAAAATTGCGTAATGGGCCTGCTCTTGACCAAGAGTAGGGCTTCTGACTATGATCACTAGCCTGCTCGCAGGTTGTTTATGAATATCCTCGGGTGGTCCTTTGTGCCTGGCGGTTGGTCTCGGCACATGTCAACTGTTACGAGCTGTCAAGCACACTTGTCTTAGACAAGCATCTACATGATATAACATGTTATGTAGTTTGTAACATGAGATGTAGCTGCCTTACATAGTAACCACTATGTGCAATATTTTGTGTAAAAGTTATAATTGTTGTTTCATTTCACAGGGTCTTACTAAGCCAGCTGAATTAGCAAAGCAACAGATGAGCCAACGTTGTCAGGACCTGGCTTCCATCATGGAGAATCTAATGGAAGAAGCGCCCAAGGTTGACGAGGAACTGCGCTTGGAGATCCAGAACCAAGACCTCAGTTACTATGTGAGTTTACTGTTTACCTAGCAACCATCTTAACGCTAACATTGGTAAAAGTGACGCAGCAATGTACATACAAAACTATGTTATTTTGGCACAACACTTGGCCTATTTGCGCAAACATTTGTGTTATTTTGTTAGTATAAAATGAACTTTATTCCCTTATGGTAGGATATACATATTTTAAAGTATAGGTAATAGATTATAATGGCTAGTGCCTGCAATTCCACATCAAAGGGCTTATTTTGCGTACGGTAAAATGTAGGTAACAGAAATAAATAAAACAAATACGTTAAGTGAAGTGCCAGCATAAAATATCTGAAATATTTAATCAAGCAGGCCTCTTCCCACAGATATTAGAAACTTTCATTCATTGCCATGTTTGGTAATGGTTGGCAATTACAGGCCACCATTAGTCCGTATCTTTGTACGAACGACTCGTAGGTCGTGGGTTCAAACCTAGACAGGTGCTTTACTTTGTGTAAATAATTTCGTTACAACTGCTCTCATAACGGTGAAAGAAAACATCTTGAAGAAACTGGCATCTCCTAGAACCAAACATTCGAAGGCATGTGACATCTACCAACTCGCACTGGGGCTGCGTAGTAGATTACAGCCCAGAGACGAGGCCTGTGTCCCAGCAGTGCGAACAGTATAGGCTGTCCGTATTCCCATACGATGCCTTCCTAAACCTTCAGTCAGTGATGTCGAGAACATGTGACGGTTTGCGTGCTGGAGTTTAAATAAGGCCACGTTAACTTGTCATCATAAAAGAGGTATATTACAAAAAAACAAGTTTGGGGTAGATAGGGTTACGTTACGTGTCACTGGTCATCACTCATTTATTTGGTCGGATATGACCGACCGCGCGCTTCACTACTACATACAGCTAATCTACCTACGTTGTTTTTAGTAACATAGAACGTCCTAAATATTACGTCTGTGGTCTGAGTTAAAGTTTTATAGTTGTCCTTTTGTTTCTAAAAGTAATTAACCATATATCGTTACAAACACGAAAAACTTAGAAAGGGCAAATTATGCCATATCGCAACCAAGTTCGAACTGGCAAACCGATCTCTTATGACTGAATTGATCTCGTAACCATCACGATATCACATTTCCACAGAGCCATCACGTTATATCATCATTAGTTGTGGTGCAATGATTTAACGATGCTGATGTTTCATGTAGAATCGTCGATTATAATCTCAACATTTGATTTATATATTCATTCTTCATCATAATAATATTATGATGAGTAAAATAAAAGGCTTTTAAAAGGTAACGTTTCAACATTTCAAGGTTTTATTTTTAAAACTAGCTTCCGCCCGCGGCTTTGCCCGCCTGGATTGTCGATAAAAAGTAGCGTATGTCTTTCCCCAGGGTTAAAAGTATTTCCATACCAAATTTCATCAAAATCGCTCCAGCCGTTTTGGAGATTAGCCGGAACAAACGGACAGAGAGAGAGATAAAAAAAACAAGGTTTTTTTTGTTTGGTTATAAGTACCGTAAAACGGGGTGAATAGGGATGCAGGGGTGAATCGAGATGAAACTTTAAAATGAATTTTAACATTGAAATAATATAGTTTTTTGCCAAAAAGGACTCTAATGTGTTTACTATATTATAATTAACGATTATGTGTCTGTCTTGGCAACAAACTATAATACAACAACGTTAAAATCCATTTTAAAGTTTCGTTCCGATTCACCCCTGCATCCCTATTCACCCCGTTTTACCCGGTACCGATACTTAGACTTTCATATGCATTTAGTAAAAAGCTGTTATTTTGACGTTACAACCAGACACTTCAATTTTAATTAACCGGTTTAGATACCTTGAGAATCATTATAATCTTAAGGTGCGATTCCACCAGTGTGCTGAACTGTGCGGCATTGTAAAGGTGCGATTCCACCAGTGTGCTGAACTGTGTGCGGCACTGTAATGCACAGTGTACGACACAAATGTTTATTCTGGTCGACTCACTCGAGCAAACGATAACAAATCATACTTCAATCACATCTGCATATTTTCGTGCGCGCACATAAATGCAAGCAGTGGACTCGCGTCGACGCGTACACACTTGTTGTTCACGAACTCAGTCTTGCTTCCGCTACCCGAGTGAAAACATTTATTTGTCCGCGTACATTGCCCCGATTAGACCCGAACACACGAACCTCCGCCGGCTCGGTACCGGGTCCCATCGGACCTAAAAATTCATACGACACCCTACACTATGTAAATATTTGTTATGCTACCCATCAAATCTTATGAATGTGCGTTAATTAAGAGAGTTAGATAAAAACTCATATGTTAACGCCATTAATTATTTCATATTTAGCGCGCAAGTTTATTCATTTACCTTTATTTAAGTGTGCTACAATGTGCGCATACAAAAGTTACGCACAGCTTTGCCGGTGGAAACAGAGACTATCGGATCTGCAGCTCAGTACGTGCACTGTTGGAGTTCTACACAAAATGTATGTGAACATATTAACGTTTCTTTGCTGCTCATAGTGCCCCTAAGCGTATACTCCAAATCCAACACTCCGCCCCTAAGACGACCCACTGACCCAGATGTGCTGCACACTATTTTGGTGGAATCGTACTTTTACGGTTACGACTATGATATGTTATGGGAATAACACGTAACATCGTTGCCTATTATTTGTCATTATTGTTTGAATTGAGGAATTATGAATCATGTCTATAGAAACCTCACGTTAAAAGTAAGAAGGGTTCCAGAAACACGTGGAAAAATAAATCAATTGATACCTTTGTCATTTCCATCCATGTTGCGTAGTGGCCACGTGACTAGTGAAGTAGCTTATAACAAACTCAGGCTAACAGGTGCCCCATTCAGAGTGGGGGGGGAGAAAACACGTGTTTTTACCCGACTGCGCCAGAAGGAGGTTTCATTGTCATTTGTAATACGCTGGCGAATATGACCTGCGGGGTGATTGCGTAACTCACTAACAGTAACAGTAGCAATGGTTTTCATTTCGATAGTTCAACAACATCATTGCGTTATTTGCGTTATTTTTCGAACATATGAAGCAATGATTATATCCTTCAAAATGATTCAGATTGGGTGATGTACTATGCTGTATACGGTTGTATACAGCATAGTACATCACCCAAATTGCGTAGTCGGAAAGAAGATTTCCGAGTAACTTTTATAGATAGGTATGACGGTTCTTATATATATATATAGACAGATCTTTCAGAAATGAGGGTTTTCGTGAAAATTTACGACACCAGTTGGCACCACTGTGACAAGAGGTCTTCCAATATAAAATATATGAGGACGTTCATCATTCGATTCATTCATTCAAAATATAGGCTCTTTGACAGATGTCTGGACCTGACGTGTCAGTGCTGTCACCTGGCGAACGTCATTTCAGAAAACCCTCATTAAAATAACTATTACTGTTAGTATGTACATAGTTGCTACTGCTCCAAACTTATGGCTTTTGTCCCACACTCGAGAATCGTGACCATGGACAAAATTTGATTTTTTTGACCTTGCTTCTCTTTCCTTGTGCCAAATACGTTTGCTACATTTATGCTATAGGCATTGAATGACTCGTTCATCGTAGCTTGACGGCTGGGTCGACTCCCAGGGCCGGAGAACGTGTTACATATTAGGTTTTCCTTGAGAAAATTTTAATGGCAGCCTAATTGAGTAACATTTACAATGACAATGCCTTTCATTTTGACATTTCAACAGTATAAATTGCCTTATTTACGAGCAGTCGATTTCTTTAAACAAATCAAGCAATGGATTATCAATTTCCT
Organism: Luperina nickerlii; assembly: GCA_963855955.1. Classification (NCBI taxonomy): domain Eukaryota; kingdom Metazoa; phylum Arthropoda; class Insecta; order Lepidoptera; family Noctuidae; genus Luperina; species Luperina nickerlii. The sequence continues at coordinate 15,025,412 of OY979662.1, forward strand.
TCAAAATCCTTCGGATTTCGATTGTATGTTACGCAATTGGAGTGCTGAAATCTGAATGGGAAACGGCTCTCCATCTATTACTTTTTTAAGCAAGGGTAATTAAATTAATTATAAGCGTAATTTATTTATTTTGACAAATCTTAAATACTTAGAATAAGTACACAATCAGACACTGAATTATATAACTGGCACTGCTGTCACGTACACCTCGACAGTACCTACATAAAGAAAAAAAAATAAAGGAAGAGCTTACGAGCCATAAAAAAAAATCGTCTGCATACCTGTTATTGGGAAACATACCCAAAGGCTGGCAGCGCTGCCACGTTGGATGGCAATGTTGATGATTATTTGGCCTAAAAACAGGTCAGTCTCTGGTTACGTGATGAATCGACCAACCAATGAAGGCCGAAATACTCGATGAACACGTGTATTCTCTTTTACTTGGATCTTGAAACATAACGGACCTTTAGGAGATACAAGCGTGATGTTATGTCATTGGCAACGTCATGCTATGCCTTCCTACATATAATTAACCCTAACATTATGTTTTATCTTACAGGAAAGGGACTCTGTAATGCTTGGTGGCATTTCCCCGCATCATGATTACTATGATAGGCAGTCGAGCACCGAAACCCCGTTGAGTTACACCCAACTTAACTACAATGAAACATTGCAACGGTAAGTAAGCCTTCAGTTCCTAAACTCAGTCTCCATGTATTCAATGTTTTACATAAGAGAAATTCAAACGTGTAACTTTATTGTTTTTATATTTGTGTTTAGGTATTTCGTAAGTCAAGAACATGACTCGTTTGCGGACTACAACACCGTCTCTGGCGAAAGTACTCACAGACCCGAAAGACCTTTCGTGAAATACGCGTAAGTGTGCTTTTATGTACCGATGTTAGAATTTTGTAAGTACAGTGTTTGTGTTCATCATATAATAATTTCTGCCCCGGTTTACTTAATTATCATTACTATACACCTGAATGTCTAGTAACAATAATTAAGTAAACCATCATCGTAATAATTAAGAAATCATCATCAGCATCGCCGCGCATGCATGCAGGCATGTCCTAGACCCAAAATTCCACTCCTGGGCCCGCGTGGTAGATCATAGCCCGCTCCCTCTTGAAGAGAGGAGGCCAGCACTGGGAACATTATAGGCTGATTATGAATGAGGGAATCCCCAATCGTCTTCATGTGTTTTCTATTTGGGCCAATTAGCAACTTTCAGGTCCGCAATTCATAAATTCATCAGTAGAGGCCTTTTTTTGAATGTCAATTGTTGACAACGAAGTCTCAAAGTCATATTTCTAGCTAAAATTATCTTATTTGTGGCGAGAACAAACTTAACACATCAAACATGAACTGAAAGTTGATATTAACTGACACAAAATATACCGCGTTGAATATTGTGGTTGTACCTATTAGGGTGCAACCAGACGGCGGTCTATCGACGACATCGTGTAATATTTTGAGATGAGAATATTATACAAGGTGGAGACGGCAATACGACAGTAAATTAAACTGCGTATATCTAATGCCGTCCTCAGTCTGCATACGAAAATTAAATCAAATATATCCTACAGTTTTGGCACTATAGCTGGTCAAAGGCTTTGTAAGGCACTGAGTACACTGAGTAGCACGGAGGCACGTGCCATTGTGTGTTAGGACACGTCTTTTTAGTGTATTAGTTTGTAAAAGTTTAATAACATAGTTTTGAAGTCATTGCCACTAACATTATATGGATTATGTGCCTACTTGTATGTGTAGTCCGTAATAAAGAATATAATTATTATCATTAAAACCCATAGTCGGCCCATCACTGCTATTTAGTTTATTTGAAACTATCATTTTTTAATTTGAAGGTTCAAAATACTCTTGTGCATTTATATTGCCGTGTTTTCATTTATTGTCGTATTGTTGTCTGCACATTGTATATTATGTGATGACACATTTTGACACGACACGACACATGTTCGACGTCACACGTCACGTTCGACGTTAACGTCGATCAAAACGCGGTCTGAAAATTATACAGGTGTATTACACAGTATTATTGTATTGCAGAGGTTGCCTGTCACCGATAGCACAGCATTCGAGGGACTCTGGTGAAATAAGCTCGTCGGATTCCAATGGGGTGATCATACTGAGTGGCAGTCCAATGCCTGGTGAAGATTGTCAGCCTATTCGGCTTACTGAGGCATTGCTTAACAAGTTAGTAACGAGTTGTTGGCGAACAAAAAATACCACTATTTTGTAATACTTACATATATCACTGCAGCTCTTGATGTGTATCCAATATAAGCAGTAAATTTTAATGATTGTATTCATTTATCATAAATTAGTATAAGTACGTATTACTCGTACTATTCAAATTATTATTGTATCCCTCTTCCTGCACACACATCTTCCTGCATGCTCAAGCCCAAGTTCGAACGGGCGTAATAATATCGCGGCGGCATTTTATCGCGCATTGGATTTTTAACTCGCGGTGTTGAGCATCCAACAGAGCGCATCCCAGCGTTTCAAATAAACGTTGTGTTGGATTTTCAACTCTCGTCGCTAAGCAGTGCGTTCAAAATCCAGTATGCGAAATAAAATCGCCGCGGGAAAATCGCGCCCGAGCGAACCTAGGCTTAGAGTTTATCAAAACCTTTTTCTTAATTATCAAAAGTATCTACTTGCCGTTGTTACTGTATTGTGTTATTAACTTATTATGTTTATGTATTATGTAAACAAAAGTGTACATACAGTAAATACTTTTCTTATCATCATTTAACTTTAATAGGCACAACGCTGAGATGGAAAAAGAATTAACGAAGATGCACAGAGAGACTCGTTCTAGCAAAGGTGATAGAGGGAAGAACTCGAATGAGACCAGGAAGAAAAAAAAGGAGCATTTGGCTCGCTGTAATGCGTCCTTCTATCCTACCAGCGCTGGGACCACTGAACTTCAGGTTAGAATACTTTTTACTTTATCGTGTTTTACAGGATTTTTACGAGTCAAATTCGTGTAGTTAGAATAAGGTCAACGAAAGTAGCAAATACACTAAAAGATAGACGACCCTTAAAAGGTGATCCTACGGATTGTTTATTTAGTTAACTATGGGACTGTCACCAACGAAAATCTCGGCCTTTTTTAGTCGCTCTACTGTCCAGTATGTGTAAAAAAGATATCTGGAGACGGGCGGCTACATCAGGCGTTCGGGATTAAGCTGCAGAAGGAAGACAACATCATTTATGTAAACTCTTAAGAGTATTGTAATCAATATCGGAGTATTTAGGAGACTTAGTTATAATCTCTTCAAGAAAGGGTACCCACCCACCCTTTCTTGAGCTGCCTGTATGGCATAATAATGTTGAAGTTATGGTTGTTTCTTGTTTTTTATTTTGGTCGAAGTTGATTATTCGATAAGTAATCGATTGTTTTTTGACAACGTGTAGTTCTATATGGCAAAGTACAAAAGTGATCAATGTTTTAGTAAGGTGATCGTGCCATTTGGCGTGTGATGGCTGGCAAATAATTAATTTTAAAGTTTTCTGTACCTTTGTCTATTGCATATTGTTCTTGTAACGCTCCCAAAAGACAACTGTGCCACCGGGGAGTTTTTTGCGCCACATCTTCCCAGCTAACGCACTAGGAAGTGGCGAAGGGCGCGTTTTAGGGGATTGTCTTACGTCCAAAATGTGTTTTTGAATAAATGGGTTTTGATTTCGTTTATTTTGTAGCCACAACAGCCGCATGGCTTGAAACGCGCATCCAAGATGATGGATGCTGAATCGGGTGCTCACAAGCATCACTGCCCTTCTCCGAGACAGGTGCGTCGCAACAAGCGCACGCTGTCGCCCAGCGCCGCCGCCAATCAATCCACGTCGGCTATCACCACCACTACCGATCAGTTTGCTACAGGTATATTTAAATCCAACTATAAGAACCTATTTGAACTGACCTTTGACTGAGCTGTCAATAGTGTCGATCCCGAGCATCAGGTGGAAAGCCATCTCATTTCAAGCTCAGTTCTCCAGGGGTAGTATCAAATCCCGCTATTTTCACTCAATCACCACAAATACGAGCACCATTGTTACACCTGCCTGTATGTACTTCAATCAATAAGGAGCATATTTTGACAATGTTTACGCGAATTAATCTCACCTCATTCCAATGGTACTAATAAAATAATTATACAGTATAGATTAAATATTTCTACATTACGCATGCCATTGTCATAATATCATAGAAGCATGTTCTCTGGCACATTTCATTACATAATAAGTAGCGTCGTGTTGTGATTACAGCATCCAATCAGTGGACGCCTGCCAACAACATGAACACATACATCCTGGGCGTCGGCATCCCTCAGCAGATGTCTATGATGAACACCATGCCTCATCCCATGCAGCCCATGCACACCATGTCGGCCATGCCAGGTAACTTATCATTCTAATAAGCTACGCTCACGATACTCATGATTGTCTTGCCCCATCCCATCCCCTTTGGGGTCGGCACAATATCATCAGCTCGGTATTCTAGTCATATATTCTTTCACACAATCCATCCGTCGTTTCTTTGGTCTTCTCCTACGAGTACTCTTATAGCGTTCATACTCAGAACTTTCCTAACGACATTTTCCCCATTCCCTCCACATCAATACATTAAAAACTGGCTAGAAAACATTATGACAATATTACCATGTTAATAAGTGGTTCTTAACACCGGGTAAGTATTGAAGCCCATTCACAGTTATTTTACCTCTGATTTTGCGTCATTGCATTTTTAGAAGGTTGATTTTGGATTGCTGCCACGGACAAGTCTGTCAAAATCACGGTGATCTTTGTTCTCGTTGCAATAAGGTTGCTGTAGGGTTGTTGCTGTCAGAGATAAAATAACTGTGAACAGACTGTAGCTGACCGCAATCATTCCTACATTGCTGCAAGGATCGTTTGGCGCTCGAATAACGATGACAGGGGGGCGCTTTGGGTAAAAGTTTGTGCTATTGTTTTGTAAAAACATTTTATAGTACAGTTATATGCGAAACAGTATTTATTTATTTAATACTTCAAGCACATAAATGTACAGAGGCGGACTTAATGCCATAGGCATTTTCTACCAGGAGGTACCAGGGGTATCCGGGAGTTAAAATGCCAAACAACCTTTAGAAAGAGACTGTCACATAAATAAGTGACCGAGACGACAATAAAAGCTGAACTTTTTCTAAAACTTTGTTATAAAATGAGCATACGCGTATGTTAACAGGCATGTACCCGATGTACTACGCGCCGGCCGCCCCGCAGCCAATGTCCATAACTCCAGTTCACCATCTACCTTCAAATAGCCAGCAACATCAGTTCCAAGCGCCAAGTAAGTTAGAGTTTCTTTCATGTTTTTGTTGTACTTGCGTAAATTGATGTTATTTTAATTTGCTTTCGACCACAGGGGCTATTCCCGTAATTTTAAGACTGTTCACAGTCTAATGTCAGTCCCAATCTGTCAAAAATACCTCTAACTTCCCTACATTTTTGACAAGTTTTTGACATTGATTGACGCTGAAATGAGATTGCGACTAGATTTTGTATGTTTTTAATTACGGGAATTGGCCTTCAGATATATCGGAAAAGGCATCTGATTAATTCCTCCAATACTCCTGTGGAATTTTTGATACGATACTGCGATTAGTTTACACTAATCTGTTAGGCAAACGTGGCGACTACTAATTCCCTCTAAAAATCTAACATATACGCCAGTAGCGTTTATTTTAGTGATTTAGTAAAATCCGGGAATTGTTTGTTATACCAATCTTATTCTTCAGCATTCGCGGCAGTAGAATACCGTATTATGATTTAAAATTAGAAGCAATATTTTAATGATTTTATTGTTTTTATTACAGTGATGATGTACGGCCACCCACTCATGGGTACCCCCCTAATGTACTCGCCGATACCTCAGCAGCTTTCATACCCCATGCTGCATTCGCACATGGACCAGTCCATGCTACAACAGTACACAAACACAATGAACCCCTTGGGTCTGACCAGCAGCAACTATGAAGAGGTACGTCATCAGTTTACCATTTCCTTTTCATACTTGCACAATTTTATTGCTATACAGAATTTAGAATGGACACCAATTCGTTTTATTTGTAAATTAATGTTTTTGAATGTTTTGTTCAAACGGAAAGAGGTTTCTTTAGATGGATGCGACACCCAAACAAATGTGGGGATATCTTGGAAATACAGTCCGATTCCAACTTATGGCGGCTCTGAAATTCGCCACTCGCTGCGCAGTACCTCGCCCCTCACCCCCGTTGACAGGTGAATTTCTTACTGCGTAGCGACTCCCCTCATGTTCCGAGCTGCCATAAAGTTTGAATCGAGCTGCAACTCGAGTGCGTCACCTGATGTTTTGTGCTAATATCACGTAACACGTAACTTGCACAACCGCTCGTTGGTCGGTCTTTGAAAGCTTGCCTCGCTAGATCGAATAGTTCAGCACCGGCTTCAGTTTTGATCTGAAAGTGATGACTGCATAACCAGTAACATTTTACTAAATGAATCGCAAGCATTTAACGGAAATGACCAGACATTTTTTCTATCGAGGTATCTACCGTTAACAATAATATAAGTTATAACTGAGTTACCTAATTAAAGTTAATACACATTTTTTGGCTAATAATACTCGATAACAGAATGTATGAGAGTACAAACACAGTGCACAGTGTGCAGTGTGTGAGTGAATATTGTAGTGAAACTCTTTTACGAACGCTATAAGTACCTACAAAATTTTCCTTTTTTTGTTGTAATATTCGGCTTAACTTTAAAGTAAATGAATTCGCCGTCGGCGGCATAAACTCACCGTTGTTGAATACCTGCACAGGCTTGTAACCCCAGTTTAACATTGAGGCCAGGCAGTGTGCAGGGCAGCGCGTGGCACGACAAGAAAAGAGCAGGAACTCAAGGCACATCTTCAAAAACAGACATCGGCGGCACAGATAGTCTCTCATCAAATGCGTTGAACCGGGTATGGCAATAATAACATCTAAGAGTTTATAAGTACAACATGAATCTCACCATGCTGCAACACTCTTCGAATGGTTGTTTATTTTGATTTCTCGTTGCTTGGCTAAAATGTAATATCCCAAGTTGATTTTAAAATAAGAGACCATTTTTCGAGTTTATTACCAAAATATTATTTTATTCTTCCGTTTCTAGGATGCACGTCATGTATCATCCGTACTATTTGTTGATGAAATTCAAAAGACGATTCTTATATGTTTAATACTGACAATTCGATTTCAATCTTTTTTTTTCAGTATGTAATTTTCCTGTGCTTTATTTCTACTATTGCATGTCCCGCTTTTCTGTAATATTTATTTTGGAAGTTGTAGTTTTTTTTGCACTTTTTAAATGCTTTTATAGGAGTCGGTGCCGCACAAAAGTCTCAGCGGGAACGAGGAATCGACGATATACTCTACAGACATCAGGTCGTCCAACAATTTGAGTCATAAGGTTAGAGCTGCACCTGTGGCTCATATTTGCAACTATTCTGGTTTTAAGATAACCTATTACTTTATTATTCGTTTTTACAATTTCGCTATGTCTATACGTATTTATAAGTAGTAGCTATTTATGTAGACAGAACATGGCCAGAATGCTCTGTCGGGCATTCAAAGGAGCCCTTGAGTTTTCGGGGCTCTACTCATCCTAATGATAATATGTATTATGAAACCTACTAATTTTTTGCGTCTTCAATCTCTCAGCTATGTTTTATCAGATTTTATTTAAATGTTAAGGTTTGATCAAATCTGGGCACCGTCCTCTTGGAATAATAATAATTAATTTATGTAAAATGTAATAAAAAATACCGAGGTTGATTAAAACAATTGACAATCGTCAATACACTATTTTTAATACTATTCACGAATTGAGTCATAGTGTAGACCAGGTACCGATAAACGTAATAATAATAAGGAAATTGTTACAACAGCCTAACTTGGTATCGCGTTCTTCGAGACGGGATTGGCCTCGAGATGGCCATAAAATGCAGGTATGAACTTGGTAATCAATCTGTTTGGCAAACGAAGTTTCAAAAACCAAATCTTTCTTTTTAATAACAACTCTTGAAAAAATTAAAATTGTAAAAAAAAGATGTTTTAAATCAAGTCATGTAATTTGGATTTCATTATACAATTTTCTCTTTTAATAACATCTTTTGATAAATATGTAATTAAAAAAAAAATGTTTTAAATCGAGTCATGTAGTTTAGATAGCATAAAACCTGCGCAGGTCTATTAAAACTTTTAAATTCTCTCGGTATTTCTACTGTGACACAGCATAAGTATATAATTATAAAAATATTTATTGTAGCATTTTGACAACTAAATCCGACTTAAATTACAACATCAATAGGTAAAACCAATTTGTAAATAGTGTATAAATTAGTCATAATTTTGACTTACCCTCAAAGAAAAATGAACTTTACGCAATGTCTATATGGTTTATTTTCCCTTCAGAGCACAGATGCTGTGAAGAACACTCCACCCCTAAGGGAGAGTCGCCTCAACAAGAGGAATCGACTTGCCGATAGTGACGAAACTCCTGACAAGACTGACGGAGAGTCTAGCTACTCATCCTTCTACTCTTCATTCTTTAAGACTGACTCCGGCAGTGCCGAGGACAGTGGTGACGGCAAAAATGGCAACAAGCCATATTATCCAGTTAGGGTAAATATCAGAATTTTACTTCATTAGCCGCAAGGAGATCAGCGTTGGACCTTGGACTTCCCCCTCACAGGATTCAATGGCCTGTGATGTCGCAAGGTCGATCGTTTCTGTCTAGAGCTTGTCTTAATTTCTTTCAGTTCAGCTTTTCTATCAACTAGCGTCTAAGGTATTCAATCGCCTGTAGTCACACATGGCTTGGTGACCACAGAATTTTCCGTTATCCGTCGCCTACATTGGTGTCTCTGTTCAGACCGGAGAGGGTGATTGGTTTTCTGACGTTTTTAAGACGCTAGTCATCGTTTTCAAAATACTTCGTAGGTTTACTGTTCGAAAACGAACCTACAACTTGATTTTATCGAAATGGACACAATAAAGCTCTAGACAAGGTATGTTTTGAAATGTTTTACATGTTTGTTATTATATTTTATATACTCACAAAGTATTCTTGTTTGCTCTTTTTTTTTGTTTCGTCAGACAATAAAAAGAAGTATCATTTCAGAGCCCATTAAACGCGACAGCTTCTTACCATGTACCTCAGCCCACGAAGAAGGTCACCACCAGGAGGAAAATGGACCCGCCATGGATGGAGCAGGTACTTTAACAGGGATTATCGCTCATTCCAGTTTAATGAAGAACCGCTTTTTCACTTGATAGTAATTTGCCCCTATCCCCACTGTGCCTCGGAAAGTACGTCAAGCAGTTGGTCTCGGCTGTCATTCGTAGATCTTTGACAGTCGTTACTGGTATTCAGAAGCCCGAAAGTCTCACAACCAACCTTGCCACGGGGTATCGTTTTACCCAGGACCTGGGTTGTGGAGGTCAGATAGGGAGTCGCTCCGAGTAAAATACAAATAAATAAATACTAGGCAGATGAGTAATTCACACAGTCTAAAGAAGTCCTAGCCCGATGACAGTCAAAACTAAAACAATATTTTTCTTTTTATAGGTGTGCGTGACTTCAGAGCTGTTCTACAAGTACCAAATCCAAACGAAATCATTAGAAGAAACCCTTATGGCCGACCAACAGAGAATGAAGAATTTGGAACAGGTTGGTCTCTTGATAATGTAACTTCTCCATGTCTTGTATTCTACAAATATTTGAGGCATAGACAATGAAATTAAAATTCTTCTTCGGGAATAAAAAACTACCGCTCTCTATACCTTATAAACCGCACTATATTCTAAAATTGTAGTGCATAATACTTCAAAACCTTCTGTCTGATTGAACGTATCATACAGAGTTCAAAATCATGCTGTCACACTACAACTTCGGGGTGATAAACGAACTCTCATTTCTCCACAGAGTATTTTTATGGCATAGATTAGAATGCTGCTCGCATTGACTGATTTTAATTAATTTCTAATTCTTTATACTATTTCCAGCCCTCACTGGTCAACGAGCAGCTAAGCCAATTGTACCAAGACCTTCAGCTGGAGGGTGTGGCTGCCAGGCTTACCTTAGAGGAAGGTATCACCAGTTCCAGTAGTTCCGGCGAAGAAACCAGCACCTCTGTTTCAAAGGTGACTTTATATTCAAGTTTATTGACTGCCCTTATATGTTTTCCACAGAACGTAATTGTTATTTTTCATATATTTATAACTATTCATATCATTTAGTGAATTTATTCCGGATGATTTATGTGTAATACATTAATATTAATCTTATATTATAAGTCAGTGGTCATGGCCTCGCTTCTCGTGAACGATGAGAACCGGATTTGAACACACACCGGGTTCAAGTCCGGGCTAATATTAATGTGACTTTTTCAATTCACATGGACTTTCTGAGTTTATCTTTGATATTACTGCTTCGGTGGAGGAATGCATCGTGAGGAAACTTGGGCTGATAGTTAATATAAGTTCGAAATCGCGAATAACTACGGCTACTGCTACATGTATTGATAATGTTTTTTGTTGCTGCGAATATTTAGATATAGCCATTGTAAATTGTCTCCCTTCTGATCACAGTGGTCAAACCGTGTCTTTTGAGTCCAACACACCGATACAAAAAGTGCAGATTCAAACTAGACCAATAACATCGGGTCATTTGAATAAGTTTAATATGACTTTAATTAGCAAGTTAAATGCTCAGGGCCTAAGTATGACTAATGGCAATAATTTGTATGAAGAATTCTTTTCATTAGTGCAAACAGAGTTCAATAATTCCTTTAAAAAGAAATCTAAAACTATTTGCCCTAAGTTTTTATTCAATGACTGGGCAACTAAAGGAATCAAGAAAAGTAGGGACAGATTATTAGTGTCTTTTTTCGGCTTGTTCTTACATATAGGAGCAACAAGAATAATGTAACCAGTATTTTGTTATATCTTGATTTAAAAGAGTGTCCATGGAGTTTCTTGCCAATTCTTCTCCATAGAGATCTATGTTTTGGAATGGGCAACTAGCTTCAACTTTCTGACTAACTGACAGACTATTTAATTTTGACAATTCAAAAGTGCCTGTACAAGGTTTAATTGAAATAAATGCTTTGAGTTTTAATCGCCAACCCGTGTTGAGCAAGCGTGGTGATTATAGTCCGCGAGGAACTAGTTGGCCGCGCCTTGTGTGGGGACGGGGGTGAGGGCGGCGGTGTTGCCTATTGTTCGCAACGCACGTACTGACTAATGACAAAGCGCCCCGCCCCTCCGTCCCACCTCTCACATACCTAAGGCGCGACCAACTAGTTCCGCGCGGACTATAATCCTTATGCCTTCTCTGTATGAGAAGGGTCCTTTTCCCTGTAGAATGTGGGTAAAAGGCTGGTATTATTATTGTCAAGTCGTATAAACCGTGCGAAGTAGGGGCTGATCGCTAGTGTGATATTATTAATCCATACTAATATTATAAACGCGAAAGTGTGTCTGTCTGTTACATTTTCACGCCTAAACTACTGAACGGATTTCGATAAAATTTGGCAAGGAGATAGATGGCATCCTGGGGAACGACATATTCTACTTCTTGTCTCGGTAGGACGTTCCCGTGGGATAATTTCCGACATCCACGCTGGCGAAGCCGCGGGCAGAAGATAATATATACGACAAAGTTTTATAGATTTTACAAAGCTGGGTTATTTTGCAGACTTCCCGCAAGAAGAGAGAATACAGCAGACTAGTTATGATTTATGAAGAGGACGCCCCCCTGCCTCCGCCTTCTGATGACGCATCGCATGCATCGGAAACGGTAGCTCAGCCGTCGACCTCCAAAACTGGTTAAGTTCCGACCACAAAGCTCTAGTTTCAAGGTCACCGCCACACCCGCCAGATGTAACAACTATGCACAATTATATTTAATATTTGCATTTAAGCCTCTGTGGTGATAAACGCACGAAAATCCTGATATCTAGTCTTCATTACGTACGTAACATAGATAAATAGGTGACTTTGAATTAATACAGTGCTTGCGATATAATTATGATGAAGATCTCGTGCTCGTGATTTCTACAATCCAAGATCTCATTCGGTTCTAGACCAGACTTGGATGGGACAGATATGGCCAGAGTTAAACTCTTCAGTTCTAGTCTTTGTTGCGTTGTTGACTCGTGCGGACTGCCATTTGCACCAAATAATAGTGATTGTAGAGAGACATTTAAGTTTAATTAAGAAGAAGTTTTTATGCGTTCTTTTTTGTTGAGAGACTACAGTAATTTTAAATAGACAATTAAGTTTGATTAAGAATAAGTTCTAATTAGTCTATTTCTTATTGAGAGACTACAGTGATTGTAAGAGACGTTCAGTTTAATTAAGAAGAAAGTCATAAAACTGTTTGTTTTTTGTTATGTTTTTTGTTTTTATTTTATGTTGAAGATTTTCGAATGATAATATTGTTCATAATTAAGATTATTGTGCGTTACTTAGGGAATGTTAAGAATATACAAATTTAATTTTGTCATTGATCTTAATTTTAGTTGTGATACAATGTTCTTGTTACGGATAAGAGGCGAACTTATTTTATAATTATTTTTAAAAGCTAATTGGTTACCTTGCTCAGTTTGGATACAATGCATCCTGTCAGCGTACCCGAATCTTAAACAGATTCGAAACTATTAAAGGTCAAAACTTATTCTAGCCATTATTACGCGTACACGTACATACTTCACGTTAATTAACCGTTACACGAACATAATAATACACAAATACACAAATATAATAATAGTTTACAATTTGATAGTTAATGTTTCCTTGAAAGTACTCTTAACATTCTTGTCGGTGCCCACAACAATGATATAATATTAAAGTATTGATTGACAAACAGGGTAAAGTATTAGAAGAATCAGAATTACCATAAGCCGTTATAATTATTTTCATAGATATATTTAGATGCGCGTTATGTTTATTGTGATTGTGTGTATTATACACACAGTCAAACATTTTTGCATTTACTCGATTACGCAAGACATTGCTATGTTAATTGTACCATGTCCTTTTTATGTATTTGTACTCCTAAATAGCTGGACTGATTTAAACGTATCTGTGGTATGAAAGGGTGTCAGAGATCTGAATTAACTCTAAATAACCGAATAAAAGTATTTTGTTGTATTATCGGTATTTTTTGCGTTTTCGAGTGATTTTTTTTTTATATAGAATTAAGCTCACGAGTACCGAAGAAAAAAATTGCCTTGGATAAATATATTTTGTGACATTATAGAAAACGTATATATCTAATATAAAAATAAAACCAATATTTGTAGTCCGTGTAACAAGTGCCATAGAATGCACGAAAACCGATCAATGATTATGATAATAAGCTTTGATTTTTTTGATTTCTATATCATGTCAGAGTTTGGAAAAGTATTCAATAGGCATGTTCAATTAATGAAACAGAAAAATATCGGATATAAATAACGAATTTGAGTAGGAGGGTAAATAAATTGAATAGGCACAAAGCATTTATTATTAAAGAGCAGTGGTGGCGCAGTGGTAACGGCCGCGACTTACGAGTTGTAGGTCGTAGGTTCGAACCCAGACAGGCGCTTTACTTTGTGTAAATTATTTCATCACCACTGCTCTGAAAACGGTGAAGGAAAACATCGTGAGGAAACCGGCATGTCCTAGAACCAAAAATTCGAAGACGTGACATCTACCAACCCGCACTGGGCCCGCGTGGTAGATTATAGCCCACTCCCTCTCGAAGAGAGGAGGCCTGTGTCCCAGCAGTGGAAACAATATAGGCTGATTAGGATTTATTATAAATGGTTAATAACAATAATATAATTTTTCAATTTTGTATATATAAATGGTTAATAACAATAATATAATTTTTCAATTTTGTATATCTTGACATGCATGTTATTTTGACATTATTGTTACGGGTCTTGATGTTGATAAATCTTTGTTAGTACGATTAATAATCCGAAGAATTTATAAAATTAAGGAAGTATCGTGCTATGGTTGAATGCCAGAAAAAAAATGTAATATGACTACTGCTTCATTCCTATGACGATTATTGTAAATGCGAACAAAAAGTAACAATAATTCATTTGTCACGTTAGTCTTAATTAAGTAAAAAAATAACGTAAGTGTGATTAGTTATAAATAGTGCATATTATTAGATAGTTATATTTGTAAAAATTACACAAAAATTTAAAATGACACTCAGTCATTTCAACTTATTTTTATCTTGTGCGTGGCTTATTCTTAAAATAATCTCTTGAACTTATTTCATCCCAGTTCTTGATAGTTTAAGGTTACATTCTGATTTTATAATCCGCTAGTTTTAAGAGAGGTCTTATTTAAGTGAAATGATCAATCGTAGATTAGTATAATTAGGTAATAAGAGTACCACCTTTGTAAGAAGTCTTCTGTTAAGTTTAGTTTGTTAAAAATTACGGTGTGGAACCTAAGATAGAAAAACACGTTTGTACGATACGACTACATACAGAAAGCACAGCTAATAGAAATCTCTATTCCTAGACAGCATGTTTCGCCGAAATCTTTGTTGATAAAAAACATTGTTTGTAGGTATCTCGGTTCATAACTTCATAGGAAACACTGTTGACATAGATCTCTGTTCATAGATAGCAATTCTTGTCGTAGAAACCACTGTTTCCAGATACATTTGTTCACAAAAGCGCAACGTAGGATGCAAAAGCGAGCGAATGGGAATACTAATAAGCTTACTTAAAAATAATGATCTAATTGGTTTCCGTGAACCATAGGCGCTTTCTAAGAACCAAGGTGAAACAGTGGTTTCTATGAACAAAGTTTACGGCAAGAAGTGCTATCTATGAACAGAGATCTCTGTCAACAGTGCTTCCTATGTACCGAGTTATCTACAAACAATGTTTTCTTTCTATCAGCAAAGTTTCCTGAGAAACGTGCTGTCCAGGAATAGAGATTTCTATTAGCTTTGCTTTCTGTATGTAGTCGTATCGTACAAGCGTGTTTCTATCTTAGGTTCCACACTCTAAAAATTAAGGGTCAGAGGGAGAATTACTATTTTCTATAGTAATAAAAGTTTATTAATAATAGCTTAGGCTAAATGAATTCGATGCCCATGACCACATGCGTGTGGTTTGTATTATGTAAGTTTCGCATTAAAAGTTTCACCAATATTATGAGATTTCTGTGAAATAAATGATTGGCAAGTGATAGCTTCGTTTTATTGTTTACCCTTTTGTCTTCGTATTAGTTGGAATTCCCTTGTTATTTTTCTAAGGCACAAATGCAAACTTCATTTAGGTAATATTGTGTAAAGTAATAATTGTGGTAAAGAGAAATGAGCATACCATGTGGTATAATCGATTTTATTTCATCAATATTTTCATTCAAACTTATCCTTTAACAAGAACTTTAGTTAGAAAAAAAACTGTCAGAATTGCTTAAATCCCTCTCCTACGAAGCAACAGGAAAACTTGTGGTAACATAACACTTACATTCCTGCAACATCAATCTTATTATGTAAACATGTACCTATGTGGTATGCGAGTATTGAGCGTGAGTGAGGGGCCACGAGCGTGAGTGAGGGGGGTGGCCCCTCACTCACGCTCAATACTCGCATACCCCACAATAGACAAACACACCCTCACACACATACACCCTCACACACACACACACCCCCACTCACATACACCCACACACACACACACCCCCACTCACATACACCCTCACACACACACAATAGTTAGTACCTTTATTTTAATCATTTTCTTTCTTTTTAATCACTAGTCTGGAACTAATGAACCATATTTTTGACCTGGGCGTTGATAGCTGCGCCACAGTTTTAACTTTTGTAGCTATCTTCGTTTTCTTTTGTTTTATTTATATTATTATAATATCAGAATAATACGTTGTGGGATATCTTCAGAACCTTGAACCAGCCTTGGACAGGTGGCGCTGTACAGCCACTCGGCCAGTCAGGGTAGTGCGACGTTGCTTGTGGGACGTGGCCATTCACTTACCGACATCTGCCATTGGCAAGTTCATTGCTGACGCGTGACGTGGAAATGAATCGTGTGAACCGCGCCTGCTACTGCTGCGACATAGTACTGCTCATGAAATATTTTTACGAGTTATATTCCTTTGTCATTTTACTTTGAAGAAAAAATGAATAGGAAATGCTAGGAAATGTGTTTGCATTTTCCCCTTTTATTTATTGAAACTTTTCGCACAAAAAGGTAAAAAGGCGGATTTAATGCCTTAGGCATTCTCTACCAGTTAACCAAGGGTGGTGAAGAGATTGGGTGGCAGGTGCTTTGGTTGAGAGGTACAGTGATAAAAAAAAATTAAAACTAGGTATGGTAAACTGACTGACTGACTGACTGGTGTGATATATCAACGCACAGCCGAAACCACTGGGACTAGGAATGTGAAATTTTGCACACCGCTTCCTTTATAATGTAGGGGAGGACTAAGAAGGGGTTTTTGGAAATTCAACCTTTAAGGGGGTGATTTTGTTTGTATGAAAAATCTTATTCCTTGAATTATTAAACTAAAAACTTAGCACGAATTCTTATCTAAGTAAATTATGAAGTTTGGCATTTTTTGTTTTTCTCAACTACCCCTGAAGGGGGATTGGGGGGTGTCAAAATTTGTTTGGGAGAATTTTAACGCACGGTCCGATTAACTCCAAACTCAGTATTTATACTTGAAAACCAAAAATAAAAAATAACATGTATCAGGGTTTTTCAAAAATGTACCCCTAACAGGGTGAAAAGGGGTAGTTGATTTTACAGGGGAGGAATTTACTGCGTGGCTTGATTAACTCGAAAATTGGTATAAATAATCTTTGAATCAAGTACTTAATGAACACATCCCAAACGATTTTTCGATATTCCACGATATTCCACCCACTGTGGGGGTGAAAAGCGGGGATACAGTTTATTAGAAAAATCTGATCCCTTTGATCAGAAATAACTTAAATATAAACTAGAACTTAAATATTAGCCCGAATACTTATTTATCTAAATAAATGATAAAGATCTTAAACATACGTTTTCGAAATTTTTAGAGGAAAGTACGAAATACACGCGTACGAAGTCGCGGGCAAAGTGCTAGTAAGTTATATAAACACATACATGCTATCAGCAAATCAACCGCGATTGCCGCTATCGCATATATATGCATAGTTTAAGCAGTCACACAACATAACATCACGCCTGTACCGTATACAGATGCGCAGATGTGTTCCAGATATTCTCCAGCAGAAAAAGATAGCGCCAGTCCAGTAGTCCGCATAACGTCAGGCAAAGCACCCCACTTCGATGAGACTATTCGACGCAGAAGACTGTTGCGAGTGTGCACCTTCCGCTTGATATTCTTGCAGTTTTTGCTAAATGTTAAAGACCTGTCCAGGGTAACACCAAGATATTTAGGGGAGTTTCTGTGCTCGATGAACACCCCACCCCAAACGATGTTAAGTTTCGGCCCGGCTCTCTATAGCGGAGATAAAATATGCGACTGCGTTTTGTTCGGATTGGGCTTGAGTGAGTTAGCGAAGTAATATGTGGCTAAGTTACCAAGAGCGTCTGACAAGTGGGCCTCAACGTCCACAAAAGTGGTGGCTTGGGACGTGAGGGCAAGGTCGTCTGGATAGAGGAAGCGGGACGTGTTGGGGCTGGACGGTTGGTCGTTGGTATAGATATTAAAAAGAAGCGGTGCCAGGACACTACCTTGAGGTAGGCCGTTTTCTGCGCTCCCCAATTACTTGTTTCCGAGAGAAGGTGGACCTGAAACCGACGATTGTGGAGAAGTTCTCGGAGTATTCGGACAAAGTTCTGATCGCTTATCAATGTCTCCACCTTCCACAGCAACAGTTTGAGGTTGGCTTTATCATAGGCAGCTGACAGATCCACAAAATCAGCGCCTGTGACCATTCCTATCTCGAAACCATCTTCAATGTGTTGAACATGTTTGAGGGTCTGGTTGCAGCAAGACTTGATGGGTCTGAAACCAGCTTACTCCGGGATTAACTTCGGGTCAATAACAGTAGTTAGTCGGTTCAGCAGCATTCTCTCAAACAGTTTGTACGTATGGTAGAGCAGAGATATTGGACGAAAGTATTTTGGATCGTTCGTTGCTTTACCTGGCTTCGGATTTGCTATGACCTTTGATTTTCTCCAGAGACGGGGTATTAAAGCTGATCCCAGACAGTTGTTGTATAGATTCAGCAACCACGATACAGCAAAGGGGTCAAGCTGTTTGATTTGCTCAACTGAGATGTCTTCCACTCCACTGGCTTTACCACACTTAAGACCCCTAATCGCTGTGACGATATCAGAAAGGTTGAACGGTTTGCTAATATCGTCGCAAGCGCCATCGGGTTTTTGTGGCTTAGGGACTTTGCTGGAACGGCGTGTTGGTTTACCGTTAACAAGCAGTTGGTGGGCTATCTGGTTAGCGGTGACTTGGCTTGGCGGGGTTGGTAGAGGGGGCTCGCTGGCTTGATTATGTACCTGGTCAGGCTATCTAATTATGAGTTGTAATTATAAACATTTTCTTTTAACTACATATTAATGTTATCATTAGTCAATACAAAACCGATCACAAATGACGTATTTTTTGCTTAGAACCAAAACAGTACAGAAATGTTGTATGAAATCTCATGGTTACACAGTTTTTCATTAATGCACTGTTTTTTCTTTTTCATTTAGATATAAATTTACCACAGAGGTTTAATAAATCCCCATTAAGTTTAATATAAAGATGATTAGATGCATTAGATCAAAAATATACTGGATGAAAATAAAAATCGGCTGAATAAAACAGACTTAGTGAAAAAAAAAACAAATGGCGCGCATTTTGTACAGCGCCAGTACATTAAGCTACTACAATCTGTCAATTTTTTGAATACATTTTCAACTTTATCGCGAAAGTATAAGGTTCAAAGTTGATTGGGAAACTTTGACAGTTTGGGTAGCTTGCAGTGCTGGCGCCTGTAAAACTTTAATAGGTAGGTAGATACTTCAATATTTAGCAAGAAAAGTTAAAAAAAAATGGAAATAGCGATAGCTATATGAATGTAACTCCAGAAAGTATAAAACAGCTGCAAATGAAATTGTTAATAACCTTTTGCCGCAAAAGTCGCGGGATAAATATTTAAAAGCTTAGCTAAGAAAACTTTGTTTTCATTAACTTGAGTTTTCATTTTGAGTAGGTATATTTTATCTCAATAGGTAGATTGGCAGTTCAAAGAAAAGTAGATTACGCACCTTGCTAAAGTGAGTAATTAATGCACTCGTGTTAATTTAGTGCCCTCGCATGCGCTGAGGCACCAACATAACACTCTTGCATTAATCACTCACTTTACGCTCGATGCAACAATCTACTATTTTTTAGGTTTTCAGGGGTGTAGCCCCATGCTTACTTCGTTATTAACTCTCGTACATAATTCTAATCAAATGAGGCAAAAGACGGTCAAAATTTCAGAACTTTCTTCCTAGAACTCAATTTTGTAAGTAGGTACAGACGCCAGCACATCAAACTACTACAATCTGTCAAATTTCTTTAATAGATTTCAACTTTATCGCTTAAGCATAAGGTTCAAAGTTGATTGGGAAAATTTTACAGTTTCGGGTAGCTTGATGTGCTTGCGTCTGTACTTACCTATAAAAGCAAAAGAGTTATTTAAGAAAGTTATGTTTGTTGTTTTTTTCTTATTGCCAATAGTATAGGATTTTGAGTTACGCCCTTTATAGCGAAAAGCGTCGAATCGTCGATATGTTAGCTGTCTCTTCCATTTCGAAGTTTGGTTCGCTAGTTGTATTATTTGACGATGAGCTTAGTAGGCAGTGGGTAGGTAAGACAACGATCCCTCACATCCAAACGGCGGACATATCTGGCGAAGTGGATTTGCCTACCTATAGGTACCAACTTCGGTCTAGCCCTTCAGAAAACATAGCTATGTTATTTAATTTGCCATAGAAATTAAGTTTGTGTTAGGGGTTTCAAAGGATCAAACAAGAAGCAGTCGACCTCGTGGTTCAGGGAACCGTGAGGTTCAAAGTATCCTTCCGCATCCACAGTTGACCAACTTCTCTCGCAAGTAACGCCGCACTTCACAAGGTAAAGTTGTACTTAAACAAGTCGCTATGTTCAATAACATCCGCCAGAAATATTCACACAGATTACGTACAAGACGCACTGTTATCTATTTACAAAAAGGTATAACCATTTCAACTTCACAGCTCGATGAGAACTATCCAAGCGACTCGGAAGTTTTTAAAACGTCAGGATTCTATGTTTCGCCACGTCACACACATTATCACCGGTACATAGCTACACTGTAGTTACATTCACGCACACAGAGGCAGGTTCACAAACACGCGCGGCTCTACCTGCGCAAGAGTCGCATTCCGTCACCCACCTCCGCGATTGGCCGCCGAGCCTGCAAAGGCTGCGCACAACGTTTAAAATTTTAAAATTTAGAAAGTTTAGCTCAGTGTTTGTGATTGGTTTGGTTCGAGGCATAATGTCGGCAGTATTGTAAGGTGAGATATAAGTTTATACTTAGTTTAAGTGCAGCTCCTTGATATCAGTGCGAAGGAAACAGTTTATACATTTTCTCACAGGTTGGTACTTAGCCATTTACAACCTATAATGGCTGTAGGCTATGTATTAACTAAGTATATTACTAGTATACATACCTGATGATGCCTAGAAACAGCTTTTCGACTGAAATTGAAATTCTGTATCAAACAGGTTTTACTTCCCATCGCTTGCTTTCGCATACTTATATAGCTAAGAAACAACGTGATAACAGCTATTTAGAGAATGATCTTGGCGATCCAAGATCCATCATTCGTGTCTTACTCGATGACTAATGCATAAAATTCTGCGAAAAAAATCCCCAACATTAAGTTCTTGGTGCAGTTTTTACAGAGGCTTTGTTAAAACTGTGACATCACTAGTATTGTCAAGGTTTACTTTTAGGTATAGCTTGCGACTTGACTTGTTATTAATTTACTGTAGTCAACGAACACCCGAGAGTGATTATTAATCACTCTCGAACATCACATTCGTTCATTCTTTCACTGATTTAATTATATTGTTTTTTTTTTTGTATTTACTAAGGACTCTGCTTCTGCCTGGCGTTATTACCATACTTGCACTGCATTCCTCCCTATCACGTCCACTTTGCCTACTGAGTACTGCCTAATCTTCAAGTTCTTTAAGGTCGGTCTGTTGGTTCTCATGTGCTAAACCTCTCATGACATCCAGCCAGCGCATGTATTTAGGTACTGAGACCTTGTCCATCTCTTACTTAAAATTTCTATCGTACAGATAAAACAGTTCTGCCTAGCCTCAAAGTAGAGTCCAATCCACGAAGATGTCATTTGAAAATAATATAACTGTCATCTTTAACACCCGTTTCTCCCGTATACAAACCTGACTAAGTAGGTACATACGTTTGTATGGTTTATCAATACTCCAATATATCGACGTAACATACCTACTAGGTAAATGGAAGACCGGCCAATGGACTTGGAACAATGATCCTAAACTAATCACCAAGGGGTATAGCACTTTATCTGTTTAATTAGGTACCTTGATTAGAACTTTATGTTGGTACCTAGGTAGGTATATACTAACATAAACAGTCAGTCTCATGGTGCAGTTTGCTTTGTATGATGATTACATTAGATTAGATATTCAGGAAACAGGAGCAGTGTCCCCACTCCCCTGAACGTCCTTCTTACACTGTTTTTGAAACAAACGGTTATTGCGGGGTAATTCCGTAACACACTAATAGAAGGAAGTGCTTTTTATTTTGACAGTTCAACAACATTTATTGAGTTATTTACTTTGTTGAGGACACTTGTAGTGAATTAGCCATATCTTTCAAAATGATTCAGATTATGATTGATAGTGTGTTACACAGCTAAGGAGCTGGTCTGTAACCTATTCATAATAAAGTGAATACGTTTATGGTAAATATTGCTGTAAAGTGGATTCTGTTAAAGTCAAATTTAATAGAAAAGACAAGATTAGTCTTCTTCAACATTTATAATCCCTCAGGTATTCATTAACACTTATTTTCAATAAATTTTGGGAGAGCATACATAGAAGAAATCAGAACAATTTGATCACAGGTTTAATGAATAAATAATGTTTATTATATTTCCACAAATTACAAGTTATTAAATTGATAAAACTTAATTAAAATTTTATAATTTGTGAGAGCACGCAAAGAAACAACGAGAGCAACGAACAGCTAGGTACAGGTACCATATGCCAGGTACCAATATGGTTGAAAATAACTGTTTCTAGGAGACTGTATTTTTTGTACCTATTTAAAACTTTTTACAAGACACAAATTCTCGTAATTTTAAGAACGTTCACAGTTTGATCTCAGTTTCAATCTGTCAAAAATACCGCCAATTTCCCTAAATTTTCAACATTTGTTTGTCGTAGTATGCCCTTGGGCGGAGTACACGTCATTTTAAAATATAGGTACGTTTTAGTCACTTTATATTTAAAAAAATAATAATTTTTCATCGCCTATATTCGTCAGAGAATTTTAAGACTGTGCACTGCGGTGTAGAATATTGCAGTCTTATGTCAGCGCCATCTCTTGACTGATAGTGGAACGAATGTAACTATTGTTGATGATTTCTGATAAAATGTGCTATTTAGAGACTTTGTTTTATTTTTCCTGTAAATTTTACATAAACTTCTATCACAGAATAATTTCTGATTTTTCTCTTTGCGAACTTTGGAGATAAGGGGGGGAACTGTTTTTTTTACATTTTCATCAAAGACGAAAACTATGCGGCCTAAAAAAAAGAAAAATGTTTGAGAATGTGCAGACTGCGCTCTTTCATATGATACCCCACATGCCCTAGTGGCCCACTTCGAATTTTACAGACCCCCTTTCAGTCCCGTTGCAAAATTTTATTTTTTTTTATTTGCAAAATAGTTGGGCAAACTTAATCTAAAATTATTCCAAATTTCAAGTTGATACCATTAGTAGTTCTTAAGATATCCAGCTGTGACAGAAAGACAGACAGACTTAGTCTCACCATAAGGGTTCCGTTTTAGCATTTTTGTACGGAACCCTAATTAAGCTGCGTCTGAGTATAAATTTTTAGGTAGGTATAGGTTCTCACTGGATGGAGTAAAATAGAACCAAAATGATTTTATTATTGTAATTTTTGGTCCCATTATCATTCTGAGAAGTGTATCATGCATTGTCGTACTAGCAAGGTGTGCGGTACTACAGACAGGTTTAGGAAAGTTGCCTTTATTTTGAAGTATGTACGAGTACCTATAAGTTTCTACATATCTACGTTCCTGAAGAGGAATGAGGTACACTCCCTTCTAATTTTCCGAATGGTATACCATTGGTTCAGGAAATATATGAGTAGCTATATCATTTCAAAGAGGACGCAAACTTCAGAGGGGCAATACTTGTAATTTTAAGAACGTTCAGTCTGGGGGGCTAAAAGGCCACTTTGGCAGAATCATAACAGGTTAACATTATGAATCACAATGGATAGTTAACTGTTAAGTTAATCGTATCAAAACCCATTGGTGAAGGATTTTTCAGTCTATTTTTTTTTGTCTGTGCAATCAATCCAATCCAAATCCAATCTCTTTGATTGTACCTACGTAGTGCAGCGAAAAAAATAAAAACACGTACTGTCTTCGCTATATTATAATTCATAATGATATCCTTTTATGATTCTGCCAAAGTGGCCTTTTTAGGCCCCCAATCTCAGTTTCAAACTGTCAAAAATACCTCTAATTTCCCTACATTTTTGACAAGTTTTTGACATTGATTGTCGCTGAAATGAGATTGGGACTAGATTTTGAATGTTTTTAATTACGGGAATTGGCTTTCATATTTAGGTAGGTAGAGGTAGGTAGGTACAGACGCTCGCACATCAAGCTACACGAAACTGTCAAAAATTTTCCCAATCAACTTTGAACCTTATGCTTTAGCGATAATGTTGAAAATCTATTAAAGAAATTTGACAGATTGTAGTAGGTTGATGTGCTGGTGTCTGTACCTATATTTTACCTATGTTATGAAACAATTGCACATTACATAATTATTACCTGCCGACGCAGTTAAATAAGACGTTTGTAATTTTGTAGGTAGCTATATCTAAATGAAGGATAACACGCCGTCGTTCTCCTCGCCTGGCATTTCCAATGCTACTCTAATATTTATAAACCTTAGGCAACCCGTTAGCGGTAATAGGTTCCATGTAGGTAGGTACGAAGCCCCCTTGGCAGTTAGGAATTCCAACCCTCGAATAATTGTAGCTGGGTATTTCCAGACAAAAAAAAAAACAGCTGTTTGAGAACCAAACAGTTGTCGGGTGCGACAATTGCAGTAGTCAATTCTTGGTGGATCTACACTTGGGAGTAAATAAATCGTGCCACTAATTCCTTTATTCACTTATAATGGTTACGCAGTTAACGATAAAGATAATGATAACACGTCAATGTGGGTATAATTAACAAAAACCACTAATTAACATTTTCTTAAAGGAGTAAAACTAAATGTTATAAGCAAATCAAATGCGATAATTTTAGTCTACCCTTTAAACTTTAATTTAAAATAATGAAAAGTTGACAATTACCCTCATTATAAAGGTTAATAAATAACCTCTTAGGCGATATATGTTTAGAATTGACACGTTCCATAATAACAAAAATAATAACCATTATACGTGAAAAAAGGAAGTGGCTCGATTTATTTGCTCTCAAGTGTAAATATGATACACTTTGTAATTAGTAGGCTTACATTAGTACCATATACATATCCGTGAGTACTAATTAGTTGCTACAAATTAGTTTCGATCATTATTAAATTCCACGAACAAGTGTCATTCGATTCTAGTGTTGGCCAAAATTATTTATTAATGATCATATTAAGTAAATGGTTAATAATTACCTATTACGCAATTGCATTACTTACCCTTAATTAAGTACGACAGTATTATCAGAAAATCCCATTAGGTAGGGTACATACCAGCCTAATTTATTATTGGAAACAAATAAATACTAGGAATAACATATCTAAAACAAAAACGCAAAGCCTAGTTCGTGGGAATCGAACGCGGGGCCTCAAGCTTGCAATGCAGCCGCACGTTCCCAAAAGCGATAATAATGTATAATAACTATAATGTAATAACCGATTGTTTTGTTAAACAATTGTAGGTAAAAGCATTTCTACCTAACCTTATTACTTCATGCAAAAGTGTAAGGTTTCTAAATAATAATTAATAGGAAACAATGCCAAATCTATTGACCGCGCATATCAGCTTCTACAGAAAAACAATCTGAATTCTTAATCAAATAACATGATATCCACGTCTAATTGATAGTAAGGTGGTGTAAGTGTGGTGCATGGTATCGATTGGTCTAATAATAAATAGTCAATATTCTGTAGAACTTCCACACTCATTGTTACCTGCTTGGTTACCGAGCAACGTCATTCTAGTGCCTACTGCCACTGCTTGAGCCCTACAAGAAGTGCAAGGCCTGCCATGGCCGACAGACGTCCATTTTAATTAATTTGAAAAAATAAACTAAATTATTCAAATTCCTTAAATTAATTGGATACTTCAAATAAATTACCTAATTTAAGAACTGTATTATTTAGTAATTTAAATTAATCGATTTATTGGTTTTCTTGAGGTTTTTGAATAACATTTACTTGAGGCAAAATGGTGTTGCACTTATGGAAGACGCACAAATATCGGAAGAGAATGATGGGGCACGAGATGAAGATCTACGCAGTAGGTACGTTCGTGTAATGAGTTATATAGTAAATAATTTCTCATAATAAAATAGTGACACAGGTATTGATATCACTTACATGAGTCAATCAAGTAAACTTAATGCCTACTTATAAGGTATGTGAATTTCCTGCCTTATCAATTGAGTTCCGGCTCTTATTTATAAATAGTACTTTTGCACTACATTTCTGTATTTGACATATTTTTATGATCCGATAATTTAATTGTTTTTTTGTTTACTGCTTGCTCTGAAACGGGAACTTGGGTAGGTAATTGTATGTTATGTTTTCATCGTTTTTCAGAATGACCTTGAACTGTTTTACTTTACTTAGGGAAAACTTCTTGCCAGATTGGGGTAGGTTAGAGTTTTATGGCAATGTTACACAATTTTGTTTTTGTTTAACAAATATTTGTATGACCTACAAGTAGTTGTTCCGGGTCTAGCTGTTTGTGCATGTGAGTGTAAATGTTTGTAAACGCACCCACAATACAGGAGAAATTCCTAGTGTGGGGCACCGTTATTAAAAAAAAAGCTATAGTAGTTTTAGAACGTATTGTTGGTTATTTACCTATTTGAAAGGCGCCTTATTTGGATTTTCCCGAGCAACAACTGGGGGCCTAAAAAGGCCACTAAGGCAGAATAAAAAAAAAATATTACAATTAACTGAATGTATATCTACAACGGGATGAGATGCAAACTATGCTAGGCACCAGTCGGTACCACATAGAGTAGGTACGATACGACTTTTTAGTTTGATTTTTTGTTTTGGGTTTCAGAAAGTTAAATGTATAAATTACACGCTCTTTTTGCTATTTCAAAGTTTTTGTTTTTATTTATGAGTAGGTTGGTAGTAGTAGTAGAACTCTGACAACCAGTCTTACCAAGTGGGTATTATGTTACCCAGTAAGTGGATTGTGGGGGTCAGACAGGCAGTCACTCCATGTAAAATTCTGGTATTCAGCTGAATCCGGTAAGACTGGAGGCCGACTCCAACTTACTTGAGAAAAGGCTAGGCAGATTGCGGCTTGGAATTTTTTTTTGTTTCTGACATGTAATTGTTTTTCAGACTGGTTCTTTTTGGTGTTTCAGAGTTTTAAATCCTGAAGGTACCTTTACCTATATATGTAGAGCGCTTTCTACTTTTTTCTTTGTAATTGTTGACAAACTATCCACGTGTCTCATTTCACACCCGACAAACCGTATTAAATTACCTATGTACCTACCTGTATAACCATGTATGCCATAGCATTACAATACAAAGTAGATAAGGACAAATATTAACGTTTTGTATACCTTTTACCTTTCCTTATATCGGATAGGTACCTAAGCGTTTTAACCATCATTTTTACCCGACTATGCGACAGCAAAGACCGAATTATGTTTTTGACGTGTATCTTTGTAGGTAATAGGTTTCTTGTTATCCACGAAGCTTTCTAACGGCTAGATGTGTTTCCATACATAGGGGGTGTATCGGCTCATCTAGCTCACGATGGAGGCTAGGTTTTCTTTTTATATAGGTAATCAAAATGGCGGATTTTAGTGGTCAAAAACTTACGAAGTTTTGAAAAAAAAAGTAACATGACCATATCTACAAAAGGTTTAAGTAGACGATTCCAAAAATATAACACATTCAAATGCAAAAAAAAACTCGATTTTTTATTTAAATTTTTTGCATAGTTATCTGAGACTTAGAACTAACTTTTGTTTGGTACTTAACTCTGTTTTCTTGGTAGGTAATTATGGAAAGCATGGTGCATCTTTAATAACGTTTGGGATAGAAAGTGGATCTGAAAACACAACAGAGCCGAATGATTAAAAACCGTTTCAACCAAAACATTCCTTCAAACAGATTCCTCTGTTTGATGGAAAGTTTTGGTTGAAACGGTTTGGTTGTGATTGCATCTAAGTTATGATGATAGCTTAGTATTTGCTCCAATGATTATTTGCATTGATTATTATGGTCCATGCGCTTTCTAAATTTATCTTAAAATCACTGCCATTGGTAAAGAAAACATCGTAGGGAAACCTGAGGGACAATTCTCGTAATTTTAAGAAGAGGAGGATGTAATTTAACTGTTAATCATCAACGGTCAACCAGGTTTTGAATGTTCAATCGGTAGCGTTTAGCGTCAATTTATGTCAACGTTTTCAATCATTGGCAATTTTGTTGCAAATAATTAATTGAAGATTATTAATTTGAAAAGAATTAAAAAAAAATATAATGACTCAAGTCGATTTTCTTACAAATTAATAAAATTATAGTTAAATAATCTGTTGAGCCGTTGACGTAAATTAACAGCATTAGCAGCATTTTATTTTCAACAGTTTTTTTTTGGAACAGTCAAATAATTAGTATTGAACTATTATAATGCGTCTTGTGCGTTGACGTAAATTAACAGATAAAATTTTCAATCTGTTGTTTCATTAATGATTAACAGTTATCTCGTTGACGAATGAAAAGTCGTTAAAACAACAGTTTATTGATTCAACGACCACCTCTACTTCACAGTCTGGGGGCCTAAAAGGCCATTTTGGCAGAATCATAAACGGTTAACATTATGAATCTTAGTGGACAGTTAACTGTTAAGTTAATCGTATTAAATCTCATTGGTGAAGGATGTTTCAGTAATTTTTTTTCTCTGTGCTAAAATACCAATCAATCCAAATCCAATCCCAATCTCTCTGATTATACCTACGTAGTGCAGCGAAAAAAAGAAAAACACGGAATGTCTTCGCTATATTATGATTCATAATGTCATCCTTTTATGATTCTGCCAAAGTGGCCATTTTAGGCCCCCAGATCTCAGTCTCAATCTGTCAAAAATATTTCTTAGCCTACATTTTTGACAAGTTCTTAACATGAATGTCGCTGAGATGAAATTGCGACTACATTTCGAACGTTGTTGATTACGGGAATTGGCCTGCTGGACTTATAAGTTGTGATCAATGCTATCTCTCTATGCGATGGAGCCTTTGTTCTGTAATAGACAGCACCAGGCTGGTATTACTACGGTCTTCTAGATAAGCTAAAAAAAATGCAACGACATTAACATCATATTGATATCATGTTTAAAACAATAAAAGTATCTGAATCACTCATGCCAGTATTTGAGCTGAGTGCGTTTTTGTAAATGCTTTAAATATTCACTGCTCCAGCCAAACATTTACCCTGTACGCAGCTTCATAAATACTAACGTAAATGCAGTTTTATTTAAAAGCCTTGTGAAAACCGGTTATCCCGGCAGGTGAGCAAACAGCAAATAGTAGTAGAGACAGCTCGGCGTAATATCCGGGACAGAACAGAATGCCCCAATCATATCCGGCCCCATCCTCGTTCAAGTGATGACATATTGCTGCATTCAATGTGTTATAGGCATTTCATTTTAGTTCAATTTTAGTGTAAAATGTGTTTATTACATTTTTTATTCATGTTTAGGTAATGAGTTAATGATGCTTTATATATAGGGACATAACTTTCTTGAATAGGTAAAGTAAGGTAAAAGCTGAAGGTATAGCATCCAAGGCAAATACATTTACGCCAATGCACATCATTTATTCAAAGTATTGATTGCATTTTAAATCAACTTCATGCCGTGGCCGAGGCCACAAAGAAAGTTATGTCTGTAACTTCGTTTAAAATGCACAAGGCTTGGGAAAACTGCGGATCGATAACACATGCATCTTTTGAATTATATATTACCAATATCCCTTTACTAATGGCGCCTTTGTTTCAACTATACCTACTATGTACTTACGAGTATATTACAAACAACTTTGTCCTCTAAATCTCGATTGCAGTTTTTGTTTTCGTTAACAATTATCCGGATAAGAACCTTATCTTGGTGAGGTAGAGTTGATTTTGCCGTAGGGTTCTTTATGTGATTGTGAGACATACATAGAGCGTCGGGTTGAGACACTCATGGCGGTATTAGTTGCATACCAATGAGAAGGAAACAATAAGGTGGTGTGGGAGTTGCGAGGCGTCTTCGATTCGTTGCTTTCTCGTGCAGTCATCACGACTCACGGTCGGCGCTTCGGCGGTGAGTCGGTGACGAGTTGCGACCTTGTTTGATAAAAAACGTGCGGCTTGCGGGGCTGTCCGTCAATGACAGATAACGGTTGAGGCTGAAAATATTATGACAATAACGTCTCAATTGCTTTACAAAACACTCACTCACTCACTCGCATCACTCACACAGTAAGGGAATTGAAGAATTTTGGGAGCAAAACGAGCGAAAGCACCAAGGTAGCCCGCGAAATTAGCTTTTCAGTTGTTTCCTTAAATGTCTTCGCATATAAATAGGTACAATATTATTGTATTCAATAATATTTATTAAGTAATTCCGTTGGGAGGTGGGATGCACGGTGGCGGTGCGGGTGGTACGTGCGCGCGCGCCTCCGCTTCAAGGTGATCCGCGCTTAGATCACTGCATACCGATCGTGTCACGTTCAGCCAAATGCCGTAGTACACGCCTAAAAGTAAGCCTAGTTGTTATCGTTATTAGTTAACTAGAGGCTCTAGGTACAAGCGAAAAACGCTTTCGTATTGCTATCACTTTCAACGGGATTGGCATATACCTGTCGGTAGCATATAAGTCAGTCTTATACATTTTTTACTTTTCCAACATCATTATCTCAAATAGAATGTCACTTTGACTAGGCCCATAGTTACTTGGCTATATCGACGCTCGTCATTATTTAATCGAGTTTTAAAATTCATAGGTATCGTTTTAATCGGGCCTACGGGAAAATAATAGGGAAGATGGAGATCTTCCCTATTATTTTTCACATAAACACCACATAAAACCGAGTCTTATATTGAAATATTATCAAGTTCTAAGAATCGCAATAAAATGGCAAAGGCAACACAAAGACTACCCTCACCTGACGACGATCCCTTAAAACGCAAAATAGATATTTTAAAGGAAAGGATTGGCGACAGGGATACACAGACAGGTTGTGGTCAATGACAGTTTATCTCTGCATTTTTATTCAAGAAAAATATAATAGCTTTGTCGATTAGGCTTCTTGAAGTGGATGGCACATATAGAAGTAACAAGAATAATGTACCCAGGATTTTGTAATATCTTGATTTATAAGTGTCCATGGAGTTTCTTGCCCGTTTTTCTCCATAGAGATCTACGTTTTGGAATGGGCAACTAGCTTCAACTTTCTGACTAACTGACAGACTATTTAATTTTGCCAATTCAAAAGTGCCTGTACAAGGTTTAATTGAAATAAATGCTTTGAGTTTGATGTGATAAACTATGAAAGAATGATTTGCCTACTTTACGTAAACCCTTCATAATATACATAAGTAGTTACTGAATCAATAACAACATCAAACCACCCGTATTATAATTCTTGGCCTTCACTCAACATTTGGCAAAGAGAAATTATCAAAATTATCCCTCACTCAGGAAATTCACAAACTAATCTTTGAGTGGCCCAGAGAAGAGCAGTGTTGGCCGATAGAAATGTAAAGCTCAGTGGTAACGACCGCGACTTACAAGTTAGATCTAGACCCTGACAGGCGCTTTACTTTGTGTAAATTGTTTCAACGCCGCTGCTCTCAAAACGGTGAAGGAAAACATCGTGAGGAAACCGGTATGTCCTAGAACCAAAAATTCGAAGACATATGACATTTTCGAACCCATATTGGGCCCATGTGGTGGATTACGGCCCGCTCCGTCTCACTAAGAGGAGGCCTGTATTTATCTCAGCAGTAGGAAGATTATAGACTGACTGAGGAAAACTTTTTGAGTATCCTCCACAAACCCAGATTGTCAACTCCTTGAAACATGCCTAGCATGCGTCTAGTCTTTGTATTCCCACTTTAGGTGTACAGCAAGAATTCCAACGTGAACCCCTGAAGAGCGCTGAAATCAATCTTAGTTAGGCACGCCTTGCTCTCGGAACCAATTTTACAACTGTAAGGCTTAGTCTTCAACTGTGTCTTGAGCGAGTGATGCGTGAATAATAAACAGCTTGGCCTGTCAGTTCACTCCCAGCCTTATTTATCGTTTTTAGTTCCCTTTATTTTGCAACACGATGCAAAGTTCATAAAGTTCTGTCGGTTGCAAGTTTGGGCTGTCACTATTTCATGAGGTCTTCAGTTTACTTATAATATTTTCAGTGAATTAACTAATTGCTGAAAAATTCACATTCGAGATAGCATATTTTCTATACGTAGGTATGAAGCATGAATTAAGTCCTTCAGACCTCCAGCTACGATTAAATTATAGACAAAACGTATTCTTTTCAGCGTTTTATTAGCACTTCGTACTTACCCACATAAAATGACAGCAGATCTGTACTTACATACTGTATCAAAAAGGCTCCAGGTAGGTACATCCGGTAGGGTCATCCACCACCAGAGCGGTACGTTCACTTCAACAGTGGATTCACTCCACACACTGCTGTCCAATATTATGGATCAAAGCGTCGCATATTTAATGTCGGTTGCCTAGCAACGACAGTAAAAACTTAAACAGTACAATTGTGATTCAGACCAAATGTGTTTGTTAACAATCATGAGTAAATTGTGTAAAATGTTTGAGCCACAGTTTCCTCCCTGAAGGTTTGTTTTGAAGACATTGTGTGTGTGTGGTGTTGTGGTGACAAAGGCAGCATTTGTTTTGGGCCAGGTAACCGTTCTGTGTACTTAACAGTTAACTCCTTGCAACATGACTAATACTTTCTTCACAGGTAGAAAGGTTCGTTTGTCTCTCATTCCTTCCTTGTTTTGTGCCTTTTGAGAAATAATTATCGTAGTTGAGTTATGCCGAGTATTTAAAAAGTTGTTTATTCATTGATGTCATAGTGAAAAAAACGCGTATTTCAACAAAATAATTTGCTATATTTCAGCATTTTCAGCATTTGTATTATTCTGTTGCCATGCTATCCAAATTAAATTAAATGGTAGGTACATCTAAAAGCGTCATTATAAGCCTCCAAAAATCATCAGTTATTTGGTGACTCATACATTAAAGGTCATATAAAATCAGTTGTACTGCGTAAAACAATAATGTGAGGTGGAACTTCATGCAAATATTCGTGTAAGTATAATAAAAAACAAAACCGGTGAAAAGTGAGTCGGACTCGCGCCCCGAGGGTTCCGTTCCACGGCGAGGCCTATATTAGTCAGAGAATTTTAACACTGTGCACTGTGGTGTCCCTGTTGCAAAAAATATACATATATTTTTATTTCTTTCTTATTTGCAAAATAGTTGGACAAACGTCATCTATAACTATTCCAAATTTCAAGTTGATAGCATTAGTAGTATTGAGATATCCAGCTGTGACAGACAGACTGAGTCTCACCATAAGGGTTCCGTTTTACCATTTTTGTACTGAACCCTAACAAACAAACAGTATTATAATGAATTTAAATAAGTATTTCGTTTGATTGACCTCTTAACGTGTTCATTACGTAAGATTAGGTAGGTACTACCCGCAAATAAATTCAGATTTTTTGTATTGAGACACGAATGTTTCCTGAACAACGAACGTGTCAATATTTACCATTGTGATAACACGGAAAGCAAATATTTATTGTTGGTCAAAACACTATTAATAGAATGTTGATTTGGATGAAGCTGGTATTTTAAGACGTCCTATTAGTTATGGTTACCAAATATATAGCAGAGAAAGCATTTGGTGTAAGTAATACTTTTTAGTTGAAACTTGCGCTTTAATTTTCATATTTTCTTTTGAATCTATACTAATCTTAATAATGCTGAGGAGTTTATTTGTCTGTAATCTCTGAAACCACCAGTCGGATTTGAATAAATCTTTTTGCATTTGATAGCCCAATTCTTGAGGACGGTTATAGGTTATTTAGCATCATCCTTAGGAGCCGAGCAAAACAAAAAATGTCAGAAAGAACGCTCAGCAAAAACGAAGTAATAGCACGGGCAGGCGATGCGATGCAATGGGGTTGGTCGGGGGAGCTATTATCCATATAAAATAATATAGTGTTAAGAATATTAAAATGTGCTTTACGCAATAAGTCTTTTTTATTAAAAAGATAAAGCTTTGACAATTATTATAAAAAGGTAACAAAGCAAAGAAAAAACTGCCTATACTTTGTTATGCTTTTAATTACAATACAGAGCACAGGTAAATTACTTTCAATCATCTCTTACTATAGTAAAAGACAGAAATTACAGTTACCTATAGGTAACTGTAATTTTCTATTGTCGTTTATTTACGAGCACCTATGTCACGTTGATCGCGTGTCAGTTGACTGACGTTGCATATTCAGGGGAGGGCACGAGCGCTTGCGCCGTCAAACGTGATGAATTCCTTAATAACACCGTCCACCTACGCCTAGCACGTTCCATATTCAAAACGAATGCTTACGACTAGCAATACTTTGCAATACTGTTGAGATATTCATTGGGTTGCGCTGTCAGTGTAACTGAAAAGCAGTAGGTAACTAAAAAACAATAAAAAAAAGCAGGACTTGTAAAGGAGGAGTTGTAAATTCTTTGAACGGCAGAACAACTAGCATGAAGTTGTGCACTAACGTTTCGCTGCCTAAGCCCAGACTGAAGAAGTGCCACAGCTTGCGCGGCCACTTCAGGTGCAGTATCGATAATTTGAACGTCAGAATTGATTAAAAAAAAGTAAAAACAACTTCGATACTCTTTTTATGCAAAACAAAACCATATTGATCTCTAATTAAAGCTTGTTGCTTCTTTAAGAACGACAAAACTCTGAATTTCTTCTATTTTTAAAATTCGTAAATTCCGAAATGGTGGCCAGTAAGTCAGTTTCAAAACTGCATTAAAACTTTTTACCTGACTTATCATTATTTTGATGTATAAAAATGCACGGGCGGTGGCTCGATTTGGGAGTCCGGGAGTGTATTTTCACCGTTCTTTTGTAATACAATTGCAGTAGCATAAAAAATAAACCCTTATTTTTTACTTTTACTTGGAGACTTCGACACAATACAAAGAATAATGACTATTTAAAAGTACTTGAAGGCGTATTAGTGTGTAGAAACGCAATAATAATTATGCTATGTCGGTTAACAAACAGAGCCTACGGACGAGGATGACTCATCCTGCTTACTATGCAGCGAAAGTACGGGCCAGTCCTTTTAAATATTTTATATTTTTTTCTATCGGTACCTTAACGGCTTGAACGCCAGTGTATCAATTGCATGCAACGGATACTTATTTAAAGGTGAATTTAAAGCATTGCTATTATACAAGATCAGAAGCTTGAGTTTTTTTACATATTTTATGTTGCTAGCTGATATATTAGTATTTAACTAAATGTACCTATTGGATAACTGCCATTTATTATCTAACTTTTATTTTTAAATATCTTGTGACGCGTAAAGGCGTATGGTGCTTGCGTCACACATAGCATAGGCCACCTACGGATAAGGCATATTTAGGCAAATTAGAAATTGGACATTGGCAATAGATATTAAAATGAGGTAACTTAAATTTGTTATTAATGAGATAATGACCTACTTAACTGACACTGCTTAGTTAATAAAATAATCTGTTGGTCCAGTTTTGATCGCCTTGTTAAATATATATATACAAGGGTTTACCCTCGTAGTTATGTTTACATAACTACTTATTAAAGCCGGTTTTATTCAAATAAGTAGATACCTATATTTTTGGGATGTAACGTATACCTACCGTTGAATGACTGCGTAAACAGTTTTAACGGATTTCGCGACAATAAATACCAGTTTTTACAAACAGTGACAAAAAAATTACTAGGTTTTTAAAAACGTTTATCCGATAGACTGCTTCTAGTGAGGTAACACCATGAGTCATCATAACCGTCAAAGAACTCGAACATTTCGAACAACATCTGTGTGAACCTTTGTGAAGATAGAATAAAAAAAAGCAAGAGGGACTTTATTTTGTACCCAAAAATTAATGAGCAGGTTAGAAAAAAATAAAAATTTGTCGGAAATAACACCCTCATTTTTTAACGGAATCATGTAAACCGATCTTTAAATCTAAGAATCTACTAACTGTTCCTTGCATATACATTTATGAAGTAGCTAAATTTGTTAAATAGTAATTAATAATAATATGTTTTTTTAATAGGTATCTTTTCACCACCGACGACAATACATTTAAACGTAAAATTAACCAAATGCCTGTGCCTAAGTTAGTACTGTTCAGAAAGTACTGTGCCTCTAAGGCACATCTATACTATATTAATATTATAAAGCTGAAGAGTTTGTTTGTTTGTTTGGTTGAACGCGCTAATCTCTGGAACTACCAGTCGGATTTGAAAAATTCTTTTTGCATTTGATAGCCCAATGGGCATTGTTCATATTTTTTTAAATGTTGTAATTGAAAAACCATTTCGAGGAATAGCGTTACTGATCATTACGGACTAATTAATTATGAAAAATAGTCATATTTTATTGATATTTTTGATAAAATACGATTGACCTTCTTTGCCCTTCAAATTACGTTGGCTTTGGCCGTACAGTTTTGTATCGTTACCTCAGAAAAAAAAAAAAGATTGTCTACAATCTGTCAAATGTCAAACTATTATAAATATGTCAAAAATATAAACATTCTTGTTTATATTACATTACATACATTATTTCAACACTCGACAATATTTAATATACTGGAAGAGTTACGGAATACAGGAAGTGCTTTGTTCCAACTTGCAGCAATTACTAGGTGCGTTATTATTCTATCTCTAAGTCGCCGCGTCGATTGTTCTAGTGACGATAGAGGGTAGTATATTCCTTGGAGGACACTTACACATAAAAAAAACCATTTGTAAATAAATACGCTAAGATAGGATTCGATTATTTAAGACGTCTATTCGGCCTATTGACACTTTGACAGATGTGACAGTACTCTTTGGGTTGATGACGTTGTGTTGACAGATTAAAATTTTTAATTATGTACTAGTCAGGCAACGGCACTTAATCTTTATGCCACTGATGACGTCACCTACCTTAAAAACTTAAAATAATTCAATATTTTTTTATTAAATAACTATCGAGCCAATCTTCAAAATATTCAAATTAGTTTCTCAAAATACTCTAAATTTTCAAAAAATAAAATAAAATCTAATAGTTAGAAATTTTGGACAATCCCCATTCTTGCGGAGGGCTATAGGCTATTTAACATCACGCTATGACCTTAAGGAGCCGAGCAAAAAGAAAAAAAGTCAGAAGGAACGCTAAGCAAAAACGAAGTAATAGCGCGGGCAGGCGATTCGATGCGACGGGGTGGGTCGGAGTAACAAGAAATTTCACGCGGACGAAGACGCGGGCAGAAGCTAGTCCAATATATAACTCTTTGCCCAAAAAAATGACTGACCTGCCATATAAAAGGTTCTGTTGTGCCTTGCGAAAATGGTTAATCCAGGAGAGTTTCTACACTGTTAAAGATTTTTGAATAAAAGCGCATGCCCATTTGGTGTCCACTAAGATACTGGTTCTTCCTCTTATTTCCTGTGATTTTGTCTTTAATAATAATTTCAATAATTTAAGTAATTGAAATCACTGTAATTCTAATAATTATAAATTAAATGATTGTAATAATTGTAATTCAAATTTTCTCATAAATTGTATTAATTCAAATAGTTCTAATAATTGTAGTTTTATTCAAATAATTGTTGTAAATTAACTATAATTTTGCATGCCCGTAATTAGGGTGAAATAATTATGGCCTGGCGGTCGATTCTGTAAAAATCTCACCGTGAAAACTTAGGTGAAGTGAGTGTGTTTTTGTTAGGAATTGACACTATTGACAGCTCAATCTACGCTCGCTTTACCTAAGTTTTCACGGTGAGATTTTTACAGAATAGCACCGCTGTGCCATAATTTAATTTAACATCTTGTGTA
The DNA here is from genome assembly GCA_963855955.1 of Luperina nickerlii. NCBI lineage: Eukaryota > Metazoa > Arthropoda > Insecta > Lepidoptera > Noctuidae > Luperina > Luperina nickerlii. Next base: position 15,063,173 of record OY979662.1, read on the forward strand.
CCCACCGTATTTCAGGCAAATAAATGATTTATGTTTACTAATACCTAAAACGAAAGTAGGTATAAATTTTAACCCTATCGCTGCTATTTATGTTTGAAAATACAAAAAAATATATTTTGAAATAAATGTTTCGAGCTACATATTTGTTCAGTTACAAACGAACGAACACCCTTTGGTTATAGATCTGTCGTATGTTTATTTACAAACGTGAATGTTTGCACTGATTCAACGCCGCTGGCAAAGCGAATAAAACATCCACGTATATTACGCCTTGCTGAGCTACGTAAACTCGATGGAAACCTGGGGGCCTAAAAAGGCCACTTTAGCAGAATCATAAAAGGATAACATTATGAATTATAATAAGGTGAAGACAGTCCGTGTTTTTCTTTTTTTCACTGCTCTACGTAGGTATACTCAAAGAGATTGGGATTGGATTTGGATTGGATTGATTGGTGTTTTAGCAAAGCCAAAAAAAAAAAAACTGAAAAATCCTTCACCAATAGGATTTGATACGATTAACTTGACAGTTAGCTGTCCATTTTGATTCATAATGTTATCCTTTTATGATTCTGCCAAAGTGGCCTTTTTAGGCACCCAGATCAACTGCGCTTCAATGGTTGTCATAATTACTGTTATTAAAAGTATTACTAGGAAGGCTAGCCGACCTTCGCAGCTCCGGTGTTATTAAAGATAATGAAGAGATACAAAGTGTATTTAATTAAATCATAAACAAATATGGCGCATTGAAAGTACCTACTCAGATATCGATCATTAAGAAAATGAATATGTTTGAATGATTATTCGAAGAAGTTGTTCATGCAAATCGTACCGTGTAGGTAGGGTTTCTTATACAAATAGCAAGACCATATTATGCTTTCATGCGAGACCTCGTTATCGTAATCTGTTTGTTTACCAAATAGGGCATGTAAGGAAAATGAACTGTACCAATAGATTATTTTCTTCGTAGAACTTTAAATCCATACTATAATATTATAAATGCGAAAGTGTGCCTGTCTGTAGTGTCTGTTACCTGTTCACGCTTAAACCGCCGAACCGATTTAGATGAAATTTGGTATAGAGATAGTTTGAGTCCCGGGAAAGGACGTAGGATATTTTTTATCCAAATATTCCCACGGTATCGAAACTTATGCGGGTAAAACCGCGGGGCGCTGCTAGTGATTTAATAAATACTTAATTCATACGAATTTTCTCGTTTCTCAAAGAACCTGCCAATTATTATTCTAGTATTAAATGCATTAGACTCATCACGCTCCCACTTATCTATGCAAGTCTGGTGTAAATAACTTATGCTAATACTATGCCAATATAATCTGCAAGTAAATGAAGTTTATATAAGAGGAGAACTCTACGTTTTCTCTACTGAGAGAAACGTGCAGAATGGCGTAAAGAATCAACATTCTTTAAATCTTTACAGACTAATGAGTTAGAACTGTTGTCATAATTATTATGGAATTACCAATTCATTGTAAGTAGTAGGTACCTGACACAAGCTGTAGACTAATAAGCGAGGTTATTGTGTAACACTAACCGTTGCAACGCCTTTCCAATTCAACAACATTCATTGTCTGATTGACGTTGTTGAGTAGACGATTTTTTCAAACTTATGAAGCAATGGATTAAGTGTTTCCTTCAAAGTCCTTTAGGATTGTGATTCAAAGTCTATTACGCAATTTGGCTGGATTATCTTGACTATGTATGTAGGTACTCATGATTACAGACCAACGCCCCTAATCATTTTAACGTGCATCTGATATCTCCTATGCAATGTTGATTGCAACCCGGTACCCTTTGATGTTGGTATAAGAGGGGGGATCTTAGTAACGGCGTCGAGTGCAAATGTTTTTATAACCCCTTCTCTATTAACTAAGTCCTTTGAGTTCCGTTGTACCGACTTTTGCCTAAAGTCATTTTTAGGGTTCGGTAGCTCATAAGGAAAAACGGAACTATTATAAGATCACCTCGTTGTACGTCTGTCAAAACCCTTTTTCTAAAGATCGCGTGGAGTTATCAAGTAGAAATTAATATCAAATACTCGGGGCTGCAATCCCTTGAAGAAGTAAAAAAATCAAACTTCTAAAGGCTCCTGCAAACAGGCGCGACGCGCGACGCGAATTGCACGTGACACAAAGGCACCGCTCGTTGCGCGACTTGCGGTACCTTTGTGTAGCGCGCGATTTTATCGCGTGTCGCGCCTGTTTGTGGAGCTTTAAGTCAAAGCAATCAAAAGGTACGAGCATTTATGTTCTGTATAATATTATGTCGCATATTTTGACACTCGCAATAAGGGAATCAAAACCTATAGGGTATCTGTCATCTACTATTGTATCTGTCATCCAAGAGTGGATGACAGATACAGTAGTAGGTAGTCTACAATAATCGATGCTTTACATTGGTACATTTGACAGATCTGTATATTTGTTCACTTTGTGATAATCGATTCAGTTGGTTTGTAGTACCGGAATACGGATCAATACGAATTCCATATGGATCGAAATTCCTCTAGTACGAACCCATAAGCATTCCACGCAAATGCGTTTTTATTACATAGCTTATCGTAACCGCCTATATATTGACCGAGTTAAGGCTCCTTCAAACAGGCGCGATACGACACGCGACACAAAGGCACCGTAAGTCGCGCAACGAGCGGTGCCTTTTTGTCGCGCGCGATTATACGAGTATTGCGTGTCGCACCTGTTTGTAGGAGCCTTTACCTAATTTTATAATGATATTAATTTATTTAATAAAGATCTCCCCGTATACTGGTTTACATTAGTATTTGGGAAAGGTATCAGATACTGCTAATTTATACACATATTACAGGCGAACATAACATTGAAAAAGTTATAATATTTTGTTATTCTTTGTATGCGTTTGTATGAGGAGTTACTTTTTAATTATTTTTATTTGTTAACGACCTGCAGCAACAAAAACCAATGTTCTATTCTATTCCATCCTCTTTGCAGATCAACCATGTCTAGACTAGCATGCCTGCTGGCAGTGGCTGGCGCTGCGTCCGCCCAGCTCACGCTGGACGGCATCCGATGCGGCCAGCTGACCTGCCAGCTCGAGGAGTACTGCTCCCCGGACACCAACCGGTGCGCGCCCTGCAGCGTCGTCTGCAACAAGACCAGCCACAACTACGACGCTGGACTCTGCATCAAAGAGTGCCAAGGTAAGCTTCTTCTTCCACTTTTTTAGTGAACTTTGTATATGAGGATCGGCCATTTTTATTATTGTTTTACTGCAGGGTAAACACCTCCCTTCCCTACTTCCACTTATCTATTGCTGTATGTATCCAATCTTTAAAAAAACAATAGAAGCGGTGGTGGCGAGGCTACTGTCCAGGGCATGCTGTATTTCCAGTCAAGGGCCTTTATTGCTGCGCAAAATACCCATTTGATACGACTGACCAAAAAAAAATAGTTGTGATTTGAATTTATGGACAATTTAAATTGATTGTCAATGGGCATTGTTCATATTTTTTAAATGTTGTAATTGAAAAACCATTTCGAAGAAAAACGTTACTGATCATTACGGACTAATTAATTTTGAAAAATATTCATATATTATTAATATTTTTGATAAAATACGGTTGACCTTCTTTGCCCTTCAAATTACGTCGACTTTGGCCGTACAGTTTTGTATCGTTACCTCAGAAAAAAGTAAGAGGTAAGTATTGTCTACAATCTGTCAAATGACAAATTATTATAAATGTCAAAAATATAAACATTCTTGTTTTTATATCATTACATTACATACATTATTTCAACACTCGACAATATTTAATATATTGGAAGGGTTATGGAATACAGGAAGTGCTTTGTTCCAACTTGCAGCAATAATAGTAATAATGTCGCCGCGTGCGTTAATATTCTATTTCTAAGTCGCCGCGTCGATTGTTCTAGTGACGACAGACAGTCCTTGGAGAACACTTACTCAGAAAAAAACCATTTACCACCAACCAATACGCTAAGATAGGATTTGATTATTTAAGACGTCTATTCGGCCTATTGACACTTTGACAGATGTGACATTGATGACGTTGTGTTGACAGATTTGAATTTTTTATTATGTACTAGTAAGGCAACGGCACTTAATCTTTATGCCACTGATGACGTCACCTACCTTAAAAACTTAAAATAGTATTTTTTTTATAACTATTGAGCCAATCATCAAAATATTCAAATTAGTTTCTCAAAATGGTCTATATTTTCAATAAATAAAATAAAATCTAATGGTTAAAAATTTTGGACAATCCCCATTTGCTTTCCAATCTAGTTCCTTGACTTTTCTTGCAATTATTAGGTGAGGTGTCGACAAAACATTTTATTAATGCACCCCAAAAGCAAGGTAAACTGAGTGTTACGTGGAATATCTATTAATAGAAACCTTTTATGTCGTGTTGGTCATCCGTCATACAGACTTCATCAGCCTAATAGCCGTGGCTAACCAACGAACCTCACGTATTTTTTTTAATATCTGTAAATCCGATCGATGGACGTGTGAAGCAGCTTTTATTTCGTTTGATCAAGATTTTTACGAAGACACTGTACTGTAATTAGAATCTCTTTTTCCGGGCGGATTTCTGGGACATATGGAAAATTTGGAGAGTGTAGGTCGTAGGTTCGAACCTCGGTAGGTGCTTTACTTTGTGTACAATTAATTCATCACACCTGTTCATAAAACGAAAAAGATAAACATCGTGAGGACACCGTCATGTGAGGTATGTCCTATTAGAACCAAAACTTCGAAGACATGTGACATATACCAACCCGCACTGGGCCCGCGTGGTAGATTACGGTCCACTCCCTCTCACCGAGAGGAGTGAGTGTCTTACTAGCCACAGTGCCAAGGTGTCAACTAACTTCAGTGATTTGAGTATGACAACAATGAAATAATAATACATTACGTAGTATAACATCTACAAACACTCGTGTTATCTGGACTGCGACCAACATTCTCAGAAACTACTGCCGCGTTTCCATCAGATGGAAATCCTTGGAGCTATAAAGATGACTAATAATTATGAACAAAAAATAATAGAAGCCTTAAAGAGTGAGCAATCGATTATTCACTCAGTCATCTTAGTTATAAAGTCTGTTATCATTAAACAATAAACTTTACAACTGGTTTCGTGACCGCAAACCGCCTACAGTTGTCGCCGTCTCTGTTTTGCTGTGGTTTATCTCGCTTGCACTTGAGTAAAGAATGTGTAGGTTTCAGGTCAAGCATCTCTTATATGGGAGTGGTTTCACATTTATATGGCAACACGGTAACGGTGCAGATGTTGTAGAGAATTAAGTGAGCACACGTACTACTGATGCTGCGATCCATGTTCAGGAGATTGATCTTGACATAGTAACATAGTAAAAATTGTTTACGATAGTATCACACGCGATGCTGATAATGAGCTCGTTAATACCTGTTGGTGATCTAGACAGTAGCTGTAAATATTTGTCGCTAAAGAACTTTATCTGCATTCGAAACAGTTTTTCAGTGCTATTTTCTAATTATATAAAATTATAAACGAATTTCCAGTACCCTAAAGTTGAAAGTGTGTTACCCTGTGCGTAACACATTTTCAATCACAATCAGAGTTTTGAAGGACATTATTAATCCATTGCTTCATAGATTTGAAAAAAGTAGGTATCTACTCAACAACGTAGGTAACGCAATGAACGTGGGTGAACTGCCAAAAAGAAACCTATCAATGTTATTGTCGTGTTAAGTGTGTTACGTAATTACCCCGCAGGATGACGATTTTAGAATCCTGGCAAAGCTAGAAAAGAATTCGAAAATCTTGACTGTCGAAAGAATGAAAATCACATCGCAATGCAAATATGTGGCGATAAATCAACTAAGTAGTTTTTGCAAAGCTAATATTTCAATGATTTTAATGAATATTAAAAATCCATTATATATTTAAACTTCTTTCGTCTTAAAAATGCACAAGTCTGTCTGTCTATCTGACATCTCACAATAATATATTATACGTTATTACATACACGTGTCACTACGTATTATTCAGTTTGCCACAAAACTTCCAATTCAAACTCAAACTCAAACTCAAACTTTATTTGCATTCTGCATTCTGTAAGATTACGTTTATTAAAATTGAGACAGGCATTATAAATTCTGGCATTCGAGGAAAAAAGATTCCAAGCTTTCTTTTTATCCGTCTGTTTAAGTAAAACTCATTAAAAACTTTATTAGAAAATATTACTGCTACCTTCTCGATTTACAATGCAGACTATTGGGAAATATCTCCAGTGAATGTATTCCTGTTGCACTGAGAGAGTTAAGAAAACCGCCCTATGCAGGGTTCAGTAGTTGGATTGACTTTATGCCAAAAACAAACTTAACATTGTAGTTGAAAAGCAAGTTCTTCCATACATACCTACATCAATATACGTCACGCTCAATTCTCTAACTACAAACACAAAATACAGATGTAAGTTTGTAGTCGTATTATTTTTTATGTGGTACATTTTAACGAGTTTCGGTCTATTTCTTTACTGGTGCTGTGAGACTTTGCATCCAACATCATGATTCTAGGTCAACTGGGAGGACCCTGTAGGTTTTAAATTATTTGTTGTATCAAAATATGTCGCATTTAATGGCCGTACTTTATTATTGCGTTGATTAAGAAGCATAATTTTTTTGGAGCTCCAAGGGACCGTAGACCTTTTTATTTGACATTAATTTCAACTACATACCTCTTAGAGTACCTGAGAAATAGGGTTTTGACAGACTGACAGACGGACAAATGGACAATGTAGTCTATAAGTGTTCCGTTTTTTCCTTTTGAGATACGGAAGCAGAACCCTAAAAACAAACGAATTAAAATATTAGATAGAAAACCGTATTACACACAGGTAATCATTTTCCGCTAGCATCCATTTTTGAATTTTCGTTTCAACAGAATTGAAAAAAAAAAATTTTTTTTTACTTTTTTCTTACAAAATAATTGAATTTATTAAGCTCCGTTGCTCACTAGATATAATAGACAACCGGTACTATTAACTAAATGAAAAGACGATAGTGTTTGCCTTTAATTTAACGTACCGATAGTAACTACTTCATTCCATTACGATCATTTTTATGAAAAGGGATTGTTCCTTACAGCCATAGATTTTCAATGGGATAAACTTTGCATCTAGACAAAAAGCATGCAATGTTTTTTTTATCACTAGACGCAGCTCACGGAACTCTTTGCGCTCCGCTTATATCATCTGTAAAAAATTAAGGTATCAGGTGCATCTCAGTACCAAGTTATCCAATCTTCTGCAAATGGGTCGTTATTCCTCGCACATTACGAGTTATAACGGGCTGAATAGAATGCAGTTGTAGGATCATTGGTAAGGGGTGTAACAATACCCATAAAAGTCATGCTCCGTTGACTTCGACAGGTACGGTACGCACACATGTATAGGTCACGCACACGAACAAAACTGCTTGTTTGTGTGCAGCCGTATCGTCGGTGAACTCAAATACAGGTGGCTCCTTGTTTATAAATTGTGCAAGTGTAATCTGTTTTTGTAGCATAATGTCGCGATGCAATTAAATGCGAGTTTTCAATTAGTTCGTTTGTAAACAATGTGAAGAATGAGCGGGCTTTGAATGAACTTGTGTTGTGTAAAACAAAAGAGCGCTCTGCTCCGCTCGGTTTTTAGTTTGGAGCAGGAGTTTACTTTACGCTTTTATAGTTCGAAAAGGACAAAATAAAATGTTTTATTTCATGGCTGTATTTGAGTACTTATGTAATACTAGCTTGCGCCCGCGGCTTCGCCCGCGAGGTATGTCGATAATACTATCCTATGTCTATGTCCTTCCCCGGGATGCAATCTATCTCTCCGCCAAATTTTATCGAAATCCGTTCAGTGATTAAGCGTGAAAAGGTAACATACAGACAGACAGAGTTACTTTCGAATTTTTAATATTAGTATGGATTAACATTGGGATGAAATAAAACATTTTATTTTATGATACGTTAGGTTTATCCTCCAGAGCTGGGAGTTGTGAAATAATGTATTCGCTAAGCGTTTAATAGTTGATAGTTTTGTGAAGTGCGTTGTGAGTGTGACTGTGTGTATGTGTTTAAGGGGCTCACAGGACCTAAACACAAAAAACGCAAGTTTTAGAAACAATAAAAGTATATGATCGACTATAGTAAACAAAATTAGAAAAATATATGATATTCTTCAGGATTGCTCGGTAGATAGTGTGTTCAAAACATAATACAACTAATTTGATACGATACAAAAAAATCATGAAGATGCCTCTAAAAACTTTTCTTTTACAATAAAAACCATACTAATATACATACAACTACAATAAATTCTGCTTTTTGTCAGATTATTCTACAAGCAACATACTAAAATACTAGTGTTTTAATTTTTTAGTCCAAACAATAGATTTTGTAATAATTGCTTCATATTTTGCAATAAATTACCAGCGTTGTATCATAGCGCTTCTCTTTCTTTTCTATGCAGTCCGACAGTGACCGCGCTTTAGATCATGTTAGCCCCTTAAGAGGGAACAGGACGTGCGATTTTCCATACAAATGTATTCCCCTTTATTCTTCCTAAATAATGCCCCTAGAGCAAATTTTTTTTCGTATATCCACGTCCCTGTCATTTTGTTTTATTCAACGACTAATTAGTAAAGAAAATATGACCCTTTAAAAATTACAAAAAATGCCCTATTTTACCGCCGTGATTAGAGGACTACCAGACAAGAAATTAGAAAAGGTTTTACATAAAAAAAATATAGAAACCTAAACATACTCTTTCTTAAAATGTTAGTATATAAAATAATTGAATCGGCTTAGTTTTCGAGGAGAAAATGGGGAATACGAAACGTCGATCTCGTCAAAATTTTTGTGATAATTTCGGTCTGAGCTGCAGCTGTCCCTATCACACACTACGGGGGTAGACTTGAGGTAAGGCGACAGCAATAGTTTCTTCAAATACCTGTTTTTCAAATTCCTCGCAGGCCCCGTCCCCTCTTAAAGGTGTGTGTGTGGCCCGGGCAAGCACCTGTCGGGTGTCGGCGCAGCTCGACCTGCTACTTGTTTACTCGGGACATTTTTTCCCGACCCGCCTGTGTCAACATAATACCCGGCCCTAATTTTTAGTGTTCCGTACCCAAAGGATAAAAACGGGACCCTATTACTAAGACTCCACTGTCCGTATGTCTGTCTGTCTATCACCAGGCTGTATCTCGTGAACCGTGATAGCTAGACAGTTGAAATTTTCACAGATGATGTTTTTCTGTTGCCGCTATAACAACAAATAATAAAAATAAATTAAAGTTAAAATTTAAAGGGGTATAAAAGAAACGTTTTTTTTTTCGGCGTTTTATGCCTTGTGGTACGGAACCCTTCGTGTGCGAGTCCGACCCGCACTTGGCAGGTTTTTCTTATCTCGTAGCAAAGAAACCTGTACCGTACGGTTAATGCCTTTCTATTATAAAACCATTAAAACTGAATGAATGAACCTACGAATTAAAATAAAAGTTACCGTTCTTATAAACAATATTCTGAAAACTGCATAAAGTTTTATTCATTTTACAATCTCTCATTCACGGAGAGCACTAGAAGGTAGGTATTTGTGAACGGGTCGCAAGCATACTCGTAGTTATGTTATGTCAGAGATGTCAAAGCTTAGGTACACTAGTAGCAATAACTCACTGTGAGTGTGGATTCTCTGAAAAGGATCCTAAGAGTTTTCTTCAGGCAGTAGAGACCTCAGACCTTACGCAGATGCACATAGAGCTTAGAATCAGTTGAACTATGAGAATTATTTTGAAATTATGGCAAAATACTTCATATACTTAGGAATAATAACAAAAAAGAAAATAAAATTACAACAGAAACAATATTGCAATTTTGCCCAGTTACTAAAGAACATAAACAATATAAATAAAAAACCGTTCAAGTGCGAATCGGACTCGCGCACCGAGGGTTCCGTACAAATTTGTAGGTATGTACCTAAATAGTTTATCACGGTTTTTTTTTTAATGTAACCACTTACTGTTTTCGGTTTTTTTTCCTTTACTTGTGCTACGTGAACTTGCTTCTTGCCAAATTTCATGATTCTAGGTCAACGGGAAGTACCCTATACATTTTGATTCCCTTGAGAGTGTCGAAATATACGTTTTTTTGCGGCATAAACGGCCGTATCTTTTTTTTACGTTAACTTAGATGTTTGATTTTTTCACAGCTTCAAGGGACCGCAGACTTGACTATAAATAGTTTTATTTTCAACTCGATACCTAGACGCATTCCAGAGATAAAGGATCTGGACAGACAGATAGACGAACAGCAAAGTGATCGTATTAAGGGTTCCGTTTTTTCCTTTTGAGGTAAGGAACCCTAAAAATGAGATCATAATGGAAAGTATAGTTCTTCTAAAATAAAGTATGAAAGATTCGGAGCTCACCGGCTTTCATAGATGTCAGCCTAAAATTATGTCCATGAAAAGTTCAAAGAGAATATTCAGACTGTCAGAAAAAGCGTCAGAAGATCACTAGAAAAGAATAAACTTCTTAAAAAAAGTTTTTAACCAGGATCGTTCGACACCTCTATCGCATTAGTCTTTTTGCCAATTTTTTTTCGTCATTGCGTTTTCTTAGTTACGTGATGTAATACTTTACAGAAGATCTTTTTGACGTGTTACGATGGTCTTGTTTTCTCCAGCTGTAGGTACCTAATTTCGAGATTCAAGACGTTTATTCGTAGAAATTTATGAGTATACAAATAAACATAAAGAAAGAAAAATATTATTTATGTAATACTTCATGCACATAAATGTACAGAAGCGGATTTAATGCCATAGGCATTTTTACCATTAACCCTTTGGGTGATGCAGAGACAAACAGTGGTAGGTGCAATCATGAAAATTTGGGTTTTTTTTTATTCATACTAATATTATAAATGCGAAAGTGTGTCTGTCTGTCTGTCTGTCTGTTACCTCTTCACGCTTAAACCGCTGAACCGAATTAGATAAAATTTGGTATAAAGAGAGTTTGAGTCCCAGGAAAGGACATAGGATAGTTTTTATCCCGATATTCCCACGGGATCGACACTTATGCAGGTGAAGCCGCAGGGCGTTGCTAGTATTATATTAATATGAAAATATTATATTTGGGACACAAATAGGAAATACAAACAACAACAAAGCAACAACAAAGCAACAACAAAGCAACAAGAAAGCAACATACAAAGCACGCGGATTATAAAACTCATACAGTGTGGCAGGGATGTTGACGCCCAACCGCTTACCATGAATTCAGTTCATGATTCAGGACCACGATATGCTGAATGCTATGCTAAATATGCTGAATGCTATGCTAAATAACCGACGAAAAATTTTAACGCAAGGGACTTTAGGATCATGTATCGAATCCATGGTAACCATGTTGTGTGTCCCTACCACCTTCTCTAAAAAGAGATCTGTCATATTTGGCCTTATGGCATACAATTATATTACAAAAATACCTCACCTGACACCAAATTAAACGAAGCAGAAATGGAACAAACACGCACACTTACACACACACACACCACTTACACGTTACACATATACACACACCACACAATATCACACATACCATACCATACCTGAAATCACCTCTCTAGTCTCCACTCTGGAACTCGTACTTCGAGCCCCAAGATACAGAACTGTCTAGTTTGGGGCTCACTAGTTAATACTATATGTAACCTAGCTGTAGGTAATATTTTAAGCTACTCATGTCGTCTTAACTTACTGTTAACACCTGCTTACTGTATTACCTGGACAATAAATATTTTTCTATTTTTTCTAATTATTCATACCCCCTTACTAATAAATGTTGTATAGCGTTTGTATAGTTTACACAACGATTTTTCTTCTTTTTTCGTAAGTCAAATTACTGACGGCTGAAAGAGAGAAATCGGTGTGTAACTATTCATCTTACGTTTATTAGTAAGGGGTATCAATTTATTTTAATGTAGCTTAGTAACGTGACCAATTTATCCTATTCCCACAGCTATGTATGGTCCACCACTACGGAAAATTATTTATAGAAATCGCTTGTTTACACCCGTATTTGTTTATTTACAGGCTACCTCCTCGACCTGAGGTACATGCGAAGGTCCGAAGATACACATCCTCCAGGGGATCTTAGCGGTAACTTTTTTTTTATCTTGTTTTTCGTTTTTCTAGGTTTACTTTACTCTGAACTTTACGCTCATGCTTATGTGATGTTTACTGCGCAGTACATGTCTTTTTTTGCTTTTGCGAATATGTTTTAAGTACTCTTACATGGAGACCATTTTGTTTGTCATTGTTTATTTTTTAATGCTTTGTGCGTTTGAGAGGGTCTTTTTAAAGGCTATTAAAATAAGTCTAAGTATTTATTTCACAAAGAGAAAGTCACGAATAAAATATATCAGAGAAAAGTAAATTAAATTAAACGTAAGTGTGCTGGGAATATAATATTTATGACTATTAGGAATAGGGCCGAAAGTTACATACTTCATTAAATCCACAAGCTTAGGGGTTAATGAGTTTGGCGCCTTTTAAATGACAAAAGCAATGGCTAAACCTTAATCCTTTTTTTATCAGTTTAAAGTGTGACAAGCTTGTTCAAGGAGTAATTACTACCTAATTAAGCACCACACTTGTTGTTACCAGCATTCAACTTCAAGTTATTTTTGACATTTTAGAGTACCTATCCATGTTCAATACTATATTACCCAACACCTTGATTGCGTAAAGACAAACAGAAAAATACTTCTGTTCAACTACGTATAACGCAAGGGATGTTGTTGAACTGTCAAAATGAAAGCCTTTGCCAATGTTAGAGTGTTACACAATTACCCCGCAGGACAACCCAATAAGACTTAAGGCTCGTACACACAGGCGCGACGCGACACGCGACACAAAGGCACCGCAAGTCGCGCAACGAGCGGTGCCTTTGTGCCGCGTGTCGCGTCGCGCCTTTGTGTACTAGCCTTTATTAGAATACAATCCTAATAAAAATTCATTAAAAGAATAGTAGAATCGCTTATAAAGTTAGAATCAATCCGTATAATACTATTGTCCTAGTGATATTAAAAATAAATATTTGTCTCACAAAACATCTAAACTTTATCTTTCTTTTAAACCTAAATCGGTTTCTGCGTTTTATAAGAGAATGTCCTTTCGCTGTCCAATTGAGAGATTCGTCGGGTTAATATTGAATGAGCCGAGACTCTGTTGAGCTCACGTACTGAGTCCTATTTTACAGACGAACAAGCTAATCGGTATACAGACAAAAAACATGTTTAAGTTCGTGTGTCCGTTATAACTTGAGAAGCTTATGAGAGAAAGAGAGAAAAGAGATTGATGTAAAAGAATTGACTACTCGGCACACTCACCACATTGTTTAAAAATACAGTGCGATAAAAGAGAGAATGCGTTCCTGACACCTGTCAGTTCCATAAAAACGAATAAGTACGTGTTTTGCGAATTTGATCTTTATTAGCTACTAGAATTGTCGCACTAAAAGGTGTCAGGAAACGCTCGTACAAGTCGCGCGACGTGTCGCGTGGCCATTCTGCGATATTATCGTGCCGCAACACCTTTCACACTAGCGCGACACGACACGGAGAGCAATCCAAGCTGAGCTCAGTAGGTAGTAGACGATCTTCGTCAGAGGACGAAGGCAGGTGTGCGTGTTTGATTTCCCATCCTGAAAAAAAAAAGAAAAAAAAAGGTGTGCGTGTTTGCACCGCGGGGGTCCTAGGTTCGATTCCCCTGTCGGCAAACATAACTCAACCAAACCTAAGTAGGTACCTACTTAGGTTAGGTTAGGTGCCTAAGCTTGACCACACAAGCACGAACGACGACGCTGGTGAATTCGGACGTATCTACTTTTACGAAGTATTTGTTCACTAACCAAGATTTTTTAATTACCTACTATATTGCGATATCGCGGTCGCGATGCCATACAAAATGTTCCACTGCGTCGCGCTACTCCAGGTCGCTCCTGTGTGAAGTGTCGCGCGCGTTTCCATGGAAATAGTTCTACGGATATATTATATCGCAGAATCGCGACGCACTGTCGCGTCGTGCCTGTGTGTTAGGACCTGAATGCATTCTCTCGACGGCCGGGTTGTAGTTGCAAGTTAGCTGTCTGTACACCAAATAGATAGTTCGAATATACATACATACATACTAGTAAAGAACAACATAACCATTTTGATATTCTGTAGAGTAGTGTTGTGGTGTGTGTATGCAGCTCATAGAAATGATAAGTTTTTCCAAGTTCTAGAAATTGCGCTGCGAATATCTAAGTTTAAGACCTTAATTAGACTGTAGACATGTTTACTGCGAATGTTAAATAATGTTAATGCGCTTCTCCTGAACTTGTTTCAAGTATTATTGATTTTAAATGTGCAATGACAACTGCTATTGAGAATATGAAACTACAGCAGCTGCGCTAGCGTGTACTGAAATATACTAAACCATTAAAATATATAAGTACTTAAATAATAATATTAATATTTTCTAAGTACTTAAATAGTGGGAAAGAAAATAAAAAAGAAAATAAAATATCACACTTCTTAGGTACCGTCAAACGGGGTGAATCGGGACAAAACATTAAAAGGGCATTTAATCGTTTATTATAATACAGTAAACACATTAAGGCTTCTTCAAACAGGCGCGACAAGCGATGAAATCGCGTATATCGCATGTCGCGCCTGTGTGTGCCTTTAGTCCTTTTTAGCAACAAACTATATTATTTCAACGTTAAAATTTCGTTCCGATTCAATCCTGCATCACTATTTAGCCCGTTTGTAGGTACTTATTGTACCTAAGCAGTGACATTTATTTAGTAACAATTCAGCAGACTTATTGTTTTTTTGCCTTTTCGTTGACATGATATACTTAGTTAGTAGTTAAGCTAATGCAACCAGCATGCTATGCAATGAAAGCAACAGCGAACAATCTATGTATGTACCTTAGTATTATGCTATTCGCGTATTTCATATGCCATAACGGAACAGCTGGTTACTGAAGCTTTAAACTTTTCCTATGAATTATACGTCTAGAACAGGCAGACATCTAATGCCTGGAGCAACTAGTAGCGTCCAAGTCCCCTTAGCGCCGTACCTAAATAATTCTTCATTGACAACGTAAAGCGTAGTTGTGCAAATGTTACCTTGTTTGGCTTTAGTTGTGCTATTTTGTACCTCATTTTCATTTATGTAGAGAGATTTTAGATTTTTAGTTATATGCAACGTAAAATTTTTTCGTTCTATACATTTTGACCGCATAGGTATTGCAGTTTTCTATGAAACAGCTGATTTCTTTTTTTTGATAACCGGTGTAAAAATTATTTCCTAGGAGTCTCAAATCATGTGCTTAATTACAAAGAGTATTAGATTATTGGTTACAGTTTGTGCTTCGATTTCCCTGCCATCTTGTATATAGACTCCTTCAAACAGGCGCGACACGTGAAAAAATCGCGCGCGACACAAAGGCACCGCAAGTCGCGCAACGTGCGGCGCCTTTGTGTCGCGCGCGATTATATCGCGTGTCGCGCGCTGTAGGAGCCTTATGGAGTGTTGAAAATGAATATTTATGAATCAGTATTTTGACATATGGTAGCAACGGTAGCAAGCATCGTCTCATAAATTGTTTGAGGATCGAGAAAAGGCGGCAAAGACTACAGACTGTAATCTGTGTTTGCTAATAAAATCATCATACCCCTCTACTGCGAGAGGAAACATTCTCTAAAGCGAAATGCCAATGTGATAATTATTGCTAAACAGAAGTGACCCTACTGCGAATGTTAAAAAATCGCATTGCACAGATGCAACTGGCAGCTTTTTATCTCCCAGTAAATCTATGATTAAGCATGATTGTTTTAATATTATAGACATATTGGTGAATGGTGGTTGACAAAGGTTATGCTTTCGAAGGTGTGCAGCGTCAGGCGCAGACAGCCCTGATCATCAGTGGGGTGGCCCTGGCCATCTTGGTGCTTATTCTCATCATCGTCTGCAGGGGCAAGTTCTCTTGGCGATACATCAAACAAAAATTTCAGCCGGCGAAGGTAAATTATTTTTGTAGTTGAATTTACTTTAACACTGAATAATAGTACGTGCTAGTCTTGCAGCATACAAACACATCATGTGTGACACAAATACACACACATAAGACACGTCATGTGTAGCACACATACTTACAAGTCACGTGTAACACACATACAAACACGTCACCTGTCACACACATACAAATACGTCACGTGTAACACACATACAAACACGTCACGTGTAACACACATATTTACGTGGGACGAAACATGCAATACATATGTGTAAAACTGATATCGCTTCACTTTTTGTTCATAATTTTGTCTCTTTAATCTTTCACTCATCCGTACGAATCATACGCGCATTGACGTGGAGTTGCGGACACCAGCCCGTATTACCTAATCTTTCACTCATAGTGAAACGTCAGAACACAAAAATGAACCGTAACTTTTAGTGCTCCTGTTAATATCAGCTTAATAGACATACCCGTCTGATAACAGGTTTACATACATACGTGAAAGATGTGCACTTAGCATATGTATAAATCAATATACTTACAGACGTGCAACACTCTTACTTGAGCATACATTCTACTGACACACATTCGTGCATTACACATACGTATAATACATAAATGCAATTTTAAATACTACATACATACTCGTACATTCGTATGACATAGATAAGTGCAATATTCATACTTCTTTTTTTCCCAAATTAATTTATAAAGCCTGCAATTTCACATAGGTAAGATAAATATATTTTAAAAATAAAATAATTATTTTTAATAGATAATCACTGATAAAATATCCTTCACCAATTTCCAGAACCGTGTGAAGCAGTACCCAAGCGATCTGACCCATCACAACCCACACGCCGAGATGCCCAAACCTAAGCACGAACTTAAACTTGAGATACGGAATCCCCCCGAACCAGCGAAACGACCGCAGCAGCCTCTGAACGCGAGAGACCTGGAGACCAGGACTTCACAGACCGAGAAGAGCCAGGGTGCCACCACACCGAAAACTATCAGCACAGCACTTAGCAACCGACATCCCGCAGAAGATACAACTTTGGACTTCTCTTACGATAACATGGGGATGAACGTGACCCCGCCCGAGCAGCCGGCCACCAGCCATAAGTTCTGAGGTCCGGCTGTCAGCTTCGGCGGCGAAACTATCAGGTTTATAGAGGTCACCAGTAACGTCAGTACTGCCGCGTCAGAATGTTAAACTTCACAGTTTATTGCGTCAGGACCCGGTTTCCTTCGCCATTTTACAACGTCACAATGTTTCCGGCTCATAAAATAAGCACACAGGTAACATGGAAGGATTTTACGAAATTTTGCTGTCCGGTTTATCACGACCAAAACGGATTACTGTCATAGTTTTGTCTTGTGGAAAAAGGGCTGTTCCCGAATACATGTCGCGTCAACTCTCGGCGTGCAGATTTTTCACGTAGTTGTTCACATTCTATGAAATTTTCAATTATATATGATCAACCCATTCCGAATGGATTCCAGGTTCTACAAGTAGCTGTTGTGGGAATATCTGACACTAAATTAGCAATATAAATTAAATTAAAATATATAAGTTAGTACTTTTTCGAACGCTTATAATATTTTAAATATTACATTTGTATTCTAGGTATACCTACTGGTATCTATATCTGCAGGTATATGGAATAACTAATTATAAGCAACTGTAAGATCAACACCAACATGATGTTATAGAATAAAATTAAAGCTATTAGAAAAGTAGGCCCTTTTGTTGCAGCTAAATCGATGTACTTAATTAAATACGTAGCGAATTCTTGAGTAAAATGATTATTAAATTTATATTTAGTAGGTAATTAAATAACGTAAATATTAATCGCTTAATTAGATGTTATGTAATGAAATTCATCACAACATTCACAATAGTTAATAATTTCAATTGTACATTACTCTGTAGGCCTAGAAAGTATAATGGGCATCCATGTGGTGCTTCCCGTAGGTAATCGAAGATATAATTACTCCATCCTTCTTAGTATATTGCTAAATTAATTAGGGCATTCTCCCACGTTGAACAATATCTAAAAAAATTGCTTTCTACACATAGGTATTTTAGAACAAATTGAAATGAGTATCTTTCAAAAATAGATTTTCGTTTCTTTAACAAACTTTAAAATCAGTTTTTAACGAGTAATAATGGCATTCTTTAATAGCGCGCGGCTTGTGTTTTGGCAACCGCACCGTTTCTATGTTACGTCTTTCTGTCACGAAAAACAAACAAAGAAAATTGATAGACATCACATGGGTACCCGTAAATTATAAGATAATTAAGTACCCAATTAATTACGACTATCACAGACGTGTATTCGTTCAGCAATAATTTTTGCACATGAATAGGTAAATATTATATTTTATGTAGTGTACCGTTGTATTCAAACGGGTAACCGCTAGTCTCGATTGATGAACATTTACAAAACATTGCTTGGGGACCGGAATACCAATATACATTTTGTAGCGAATAATGGCGCTCGTTGCAAAGCGAAACCTTTTAATGAGCCTAATTAATACCGCACAGTGCATGAATAGATTCCACGGAGTGGACATGTTTACCGGGACTAACTATGTCATAGGTATTGACTTAATTCAATAGCGAAAACTTGCGGGATTTGTACTTCTTCAATATATTATTTATCCAAATTATCAGGTGTATTCAGTAAATTAAGTCAGTATTGTATAAACACACCGATAAAAAGTAGTAGGTATTTACACTAAATTTATACATTATGTAACTATACGCTATACGCTCATATAATCTAAAATATATATAACTAAAAACTGATGTAGCGTAGCTACTTCTCTTATACCTATTTATCCAAATTATTAGATTTAAGTGCGTATAGCGTATAGTTACATAATGTAAATACTACTTTTGTTTGTTTGTTTACACAATACTGACTTAATTTATTAAATACACCTTTTATTTTGGTTAGATAATATATTGAAGAAGTTGCTACGCTACAGATTTTCTTTTATATCAAAAACCTATTTTCTACTAATAAGTAACAAAAAACACCATATCTGATTGGTTGGTTGCTTTTTATTTGGTATTCTGGGTCATGTACAGAATCGCATCTGGTAGTACGAAAAGTACTTCTAAAACATTCCCATCCACCAATATTACGTTTTGTGAAGATTTCATAGGGTCTGGCGATTCTCCGTATTTTATTATAATATTATATATGTATTATGTTGACTTGCAAGCATGTAATTAGGGAACCTACCTTATGTTTATATTATTTAAATATAATTATGTTGTATATTTTCGAGTTCGACTCGGGTTAAATAAATGTTCAGCATGGCTGAGGTAGTTTTTTATTTATGGGTTATGTTAAATGTGTATGTTATATTATGTTGGTGATGGATTGCGTTTTCTTAAAGAGTAAATTAACTTTATGGTAGCATGTTAAGTTTTATTGTTGAGATGTCTGGTTTTATAATTAGCCGACGGAGCTAGTGGCTGGTTTAGAGTCGTCAGCTGTGCGGTAGATCCGCAAGGTGCAGCTTGGCAACTAGAAGCCGGCGCACCAAGTCTAAGCTCTCGACACAACTCGCCGGCTCACGACTAAACTACACTTACAACAATGTTATCCCTCAGACAACCCGTGTGTACTTCTAAAATATCTACATCCATATTCTATTGAACAATACGCTGTTTTGGTGAATCAATTAATACAATAATCTCCCATAACATCAACATTCACTGATAAACTGTCGCTCGCATTGATCCTCTCGATAATATAACTACCCAATTGTTATTGTGAAGTGAATTTATGTACTGCTTTTATTCTCCGCTTTAAATGTATTTTATTGACGCGTATAAGCTCACCAAAAGACGTATGTTAATTATATAGATCTAAGAATTTTATTCTAATTGGTAATATTTAAGGTAGGAAGTTAGGAACACGCACGATAGTCAGATTTATGAAGTATGATTAAGATCAAGATTGTAATAATTAAGTTAAATCTTTTATTATTTTTGAGGTAATACAGTTTTCAGATAAGGTAATTTTACGCTGTAGACGCATTCCCTTTTGTGCCTTTTCGTTTAGTTTTAATAAGCCTAAGAAAGATAGATATTTAAATTTGAGTTATCACATCCCAATTATCCTTAATAAGTTATACTTACTTAGGCACTTACATTTTTTTATTAAAATGTTTTATTACCTAGGTTTTACTTTAAAATACTGTAAACTTATTCAGTGAGAACAGTGACCCCATAGAAACGCGTAGGTAGAAACATATGGTATATAGGTAGGTATTTGTATCCAGGAGAACTTAACGAACTATCCTTAAGAACATAAGTTTCAAGAGAAACTCGAGTTGTCCTTTTGTGAGTGCTCCTCCAATCAATGTAAGTAGTTCAGTGTATGTTTCATCAACTTGACAGAACACGAACAAGTTCTTAGGTACTACAACAACAAAGATTTTTGAACGGAAGGAAATGTCGCGTAAATTGGTTAGGTAGAAATTTATCACGAACGATTTGACTGAGGAATTTGTGTAACATCTCCTATACTTAAGACTCATATTAAATAAGTATAGGATACTATTTAGATTGTGATAGATATGCAAGTTAAATATACAATATTTGAGCTTTTTATCTTCGAATTTCAGAAGGATATTTCTATAAACAAAGTTGATATTTCAGTTTGCATTTCATCTTAATCTAACTAAGTACATAAGCAAACACTTCCTCTCGTTTTGAGGCTGCGACGTTCCTTTGTTATTAGAACATATTGATAGCGACATTTACGCAATGACTGCACATAAGAGAAGCACTGCACTTAATAGAAGTAAAGAAAAACCGGCGAGTTGGACTCGCACACGAAGGGTTCCGTACCACCGTACAATAATCAAAATTACATATAAAAAAATACCAACTGCAATAATAGAAACCGCCAAAAATAAACACGTTTCTTGTATTTTTATTATTTGTGCTCATTCTGCAAAAAAATCTAGTATCCACTTATTACGTTTCAAAAGATACCCTGTTACGGACGGACGAACAGCGGAGCCTTAGTAATAGGGTTGGCACCCTTTGAATACGGAACCCTAAAAAAATATATTTTAAACCAGATGTAAACAACAAAATCCTGATAACAAGTTTTTATCGATAGTAGTCAATTTTCGAGGATAGAGACATTCCTTGATATTTCAATATTAGTCGAATCGGATAGTTGTAATGCTACTTCAAATTCATGAAGGTACCTGGTGCGATTAAGATTATCTCCTTTAGAGTTATACTTTCAGTTTTATTTTTCTCAAATACTCCAGTGATATATCAGCGGAATTGGTCCGTAGTTTAAGTTAGGTTTAAATTAAAATATCTAAGTAAGGTAGTGTTATTTTTAAGTCACTGTTTGTCGAAATAGGTGTATTATACTAAGATAGTGTGCACAATGGCAAAGCACTACAAACTTATAGTTGGTATGTAATGTTAGTCAGTATTGGGTTAGTCAGCTGCAAGAATATTAGTAGAAATAGGTGCAAGAATATTAGAAGAATATTAGTAGAAATCAGCTGCAAGAATATTAACACAGTTTTCTTTTCCTACAAAATACTGTTCCTGAATTTATTGTTTCGGCATTACTTGTACATACATTGACGACATATCAACCAATACATTTCCAGTTTTAACTGTCCTCGCATTGGCTTTTCGTACAATGAGAAATCAGTCTTATACTGGAAATGTGCCTGATATGTCATCGTGCGTACCTAGTAACGGATTTGTGTTTACTAACAGAGCCACTAGGCTAAATACAAGAAAAAAAAACAGACTCTACGACAGTTCTTAAATAGAACACAGTAGGTATTTTGCTTCAGGAAATAGTGGCTTTTTATGTTCTTGGCGTATTTCGAATTGGGACCAGTTGCTCCCTAACCAAATTAAAAAAGGTGGATTTGGTCCTTGGTCCTAGTTTCGGAGTGGACGAGTTGCGTTAGGGGAACCCATCTAAATTCATTAAAGTCATTAGTTATCGACCGAAGGTACGCTTTCTGCGGTCGATTCGTAGCCTGGTGACCTGAGCATCCATTAGATATGGGATCTCCATCCGTGGCTCGGAAAGCACGATAAGCCGTTGGTCCCGGCTGCCATTCGTAGATCTTTGACAGTTGTTACGGTTAGAAGGCCAAAAGTCTGACAACAGTCTTGCTAAGGGATATCGTGTTACCTAGTTACTGGGTTGTGGAGGTCAGATAGGCAGTCGCTTCATGTAACACTGGTATACAGCTGCATCCGGTTAGACCGGAAACCAACCCCAACATAGGGAAAACGCTAGGCAGATTCATTAGTTACGCTTTTGCTCGTTTTACGACTTGCCTTCTCTGACTAACATTGCATGCAAATAGTTCGTAAGGAAAGTTCCGTTGATATTTCATCGTTGATTTGATTTTCACGAGAACACAGTTATTAAATAGCGTTTGTTTTAAGTGATTGCACTGATATTATCCACAGCAGAAATAAGCTAAGCCATTGTCTTACGAAATCTTAAGTTTACCTTTAACTTATGAAATAATAAAATCTAATCATAAAATAATAAGCCTTGTCGATTGCTTTTAAATAAGATAATAAAGTCTTGAGATTAAGTAGACTAGCATTTTAGTAATCTTGTACATTGTACTTTGGTTCCTTTTGCTATTTCGACGAAAATCAAAGTTTTTAAACTTTTAACAGACATCAAAATACGAGGTTTTTATTTTTATTGAGTTTTTCAAGACTGTAGTTTTCAAATCGTCATATATAACATATTTTGATCGATGTTTCTTTGGTCCTGCTTTCCTATCTTTAGTATATAGTAAAAAAAAAAAAATAGTTCACTTGAAAATCCTTATCGTTTGACATGTGTCAGTGGAGCATATGAATAGATTTCTAAGTTACTGATTCATGCACTGGAATTAGATTAGTATGCTCTTAAAAAGAAAAAAAAAAGAAAAAAATATTAGTAGGTTAAGTTTAGCTTCATTCATCATCATCGGTATCATTCTCACGAGTGCACGGTTATTTCATTTTTATTCCGATTTAATTTGATAGTGAAGAGAAGTGGACTTTATTTTACATTTGCACAAAATTGCACAGTCGGAGCGAGCCCACGGCCTCCTGATCCATCGTCTTCCTACCCTGTAGTTGTGTTTGTAAGTTTAATTGTTTACTGATATTAGCTGAACATATTAACATATTGGCAAAGTAGTTGTTTCCTTCGTGGCCCCCAAATCCACCGTCTTCCTAGTTAAGCTCTTGAGTTTTAGGTTTCAAAAGCACCTAGAAAGTCTAGGTACTTTTGAAACCTAAATCCTTGAGAATATAAAAATAATACTGTTTGAGGAACAATTAGGATCTAACTCCTGGTTCCAAGCAGTTGTTGTAACGGTGTCTTCATCTTGTATTGTCTTTATATAAGCCACAAGAGGTCCAAGATAGTGGCCTCGGCATCATCGTCTTCCTGTCTTGATTCATAAGTCAGCTCAGAATCATCATCATCTCTTGTCGTTGAAGAACGTAACTTGTATGTGACGCGTGCGATGTGTGTTCGAGCTTGTGCTGTTTATTTTTCTCTAAATAATGTTGATATTAATTTCCCTATCGTCTTAATATTATTTCGCTGCATTCAAGTTTTGAGGGGACACAATGATTTATTTCAAAGGTCAGGGTAGGTCAGCCCTAGAGGCTAACATAACAATATCTATGTCTGACTTTACGATCAGTGAGAAATCAAATTTTATACTAACCTGCTCAACCCATTGGTTAAATTTCAATTCAAGCAGCATACTGCTTGAATTTGTTTTTTTATATTGTTCGGTTACCTTCGAGGGGTTTGTAGCAAAGTAATAACAGCTTCACGGGTCCATCGGAGGTTAAGTTCCGCTTGCCAAGGTCGGTTTGTGGATGGGTGACCATCCATTACCGTGCCTCGAAAAGCACGTTAAGCCGTTGGTCCTGGCTGTCATTCGTAGATCTTTGACAGTCGTGACGCGTAGTCAGAAGCCCAAAAGTCTGACAACCAGTCTTATCATGTTACCCAGTAACTGGTTGTGGAGGTCAGATAGGCAGTCACAGTATTCAGCTTTTATGTTGGGGTCAGCTTCCAGTCTAACCGGATGGTTAGACTGGAAGCTGACCCCAACATAGTTGGGAAAAGGCTAGGCAGATTGATAGATTATTCGGTTACCTTCAAGTTTCTTTTTATTTGCTTTGCAATATGAACAACATGAGGCCGAAAGTTGTGGCTTCGAAATCACCGTCTTCCTAACTACTTCATTAAATCTTTACCACATCGTCAACACCAAATCAGCGATCATGTCATGTTGTTGTCGATTATTTAATTTTAATTACATATACTAGAGCAGTGGTGGCCCAGTGGTAACAGCCCCGATTAACGTATCGTAGGTCGTGGGATGAAACCCAGGCAGGCATTTTTCTTTGTGTAAATAATTTCATCACCACTGCTCCCAAAACGGTGAAGGAAAACACCGTGAGGAAATCGGCATGTCCAAGAACCAACAATTCGAAGACATGTAACATCTACCAACCCGCACTGGGCCCCCGTGGTAGATTACAGCACACTCCATCTCGAAGAGAGGATGCCTGCTCAGCTATGGGAACATTATAGGCTTATTATGCTAAAGAAATACTGTCTATGCTAACAGTAGGATCCAGCACATTTATCTTGCATTAAAATGGTTCCACAATACTGCCGCAGTAAGCGAAAAGGACGAATATCAACCAACATTTAAAAGAAAAATAAACCTTAGTAAACAAAAAAGGCGCATCCATTAAGGCTCATTTTTCGCTATTCCCTTTCCAGAGATGAGCCCCTTTTACTTACGGTGGCAGAATAGGTCCACTATTCTGCACTATTCTTAGTCCTCTTTCAGGCATCCAGCTTAGCGTTTCTTGTTACTCCTTGATTTCTTTTTTAATGTGTTGGATGGGACATAATGATTTCTTTCGAAGATCAGGGTAGGTAGCCGTTAGGGACTATCATTACTAGACCTGTGTCTGGCTTCACGATCAGTGAGGAATCAAATATCTTGTAACTTTTTGTGGACCCATCCAACCATCTCACATTTCATGTGGGTTGCAAAATTTTAAAATACTGAGATATTATTGCGTGAACTTGGTTTTTGATATTTTTTTGTTTTCTTTTTGTACCATCTACTAGGATTCAGCTCCTGCTTCTAGTAGTTGATGCAACAGTGTCTTCATCTTCCAGTTTGTTTTATTAGCTTCGCAATGCAAACAAAGAGGCCCAAGAGTGTGGCCTCGTAATCACCGGCAGTCTTCCACTTTTGAGGTCTGTTTGTAGTCAGTTTCATGTTGACCACCATGGATAGCAGAATCGTGTACGTAAAGTCTAACAAAAATCGTGTAAACTATTGTAAGGGGTTAAGAAGTTGGTATGTTCGAAATTAATCTTTTCATTTTTTAGATGATATCAATACTATGCTGGATTTTTGTTGATAACGATATCCGCATGCCCGGTGCCAAGTACCTATTAATTTTATTTACTGTTTGTTTGTGAAGACGTTGGAGCCAATTCGGTAGCGTTTCCCGTATTATTATGAGTTTTATTTTGAAATAAAATTATTAAATTATTTTCGATTTTTTTGGGAATGTTACCTATTTTATCTTACCGACTCTCCTCGTATAGGATTTACTCGGTTTTTGTTAGATCTTATTACTTTTATACATCTACTTATGTTTGTTTTTCTCATCAGTCTGTTAAAGTTTTGTAGAGTAGTTAAATTAAATAATTTCCCAGTTTTCAGTTAATGAAGTGTTAGTAAACCTATTAATAGGATTTGAGCTTTTTGTTAATAGTTAAATAAGGATTACTAGTGTTTGCCATCTAAGTCATTTTCACCAGAACACAGCTGTTTGATTTTAGGTCCCACTTTGTTAAAACTGAGTTAAGGAAGCGAGGAGGATTATTTGTCTGCACAAACTGCACATTCGGAGGCCGGAGATTCGGCCTCCTAATCTATCGTCTTCCTGTCCTATAGTTTGTCTGGTACCTTACCTATGCCTATGTTTTGATTATCCATGTTTCTGTACATGCTTTGCTTTTATGCCGTTATAGGATTTAAAAGCAATCGGGTAATATTTATTCCTTGATATACCTAATGAAAAATATTTATCCATCTTATATTTATAGGGTTTTTCGATAAATTAATTTCAAATTAGGTTTTATATGTATATCGGTACATGATGTGATTAGGGCTTATAAATAGCTTTATAGATTACTACGGATAGATTAATTTTTGAATCGATACTTCTTCAGGGGTATTTTTTTCACGAGTGCACAGTTATTTTCTTTGAACTTAGATGAGAAAAAAAAGGAGTTTTTTTACGATTTGTTTTGATGTGAGGTAGAGTTAATTTTACAATTGCACAAATTTGCACATTTGGAGCGACCTCATGGCCTCCTGATCATTTGTCTTCCTACCCTGTTATCACATAAAATTATAAATAAATCGTCTCCAGATAATGTTGAGGCGTACCTATGCTTTAAATGAGGATTTTTCATTTTCTATTTAATTAAGATATACAGTTAAGACCCTGCCATAGAACATTAGGAATGTCGCTTCAACTTGTTTCTCCTTAGTATTTTCATAATTGATTGAACACCTTGTACCTACATACTAAAGAAATGTGTTTTAAGTCAGGCGTCTTCATGATTCGGAAGTAGCATTACTTATACCTGATGAAGTAGGTAAGTACTTACGAGGGATTTTTAACACAATAATCTATATAAATAATAGTAAAATGCTTTTCGTTGGTAAGCGCATCACTTCAGAACGGCTGGGCCGATTTCGCTATTTTTTATTTTAAAATGTTTGCCAATGTGGATAGCTCGGGGAAACTGCAAGTACTTTTTTTTCTATACATTACAATTTTGACAGGACGACGTCCGTCAGGTCATCTACATTAAAATAAATATAACTTAATGGTAATAATAGTATGAAGGTACTCTTAAGTGGATACTTATAAAATAATAGTTTATTAAATTCAGCATCACAATATAATGGACACGGTATTTCCTTATAAAATAATAATGCACAAAATAAGTTAGGCCTAGAGAGACGATAATAAATAACTCTTGTTACATACTGGATTTTCGTTAACACTATTTTATGTGTTCACTGAGAAATCCCCTTATGGGAACATTGCACCTGGAACTACAAAGGAACTTCCTAAGCCTAAAGAAAATATTTTTCAAGCCCGTATACACTACGGCTTAGCCGTATTTAGAAACGCAGAACGAATGCTGCGGGATTCCGAACATAGGACGAACTTAGAGGCGCATTTGCACGACTCATGTCGATATACTAATCCGCTCTGGGCCCCTCGTGGTGGATTATGGCCTACTGCCTCTCACAGAGAGAGAAGCCTGTGTCCCAGCAATAGAAACATTTTAGGCTAATTATGCTTATATGTCAATATAAAACAGGTTCAGTCGAAAATAGCACAGTGCAACCTACTCTTTAGCGGCTCGAACCGTGTAAACTTATGCTAAAAAAGTTATTTAGGTAACTCTTATTTTTTACTGTTAGATTTTTCTGGGTGTCTTAATAAAAATACTTCTTTTTTAATATACCATTTAGTTACAACCTTTGTAACTTTGTCAATGTTGGAGAGCTGGACCTCTTTTGCCAATTGTTTTTGCTAACTACATTAACCAGAAAACAGGAATTTTCTAAGCTCGTGGTTGCTTCTACTAGGAACTAGACTCGTCTGAATGCGCCCCCGCACACTTCCTCAATAATCTCTCAACATAAGCTGCTTACGTGTGCTTCTCAGCATTACAAACCATCGGAGTACGTACCTATTACTTAGTTTGATTTATATATAAATAGTTATTTTGTTTGCAAAGGGTTTGCTCTCAATAATATTTAGTTAATACTCGCCATTTTGAATCTCAAATCAATAATATTATATGATTGCCGAAGTTTTCGTCAAATTACCTAAGTTAATTTTCCAAAAGATCTGAGCTGGTATGTATTCGAATAGTTGTAGGTACTTTTAAGATAGTTATCAGTTAGATTTGCATCACATTTTAGTATTAGTAAATATAGGGAGGCAAGGATGTTATGGTAAGTAAGTCACCTTTTTTTATTTCATCCATACTTAACATTCCACTACGTTTATGACGAGAATTGCACAATTTTCAATAGGTTATGAATTTAAGGGTTAAATTAAATTTAAAAATAGTTTTTAGTTAAGCGAATTTAAGTTCGACCCGTTGGTACAGGGTGATTATAAAATTACATGTAAAAGGCATACACTTGCAATTTTGGAACCACTCTTTGGAATATCATTGACGTAGAAAGAATAGTTTTAATTTAACGAGTTAATGTAAGTATCTGGTATATATAAGTATAATAGATAAAAAGCTGGAATATTACTTAAGACTCCTATTAACTCTTGCGGCATTATGCACTTAATTAAAATAAGTATTATTATAGATTACTTTTAAGTTATGTGTCATCATATTCCCGCGACAGCTGTAGATTAAAAAAAACCGACTTATTAGTCGATTCGCACGAATTCACTCTTACTAATCGTCACTTTTAGATATTAGTTTTTAAAGTACCGAAAAAATTACACTAGCCCACAGAAGTGATAAGAGTTAATTAATAATAAAAAAACGAGTTAAATAATAATGTAAAACGTGTACTTTTTTCTTAACTTCATTGCATATAATTCAAAATGTGTCAATTTGTGCGAGACCCCATAGAAAAAATAATATTGTTTAGAAGGGGCGATTCGGCCATTTCAGCTGAGTAAATTTGTGCGAATCGACTAGTAAGCCAAAAAAACCTATTCAAACATTCCCTGACGTGAGAAAAAGGTGTTGCAATAATCGCTCGCTTTTAAAGTGCCAAACATGAAGCCAATGCCACTCAATGGTTTTCCAGTGTTCTATCACTCGAAGCTTGAATTCCACTGCCAAATATGGTGGAACATAAATCCGTAATTAATTAGCGCACTCTATTAGAAACAGTTGCAGAATTAATCCCAACTCATAGCCTTATTAATAAAAAAAAAATAATTTATTAAAAGCAGCTCTTCGCATAGATGCTAAAATAACATCAGTCTGCATGGTTAAGAACATTGCGTACTTAGCTACTCCCACGTATCATGTTTTCAAGGGCTTTAATGATGACGAAGAACACTTCATAAACAGCAACATCCAATTAAATGCGGATTTACGTCGATAAGTTTATTTCCACCTTTGTGTTTTGTATGTTTAAATGATTTTAGTGGCACTTGGAGTGATGCAGAAATGACACGGCCGAAAAATAAGGCCAAAATCGAAGATTTCTCGTTCGTTTGCCCTGCCGCGTTAAAAGATAGTCGCGTTTTTGTTTCGTTTTTACACCTCTGACGCACACAATGTCGCAGAGACTTTACTTGGTGGTCATGGAAACGCCATTAGTATTGTGCGAGCTTACTCTTCTTAGTATGGACGCTTTTTTGCGCGACTTAGTACGGTAAGGGCAAATCTAACGATTTAAATCTTTGGCCAAATTACATTTTCACATCAACGAAACAATTTTGTCAATCAACTGTATTACTAGATGTAACTTTGTATCACGTTTTAAAACTACCTAGTTTACATAGCAACAACATTTTTTACACATTTTGAATACCCACTTACGATTAAACGTGTAAGATAGAATTATAAAATTATGATAGTCTTTAGAATGTAAGGTATCTGTATATATCTGGAGCCCTCAGGAATTCCGTCCAATAAATAGAGTAAATTAAGTAAATAGGATATTAAATATAATGATTGATATTATTGTATATCTAGGTTATGTATTCTGCCGTACTTACAATAAGTGCAATATCTACTCTCTAACTATACTCGGATTTTGGGCTTTAAAAAGTTACATACATATCCGTAATCAGCAAATTTTACCTGAATCCAAAATCCGAGTTATTGCACTTATTGTAAGTATGGCAGTATTGCACTAAATTATAAAATTATTTAAGCTATTTCTGATATAATATTAATTTGAGATATTTCATCATCATCATCATCATTTCTGCCGAAAGACGTCCGCTGCTGGACATAGGCCTCCCCCAACCACCTCCATTTCGACCGGTTCTGTGCTTCTCGCATCCAACCGGTTCCTGCGGTCTTCACAAGGTCGTCGGACCACCTTGTGGGAGGCCTTCCAATGCTTCTTCCGGTACGCGGTCGCCAGTCCAGAACCTTTCGGCCCCATCGGGCATCTGTTCTGCGAGCAATGTGCCCTGCTCACTGCCACTTAAGTTTGGCAATTCTTCGGGCTATGTCGGTTACCTTGGTTCGCCTGCAGATCACCTCATTTTTGATTCAATCGCGCAGGAAAACTCCAAGCATAGTCCTCTCCATTGCCCTTTGGGTGACTTTTAGCCTTCTTATAAGGCCCATTGGGAGCGACCACATTTCAGTGCCATATGTCATCACTGGCCACACACACTGGTCAAAGACTTTCGTCTTGAGACACTGCGGTATGTGGGACGAGAAGATATTGCGTAGCTTCCCGAACGCTGCCCAGCCGAGTCGGATTCGATGACTGTCCTTTTTCTCGAAGTTAGATCTACTTAACTGGACAGTTTGTCCTAGGTATACATACTCGTCCACGACTTCGAGTGTAGCGTCTCCGATCTTTATGAAAGTGGGTGTTACATGGGCATGACCTTCGTTCGTTCGTTGAGATATTTAATTTAGTCAAAATATCACATTATTATTAACGGGGATTTTTTTCATAATTTGGTTATTTGTAATTACAAAAGATAATTTTTATCAAATAAAATTATTGAAAAAAAAAACAAACAGCCACCATATTTGTACTGTAAGCAAACTTAGCATACCTAGCCCTTTTCATTGTTACACTATATAGTTAAATTATATTATTCAATTCCGCCCACTTAGTATAAAGTTTGAGTAGTTTTAACTATTATAACTGTTTATTCGTAATATCAACGCTTATAGTATTAAAATCAAAATTGTAATCAGACCATGTTATTAGAATTATATTCTATGTTGACTAAATCTAAATTCGAATTGGAAATAAATGTTTAAGAATATTATATTGTTTCCTGAAAAACTACATACACATGCATATACTTATATCTATTAGTTTTATTCGATTGATATACAATGAAAAGGTAAGTAAAGAAAAAATAATGGAAAGCAGTACTTACGATGAAAACTTCTGTGGATGGATTATGATCGATAAACACTAAGTCTTAGATGTATCAGCGAATTTAGAAGTACGGCCTGTCATCAAGATGTTATACCCTGTGTTATAAAGATTTTATTTTATTTATTAAACTTACACACACTATCTTTACAGGATGACCCCAATACAACAGCAGTTTGCAAACATACCTACAAAAAATAAAATGAAAAATCTACTTACAGCTAATACTTAAAATAAAAATCTAAACTTTAAAAACACAAAGCACTTTATACAATACATAACAACCTAACACAGAATATTAATACTTAAATATAACTAACATTATGTTAGTTATATTTAAGTATTAATATTCTGTGTTTCAATATATATAATTTCTGTTCAACAAAACTCTTGCGAATTCACTCAAATTGCACGAAAATATGTCAATTCTCTCATGGACTTCATTTAGTAGGTACACATATTGCGCGGATGAGGGGTGTTTTCGACAGCAGGTTGGTTTTGGCAGCAGGCACGGCCAGCAGTGGCGGTCGCCTCCGCCTCCACACGTACCGATCTGGCACGCACAGCTTCAGGTGACGCAGCACACCCGGTTATGAGCTACTCCACGCTCCTGAGCTTTAGCGCATACGCCGCAAGTGTAAATTCCCGACGCACTCTGAGTTCGTTGTACCCCACCATACACAGTACAAACAGTGTAGGATACATCAGCGGGTAAAATGGGTAAACCCCATAAAGTTTCAAATACAAGTGTCTAGTAAATTTTTTTTTTTTTGTACTCGCTCCAGCATGACATTGTATTTCGCTTCATGAGGAGCCCAAATCACCGCACTGTGTTCCAAGTGACTCCTTACCAAAGCGCCATACAGCACCCTGAGCGTGGTAACGTTTGTGAATCCCTGCAACTGTCTCAGCACGAAATCCAGGTTTCTGTACGCCTTCTTGCAAATCTTAACTATATGATCCCGGAAAGTTAGATCCGGGGTAAGCAGTACTCCTAGATCTCGTACCTGAGACACTCGCTGCATCGGCGCTTCCTCTACTTTGTATTCGTAGGCTAAGGGGGTAAATGTCATCACTGAGCATTTCGCCGTGTTGAAAAAGAGTTTATTTTTTTGGCTCCACTCTACCACTCTATCTATGTCTTCCTGCAATTTCTCACAGTCCGACTCACCCTTGACCTCGAGCTGCAATTTGAGGTCATCTGCAAACAACAAATATAAACTATGTTTGACTACGTCTGGTAAGTCATTTATCATTAAAATAAATTTGAGAGGACCCAAATTGCTGCCCTGGCTCACGCCTGACCTGGTGTAGTATGGCTCGGATTCGAACCCGTTGTAGTCAACGTACTGCTGTCGGTCTTTCAAGTAGCTGGCGAAGAACTGTAGTAGGTGCAGAGTGCAGCCAATTTTTGCCAGCTTCATTAGCAGTACATCATTGTCGACGGTATCAAACGCCTTTTTAAAATCAAAATATGTCGCGTCTACCTGCACACCAGCATCGACGGCCGGCACCACCCTCGCCATGAAGTTAAGCAGATTATTGGCAGTGCTGCGCGCCGACCGGAACCCGTGCTGCGCGTCCGATAACTGTGCGCTCACTTGAGATCTCTATTATAAGCTTAGTAAGAGCGAGTTTTGGTAAAATCTCTATCGAATAACTAATGGTCGATAATCATCCTGCTGCTAGGACACAGGCCTCCTCTCTGAGAGAGGGAGTGGGAATTTCGTGATCCACCATGCAGGTTTCGTACCTACAACTTGTAGTAGAACTCGAAGTAGCCGCCGTTACCACTTGGCTTTCTGCATCATCAGTCCTTCGGATTTTGAAGCCTGGTTTCGTGAAAAACTCAATTTGGAAATGGGAAAATATTTACCAAAACAAGTACGGGAAATCAAACTCTTTTGTGTGACGAACAATAGTACAATCAATATACAAAATATCAGAAAAACTAAAAAGGCTCGGCAAAGGTTTTATAATAAAGCGATGGTGCCATTCCTATACAAATCCGTATGCGACTCGAGTGCTCAAATCAGATTCCGACTCATAGGTATTTCAAATTGTTTGTCCAATATCCCTGAATACCCCTGAATGGCACAACAGTTCTGCGAAAAATAAAATTCTGGACAAAAAAATAATACTACAAGCAACAAACGGACGCAGTTTTGCGATGAATATTGAGAATTTCATTTAAATGCATTGATTTTATCACAGAACTTTTATGGTGTTCTTTTGAAATGGTTCCCTTTATGTCGTTTTGATCATAAATATCAGCCTAAATTGCTACAGATCAAGTTTTTATTTAGACTTTATAAGGATTTTTACTGCCTTTCAAAGATGGCAGTTGCAAACTAAACTGCTGAATGACAAGGCTCAAGTGGTCAACTGACTATGGGTTCGCTAAAGAACTCCAACTCCGGCAACAGCATCAAAATTCCTGTTAATTAACAATAGTTTTTGCAAATATTAAGGTTTTTTTATGAATGACTTACGCATAATTTGGATAATACAGAGTAGTTCGATTATGACGATTATTTTTTATATAGAGCGATGGCGGTTTTGGATGCCGTTTTAGATGGCCGGGTGGATGTGACACATATTCCCCCATATTTTTGTGGGTTTGTGTTCTTTCTTTGCGTTATGTTTACCGCAAATAAACGTATTTTTTTCTTTTTTCTTACTTATAGGATAAGGTATCCCTCGAAATTGGTCTCATTTAAAATACGATTGCAGTATGATCTTGGTTGAATGATTGATTGAGCCGCCCCGAAAGTAGTTAATACTAAGAATACTTAGGTACATTAATTTACGAGCTCAGTTAGACTTAGGGTCGATTTTTCAATCGACAGATAATTTTTATTCGTGAAATAAAATTGACGTCTGATAGATTTTGTATGGAAGAACTGTTAAAAATTCAAAAATATTCCTCGGATCAAATTATCTGGCGTTGGAAAAATCAGCCCTAAAAGGTCTATTTTTATTTTTCGCTTTCAGTTTCTTTTTTCACCGGTTATTTCTTTTGTTAAAAAGCGTTTTATTGTCAGTAGTCTATTATGGAAAAGTATTAACACGTCCGCCGTATACCTAATGAGCTTCGGGCCAAAATAAACACCACGCGGGGCCCTGACACAGCCAGAAGGCGTCGCGGCGTCGCGGCAATCCCCGTCGATGGCGGGACGAGCTGGACAAAACAAACGACCAGTGGGCCACTTTAGCCCAGAATCGAAAGTGCTAGTCATGGGGAGCCTTTGCCCAGAAGTGGGATGATACAGGCTAACAGTAACAGTCGATTGTGTATATATATATTACGATTATTGATGACTGATCATTGATGCGTCTAGGGTTATCGTCGCAATATCAATAACTTCAGACTTTTTTATGTAGATACAAGCCAATATAAGCATACTAAGCTACTACAATCTGTCAAATTTCTTTAATATATTTTCAACTTTATCACTACAGTATCAAGGTTGATTGAGAAAATTTGACAGTTTCAGGTAGCTTGATGTGCTGGCGGCAAGCAGGCGGTCATACTGAATTTGGAGATTGTTATTTTACGTAAACTATTGAGCTTAGTGAGCATTACCTACATCCGGCCGCAGCACATCGCATTTCAATAAAAAAAGAGCGGTGACCCGCCTATAGTGTGCGATGTTTCATATAAAATGTACGACAGTCATTACTTTCCCCGATTTGCAAAAATCTTCCATATGCTTGGAAGAATTTTAAATTTATTCCTCAATGGTCATGATTGCACCTACCACTGTTTGTCTCTGCATCACCCAAAGGTTGACTAGTAGAAAATGCCTATGGCATTAAGTCCGCCTCTGTACATTTATGTGCTTGAAGTATTAAATAAATAAATAAATTTTTGCAATGCGGTGTTTTGGTTTAAAGTCACTAATTTTAAGTCGAATCGAGATGGTTCCAATTTGTCGATTTTATGCAGATAAACTGGAAACAAGATGCCTTGGTTACTCTATTAAAATAATGAGTCTGTCTCTCTAATAGAAAGAAGAAACCGCCTCCCAGACAGCTGAGATTATAAGGGGTGCTAATGCAAGTGAAGACTAAAATGGAAGAATTTTAAGTCGTCTTTA
Organism: Luperina nickerlii; assembly: GCA_963855955.1. Taxonomy (NCBI): domain Eukaryota; kingdom Metazoa; phylum Arthropoda; class Insecta; order Lepidoptera; family Noctuidae; genus Luperina; species Luperina nickerlii. The sequence continues at coordinate 15,098,610 of OY979662.1, forward strand.
AAATCTCGAATGCTGTTGCCGTCTAAGATATATGAGAATTATTACCCGACTGCGCCAGAAGGACGGTTATGTTTTTCGAGTGTATGTATGTATATTTCTTTGGCACACTCTGTAGCCTAAACGGCTTGATTGATTGCAGCTTGAGAGGTGCCGTTAGATTTGTGTTAATTGTGATAGTGACACTGGGTATATCAAAATTGAAAAAAAAGGCTGAATTTAGGCGCCATATTCTGTCTTAAAAAATATTTTTCTTAAAACCTATCGATTGGGGTATTATTTGGGGGATTACAAAAATATATATACAACTTATATGGTTAAAAGTAATTCGAAGTGACAAATCGTAACGACAAAACATAACCCTCCTTCTGACGCAGTCTGGTAAAAACACGTACCAAGAACTAAATCGTCTGCGAAATCTTTCACATTTGTAAACTAAAAAGCTGGATATAAAAAAAAAAAACCCGACTGCGGTAAAAAACTTAAGTTAAAAACCTGAAAAGCTAAAGCTCATTTTAAATTAAATAAAAGTTGGAAGCAAGTGGGAACCCATACCATTTTTAATATATTTTCAAATTCAAATGGGTCCCGCCTGCTTTTTTTTAAAGTTACATTTAACAACGGCCATGGCCGTTTGATAATTCAAAGTGGCAATTCCCGTATTTTTTTACGAATTAAATCTTTTATGACTTTGATAGTCGCTGAGATATTGTGACTAGATTTTGAACGTTTATAATTACCGGAATGGAAGGAAGCCTGCTCATATTGGTCACCATCAGCGTCATTTCAGATGTTAAGACTCTCACTGTTAGACATAGGCCTACCCAAGCGTCGCCGCATCGACAGGTCCTGTGCTTCTCGCATGTTACTTCAAATTCAAGGCAAAATGTTATGACAACTTTTTATTTAATCTCAGATTATACAACATTTCAAGACTGCTACACATTTTTGGCGCGCTTCCGTCAACGCACACGATACATCACTCACGCGCATTTAACAGTTGTCGTGTCCACATGTATTTCTATAACTATTCTAAAATAAAACCGCCTCTTCCCAGAAATGTGCCGTGTCTTGACTTTACATCGTTAATCATTAAAATACTGTATCTGAGTGAAAAGCTTTTACTATATGACATTGAAAATACCATCCGGTATATTCTGTAAAAATCTCACCGCGAGAACTAAGGTGAAGTGAGCTGTCAATAGGGGCAAAATTCCACAGTATGCTGGTTGCCATTAGCAATCCCTAGCATACAGTGGAATGACAGCTCAATTCTACTTCGCTTCACCCAAGTTTTCACGGTGAGATTTTTACAGAATAGCACTACAGCAGTGCGATTCTGTAACCATCTCACCGTGAAAACTTAGGTGAAGTGAGCGTGGAGTGAACAGTCAGTGTCATCTTACCAGATACTAGGGATTGACCAAGCATACATTTACAATCATAATCGAGATTTTAATAATATTTTTTTAGCCTAATCCTATTGATATTTTTATATAATTCAAAGCTAGTATTTTAGTGGTCAAAACATTAATATTTTGTGGGGTTTTACTTACAATAAAATAACAAAACAGAAGCGCAATCAGAATCTCAATCCTGTTTTTTTTTTCTTTTTTCCCTAGTCTAGTAAGTCCTTATATAGACTGAGGCGCGAGCGCGTCACGTACGAACAGTAAATAAAATTAAAACATTCACGTTTATGACAGCTAGACTGATGAAAATACGCATCGACATTGTTTGGTTATTATGAGCAATTGTAGATCGAGTCTAGTAAAGACTGCGACGATGTTCAGCGTTGTTATTAACCCAAATCTATTGAATTAGAAGAGATAACCGAGTGTGTCAAGTCATCGAGTGCTAACGGATGCCTAGCTGACGGACCATAGAATGTAATCCCACGTAGTTTGTGTGGCGTGATCACTTCACCCGATTCACGACACTAAATGTCGTAAATCGGGTGAAGTGAAGGTGAAGTGATAAGATCACGCCGCGCTTGCGCGTTAATCACTGTCATTATCACATTGCAGATTGCGTGATCACTTCACCTTCACTTCACCCGATTCACGACATTTAATGTCGTGAATCGGGTGGAGTGAAGGTGAAGTGATAAGATCACGCCGCGCTTGCGCGTTAGTCACTCATTATCACATTAGAGATTTGTTTTTACATATTTAACTTGTAAGGCGTCATGTATAAGAACATTAGGAAAATGCAATACCAACGTCAAATAAGTGCAAATATTTTATCGCTCATCGCGCGCCCGTGTTTGCACTGCACCTCTAGTAACCCTTAAATGAAGAAGTGGTTGGTGTCAACCCTGAAGTGTATGTATGGTCCCTAATAGTGCATAACGTAGTAAGTACACTCCTTTAGAATATAAGTAAGCAGTTTACATCAATGCGCATTGTAACATAAATTCACTAGATATTCATTAAAGTATCAAGCTGGTTGTCTAATTCTAACGACCCTTGAACCCCCAACATTTCATGGCGACCCTGCCTTAGAGTCTGCCAAGGGGCAGATTAAGCAAAGTTTTCGTTGAGCGATTTTCAAAATGTGTAACTCTAAAGTAGAAAAAGACGAGGTATTCGCCAATCAAAACGCGGCTGGTGGAGGTGTTGACGCCGAGGTGGTGTTGCCATGGTTACGAGATTCGAGTGGAGTGATATATGGTACATTCCGAATTGCACTGTAATCGACTACAGCGTGCTTACACCTTGACCCCAATTCTGCTGTATGGTATTTATCTATTATTCCCCGCATAATCTTACCACGCCGTACGGTTGTCAAGCGTGGTATTTTGACAGTTCAAACCGGTTTCGGTCATTGTGTCATAGAGAATACGTTAATAGCAGATGTAGTGATTAGGTTATTAAGGAATTGACGTGGTTTCAAAGTAATGAATCATTAAGTGGTCATAGTAAATTAGGGCCCTTTTCTGAATTAACGTGAACGCGATAACGATGTCCCGTGAATCGACATATATGAAGTCATGGCATGTGCCATCTTGCGATAACGCCGACTACCGACCATGCACTAAATTAATAATTATCACCGATCTTTAAACTAACGTGGCATTTTCGAAATTGTGCTTCTGGCTACAGTCGCCACCTTACCAAAGAAGAAGAAATTCGTGGTTTATACACAAATAAATACTATAATCCAACCATGAGTAACTATTCAAGTGAATAGGTATATTACTGACTCTCAGCTGCCATAGTGGTGATTTATCTAAATCGGAAAGCAAATTATTCATGTGAGCGATGATGACTTAATTCGGAATGAGCCATATTTCACGCCGCGCAAGCGCGTTAGGCGCTGGCGCTGTCTGGCTATATAAGGACTTACTAGTCCAGGGAAAAAAGAAAAAAAAAACAAGGTTGAGATTCTGACTGCGCTTCTGCTATTTTATTGTAAGTAAAACCCCACAAAATATTAATGTTTTGACCACTAAAATACTAGCTTTGTATTATATAAAAATATCAATAGGATTAGCATTAAAAAATATTATTAAAATCTCTTTTATGATTGTAAATGTTTGCTTGGTCAATCCCTAGCATCAGTAGGATGACACTGACAGCTCACTCCACGCAAGTATTCACGGTGAGATTTTTACAGAATCGACATGCAGTTCTATGGTTATCCGAGTAAGTTCATTTCACAATTTGGCGTTACAATTTAATTATTATTGTAAATCATTTGCTTCTTCTTCTTAGCGTGTCGATAGCAATCTAAATGGATTCGGCCCAGAATTCGGCTACTTGTTTGGCGCCATCACCAGCGTCCATCAGTTCCTGTAACATGAAGCTGACAGGACACGCAGGACATGATATTAAGTGTCCCATCGTTTGCGGAACAGCACTACATTTACACTCCAAGGCGGAGTCGCCTATGAATCTCTATCTGAACAGGTTTTCCTTGCTTCGGCCAACTTGGGTCCGGAGTCTGTTTAAAGACTTCCAGGTTACCCAAGGTAACTCATGTCTGGGTGAGAAGTCTTCAACGGATGTCCATTATTTGCTGAATCATGACAATAACGTAACAGCATACAAAAGGAATGCTTATCAAGTAATCAAGCTCGAGAGCCGTAATTTTTTTTTTTGGTGGAATAACCTAACTATCTGGACATCGCTGATATAATTTTTATGTTGACTGTGGTTAGTTCCATTGTAAGTAATAATATTATGTATATTAGCAGAATATATGTATATAATAATAAATAATGTCATTCGTAGATATTTGGCTGTCGTTACGGATCGTCAGAAACCCGAATGTCTGACAACTAGTCTCACCAAGGAGTATCGTCTTACCCAGTAACTGGGTTGTGAAGGTCAGATATGCAGTCGCATCATGTAAAAATACTGGTATTCAGCTGCATCCGGTTAGACTGGAAGCCGACCCCAAGATAATTGGGAAAAAGCTAGGCAGATGATGATATTAGCAGAATATAAAATTATGAATACAACAATTTAAGTAAAAATCTGCCATTTATTTGGACGTGACGGACGTGTGAGTGCCCGGCCAACTAGGCTTTGCAGCTCTTTGTAAACTCAAAAAAAGGTCAATGTGAACGCGAGGATTATAAAATATTGTACGTTAAAAGGGTGCTCCGAATGTGTCGCAATATTTGCATTGCAGCTGCGCCTATATCCGGTTTTTACGATGAGTTCTTGGATATGTGTTCTATGTAAGTTTTAGAGTGCATATGTTTGAATACATCATAGCACATGCATATGCATCATAGTTTTTAATCAAAATTTCATATTGATTTCCCGAAGGTTGGAAAAAGAACAATAGTGTTACTTTGTCCTCGTAAAGAAGTAGCTTCACATATCAAACATAGTAGATATGTTAGTAATATTTGTACACCTGTAGCGATCGTTGAAGGAGCGCTTCTTTGGCCGCCTGAAAAAAAGTATTTAATAGTCTTCTATCAGGCGGAAACAAGGTGCGCGCTTTCAACGTTTGGGTCATGCCGGTTTTGATGTACTCTTTCGGCATACTCAAATGGACTCAGACCGAACTCGACGCCCTGGATAGGATATAATACCAACATTATAGTAGCTACATATGTTAATAATACGTGTTCACCTGTAGGAATCAAAATAAATTCTATATTGGGGGCATAATTCATGATCAATTTGGTTCGAAAATATGATAGTATTATTGTCACCATAAATAGTGCATTCAAAATGCTATCTAGTCAAAAACTTTTTAATTCATTATGTTTATTTATCGTTAACAAAAATACAAAACTTTTAACTCCACTACTACTCTTCATATAACTTTCACGTACATTTTATGTTGCATTTCACTCAATTGTATTTTCGTTATATTTTTCTTCATAAACAACTTCATTCCCATTTTGTCGCCTCGTTTTTCTTCGGCTCTTCCATGGAGGTCTCTCATAATCGCTGAGAAACTTCTGTAGACGTCGTCTGACTATCTTTTGCTTATGGTTTTCTAACATATCGGAGTAGGCATCTGAGAATGGCATTATGTTAATGCCGCCATCGGGACTAACCAAGCCTGATATTCCGGGAACCATGCCCATTCCGCTACGAGGTGGCATTGGGTACGGAGAAGGATTCGGGAACGGATATGGATATGGTGAAGGATAAAGAGGTGGGTAAGTAGGAGGAATTGGCGAACCGTAAGGTAGTGGGTACTGGGGCGGGAATGGCATCTGAAAAACAGGTGGGGGAAGCGAAAGAGGTATGCCAGCTACTGGAACCATTGGATTTGTGGGAGCCAAGGGAAGACCAAAAGGTAAAGGTATTGGCAGTGGCATTATAGGATGTGGAACTGCGACTGGCGGTGAAGGGCCAGGTGGCGCTGCATGAGGGGGCATCATTATCGGAGGCACCACCGGTGGAGGGAGCATCGGCAGAGGGGCAGGCATTGGCACCGGTATAGGGATAGGAATAGGCATTTCTTGCCCAGGGTCCGTAGGAGGAGTAGGCATTTTTTTATAGTTGCAGTATTCTGGAATATTCTGTGGGTACCAGTAGAGAGGGTTGCATGGATCTTCGCCCGGTTTTGTACCGTTTGGTCGGTGTTTGGCGAATGTACCGTCTATGGAGCATTTTATGCCTTCCAGTGACAGTATTATAAATAGGAACTGTAAAAAATAAAGGCTTGAAGTATTTTGGTGTAACACATGGTTAAAAAAAACTGGCCAAATGCGAGTCGGACTCGCACACGGAGGGTTCCGTACCACAACTCAAAAACGCCGAAAAAAAGACGTTTGATGTATGGGAGCCGCCCTTAAATATTTAATCTATTCTGTTTTTAGTATTTGTTTTTATAGCGGCAACAAAAATACATCATCTGTGAAAATTTCAACAGTCTAGCTATCACGGTTCATGAAATACAGCCTGGTGACAGACGGACAGTGGAGTCTTAGTAATAGGGTCCCGTTTTTTTGGGTACGGAACCCTAAATATTACGAAAAATCTATTAATTTCTGATTTTCCATCAACATTCCTACATTCCCCTATTAAAGAAGAAGATGTATAAGAAAATGGTTAGACCTGCTGTCTTGTATGGATCAGAATGTTTGGGCCACAAAAGGCATGAATAAAAAGCAATTGAATGCAGCTGAGATGAGAATGCTAAGAGGGATTTATGGTGCTACGCTAATGGATAGAATAAGATATGAGAATATTATAAGAGAAAATCTGAAAGTGACACCAGTTACTGAAAAGTCGTGTGGTAAACGGGTCATGGTATTGGCATGTGATGTGATGCGGATGAATGAGGGAAATATTGTCAGTAAAGTTTTAAGTATGAATATCGCCGGCTATACGAGTAGGGGAAGACCATAGAAACGAAGGATGGATTGTGTAAAAGATGATATGGCTAGAGAGGGGGTGACTACCTGGATGAAGCTCGTACACACAGGCGCGACGCAACACGCGGCACAAAGGCACCGCAAGTCGCGCAACGAGCGGTGCCTTTGTGCCGCGTGTTGCGTCGCGCCTGTGTGTACGAGCCTTAACTCTATTAGTCGTCATCTTGGTAGTGACTCCCCCCCATAACTCTCTAGGTATGGAAGAAAAAGACATGTAGCTCCGACCCCAACTAAATTAGGAAAATGGCAGGAGAACGGTGATGACTTTTATTTATTACTAGCCATTCTGCACGTTTCTCTCAGTAGAGAAAACGTAGAGTTCTCCTCTTATATAAACTTCATTTACTTGCAGATTATATTGGCATAGTATTAGCATAAGTTATTTACACCAGACTTCCATAGATAAGTGGGAGGGTGATGAGTCTAATGTATTTGATACTAGAATAATAATTGGCAGGTACTTTGAGAAACGAGAAAATTCGTATGAATTAAGTACATATTTATAAAATCACTAGCAGTGCCCCGCGGTTTCACCCGCATAAGTGACGATTCCGCAAGAATATCGGGATAAAAAGTAGCCTATGTGTTAATCGAGGGTGTCAGCTACCTCCATACTAAATTTTACCATAATTGGTCCAGCCGTTTGTGCGTGAAGAAGTAACAAACATACAAACACACTCACAAACTTTCGCCCGTTGCCACCCGCCGTCGCATTTTTTTTTTATAAGTTTCATCTCGCATTTGAGCATACGAGGTTGTCGTCTGCTTAACCGGGCTTGACTGTGGATGCCACAATAAATTAAGGCTTTCAGCTAGGGCTTGAAAAACTTAAAAATCGTCGCGTCGCTGGGAGAGGGACGGGCTGGATCGCAATTAAACCGCCATCGCAGACGAGTACAGTGCTCTAATACGAGCGGCATGTTGTCGACGGCTGCCGCGGACTAGAGTTGACGGCAGCCGTCGACACTCGTCGATAGCTGCAGTTGCCTCTACCGTTGACGCCTGTCGCTCGTGTATATGAGTACTTAGACTAAAAACAAGTAAGTCGTAGTTTCAAAATACTATACACGGCATTAAACTTGCATTTCTATGACAGGTATACTATAATCTGGCAAAGTGTACGGTGACCAAAAGAGGTAAGTAACCAGGGTCGTTGGAAATAGCTGAAGTTTAGTAAGAAACCGATGGATTTTTTCGAATAAAATTTAATTATATTAATAGAAAACATTCAGTTCATTTATGAAGTTAAATTTCATTCAAACAGGCAGACAGGTTACCTCTGCCGAACCTTTCGGGATGAACAGGCGTGGCGTGATATGTATGTTATGGTATGTGTAGATATTAAAAACTGTTGCTCTATTAGCCTTTTGTTATAATAAATACCCTAATTCTTACCTTGAATTTTGTGATGAACTTAATGTAAAACATTTTGTTCGTCCTAACAGCTTGACTGAAGTTTCTCCGAACAAGGGGTTTATAAACAGTAAACACCTTACATGTTTGAACGAAACAATGAATCTTATTCAATGCAGACAATGGAATCAGACTACAATACTCGAAAGCTTAGTTTTCTTTATTTGTAAACTGAAATTTAGTTGCACCTGTGTGTTCAGAGGTTATTCAATATTGCTTACAAATTTTCTACGTATGACGTGAATGATGCAAATAGGGAATTGGTGGAAAGAAGAAGATCTAAGAGACTATGATAGGATTTGTTGATGACTTCTGCTACATAGAAGGCTCAAATATTTTAGTTGGTAAAGATATAGTTTGGGCTAATCAGTCCAACTTTTTGCTAGTACGATTAGCTGGGAATTCCAAAACAGTAGGTACAATAGACATCCAATGTTTCCCCTTTGCAACACATTTCAGGCAGATTCAATACGGATGATGCGCTATCTCCCCAAGTTACTAGTTCCCCATAATGATTTTTCATACATTCATTTCCAACGTCTACGTCCCCATAATATAAAATTAAATTATTTGTGAAGGTCATACTTGACCAATCCTCGTACTGACATGACGTCGTGTCCAAAAGTGTTAGAATAAAATAAAATCAGTACCTAGTTAAAAATTAACCTTATTTGTGCTACCTATGTGTTTTTAGATGTTTTCGAGATATATCCAGGGTGCGTTAGGAATAAATCCAGGTTGTTCTAAGGAAAAATGTAGTGTAAGGGTAGAATTTAGGCTGTGTTGGAGGTGCATACATCCAGCAAGAAATTCTTTAGCTCAGGAAAATTGTAAGTAAACACATCATGAAGATTGTTAATTACATTTTTATTGTAAAATAAAAAAAGAAAAATATAACAGTGCTTCTCGATATGATAATAATCAAAGCATTTGAAACACACATAGATACTAAGCCATCTTTGGCAATCACAGCTTGTATGTTCAGCGATAGCAAGTTTGATACTCTCCTCATTTACACTCATTCACACTTCTATTGATGAGCACCTACTCGGTAATTAAGTACAGAACAACGTCGTTTGTTATCCATCACTTATCAATATTGCATAATGTTAATAATAATTAATGAATTAAGCGTAAATTGCAATTAAAAGATTACGCTTTTTACCCTATTGGTTCTCTCATAACAAATAACATTAAACAATACGTACGTTAGCATAGATTCGGCGACTGTGCCATTCATAATTTCGGCCAAGACAGAGTCGTACAACCTTTAGTTTATAATAAAAGTTTTGGGAAACTTGGAACTCGGGGAGATAGGGCATCATCCTTCAATACACTCGTGCAGAGGTGCGATATTTAGTTGTAGTAGTGACTTATGTGTTGTAGTTAATTAGGTTAAGGGTTGATTTTTCAATCGACAGATATTTTTTATTCGTGGAATAAAATTGACGTCTGACAGATCCTGTATTTAACTTTCAAAAATTTAAAATTATTCCTCGGATGAAATTATCTGGCGTTGGATAAATCAGGGCTTAATAAAACAATTCTATACCAATTCTAAAATGGTGCTTTTAATTGAATTTGATTATACATAATATGTATAGGTAAGTACAGCAAGAAACCTTCAATTTACACAGTTGCCCAATTTTTCATATTTATTATTTCGACTGCATCTCTCAAGTTTTTATTGTTTTTAATATATTTCTTATATTTCTTTTTGTCGTTCTCATATTTTACGAGGGCTGCGATATATTCCTTATGCTTCCTCCGAGACTCTGCGACATAAGATTCAGCCACGGCTTTAACCATGTCCTCAGTCTTCTGTGCTATGGCGTGGTAAGGACCAGGATGCTGGTTCGGTTTCACTGTAACAATGGAATAGCTTGAATATTTTCTTTCCTTTCTTTAGTTATGCTAATAAGGATTTGAACATTATTCTCTTATTTGAGATGCATCGTAGATCCTGTAGCCCAATTGAGAACGGCCTCCACATAGTTTTAATCGGTAGAATTCGACATAATCCGTAAAAATGCTTCTAATACTTTACCCGGATGTATTTATCTTTGTGTATTTTGACAGACTGAACGAAGGTCAGAACAAGATATTATTATAATAATCCTTAATTTGAAAAAGGAAACGCATGTCAGCTAAAATAATTTAAATAGTTTTATCGCTACGAATGTGTATCTAAGGTAATGTTGTAATTTGTAAGGTAGTGATAATTCACAACCTTATAAATTTAATAATCATCTCAGTGACAAGGTACAGACGCCAGCACATCAAGCTACCCGATACTGTAAAATTTTCCCAATCATCTTTGAATCTTGTGCTTTTATAGTGATAAAATTAAAAAATTATTAAAGATAATTGGTAGATTGTAGTAACTTAATGTGCTGGCGTCGGTACGTTTAATAATACCATACCAAGTAAATCAAAATCAAAGCCAAAATACATTATTTTTTAACACTTCGAAAATTCTACGTTTATATTATAGTTACTACACCACCGCGTTTAGTCTTCACTCTATGAACTTTGTTTTTCTTGTTTTTTCTTTTTTAATGTTTATTTTCCCTTTTCTTTCTCCTTTTTGCTTTAGTTTTAGTGTTGCTTTTGGCACTGTCGTAAACATATAAGTATGGTTTCGATAGATAGTATTTCTCAAAGGCTGCATAGTATTTACTATGCAGCTTTTGATAAATATACTATCATATTTCTTCGGAGTTGCCTTAATATAGGCTTCGGCTGTCGACCTGAGTATATTCTCACTCTTATTGGATATAGTCACGTTGTACAATTCAACAGGACCCAAGTAAGTCCGGTATCACTGTAACAATTAAATACATTGGACTATCCTGCCCGAATATTTGCCAAATTTAAGGCAGATCACATTGCACGTAGAACAAATGACTGATGGGGCTGAAAGGTTGGCAGGCCTTCCTTCCACAAGGTGGACGGATAACCTAGTGAAGGCCGCAGGAATCCGCTGGATGCGAAAAGCACAGATCCTGTCGAAGTTGTGGTGCTTGAGGAGAGGCCTATGCAGTGGACGTTTTTCGGCTGAAATAATGATGATGATGATGATGATTGTTTTTCCATTGTTTACTTTATCTCTCGTGACGACACGAACTATATGAGAATGGCTGCCTTAGTAAAACATTTACTTTTTGATATGCCCTACAGAGTACGTAATTGCACCTTAATAATCTTGTAACCCCCGTGAGCTGGAAACCACAGCAGGAATACTATGGACTCGAATAGTAGTCGATAGGGAAAAGTGGAAGGAAATGGAGGAGGCCTTTGCCAATGGGCACACAGATGAAGACAGCCGGTGTCAATAATAGTTTTTTGTCTACTTTTTAGCTATACTTAATTACAACTTATTAATAATTTTATTGTACTAGCATAAGTTTCTATTTGAAACTTATGTTAGTACGTAGTCTGAATAAATAGCTTTTATTATTATTATAATCTTGTAACAACTTATCGAGCTGGTACCCGGCACTTTGCTGCCGCAGAAGAAATAGTTGTGGTACGCCTTTTACTTTCGCGCAAGTGCAAGTAATACGTTGACCAAGTTTTATCACAATCGGATTTACGGTTTATTTGCGTACACGAGCGGCACGCGTAAACAGCAGGGGTAAATGCAACCGTCGATGCCCGTCAACGCCCGTCGTCGACGTGTCGGCGGCTGCCGTCGAAAACGTTCAGCTCGTATATTTGAGCACTCAAATTCATCAGACATCCTGCCATCGATGCGCACCGCTCGTATAGCATACTATGGCAAGCGCATAAAATACGAACAAACACACATGAGTTTTATATATTAGAAAATATGGAATGCAAATAACAACAAAGTTGGCCAGGAAGGCATACAGAGGTTGATCATACAGGGATATCTAGGGCAGTCTTCTGACACACCAGATGTACTGGAATGTATCGTAACTCATGTAGTTTAATTGAATAGATCGACTTCAAATCAATTTTGAAATCCGATTATGAGGAGCTTGCATAGGATTACCAAGGATTTGAATGAAATTATTTTTTGTATCTTTTTTGAAAATCATTAGTAAGGGGTTAAAATATAAAAGCGAAACTAAATAAACAACTTTTAATAAACATGACAAAAATTCAATTAAAGCAATGGACCTTCTTTTTTCAACATTTCTAAATTCTTTGTCTCTATTATGGTGACTACACCTCCGTGTTTCGTCCTCACTCTGTGAACTTTATTTTTCTTTTTTTCTTCCTGGATTTTGTTATCTTCTTTTTTCTTTCTACCTTTTTCTTTTTTAGTTTTATTTTTCGCGCTGTCGTATACAAATATCTCTGGTTCAGAAGGATATTTGCCATAAGCTGCGTAATATTGTTCGTACATTTTTTTAGTAGCCTTCACATAGTCTTCTGCCATTTCTTTTATCCTATTCTCACTTTTCCTGGATATACCTTGTTTGTACAGTGCAACAGGACCTAGGTTAGGAATCACTGTAACAGTTGGAGAGCTAGGATCTATCGCAATATCTTTTCTCAAAAGTTCAATCACTTCTTCATATGGGCTTATGGGTGGACTATATGATTCGTATTCTGCACTAGTTATTTGATATATTGGATAAGGAAAATTGTAGACTTCTTCAGGGTAGCTGTGTGTTGGGTGGTGATGTTTTTTCTTTTCCCTTTTCCTCTTGATTCTAACAGGAGTATTCGTTGCTAGTCGGGATCGTATTAATTTCTCGAAAACTTCTGCGCAGTAGGGGGGTAAATGCAGCGGATGCCAATATAGCGGGTTACACTCATTAGCGTCTCTGTATCTCTCCTCGAAATCGAAGTGGTCCATGTAGGTGACGCCAGTGATGGATGGCGACGTTAGTACTATGATCTCGTACTGCACTAATAATTGAACTATCCATTTTAGCTGAAAATATCAATTAATATATTTCTCTAAGCATTTAAAAATTTTGCTCTAAAGTGATTTTAATTTCGTCAATCCAAGCTTCAGTCAGTCCCAAGACCGAAATCTCTAAGAGTTACTAAACATAATATCTTACTATTTTCAGAATTTTTTAAGATACCTAAATATACATATTTCAATGAAAGGGTATAAGAAAAGAAGGTTTGCTACCGCCACTAATCCGCTATCAATAAATTTAAAACCACAATGTATGGTCTGCATGTAAAATAATGTGAAATGCAAAGTATTCGGTTCACAATATTAATTAGAAATATAGGTAAAGCGGTTGATTAAAATTATAACGGCTATTAGAGTACCTATGACGGGCTAGCACAGAGCCAGAGACCAACGTAAATAGATTATTAAATGTTTAGTAATTACATAGTTACTATTTTGCTTCTCGTCATTATCAGATGGAAATTACGAATACGCGGGATTCATGAACTGAATTCATATTCGCGGTAATTTCATGCCAATATGTAGGCGTAGCGTATTTATAATTTACGCAATAATTATAAAATTAAGACTTAAACTTAATATAAATGTTGTCAGCTCTCAATTACACGAGAACTGGTGTTGGCATGCTGGTCATGAGTCACTAATTGAAAATCAGTAACTACTTTTGAATATAGTTACTAATACTAACAAAATAGTACAAAATACAAATTCTGCAACATGGATTCCGTTTGTCTTTCTAACTAATAAATTATATTTTTTGTTGGAAGTTGATAAGGTGAATGGTAAAAAGCCAGTCATCAGGAACATTATTAACATATTCATAATGATCTTATAGTTAATATTATTATAAACTGAATATATTATTGTTATTTAGTTCGCCACGTATGAAAGGTTTCTATTCTTTTAGAGACTTACCGACATTTTTCTTTGTGTTTGGTTATTAACGTCAACTTCTTTCATTCGCACTTTATTGGCATCTACTTATCGCATTGTTTTGTTTATTTTTTTGTTACTTTTTCAACGTCACTTTCTATTGTGTTGCCACCTGCACAGTTACGTCATCATACGTTCTTTGTCGAATTTACACATGTTTTAACTATCGTTTCTTTAAATAAAAATACAAAATGAAAATTCTCGGTTTTATTTGTCAATGTCTTCATCCTAAAAATTCTCCTATTTGCATTTTTTCCAGCTGTTCTTTTATTGATGAGCCTTTTTTTTGGTTTGGATATCTAAACAGTTTTATTATGACAGGTTGTATCACTACTGGTGCTTTAGGACAACCAGCTGAAACAAAAATACGCACCGTGTTTTAAGTGTTTCATGTAGAAAAATTTGTTCTTTTGTTAAATATATACGGATGAATTCACAAACAGCGAGATTGAAGCATTTATCATCAGTGTTATGTGTGGTTTTCGCAGTTCAAACGTTTCGTGCAGTTGATCGTACAATTGTACTTAAGTTGTGATACTAAAAATTTGGCCAAAATCGGTTCAATTAAAATAGAAAAGATTTTCTCCAAGTTATGTTTCAAGGCAGCATGTAGAAAGGAGTTTTTCGGGGAGATTTTTATTTTTGTACAGTTTTTCTTGTAGCAGTAGCCACAAGCAGTCAAACCAAATTCTATAAAACTACTCCCGATACTCTGAAATAAATTAAATATATTGAAAAATACAGTACATACCCTTAAGTCCTTTATTGTTCAGAACTATGTCACCCAATGTTAGAACTGGCTCTGTATTTTCAGTGGTCGAATAGTGGATAAACGAGAACCCCATCAATATAATAACCGCAAACATGGTTATAACTGAATAGGCTTCACTTTTAAGTCGTGAGAAATACAAACTAATCTACATTTTATTTACGAAAAACAATAAAACTAAACGCAATAACTGAACATTTATTTGAGTGTAAAGGTATACACTGACCGGAACTGTGCTGCAGCAAAGCAATGCGGTATTGTTTATAGGAAATTATAATAGGTATGTCACACACTGCAGCGCTTTTATTTTCGTCTTGTGTGTTTCTATGAGACATGCGTGTTAAACCATAGCGTATACACTAACACATGCTACAAAATCAGTGGTTTTACGCCGATTTGGCTAAGAAAAGCAGACGTTCCAACAAGCATATGTTAATATGATTAAAAGTTCAAGACGAAAAATAGAGATGAAAGTGCACAAGTGTTGATGTTACCAGATAGAATTAATAATGAAAATAAAAAAGACATTCAGGCTCATTGTTAAGAAATTTGTCTTCCAACTTAAATTGTCCTTAAATTCAAATCAATACTGTCATTCTATGACAGTTGTATGAAACAGCTATATCATGGCAAATTGGCGTAGTGTGCCAACCTGCTTAGCAATTAATTTCGCTGATTAGTACCTACTGCCGCATATCGCTGCACTGCAGTGCAGTTCCACTCGGTGTGGTCTTAACTCAAATATAATTATTTCAATTAGTTATCAGTATTGGTTTCTTCTTGTTTGAATTTATCAACTATTTCGTCGAATTTACGGTCGGTTATAAATGAAGGCATGTACACGTTTTTGGGAGGACAGCAACATTGTTCTTCGTAATTGAAGTTACTTCGTCTATTCCTGATTTCTTGTCCTACGGCTTGGATCCCTTGATATACACCGCTAGAATTTTCTAATTTTATCAAATCTTCGCGAACGTTCTTAAGATCTTCTTTTTTTATAAGTCCTCGTATATTGAGGAAGTCTGCCATATCTTTGTTGACTTTGAATTCAACAACGCATTCTGAAAAAAGATTTTGATAAAATTATTTTATATCTTTCAATTCAATCTTTGGACTAGAAGAAAAGAAAGAAATCTATGTACATTATTTGTTTTAATGATCATCCCCAAAGATCAGCCTGTAGCAGCTCACTGCTGGAAATAGATACCTAGCATGATATACCTCTTCAATCGATAAAATAAATAACTAGATCCCCGGCTACACTAATCTAGCTGCTTCCAGCCACCCTGCGAAGATCTTCATAATTGACTCACACATATCATTCAAGGTTACATACGTATACACCCAATATTTTGCTAATGTGCTAATTTGGCTAAACCAACCATTGTAGATTAGAAACATAATTAATTGGACCTGGGCTCACATGGTGGGTTATGGCCAACCCCATTTCACAGCGAGGAGGCCCGTTTCGCAGCAGTGGGAAGGTTATAAGCTGATTATACTTATGCTAATAGGAAATAGGAGCAGATTCTAAGCTCTGCGGTTTGTATATGAGTATAAAAATAGTGTTACCATTATGAGGAGGACATTCGCACTCAAAAGAAGGCGCTTTAACGGGTAGGTTTTCATGTCTACGTAAGTCGTTATTGGTTATAATCGGTTGCTGCGGCATGGACCACAACCATTTATCCCAGGGCATCTCCGACTGACTTGATTCCAAAACCATCGTAGTCAGAATGAGAGCGATGCAAATAGTCTGCCAAGAAAAATAAAAACAAATTATTTCTAAATTCCATTTAAATCGGAATGTACTGATGAGAGTAATACTTTTACCATGTTTGTAAATATGTGAGCACCATGTATCTATTAGATAATTATTTTATTTGTCATGGTTTCAATTTTAATTCTTTTACCTATTGTGGTATAGTAATTTTATTTTAGGTGAATCTTTACATATTTTTATTATATAATTAATGTATGCAAAATATTGTAACACATTTTAAAAGAGTAACGGTGGAGTTTCTTGTCCATTCTTCACCATACGAAAACTACCTTTTGGAATTGCAACTAGAATCAATTCTATTTTTTTGTATTTTTTGACGTCCAAAGTGCCTTCTAAGTGCCTATTTGAAATAAATGCTTTGACTTTCACTTTGAACTCTATTAAATAAATATAAAAAAAAAAAACATAAAAAAATCTTTAAAAACATAAATAATTATAACTGTGTGAACAATTACTTTACACTCGGAATTAATACAGCTACACAGGTTTGGAAAGAATTTTTTTTTTCATTTATTTGCCGATAATGATTCTTCAGCTTATTTTCTGTTATAGTTCATGATTACGGCCGAAATAAATGCTACTTTATGCTAACAAATCGTTGTCTTATAAAATACGTAGGAAACCATGGTCATAAAAATTGTAATCTGAGCCAATGTCTTCAAGAGACGACACATCGTTTTCCATTCTTAACACCGTCACATCAGCTACATCATTGGTTACTCTTGCAGTTTCATCAAAATTATTGTAATTGTCTTCAGTTTTTGTGGTTTCCACTATAAATGGTGTTGTAGTATTTTTTTCAAATATTATGAGGTTGTAGTTTTTTTTAATTTTTCTCTTTTTCAAGCACACATCAGGTGGATAATAAGGACATCGCACAGCGGGCTGGGTGGTGGGGGGCTCCGTGGTTGTGGTGGTGATGGTAGTTGTGGTTGTGGGAGCCTCAGTTGTAGTCGTTGTTGTAGTTGTTGTAGTTGTAGTTGTTGTGGTAGTAGTTGTGGTGGTAGTGGTGTCCGCGACTTTCAAAACGATACATGGAGTAGTTGTCGTGGTGCCTTTAGTCGTAGGCTTCTTAAACGGCGCAGCAGAATTCGCGTGCAAGACATTGAAGTCCCTATTGAACACACGTCTGTACGCTTCCCGGCCCTTCCCTCCAATGAACAGAGGGAATTGCAGCGCGATGTTCCCGCCGTCACTACCGTTGCATCCTCCCTCACACAATTTATAAGGAGCAGTGAACATTAAGATTCCATGTCTTTCAGAGATTTCTAAAATGAATTTTTAACACAATAGTTAAGTTTCATTATAATCTACTACTGCTCTTATGTTCCGGATAACCTACATAAAAAGCTTCTTACCCTCGACATTGACAATTTTGTTGATAAAATGTTCTCCATCGGCTGCATTCTCAAGATTGTCATTGATTTCATCAATTGCTTCTTCTATAGTTTCTATTGTTTTTGCAAAGATCAGTTGAAATGAACTAAAAACAGTGAATGTTTTTAGATACAAATACCCTTTCATTATTAACACAAATAATTATTTTTCACCTTTACCTACTACTATTTTCGTGAAATCTGTAGTTATGGCTCGATGAAATCGCGGTAGGTTTATGCACAACGTAAGATTTATGTTTGAATTCCTTATCGGAATAGTTTTCATATTGATTCATAGTATCCGCAAAGTGTTTAATCAAAATAATATTAAATAAAATGCCGAGATATTACAGCAAATCAGAAAAATAAGAGTAGCTTACCTAATCTGATAGAGCAAAGATTGATAATGACAAATGCATCAGCGTGGAAATGATTATCATAAATCTTTGAAAGGTATCATCGGTATCGGTATGCGATTGCATTGCGATTGCCTACAGAGTGAGCTTTGTCTTTTGCTTCCTTACTGTGATTCATTCCGACGTTGTCGCCCAGCTCGAACGACATTCGGAAATATTTATGTACAACGATTTATAACTGTCACAGACTCCAACTCTTTCCAATTGGCGATAGAAATCTACACAATTGTTTCGCTGGGCACTGTATAAAAATAGTCGTCCAAGACACTGGCCTAGAGTCAGAAAATGTTAATAATATATATCTCCGACTGTGACATAAGTCTTGTGTTTTCAAGTTTATTCAACACGTTGTGTGAGTTATTTGGTAGCATTTGTTACAAGGTTGGAAGGTCGAATTTGCTAGTTCACATGTTTGCTAAACGAAATGCATCTAAAAATGTTATTAGTTACTGATGTGTATATTAAAATAAAATAAGGGTAAACTTTTACCTATTACATATTATGGCAAGCCTTAGGTCTTGCACACAGCACTTGCGTGGACAGCGACTTTGACGTTACTACGTTCTGAAGTGCCGCCATTGTCATAAAGATGATAATTACAATATTGTTGTATCTACTGAAACTATTTGAACTTGTTATAAATCTGATTATCTAATGAAATAAATATAATGTTATTCCTTTTATCGGGCTAACTTTATTGGTTTTTCTAAATGGCGGAGTACTCGAGTCTCCCCAAAAACAAAGCAAAAAATTCAAAGACCAAATCGCGCAAAAAAAATCAGCTGTTCCCTACATTGACGAGTTATGCGAACAGCCGATTTTTTTTGTCATGCTTTTTTTTAAATATCTGTCAATCTGTCTAATTGTTTGACGGGCTCTTTTTGTTTCGGCTCTTTCAGTAGTTTAGTTTAGTTTATTTATTAATAATTATATAAATTACATGTCAAGTTTTGAATAATCAAATCATACATTAAAGAAAAATAATAAAAATAATAAAATTACCCAGGTCATAATAATAATTCGGAATACAACAATATATAATTATGATAGACGAACTAAGTCAGTAATAATTAACGTCATGAAGTATCTAAAACCATTCCTTTAGGTCATTCCTTTAGGTCAGTAAACTGTCAAACTCGCCGTTTGGGATGTCACTGTAAAAATTAGCAGGTTTTTGTTAAGTTTGGTTTGTGTATAACAAATAGTATTGAACGTAAACAAGGCAAGGTGTCTATATTCCTCTGCTACAGCTGGCCATAGCTACTGCATAACGGTTTCGTACCCAATTCCAAAATTGGGTTCCTGGGTAAAACCCATCAGCATCAATAAAACGAATCGACAACCAGCTCATATTTGTCAAAAATGCTTGAGTAATATTCCGGGACAGCGACATAATATGTCGCTGTCCCGGAATATTATTCAATATTATGTGTGTGTTCGCAGAACCGATACTCCTCCTGTTACATTTTGAGCGTATGTATTGATGAATGACTACATAGACCACCGGTGCGTTTCTATGAAGTATCTCGTTCCCAGTATGATGGTAAGAGATTAATAGAGGGCTGTTAAAATGTTAAAGTCGGGTGAAATTCGGAAAAAATAACTAATTATTCGTATTACTTTTCACGTGACCAGAGGACAAGCCTATTTTTTGGCCAAGGAATCAGTATCGCCATACAACGTGGCATTGCTGCCAGCCATTTGGGCACTTTTCCCGCTGACAGCGATGCGGAACCACCAATTTTTTGGTGCCCTATGATTCTTTACCCTTGTTCTGTTTTATTTACATGTACATATGTAAGTATATTATTATTTTAAGTCTGATAGCTTATATAATTATTATTATGTATGTATGTCTTAATGTTTTCTTTTGTGTAATGTAAATTATTTTGCATACTATTGAATAAAATTAAGTTTCTCAGACTGAACAGATGTGCTGCTGGGGAGTTTGTTGCGCCACTTCTTCTTCCTAGATACAGCTCTAGGTAGTGGAAGGCGAACGGCGGGCGTTTTGTGGGTCTGTCCGAAAAGTGCTGATTCTCAATCTACTTTTAATAATTGACTTTTGATTTTGATTTTGGCATTGCCTTACTTTGTGGCAATACTGCCTTTTGCGCACTTTTCTTGTTGATGCGGACAATATTTTTAATGCCCTATGATTCAATTCCCTTTTTTACAAACGTGTACATATTACTATTATTGTTTTAAATCTGTTAGCTTGTAATTTAATAAAAATTACAGTAACTTTCGTAACGTTAAACAAAAAATCAGTAGCGCCGATAAACTGTCAATAATCTTATATTTTTTAACAAAATCTAAGAGGCATCCGATCCCATTGATTCACTGGATAATACTTTGACGTCTATAGCTTGAATACCAGATGAATAGGTGCATCAATACCATCATAATATATGATAAAAACTTTGTTTATGATATCAACTACATACATATACCAAACGCACGACTTTCATTTGACGAAGAATTTGTTCGCATCAAATGGTGTCTGGAAGCGGAACATAGTTGTGAAAAGGGTATGCAGATACCTATTGATGAAGTTGTTCATATCCAAATCGAGATTCATAACTCAAATATTTCGTAAGGTACTGATTGAAAACATGCTCAGTTCAATTTTATAGAAATTGGTATTTGATTGCAGAATGTTCGGGCTGAGTTCCTAAGGACGAAATGCGGTGTCGAGGACCGAACGCGTTGTTATATTAATTAAATTTCAGGTGACGTGTATTTGTTTAGTGAATAGTCGGGGTCTGGCTAGCTCACTCACTCAGCTATTTGATTTGTCAAGTTAATTCAGTGGAATTGCTAAACTACCTGAGTGTGGTATTTAATCAAAATAGTCAGGAAATTGAGTGGATTTCACAGCTTAGTTGTTAGTTTGTGAGTGGTGTGAAGTTTGTGGCGACTTGACCGCCAGTCTAAATGCACGGGGCATAAATCGAGGTCTTCAGCTTTGTCCGTATGGTTCATGAATAATGTATTCACATTATTCCAGATTGACCAACTTTACTTACCCATATTATTCTGATACCATAATCAACACATATCTATAACACACATATGACACCATAAATGAATTAAATGCTCGTTAAGAGCCCTCTTTCATTTTGGTACTGAGCGCGCATCTTTTTTTTGTTTATAAGTGGCATCTCAGTGAAAAATAACTTTAATTTCGAAAGTCGGTGTCAAAAAACGAAAATACAGAACCAACGACACCGACTTCTCATATGTGCTTGCTGTGGTCTCCTGTAATTGAAGGAGCACACGTAAAATAACCTTTTTTATTATAGTAAATTTATATTGTCTAAACGTATTCCTTGTTGGAGATCCTTAATAAATAAATAAACGATTATAAGGAACGATGATGGGAGGACGTTTGGGGCTATACAAAAACAAATAAATAAAATTGAAGTATCTGTGTGTAATGTCAAAATAACAGCTTTTTACTAAATGCCTATGAAAATATATACGGACAGTACTTGGAACAAGGAAAAAATATTTAAAAATTTTGTCTGTGTCTGTCCTTCAGTCTGTTTGTTCCGTCTAATCTCCGAAACGGTTGGATCGATTTTGACAAGACTTTCACTGGCAGATAGCTGAGGTTATAAGAAGTAACTTTTAATTCAGAAAAATAATTAGGCTTCCGCGCAAAATTAACAAGGAAGCCGAGTGTGTAATGTTCAATGCACACGCGTTTCATCCGACGTTATTCAACACACTTGCGATGAAAAAACAGACTTGTATTAATTGTTATTAACTTTTTTGGAAAATGTCGCGCTGGTTTTATTTTTCCGCGCGCCGCGCTGGCGATGCGCGCTCAGGTGTAAATAAAGGCACTGGCAAAACCGCTAAACAACCCTATAATAAATATACGAAACACAAAATAATGTTTAGACTGATCGTAGTGTTATCGTATGTCAAATTGTAGTTTAGTTAGCATAGAATTAGAAAGTACTATTGTCATAGAGAAATATACTTTAGTTCACCGCAATAATAGAACGCCAGTCAGGGTCTTTTCCGTTTGGTTCCGGGAGGGATCAGGGACAATTTAAGGTAAATAAATTTTAGTTCATTTTGGGACCAAGGACAATTCCGACTATTTAAAAAAAAAGTGAAATATGGCCCGCGGTTTCTTTTTGCATGAAGTCTCTTTGATGAGATTAAAAAAGCGCACGTCTCCCACTAGGAAATAGTTATCTGTGGCGTTACCACACTAGTGCGGTAACATAAAGTAAAAAGCACGCGTGTTTAATACACTGCATTATAGACCTAAAAGCGGTTCATTAGGAGCCACTTTACGGGCAAGTGTGTTGAAAAATCTGTTATTGTTTTCCGACCTGCACGCGAGTGAAGTCGCGTGCACAGCTAGTACATAATAAGATTTCAGATACATACATAGTTTCAACTCTTCATTAATTCTTTTGTGAAACAGACACTACAATTTAGCCTTAGTCCCCAAGCTTCAGAGGTGCAACCAAGAATTCGAGCGACCCAATAACGACAAAATAGCGACGTCAAAGCGCTGTGCAGTGGCATAGCTCAAAGGAATAACGATATGAAAGCTGGCCCCGCGGGCTACAGCCGAAATATAGGCACATAATTATTATAGCTACATGGGTTCTAATTGAATTAGCTAGCAAACAGACATTATGGGTCGGAACCCATAATGTCTGTCGAGTAATAAAATAATAATTAAAATATTAAATATAAAAAAAAAATATATTTGATGATTTTTATTAGGGCTAAGCGACCGCTGTTATTATTTTTTTAGTTATTATTGCTTTAACGTGTATATCCCTTATCGACCCTTCACGTCTGTGAAGTTTACACAAAAAAAAAACTGGTAATTCAAATAACTAAACTAGATGTCGTTGACCTCAAAAAATCATTCAAAGTTTTTCGTTAGCTAATTTAATTTAACCCTTTATAATTCGTTTGCAGTCGTAACCTTTGCATACTATGTTGTTCGAGCTGTCCACTTCATCATCGCTAACTACGCTTCGTGTCCACCTGCACTTCATCAACCGCGAACAGATCGTGCGTTTGTTTTACATTCCAAAACAAATAATTGTGTTATGTACGGAAACCATCGAAGCATCGCAACGTTTTCATAATTATACTCCTACGTTTTCAGTGTACGTATTCAATTGTGTAAAGATACTGTTTTTAGGCTGTAAAGGGAAATCAGTCTGTTTGTTGCTGATAACATATTTTCAGGGATATAAAGGGTACGAGAAATAAAACAGATTCAAATTTACAGTGCCTGTTGAAGGCTATATACTTATAAACCTCGTAGAATTGGCTGACAATTTCGAGGAATTTATTTGTATTCTAATTGATATCGATCAGACTACAGATTGGCGTTTGTACCACGTTTAATTTCAACGAACCTACGTTGAAATTAAACGTGGTACAAACGCCAGCACATCAAGCTACCCAAAACTGTCAAATTTTCCCAATCAACTTTGAACCTTATAATTTAGCGATAAAGTTGAAAATCAATTAAAGACATTTGATAGATTGTAGTAGCTTGATGTGCTGGCGTCTGTACATATATATAGTTGACCCGGTGAACTTCGCACCGCCTCAGAATTAATAAAAGTTGAAATGAATTACTTTTTTTTTATTCGTGAATTTTTCCCAAGTTGTAATTAGTCATTCTGCTATTTGGGCGGAGACAAATCCAACAAATCAATGATCATAAAAATCCAGCTGTTCTTGAGTTATAAATGGTGTAACCAACCCGACTTTGTTTTATTTAGCGTTGATTTTTCCAACACCAGATTATTTTGTCGGAGGAATAATTTTGAATTTTTAACAGTTCTTCCTTAAAAAACTGTCAAACGTTAATTTTATTCCTCGAATGAAAGTTATCTGGCGTTGGAAGAATCAGCCCTTAGATAGATAAACCGACCTCAAATGATAATGAACAGTCCTAACTATACCGGTTAATACATACACGCCTATACAGCGCCACAAACTGCAACGGTTATGACAATATCAAATGACAGACGACAGGAGTGACAGCTAACTCCAATTAATACTAAAATGGATCCTCAAACTAGTTGCTGTATGTCCATTGACACGGTATTACGAGGTTTTGTTTGGCATGGCTACCTTTAGTTAATAAGTTGATTGATAGATATGCCGTGTCAGGCTGCCAACAAATCTTACAACGACAAACTAATTCGTCTGGTCATGCGTGACAATACTGCAAATTCAACACGAACTAATGCCCAATTCTTATTTTGCTAAAACTGATTGATAATAAAAATTCGAAGATGTGTTACATCCATCAACTTGCACCCTAATTGTGAAACGCACTTTCTGTGTTACATCCACCAACTTGCACCCTAATTGCCAAACGCACTTTCTGTGTTACATCCACCAACTTGCACCCTAATTGCGAAACGCACTTTTTGTGTTACATCCACCAACTTACACCCTAATTGCGAAACGCACTTTCTGTGTTGCATCCACCAACTTGCACCCTAATTGCGAAACGCACTTTCAATCACAATCTGAATTATTTTGAAGGATATTGCTAATCCATTAATCCATAATATGGTCTACTGCCTTTCACAGAGAGGAGTCCTATGGTCCACCAATGGCTCAATGTTGGCTCATTATGCTATGCTTATTCTTAACTGGGCAGAACAGTTTCATGACATGAATTAATACAAAATATTCTCCATTACCTGATGCTAGCAGATGCTAGTAAAAGCTTCACAGGTTTAATTAAATGATTTTTACTCTTAATTAAAATACTCGTGCTAGAGAGAGAAGACACGAATTATTTTATGGTTTTATAGTAAGCCATTGTTTAACTTGCATATAGAGCCATTAAGAGTTTTGGAACAGAACCGGAGTAACCGATATAGTTTGCGGAAAAGCAAACTGAAGTGGCACTGGGCTGGCCATGTTTGTAGAAGACCGATGGCCAGGCATATCGGCAGGCGTAGCGTGCGACGCCCCTCAGCTAGATGGACCGACGATCTTTAGAAAGTGGCTGGGACAGACTGGATGCGGAACGCTGAGGACAAGGTGTTGTGGCGCAGCCTGGGAGCGGCCTATGTCTAGCAATGGACTGCGATAGGCCAAATTGGTTGATTGAATAAAGGGTTTTAATTTCTGCTTTGTGATTGATACTGACTGACTTCGGAAGGTCGGTTTCTCGGGTTCAAAAAATGTCATAGTCTTCAGTTGCTCGGTTCACGTAAAACAGCGATACGAAATCCGGAAACGTGCCCAGAAGACTGACAGCATTGTTATATTTATTTGTGTAACATAAGTAATTAGGTACAGTCAACGAAATAGATAAGTGTGCAGGATCGTTAGATATAGTTGAAGTTTAGTAAGAAACCAATGGATGTTGTCGACTGAAATTTAATTTGATAAATTAGCTGTTTGTTTTCTATTAATAAAATTTAATTTTATTCGAGAACATCCATCGGTTTCTTACTAAATTTCAACTATATCCGACAATCCTGCATACTTATCTCTTTTGTTGACTGTAATTATGGTAAAAAAGCACTTCCTCTCTCCTTAAACATCATCATTATATTTTCTCTGCTCCTGTTTCATGTTTACTATTATTATGGATATATTTATATGTATGTGTATATATTTATTTAGATTAGTATAATATACTATATGTATGTATTTATGGTATTATGTAAATGCTACACCGCATACTACCTACAGTATTTGTCTGTCCTTCCCCTTTTTAAATCCATCCTAAGGTTGTCTTTAAAAGATTGCTTTTAGCGATAAGACCGCCCATTGTGTCACCCTTTGTACAGTTTCTATATTTATGTCTGTAATTTATATGGTGTACATAATAAAGAGTATTCTATTCTATTCTATTCTATTCTACATACAACCACCTTAAAAATATGGTATTGCGTTATGTTTTGCCAACATGTGGATACTTCTCTCGCATCCCTCTTCGCAAAGCTGAAAACCAATTTATGCAGGTATCTAATCATAAACTGACGAACCGAATTACTTCCCTTACATCTGTAATATCGAAAGGTGCAATACGGCCGGTAATTAAAATTCACTCGTCTGCCAGATCCATCAATTATCCGGTCATTTATGAATGAATGGATGAGCCTCGTTCACAGAAATGAGGCAGACAGATGATGCAGTGCCTCGGCGATCTGTTCAGCTCACTCAAATAATTGACGATCGATATTATCCGGTGACAGAGGGACGTATCGATATTATCCACACGGTACATTTAACTTTAGTAGTAAAGCTGAGTACATAAAGTGTATAATATGTTTTGGAATTATCTAGGTTCTAGGCTGCTTAAGGAAGCAGAAGATAGAAAAGGAAAAAAAAGGGTTCTTAATACGACAGGTCTCACTCACGTATACCGATGCAAATGCATAAACCCCTCATAGTTTAGGACACTTTGAAAAATATTACTCACATTTAACTTATTTTTAATTTCCATAACCAATGCAGTTTCTAGGTAACAATACAAAGTCTAGCAAAACCCAAACTCTCTCTCTCTCTCTCTCTCTGTATCTCTCTACCTGGAGACCAGTAACATAATAGCCTCAGCGCAACCATTTAGTTACATTCCGAAACTCATTAAACAAAACTTTCATGTAGTTGAATTTGTTAATATAGATGTGGAATGTTGTAATC
This sequence comes from Luperina nickerlii, assembly GCA_963855955.1. Lineage (NCBI taxonomy): Eukaryota > Metazoa > Arthropoda > Insecta > Lepidoptera > Noctuidae > Luperina > Luperina nickerlii. Next base: position 15,125,726 of record OY979662.1, read on the forward strand.
CGGAACGAAGTGCACACAATACGAAGTTTGAATGAATTTTCCGGGAAACAATGACCTAAACACTCATAGTGGAGTAATTAACGCTGAGAGAGCATTGATGTCGCAAATTGAGCGTTCTATTTATAAACATCGAGTACCCAATCGACGTCTGGGCTCCCTTGGTCATTGTAACATTTAATTATCTTCAATTTGGCCGATTGCCCACTTTACCTGCTAGGTAGCCCAGAGCTTGGCGCACACCCAAGTGATTACATTCACTGAACTGTCAAAGATAAGTTATTTTAGATATCTCGACATTGAAATTTTGTGTGCGCCCGCTGCGTGTGTCACGCGATTGTGACATTGAACGTCTTGCATTAAGAGCCATATTATTGGCTTCACGTGACGTGACAGAATACTGACACAGATACTTTATTACCGCATTATGTTTCAAACACATCATTTACCATTGATGTTATTAGTCATCTCATAACTACGACTGTGTCCGTTAGCTGTTTATACATATTGGCAATATTTTATAGAGAAAGTTGCAATTTTGTCAGCAGAATATACATTAGCAAAATTATTCACTTATAATTAAAAGTTTTGAACGAATATGTACTTGATTTATCCATAAATAATTTTAATTATTCACCCATAGATCACTTTTATTAAGATATCAACGCACAGATTTATTATTCTAAGCGAGGGAGCCATTTATCTGGATATTAATCTAATATACCTTATTAGTCGTTGTCGGGGATCGATTGCGAGGTTATTATTCTTTCGTATTGTATGGGAAATTGTCGCAGGATTGTTTTTTTATTATGTTTATTTGTATTGTTTTATAATATTGTGTATGTGTATAATCAAACTTGAGGAGGTATGTAACGTGATATAATGGGACCAGTTTAAAAGCTTTCAATGATGCTTGTTCAAGAAAGCTTTCACAAAAATTAAATTCTTTGATTGTTTGTTATTTTTTTTTGTGAAATATGTAGTGGATTGGATATTGGTCCAGGTGTATCGGTATATTTGGAGTGTTTGCTAATTGAAGTAGTAGCTACATGTATACATGTTAGTACAGTTCATAATCCAGACTACATGTACTTGTACCAACACCGCAGTATATTATAGCTTGGATGATATTTATGTTTAGTTCTCGTGTTCAGTTGTTGTCTTAGAACTCTGCGTGTATGTTTGCATTTAGTTTAATATCGTCACAGACTCAGGTATTATGTGCATGTTAGGTAACAGATTTAATCTTGAGTCTTAAATAAAATGATTAAAGCTAATAATAATTAATAATACTCATATCGCAAAGCTGGTTAATGTGGCTGTCGCATTGCATAAAAACATGTTAAGCGTTTCTTAAATTTTAGGAATGCTATAGATAGATCAGTTCATGGGCACCTACAGGGAACACGCAAGCAAATGAAACCAAGTAAATTAACTTAAAGTTTTATTGTCTTACACAAATAAGACAGATATTAAAAGAGGAATGCGGACGGCTTCCGATCAGTGTTACTGTTTGTACCGTTGCGGCGGCGCCGCTGATGCTGCATCACATCAGGGAAATCCTGTAACATCGACACAAAGGTCACGCCGGCACTCTGGAGTGGGTCCGCTGAAGCGAGGTCAAGCGAGGGTGTTAGAGCGAAGCTAGATGGAGACGGTGTTAAATCCGAGTCTGGAATACTTCCTCGAGATGAGGGACTTGCTGTGGTAGCGGTGGAACCTGGCGCCCGTCGATATGTGGCGAAGGAGGGAGGAGTCTTTTTGCTGGTTTCTGATGCTGGAGCCCTTGGACAGGTAGGTCCGAAGCACGCGCTCGCCCCACGTCTGCGCGCGCGGCCTCTCCACGGGCAGCCCCTTGTTCCGCCTGTCCATGTAGTTGATCACGTCGTTGTAGTAGTTGTGCTGGTAGTCGTACAGGTAGGTGTATTGAAGGAATTTGGGCCTGTAACGTGAGGGCGGCTGTTTACAAATATACCACTCCAAATAGACAGAAGTGTTTGCCTACTGATATTTTAGCATGGAAGTCGAAGCAAATACAATTACTTTGTTAAAAATACTTATAGGAAAAATGAATTTTCAAACTGTGTTGTTTACAAATTGAGCGAACTGTTTGTTGTTTGAATTTAAACTATGAAATATGGATAAAATATTGTTGGTCACCTGATCCAGTGCTTAAATACTAGTTTCGGAGGTTCAGTGCCCATGACGGTCTCCGGTGCGGGGGGTTCGGCCTCGGCAGGCTTGGCCGCGGCAGCCGCGGTGGCTGCTGCGGGCTCCTCCTCCGGCGCTGGCGCCGGCGCAGGAGTCTCTTCTTGAACATCTGCGTCGTCCCACATCTCGTAAAGGGGTACTCTGCGATGAAAAACCACAGGGTTATTGCTGACACTTGCGAAAGGAACTTCACTATTATCACGACCGGTCAAGGCACTTCATCACAAACCTAATTGGGTTTGGAGAAACGTGTGGTGCGGATGCTCGTTCGTCTACGACTGTCAGCTCCGTCCCTTGTGTCGTACGCAGCCTCCCGATTTATCTCCCTTTGACCCCACCTGGCTGTCGCAAGCGCTATGTTGGTGCGACTCGCTGCCAATGATGTTCTGTCAATACGCTGACCGTGCATTGTATTGACAAATTCCTAGTCGTTTTTAATTAGTGTGCCAAGTGACGCATTGCCACTTTTGATGTTGGAAAAGTGTTTATCATAATTAAAATTATTGTTAATTTAATCATAATATTATGTTCCGCGGTGCTACGTCTTATAAACATAAATATGGTTAATGATGTGTTTTGTAATAATAAATCAACTCACTCTTACAAATTGCTTTCATAAGAAATTACGATTGCTATAATGGTGACCTACACACGAATGTATTAATCGTACCGAGGTCATTAGTTACGGATGTCAGATGAAAAGACAAAACAAAGATATAAATTTCCGCTAGATCGTGTTTGAGTTGGGTGGAAATGAGCCAGATTGTCACTAACTCTAACACAAATGATGTCACATGTGTTGTTAAATCCGGAAGACAATTCATCGATTTATTTATGTGAATTTGTAAGATATTACTTTGTTGAGGTGTTTATTTTAAGTCCTACTAACGTAACATCTGATGTTCTGTTTTTCCATACAATCCATTTTGCCCCCATCCATGCTTCATTTCTGGAAGTTTTTTTCTATCTCCTAATATTTAGTACATAAGAAAATTAATAGTCACGGACGTAATCAGTTCTGCTAATTACGCAGACGTTTCGCATGTTTTATTATAATAAATGAGGATTAGTTGGTGATTACCGAACGTTTCACACTCGTGCTGATATCAATGAATCCGGTGGATGCCAAGCGTGCTTCAGATAATGTATTACGTCTCGGTCAAAAGACAATATGCTTAAAATTAACGATCTGTTTGGACGGAATGATCGGTTAGGCTTTGGGAAAATGGCACATCTATTGGAAATGTTTTTTTTTTACCCGACTACGGCGAAGCAAAAAGAAGGGGTTATGATTTTGACCGGTATGTATGTATGTGCATCTGTTCCCTATAACTTCAAAAGTACTTATAGGTATAATAAAGTAATAAATACTTACAGAAAATAAATCATTTATCATTTAATTATAATAATTTGACAAATGAGGTCTCGTTAGAAGCGTCTTAACAGTCCGCTGGGTATAGGTTATGTGACATCACAGTAAATTCAATATGGCGCCTTCTAGAGGACATACAGTAATTAATTTAAAAATAAATAATTTGGGATGGCGCTTTGTGGGGTATCAAATGAAAGGGCTTTAAGGCTTAGGGCATTTCAAAAACATAAATATTACTGAAATCAGCCCCAAAATAATTAAATCAAAAAAGAGTTTAAAAACTAAAACCCGACTACTGAAAGAGATGAAACAAGAAAGTACCTTCCCGTGGTCTCATGCTACCATAGATTATTATGTATGTTAGTACAGCGGCATGCGACCACGGGAAAGTCCTTCATTCTTTTATCCATTTCAGTACTCGGGTTTTAGTTTTTAAACTCATTTTAAATCCAAGTACTCAATTGTAAGTTGGTAATTATATTTACACTACCCACAGAATGTTAGCAAAATAAATCGTGTTACCATGTAATTTTCTATAGGAACAGTAATAGCACAAAGTATGATGTGGGTCTAATGAAATCATGTTTATCTCAGAAATAAACACGATTTCATTAGACGCTCATCACATCACACACACGCACGTCCGTTCGTTCACAGTTATTTAACCTCTGACAGCAGCAACGTAACAGCAACCGTATTGTAACGACAATAAAGATCACAGTGATTTTGACAAACCTGTCAGTGGTAGCAACCCAATGGCAACCTAATTAAAATGAGAATAAAGATCACTGTGACGTTGACAGTAATGCAAAATCAGAGGTAAAATAGTTCTTTAACAGTTGTCAAAGAACTTGTATAGTGTGTTATTGTCACTCATCTTATAAGACACTTTTACACGTCAAATCCATACTAATATTATAAATATGAAAGTGTGTCTGTCTATCTGTTAACTCGTTAACTCTTCAAGCTTAAACCGCTGAACCGATTTAGATGAAATTTGGTGTAGAGATAGTTTGAGTCCCGGGAACGGACACAGAACCGATCCCTGTGGGACATCGCACGACATCTCTCGCCGGTTCCACTCCCTGTCGCGACCAGGGTAGATGACGGCTCTGTCCGTCAAATACGCCCCGACTACTCGACGGAGGTAGGTCGGCACCCGGTGATATCGGAGTGCCTACCCAATGCAGCTCCCTAACTGCTAACTTTACTGATCCCTGACAAAACAAAAATGTCTTAACAAGCTTGGACATCTCCTTTAAAGCTCAAACATGATATTATATGAGACTAACCAAACATGTGTTACCACGTCTGCAATGGCCTTTGAAGAGCATTGCAGCTTCGAGTTTGTCTGTCCGGCCAGATGGCATGCATGTATCAGTTATCGTGTAGCTCCACCCTATTTTAAGGAGCTCAAAGTCCAGGACACAAGACGCTACTATATTTGCAAGAGTGCAAGCTGAGACGTTTGAAAACTAATATTAACCATTGTTGCTACAAGAAAATTGTCCTTAATTTTTGAGATTGTTTGATGTGCATTCACAGATTTTGAAAAAAATAAATACAGTCATCGAGAAAATTTACAGTTTTCACATAAACTTTTTTAGTACCTGCCCTTACAGCCCCGTCTCAAATATATACCCTGCATAGATAGATATCTAAAACACCCTTTTTCAATGATGGATAATAGCATTAGTGTTTACTAAAACCTGCTATCAAAAAATACACTACAGATACGTCACGTAGATTTTTTATAATTGTCGTGCGCAATGAAGCAACGTAGAATTCGGGGGAATACCGAACAGGGGAAGCTCAGAACCGGGAGTTGTGAGAGTGTTGTTGTGGGAGTTGTGATACTAGGGGAGTTTAGAGATCCCTATATTCAGCGTGGGACTGTGTTGATTGGTTGCTTGATCGCGATCCCGATCACATTTTGTGTTTCCGTGGGTTTTGCAAATGTCTTCTGTAGTATAAAGTCAGAAAGTTGCATAGCTCAATCGATATTAAGGAATAATGGTTTTCATTTTGACGGTTCAACAAAATTAATTGCGTTATTTACGTTGTTGAGGACACACATTTTGCGAACATTAAAAGCAATGGTTTAGCAATATCCTTCAGATTGTGATTGATAGTGTTACGCAATTAGGATACAGATAATTTAGCTACTATTAGAAATCCAATATAGAGACAAATAATAAGTAACTATTGATAACCCAGAGTATGTACCTAAAGACTTACCAAAGTATCAAAACAAGTCGTTCAATCAATGCTAATTATAGCAGTCATCTGTTATTGATAACGACGTCGGCATCAGACGAAAAATCCTCAGGTACTTAAATAGACGTCGGCTATGTGGCAGTTCATAAATAATGGACATTATAAATAACATGTGACTGTGAGTCACACAAGTCGAATTAAGCATTAAGCAACTTCCTTAAGAGGGTAAAGTCACCTGTAAACGTCATTGGCCGTATGTGACGTCACCACGCCACAAATGGGAAGGTATGTAAAATCCAGAAGTATCTGATGAATCCCGAACCCTGTTAAGGTTAAATTCTTACGCAATCACTCATTATTATTGTTAAATGGATTTAATAACAAACCTATATGTGTTTAGAAGGTAGGTGTGTTTGTATCTCATTACTTTTTACAAAAATTACCTACTGTTCAAATAATATTATCGTATTGTAATTAAAAAATCATCGACGAATAGTGATGTTATAAAATTGAACTAAATTGGGCATTTTTCATATTTTTTTAAATGTTGTAATTGAAAAACCATTTCGAGGAATAGCGTTACTGATCATTACAGACTAATTAATTATGAAAAATAGTAATATTGTATTGATAGTTTTGAAAAAATACGATTGACCTTCTTTGCCCTTCAAATTACGTCGGCTTTAGCCGTACAGTTTTGTATCGTTACCTCAGAAAAAAAAAGTAAGAGGCAAGTATTGTCTACAATCTGTCAAATGTCAAATTATTATAAATATGTCAAAAATATAAACATTTTTGTTTATATCTCATTACCTACATTACATACATTATTTCAACACTCGACAATATTTTTAATATACCTACTGGAAGAGTTATGGAATACAGGAAGTGCTTTGTTCCAACTTGCAGCAATAATAGTAATAATGTCGCCGCGTGCGTTATTATTCTATTTCTAAGTCGCCGCGTCGATTGTTCTAGTGACGATAGAGAGTGGTATAGTCCTTGGAGGACACTTACACATAAAAAAAACATTTGTAAATAAATACGCTAAGATGGGATTCGATTATTTAAGACGTCTATTCGGCCTATTGACACTTTGACAGATGTGAGATTGTTGACATTGTGTTGACAGATTAAAATTTTTAATTATGTACTAGTAAGGCAACGGTACTTAATCTTTATGCCACTGATGACGTCACCTACCTTGAAAACTTAAAATAATTAAATGTTTTTTTTTAAATAACTACTGAGCCAATCATCAAAATATTCAAATTAGTTTCTCAAAATGCTCTAAATTGCCAAAAAATAAAATAAAATCTAATGGTTAGAAATTTTAGACAATCCTCAGTGAAAAACATCTTTAAGGTGGTTTAAAATTAAAATCAAGTTTTGATAAATTTGTTTAAACTTTGGACTTTACCTACCACCCCAGGCTAGGGTAACAGACTACAGTACCCACTAATGTTGTTTAATTTAAACGCTAACTGCATCTTAAAAAATACATACATAATATAGATGAATCTGCGCCAGGTCGATCTAACCGGACACCGGATGCGTGCAAATACACGAAGCAATCTATTTAGTTTAACCGAGCTTCAGGTAGCGTTCGGTCCGCTATCGTAATCACGTTAGGTGTAATAGGTCTGAAGGATCTGAAAGTAGAACGACACTCTAATATTGTGTAACACACTTTCTATTACAACCTGAATCATTTTGAAGAATATTGCTAATACATTGCTTTAAATATGTTCGAAAAATTGGTCTGCTTAACGAAATGCGGTCGAAGAGACTTTTGAAAAAGTCATAATTAGAGGTTTGGCTCTCGCCCAGTTCCTCCTCCAATATTGGACCAATTTAAAATATCTTTCATAAACTGAATAAGAACGATAATAATGTACTGTGTCCTTGTTTTTCTTTTTTCATTAATAGTTGTCAAATTTGTACACTAGATCTCTGTTGACAGCGTGCAGCGGTTTAAATAGGTGCTTTTTGAGGGTTCTAGTGTAATGTATCATCAAAAAGGACATAGAAGTAGTTAAGGCGAAAGCGTCAGGGTAGCCCTAGCAGCAATATTTTTTACGTTTTTTGCAAATATCTGGTCAGTATTAAGTTGTACGTTGCTTAAAATATTATTCGCGACCGTAACAAATATGTATTTACAGAATTATAATAATTAAAGTCATCAACACAACTCTCTAAGACCAAGTAATCCTACTGAATGACTATTTCATGAAATCTTGACATTTTAGGATTATACTAACTTAAAAAGTTGTATTAGTATTGTTAGTGTGTTACGCATTTACCCCGTTGAACACATGCAAAAACCATTGTGCTGACGTAAAAGAAGTAGGTGACTTTACCCAAAGCTTTTGCAGCACTTAACATAATATCAGAATTTTCCACCACGTGTCACCTCTCAGTGATGTTCTATGATCTAAGCACCATATTTACTTACTTATATTAATCATAATATATTGCACGTGATGGGCAAATACGTAGATGTATATTAATAGTTATTAGTAGTTATAACCAATATTGATTTTAGAGTGGTCTAAATTGGGAGATGAGATATTGATAGTCTATATTGGTTGTGGCGACCTGTACAAACTGACAAGACGGAGTTATTTATGGTCATAAGTCTGGCATAAAGGGCTAACATTATATACGATACCCTCTTATTAATAAACGTATGATATGAGATGAATAGTTACATACCGACTTCTCTCTTTCAGTCGTCAGTAATTTGACTTTCGAAAGAAGAAGCAACGCGTTGTGTAACTATACAGACGTTATACAACGTTTGTTATTAAGGGGGTATGTCTATGATATAGGGTATGTAGGGTTTGCTAGAGTCAACAGGATGCTTTTTCCCACAAATAATTATGAAAATAAATTTTGTGTACTCAGGAAAAATTAAAGACGTGATTTATTCATATCTACTTCCTTAAAATTTTGATAAGGTTCCTACTTTAATTTCTTCTTCAATTTCTGTTTTCCCCAAAATGTACATAATATAATTATTAAAAACGTGAATTTACAAAACAAAAGTACGGCGTTTAGTATATACATACAATTACATCTGAATTTTACTTAATTACTTTTTTTTTGGTATCGCATGGTGCGCGCTAGGTCTTACAGCTTACATTGTTTGCTAAGCCTTAGCTAGTTTCAAGACCTCTGTTTCTTTTAGGTTTTTAACACTGTTTTCTAGCTTGAAATTTATCTTTGAGAATGCCTCTTTGGTCATGTGGTCACAAGCGCTACTGCTGAGAATGAAGCTTTTTATTTTCGTGAGGAATTCCCCATGGATACCCTCAGTCTGGGAAGAACGGAGGGTTATGTCGAACTCCTACCGAATAAAATCTCACTGCTCCTTCTAGTACCATGAGTCGGGGCCCGGGAAATACTTGTACATTCGCCGCACCCCGACTGGTATCAGATCACCATGCCTAGCAGGCCCCATCACCAAGTGCGGCCGATCCCACGACCGCAAGTCCTAAGTAATAATTTTTTTGCTAAGAAATGAATTCCTGGAAAGGATACTATTCTAGTTCATTTCAAGAAAAAGTAAAGTAGGGCAGGGCAAATCCTTGTATTTTGCATTTCTCTTTATAAACACGACAACTATTTAAATGCAAAGTGTTTGAGATAGTTCATATGCATCTGGTATTTGTTTCTCTACCTTTCTTGAAGCTGTAATAAAAAGTTGAATAATTGTTGTTCAAAACCAAGCTATAACGCGAAACTATTTCGAACCACTCCCGCCACAATCCGCTGAAGCAATAAGGGCGCAGCTTCTAGAATGTTCTAGAAGCCGTTTGAGCTACAGACGACTCGAACCCTTGTTTTTGACGTTAGCCGTGTGACGTCCGTCCACTGGGCTGCGCACCGAAAAGGGATTCTCTGTTTAAATACAATTTACGGAACTCTTATCTTCGCCGAACTCTATTGTTTTGATAATATACTTATGTTATTGGAAATAAAGCACTTACAGCACCTTACAGTATATAATAGCTTGTTGCCTTTGTGCCGCCCGCGATTATATCGCGAGTCGTGCCTGTTTGTAGGAGCCTTAAAACGAATTGCACATTTATAGGTATAACAAATCAGCTCACCAACGCTTTTTATACCTAACTAAATAAACTATATTTTCAGTATCAGACTCGTCCCCACGCGTTGCAGGACTTACTTTTTTTTCAATATGAGTTAATGGACAGTTTTGAATTCATTACTATTTTATTAAGGGCTGATTTTTCAATAGTCAGTTAACTTTTATCTGAGGAATAAATATTGCGGTTTGACAGTTTTTGTATAGAAAATATGTCAAGCTGTCATAATTATTCTTCACATAAAAGTTATCTGGCTATTGAAAAATCAGCCCCTAATGTACTTATATAGATTTTTATTATGTATTTTGTACGTTTTCTGTATTTTTTTTTCTTCTCAATCAATTAATACTATTCGTGGATAGCTTACCGATAAAAAAAACTAATCAGCACGACTTGGAGAACAACGACACATAAAATAATTCGCAAAAAAACATGTGTCTTCCAAAAATTGCTACTTAGAAAATAAAGGGGATGCGCTAAGGTAGCCCAGCCCAAGCAATTCTTTACTTATGTTTTTTGCAACTTTTAGATCAGTGTGTATTGATTATTATAATTCTTAAATAACGGCCGCAAATCTTATTTAAGTTCCACGCAGATTGGCGACTGCACTAGATGTAGGTAACTACTTTTATTACCATACACATAATCGTTTTAAAACCTGTCCTGGGTCGTGAACATGTCCTGGGTCTCATCTATACCTTCTGACCGTCGACTGTTAAATCGACAAATAGCGCGACAAACGAAACTGTCAGTAATACGGCTATTGTACACTCTGTGTCACAGAGGTGTGTGATGGGTACACAATGTATGCCAGGGATAGTGAACCTATAGTACAGTAAGCAATTGTAAATATGATACAGAGTTTTACTTAAAAGTTTGGCTTTATAGAGCCTTAAAGGGAAATGCGGTCGGAGAGACTTTTAAAAAAATCGTAATTTCACGTTTGGCTCTCGCCTATTTCCTCCTCCAATATTGAATCAAGTTAAAAAATATTTCATAAACTGAATAAACAGGATATATACTGAGTCCCTATGTTTTTCTTTTTTCATAAATAGTTGTGAAATTTGTGTAATAGGCCTCTGTAGACAGCGGTTTAAATCGGCATTTTTTGAAGGTTCTAGTGCTTATAAAAATAATATGTATATCATAAAAAAGGAAGACATACAAGTACTTAATATTTATTATTCTGTAAAAAATCATTGCTTTATGGTCATTAACTAGAAAGAAAACAGGCAAGAGCGTTTCTATGGAGAAACGACCACCCGCATTTCCTCTTAATTGTCTCTGATAAGCATAACAGAGTGACAGTCTCTTTCTAAGATCCGATGTGCCTTATTAATGCTCGGTTACTGTACGAGTATCTACCACAGGTCACACGCAAAACAAAGTTCTGACCATGGAATTTATTGAACACAGAAATCTGAACGCAATAAACTTATTCTGTTACACTGTAATTCTCTAAGAAAGACTAAGAATAGAAGTAGGAACCCAAATGACTATACAATATAAACATATACGACGATGTTAGAAATCCCCACCCGCTCTGGGTGGAGCGGAAGGGAGTGTCAGACTCTTACTGATTAAATCCCACCCGTGTTCCTTCCTTAGCCCTTTATGTTCCGGGGTAGCGGTAACCCTTTCGGAGAATCCCGCTGAAGAAACCAAACTCTCATACCTAAAATAAGTCTTATCCTAAGAATACATTTGTAATTATTGACAGTGTTTCCATACTAAAACTGTCTGATGTCAATTTTATTCCTGACTTTGGTGATATGAACTCTTGCAGTAGCGCTTGCAGTAGTTGCTCTTTAGTGCATTATTTATATAATTACCCCGCAGGCCAGCATCTTCATTAACCATCGGGTGAGACAGTGGTCAAATGGGAGCCATTTCATAATAAAAAATAAAACGACGTGCCTTTTTCTTTAATTTGTAACGTCGTTGCAAAAATGTTCCTCATCCCTGATCGCCACAGTGGGAGCTGCGTACATCACATGGCGCGGTCCGCAACGACAGACGATCCTGTGTAATGAGTTCCATCCTTCATCTGGCACTGCCCGGGCGTTTGCGATTGCCTAAATTAACTAGTTGCATTCTGAATCACTGCTATTTTCATTCACCTCATTATTACCCGACAAATTGGTGTTTATTTTGGTTGATTTTGATGTTGGTTGTATATGTTTCTGGTTCTTCCTGGTTCCAATCATTCAATGAAAACTATTAGATATTTTAAGTACCTACCTCAAAATTTTTTAAGTATTTCTAAAGGTCTTTTTAAAACTTTAAAATTCCTAATAATAATAAAAACTGTCTTTCGACTGTTTTTATTATTATTAGAAATTTTAAAATTATACGTGTCTAAAATGCTTGGAAGACCTGCTGGACCCTTACAGAACACATGAAAGAAATCCTTTATTATCATTAAAAAAGAAACTCATCGATATTTGCATCCTGCCCTTCCTTACCTACGGTGCACAACGTTGATCACTTACTGAACAACAGAAGTTCAAATTCAAGATTTTCCAACGGGCAATGGAGCGCAGCATATTAGGTGTTAAGCGTACAGATCAAGTTAGAAACACCACGCTGCGCTCCATAACTCAAGTAGCGGATGTTGGAGAAAAAATTTCCAAGCTGAAGCGGCAGTGGACCGGACACGTCTCACGAACATACGCGGAGAGATGGGCAAGGATTGTGAGTTGTGACTCACTGGACGCCTCAGGCAGGACATCGCCGTCAAGGTAGACCAAGGCGAAGGTGGTGTAACGATCTAATATAATTTGCAGGGCCAACATGGCCAGAGATCACATAAGACAGGGAGGTTTGGAAGGTAAAATAGGAGGCCTTTACCCAGCAGTGGGACATAAAATAGGGTAACTAAAAAAAAAAACAGGCCAAGTGCTAGTCAGACTCGCACACGAACGGTTCCGTACCACAAGGCACAAAAATTCAGAAAAATACACTTTTCTTGTGTAGAGACCCTAATTATTATTTTTTTACTTTATTTTATTTTATTAATCCTTATTATAGAGGCAATAAAAATACACACTGAAAATTTCATCTATCTACCTATTACGATTCATGAGATACAGCCTGCTGACAGTTAGACGGACGGACGGATGGACGGACAGCGGATGCTTAGTAATAGGGTTCCGTTGGCACCCTTTGGGTAAAGAACCCTAGGAACGTAATTTTACACTATCTTTAGATAAATCGCATAACACACTAAAATTGTAAGACAGCTCTTTCTTATACGGGAATCCCTCTCTAGGCATAACATTTTAAGGCATAATATTGATTTGCAAAACATTTTCACATAACTTTTATTAGCATAATTTAATACTATGGCATAATAATACTTGGGCATAATGCAAAGATTAGCATAATTATCATTTGGTCTCATTTGTTTTGTAATAATATATATTCGTGTAATAATCATGAGTCATAATTTATATAAAAAGTCATAACTGGCTGTATGTATGTAGCCTTTAATTTATTGTTGATTGTTAGGTACTAGGTAATGAAATACAGTTGTGTAGGTGTATTAATGAAATAAAAACGTTTCACATATTGACTTATTGTTACGCAAGAACGAGCAAAGCGAGCTCGGGACTTGGAGCACCCCGACTCTGACAGGTTAGGGTCGAAGGGGATAACGGGGGCTCAAGTGAGCGAGCAAAGCAAGCGAACGAGCCCCCGTCATCTTCTTCGTGTAGGTTCCTATAAACCCTGTACACAGAAATAGGAGCCCCGCGAAGCGAGGCTGCGCCGACTGCGTCTTATTACTATTGCTTGTAAACCAACTTGTTTTTACTCTGCCCCTAAGACGACCTACTAACCCTTACCATATTAACTTACAACACCCTAATGATCACTTCGTGACTGGTTTAGAAAACGGTATTTTGTATAAAGGCAAAAATGGAACATAATAAAATAATCAGTCTACCGCCTCGTAAAGTGCCTACGCAACACATTGGAGCCATAATCAATAATGCGAAGTGTCTATATTATGCTTTTTTAAATTATGCTTCATTATTATTATGCCAACAGTATTTATGGCAATAAACATTATGGCAAATCATTTATGCCTAGTAATATTATGCGTAGTGACCATTATGCTGAATTTCGTTATGCCACAATGTTTTATGACAATATGTTTTATGCTTATCATTAGTAAACACTCTTAAACATTGTTGCTAATAATGTCATTAGTTTTGTAAAATACTGTAGGTACCTATATTATTTCTGTTATCACTTTGGTGTAAATGAAAACTCAGTATTGATACAATACTCAGTCAAAACAAACCAGGTAGTTCGCTTAATGATGACGGTTCACTTTGTGCAAACAGTACTTCATTACTGCAATATAGTGTGTGTGTTATGATACCAGTCAATCAAAATACAGTAATAATGAATAAATCTGTGTCATAATAATTTGGTATTTACAAGTACCTACACTTACATACCTACACGAATGGATAGAATTAGAAATAAGTACATAAGAGGAAGTCTGAAAGTGGCACCGGTAACTGAAAAGTAGTGTGGAAATCGATTGTCATGGTATGGGCATGTGATACGGGAATGAGGAAAATGTCGTGAGGAGAGTTTTGAGTATGAATATCGATGGCTATAAGAGTAGGGGAAGACCAAAGAAACGATGGATGGACTGTGTGAATGATGATATGGTTAGAAAGGGAGTGAATACCGAGATGACGATTAAAGGCTCCTTCAAACAGGCGCGACACGCGATAAAATCGCACGCAACCCAAAGGCACCGCAAGTCGCGCAACGAGCGGTGCCTTTGTGTCGCGCGCGATTCGCGGCGCGCGTCGCGCCTGTTTGTAGGAGCCTTAATAGAAAAGTATGGAAGAAAAAGCCATATTGCGCTAACCCCACCGACATTTTCATTGTTTGTTTTGAAGGTCTTCCCGTAATTATTACTAAAAATAGATATCACTTATGTGCTCTTACAGTTAAGGATGCAAACGTTTGAAAGTCCAGATGTAAATTGAGACAAGAAAAATATTAATATAAAGCAATTTTCTCAGCACAGTTGCTCGAAAAATGTATCTTTATGCACCGCTTTTAGGTTCACAATGCATTGTATTTATCACGCGTGCTTTTTCTCGCATTAAAGTTTTTTCATCGATACTACAAATTTTACAAGAACTTAAGACCAAAATCCAAAGCCGAGATTCTCTCACACATTCTTCACCTGGTATATAAAACGACACCGAAAGTCTGCATAAGCAGACGATGCACATCAGTGAAAGGATAAATTCCTTAGTTCCTATACAAGTACAACACGACGTTGATTGATCTGCCCACCCACAATAAAATATTGACGGATGATTTGGCTACAATCAACGGTCATACGCTGACCTATTTAGGTGGCAATCTGCGGGATGTTCCCGATGCGTTGAGTTAGTCGTAAGTAACATTTGCATAAGTAACTATCGCGCTGGAATGTGATGATGATATTAGTCAAACTGGATTAGGTCTCATTAGATACTCCCTGTGCCCGCGACTTTGTTCGCGTGCATGTTGAATGGATTTTAATTTTCGCGTGGAACCCTAATTCTTTTTCTAAAATGAAAGTAGCCTTAATATAAAATCAGCGATCTGCCAGTGAAAATCCCGTCTAAATCGATACACCCGTTTCGGATATTAGTCGGAAACGACAGACACAAATAAAAAAAATTGTTCTAAGTACCGTATATACTTTCATATGTATTTAGTAAAAATATGTTATTTTGACATTACAAATAGACACTTTATAAATCCAACAATATTATGATTCCATAGCAAGGGGCTTGTGGCTAAGTAGGTATTAACAGTCGCACGGGCTACGCTTGCCGTGGTTTGTCCATATTCACATATCAAGATATATTGAGGATAAAAAAGGCTTGGGATTGAGCTGCTTCCAATTTCTGCATTTTCAGTGTTTTTGTTTTTTTTTTTATAAATGTCACATTGATATTAATAATTTTTTTAGAAAACAATGTCATTTGCTTACTTTTTCAAGTATTACATTATTTTAATTATTGTGAATGTGAAGACGATGTTGGTCATTTATTTTATTCATTTTATATTTTTTTATTATTCTCTCCATGGTCTGGCATTCATAGTTTGAGTAATTTATGTGGCCTACCCAAATGTCCTTTCTTTGGTATTGTTCGTCGAATCGTTCAGTTCCTTAAGTCTTGAGTTGAGCTGCACGATTTCTGACAAATGCGTGCACTGACTGGACAAGTCCTCTCAATATGTGTGATTCTTTCCTCAAAAGACCATCTCAGACATCGACCTACATGGTCTTCATATAACCAGACCAAGATTATGTCTGGATTTTAAAAGAGACTATGACCTGTGAGTTTGTTTCGACCTTTCTTCTCAGAGTAGTCAGATAGGCAACGCCGACCTCATCTAGTTTAAAAAATATATGATTGACGTGTAAAAGTGTTTGTGCAAACCTATTTACAAAAATAAAATCATTTAAAATTTAAGACCCCTCCGTGCCTCGAAAAGCACGTTAAGCCGTTGATCCCGGCTGTCATTCGTGGATCTTTGACAGTCGTTACGGGTCGTCAGTAGCCCGAAAGTCTGACAACCAGTCTTACCAAGGGGTATCGTATTACCCAGTAACTGGGTTGTGGAGGTCAGATAGGCAGTCGCTCCATGTAAAATACTAGTATTCAGCTGCATCCGGTTAGACTGGAAGCCGACCCTAACATAGTTGGGAAAGTGCTAGGCAGATGATGATAATACGATTCCATAGCACATGAGGATTTGTTGCACCACTTCTTCCCAGCTAAAGCACTAGGAAGTGGCGAAGGATTCGGTCACTGGGAAGTTCTTATGTAATATTGAGGTTTAGAAACTGCTGATTTTCAACTTAATTTGATTAAATAACCTTTTTTGGTTATCCTATATTTGAGATTTTTCCGTGGAAGTAAATCATTCGTGAATACTATGAACAATCGGAACTTAATAATTCAACCTGTTTCAGTGAAATTCAAGAGTTATCGTTTAACCTAAAATTCTCAGGTCGTAGGATAACAAAAACATGCGTACCTACAGCCTACAGCCAGCGGCGGTCACAAACGCAATGTACAAGTGTGTGCTACGTCGGGTCTACGCCATGCTACGAACAAGGGCTCGATTCGTAGAACATTGCGGTCCGTGTCTGCGTTGCTACGTAGACTTGCTACGACGACGTAGCACTAGTACTCACTAGTGTGATGATGATCATCTTGAATTCTCGACTTGGCGTTCTGTAGAAGTTTTATAACGTTGATATGATTATTATATTATATAAATAGAGATATAATATAATATTGTAGTAGCTTATTTACTATAATTATTAGATAACTTTGATTACTACTTTATATTATTACCTGGTCAATATTCAAACCTATTGTTTTATTTCAGACGTTTTTCTTCTTCTTTTTCGTCTCATGTGTCGATAGCAATCTAAATGGACTCGGCACAAAATTCGGCTACTTGTTTGGCGCCATTACCAGCGTCCACCAGTTGCTGTAACGTGCAGCTGGCAGGACACGCAGCACACGATATTAAGTGTCCCATCATTTGTGGAACAGCACCACATTTACACTCCATTGCGGAGTCGTCTATAAATCTTCGCCTGAACAGATTTTCCTTGCTTCGGCCAACCTGGGTCCGGAGTCTGTTTAAAGACTTCCAGGTTACCCAAGAAAACTCATGTTCAGTCGGGAGGTCTTCAGCGGGTGGGACGAACGGCTTGGGTAAGGAAGCACTGTTTCGCCACAGCTTCAATCTTTCTTGTAATAATAATAATCGTTTATTTCAGGCATTGACACTCATAAAAATAAGAACTCTTAAATACAAACATAAAGGTAAATAATAAAGAGTATTCTATTCTATTCTATAAAGGTTAAAAAGCAACAAAATAATACCAACACGTTAATTGGTAAGTATGTACATTTATTTTGTCTCCCTCAGTATATTTACTGTCAGTATGATGTACCTGTCAGTATGTGAGTACCTGGTTTTTTTTCTCATATCTTATCATACCAATAATAAGATACGAGAAAAAAAACCGGGTCTGAAATACGCAAAAACACTTTATTTGTTGTTACTAAATAAAAGCCAGCTGTAGCTGAAAACCAGCGCTGGGGCTCTGTCAAGCATAGCATTATGCTGAGCGGTGGCAATTTTGATGCGCCGAGCGCTCAGTTCAGTTGAGTAACTGGTGGAACAAACTACGCTACACGAGTAGGCTTCTTCATGCATCCCAAAAATGTGCTTTCTCTGCGTCATGTTTGCCGCAAATAAACGTATCTTCTTTCTTTTTCTTTCTTTCTAATGCACTGTCGAAGTTAAATGGTTACCATAGATAGAGGTTCTAAAACAGTTATGCATGTATACTTCACTTACTTGTTTGACAAGATAAATATCAACCATAAAGCACGATCCAATGCTACCTATTGCTAGTACATTATAATTACTTTGAGAATGCTCCACTATCAGCGTGAGCGTCCATCGCGGAAACTATTAATTTGAGTCATTAAATTCCCAATCAAATTTCATTGATGGGTCAAATTATGTCCCGCAGACATATTTGTAAGCCCCATTCTATTCTGAGTTAGGGGAACATGAGGAAAAACTTCATATTCACTTTTAATCTATTAAGAAAAGAGCCTCGAGCGACGTACGATGTCACTTCTGTGAATGTGAGAGTAAGCGCCGTCTTTGTCTAGAAGTTATTTTAAAACGTTTATAACTTCGCAAATTTTTAAGGTATTACATTTTTTATAGTTAAACTAGCTTCTGCCCGCGACTTCGTCCGTGCGAAATTTTACCCTCCCACCATTCACCCTCTTATGCCTGGAATTTTGAAAACCTCTTTTTTAGTCAAACTCAAACTCAAAGCATTTATTTCGATTAAACCATTTACAGGCACTTTTGAATTGTCAAAAAGTCGGTCAGTCAGAAAATATGAAGCTAGTTGCCCATTCCAAAGCGTAGGTACCTATGGAGAAGAACGGGCAAGAAACTCCATGGACACTCTTTTAAATTATATTTTTACAAAAATATTAGTAACATCATTAATGTGAATTTATAATTATATGTGAGAACGATGTAAAAAAGACGTACGCGTTAAAAGCGTCCAGAGTACAGCAAATAGTAGGAAAACAACAATTCAAAATTAATATAATTAAAAATAAGCCGAGGCAGCTAAGTGATGACCAGCCCCAACTTACGGCGCCCGTTCACAAACACGACGCATAGATCAGCACCATTCAGCTCAACCAATTTGAAGGGAGCTAAATGATCCAACACACACGCCACCGTCAGCGAGACATTTGTGTGAGCATGACATACTATCAGCCGCCAGGGCACATTCAAGTCAATGAAAGACACATTACCCGGTAAATGCAATGATACATAGGGTATAGTACATATATACATAGAACTCACATCTGTGCTATGCATTTATTCAATACAAAAGAAATTGAGTTTATACAATGCACAGATAGTCTTAAAATCTTCAGCAGCTTACAATCTTCAACAGAATTTTCAAGTGTTAATCAATTAGTTGTGGAGCAGGACCAGCATTGAGCCAGGCATTTTTATCAGCGATGTAATCCCCTAACTTATAATATGCCTGACTGCATAGTGTGCGTTTTATACAAGACTTAAATTTTGTCTCATTCAATTGAAGAATGTGGGGAGGTATTTTATTATAACATTTTAAACAGTACCCCATAAAAGATGAGTCTACTTTAGCCAGTCTGAAACCTGGTTGAACTAATAGGTCCCTATTTCTAGTACTATAATTATGTCTTTCACCTCTTTTAGTAAAAAGATGTAAGTTTTTTCTTACATACATGGTGTTTTCGTAGATATATTGACAAGGCACCGTCATGATGTTAATTTCCCTAAACAGTTCCCTTAGAGCAGGGGTGGCTAACTTGGTTAGACCCAAGATCTACTGTTCACTGACGACACCCTGTGCGATCTACCAATTACATACTTCTTGAAATATTAAATGAAACAGCATAGTTCAGTACACAATTATGTAGTATTTTTTATTTTATTAAGAGGGAAAATATAACTCGTAACCACTCGTAACTCCGCTAGTCTGTCGTCAACTGACTGACGGATTGACATTTGACAACCACCCGCGCTCCACACCCGCGCTCCACACCCGCGTCCCACATGCTTCCCGCTTATTGTTATCGCGCACCGAAAACAAAAGAGAGCTATACTGCATAAAAGAGAGGATAAATAACGTGACGGAACCGCGATTGAAAAATGATACAAGATGATGCGTGCAGCAGTTAGTGATTAAGTACATTGCGCAGTCTGTTCTACGTATTTATATTTTTTTCCTTGCCACGATCGACTGAACTAATAGTCGCGATCGACCAGTCGATCGCGATCGACCGGTTAGCCACACCTGCCTTAGAGACTGCCTGCCTTGCCTTTGCTCTTTTCTGCAGAATAAAAATAGAATCTATGTCTGCAGCCCGTCCCCAAAGTAAAATACCGTAAGACATGATACTATGAAAGTAACTAAAATACACTAGTCTCGCGGTATCTACATCAGTAAATTGACGGATTTTACTGACAGCATAAGCTGCTGAACTTAGCCGTCCTGCAAGAGATGTTAAATGAGGACCCCATTGTAGCCTTGAGTCGAGCGTGATCCCTAGGAAAACAGTTTCATCGACGAATTCTAGTTTCTCTTGATTCAATATTATCTCACAATCATTACTCTTGACATTTGGTAAAGAAAATCTTATGCACTTAGTTTTTTTTCCATTTAATACTAAATTATTAGCAGTGAACCAATTTTGGACCTGCAGTAGGGCGTTATTTACGTCGTCAGAATTTGTAGCACGTCTATTTACCTTAAAACTTAGTGGATAACTACTCTCACAAAGGACACACCCTCCAAATTTCATGTCTCTAGGACCAGCGGTTTAGGTTGTGCGTTGATATATCAGTCAGTCAGGAGTTTGAATTTTATATATCGTATATGACGGAGAAGGTATGTGTCTCGTTATCATCAGCCATATTTTAATTACTGTGGGTAGTGTTGGTTATTGCGCAATAGAAAAACCGTTTTGCAGTTCAAATCAGATTATAATTTCACAAACAATTTAATCACACCAGCAAATAACACACTATAGGTACATTAAATTTTGACGACACGGTTGGCGCAGTGGCTGAGCTATCGACTGCTGCGCTGCGTGTCGCGGTTTCGATTCCGCACGGAACAAATATTTGTATTGTCTACAGGTAGTTGTTCCGGGTCTGGCTGTTTGTGTATGTGAATTTAAATGTTTGTAAACGCACCCACGACACAGGAGTAATTCCTATTGTGGGGCAACGTTCTTCTAACTAAGCAGGACAGTTTCTGAGCACATGTTGTCCGTACGATATCCAATGTCCAAGCTCCACATCGTTTTGTAGCGCTCTCCTCGATTCCCACGAACTCAGGCTAGACTCAAGCCAAGCGTCACCAGATGGCGCTGGCGTCCCGATCAGTCAAACGAATGACGTATTTTCGACATATAGATAATTGCTTGCAAATAAGCAAGCAATAATTTTTAGAGCTTAAAAAAAATATCATCAGCCCTATTCTGGGCCGAGTCCATTTAGATTGCCATCGATACACTAAGAAGAAAAAGATAACACGAATTCGGAACCTACCTTTTCCCTCTTTTTTACTTAACGTTAACGTTAAAATATATAATATTATTATATAGGTACAAGATATAATATAATAATATTTTAATATTATATAATAATAGAGACAAAATATAATATTATATATTTTAGTGTTATTTTGTATACTTAATGTATATTTTGCTGTAAATAGGTAAATATTTTTGTTGTTACAGACAACTCAATTCTCTCTCTATGTAATTACAACTCAGAAAAGGGTGGTACAAAAAAAATAACTTCTGATTTTGACATTTACAGGTCAAACTGTTATTTTTGCGTAAAATTTAAACTAATAATTTAAAGTGGTAAAAGTAAAATCGAAAATTGTTACGAATAAGAGAAAATGGATTTAAAAAACACGCAGCTAACTGAGGCTGTAACAGCGGTGCTATCTTGTAAGAATCTCACTGTGAAAATTTAGGTGAAGTGAGCGTGGAGTGAGCTGTCAATAGTGTCAATTCCTAGCAAAAACAAACTCTCTTCACCTAAGTTTTCACGGTGACATTTTTACAGAATCGACCGGCAGGATATATCTGTCGGACGTCAGATAAACGCCGGGATGGCCAACAACGGATAGGATGTTATCGATAGATGTAAGAAAATAAACAATGCAGCAGCCGGACGTCTGTGGCTAGAAAATAAACGCAGAAAATATACAAGTCATAATATCGTATACGTGATACTTGTTTTTATTATGGTTTAAATTGATGATACCGATTAATTTGCGTAACTTTAAAACGGTGTTTACCATGTGTATTTTTTTTCAAATAGTTTTATCTAAAGGTGAGACATCACTACATTATGAACGTTTTCATAAATTGTTAATGTTTACATATCTTTAGTTTTATAATATTATATTATTAGGCTGTGATGTCCCACTGCAGGGCCTCTTTACTCTCTTTCCGATTCTCTCTGTTCAAAGTTGCTAAGGACCAATTCCTGTTGAAAGAGTCCAGCTCATTCCGCCATCTCCGTCTGGGCCTGGCACAATGTCACTTGCCATTAAGAGGGACCCAGGTCGTAAGTTTGGCCCATTTTTCGTCTGAAATGCGGCAGATGTATCCAGCACAGTTCCATTTCAGCGTGGCAGCTTTCCATGTGACATCAGTTATCTTTGTGATGGAACGGGTGGTCGTATTCCTAACACGGTCTGTTAGTTTTATACCCAGAATACTCTGTTCCATAGCCCTCTGGCAAACCTCGAGCGTGGACCTCTGCTGATTTGTCAAAGACCATTTTTGACAACCATATAGTATGTGAGGATGGGAGTATGCACACGTCAATGAGTCTTCTCTTAAGGGACATAGGAAGTTCACCCTTCATTAGGTCTTTCATGGCCCAATAGCTCCTCCAGGCATTTTTGGTGCGTCTTGCAACTTCTTTTCGGCTATTATATTGGTCAAATAGTTTTACAATACTATTTTATTATTTATTTGATTTTGTTTAAATGTAAAGAAGGCTTTCATAGGAGGACAGGGCGTTGTGGCGCAGCCTGGGAGAGACCTATGTCCAGGAGTTGACTGTAATAGGCTGAGTTGATTGACTGAAGAAGGCTTTCAGACTAACAACATAATACATAGTAACAATAATACACAAATATAGAGTGCTATTATAAGCCTCCACAGATAAATAAAAAAATATTCAGTTAACTAGTAATTACAATTACAAATCAATAAAACTGTAAGCCAAGGCTGACCTAAGGTTTTTAAACGTCAAATAACTGATCGTCACATCTAATGGCACTGATTTTCTATATCACGTATCGCTGACCACTGCTCCCAGTCTATCGATAATGCAATGTGAGATCGACGTTCAGGGAGGAAGGGGAACGCACTGTCGCCTATCCAATTTTCTACTCAAAATCCATAATCCATGCGTGATTTAATAACAGTGCACACCCTGTAACAATGTGCTCTCGAAGCGGTCGGCCCAATTAGCAATTTTAAAACCTTGTACCTGTGATACTGTATAAACGAATTATTGACAAAAATCCATTAAGTATTCAAAACCAATGTTGAAATTTTTTAATGGAATTTCTTTTTGGTAAAATTAATATATTTTATAAGTGCTTCGATAAAAACGCAATGACATTTGTTTCAGAAATACTAGCAAACAAAAAAATGTCCAATGACTTACAAAGAGAGGTAGAGAACACTTACAAAAAATGGCTGATGTTAGTTATCCTTTGATCCGCAAACGAACTACTTAACAAAATCTTTAACGGTATTTTTTTCAGACTAATCATTCGCATATTTATTATCAATCATCCAGAGTTAAGGCTCCTACAAACAGGCGCGACACGCCATATAATCGCGCGCGACACAAAGGCACCGCTCGTTCGACGACTTGCGGTACGTTTGAGTCGCGCGCGATTTTATCGCGTGTCGCGTCTGTTTGAAGGAGCCTTTACACTGCACCCGTGTACCTAAGTACTTATTCTCAAGGAACGCATTTCCACAGCATATATTTTGCCTTTCCACTTCCTACTGAAACTCAATTTCCTGTACCTTGTAGATAAACAGGAAATTGTAGCAAATTGTATTATACAACCAGCCGTGCCTTTATGAAAACAAACTTACAGGTAAGTTAACTACGTTAGTAGTCGTTCATAATAAAATTTGCATCTACTTCGTGTCGTCTACGTGCACGACTGCATTTTAGACCTTGGTGTTCAAATACAGTAAAAGCCCTTTATTCGCGGGGTATGTGTTCCAAAAATATGCCGCGAATACAGAAACCGTGAATAAGGAATGGTAATTTATATGGGATTATATGGGATACGTTCCTAGGTGACAAAATAAAAAAAGCAAATTTATAAAAAAATCAATTTAATTATTTATCGATCGTATAGTTGATTCGTTGACATTGAATGAGCGTAATATGGATGCAAATGACTCTCCAAGGCGTAAACGATCAAGCATTTCTATTTTCACTTTCAGCGGTAACACAGTTTTTTTTCGTGTCGAAATTAGTTTCTCATTTTTTTTAGTTGTTATTATAAATTAGATAAAGAGCGGTAGAGACGTGTTACTCGATCACAATATTTGTAACGAATGTGAAAGACGAAACAATAAAGTACGCAAAGCGGCTTTTACCATAGAACGGAACAGCAACATTTAAAATATACTTTATTCTTTGAGTAATAAGGTTGCTTTCATTCTGTTCGTTTACATTCTCAAAAATACCGATCGCGGCGAAGGCGGCTATATCAAAGTCCACGGCGATATCATTTAACAACATACTTTAGGCAAAGTTGTAATAAGATCTATTTTACTGTTTTTATTAGTCCATTTGAGTTTGACGGCATTTACAAAGAATATTGGGTAGTGTCGGTAGTGGGGTGCGGCATCTTTTGACAAGAGGCGGCAGTGCTAAAGCGGCAGTACTAAGGCGGCGATCAATTAGATCCGCGAATAAAGAATTTTTTTGCCGCGAATATAGGAATTGGGTCGCATTTTTTTAATCCGCGAATAGTGAAAACGCGAATAAAGGAAGCGCGAATAAGGAGCTTTTACTGTAACTAATTAACAGTTTAGTAAGTGTCGCCATCTAACAACTCTTTGAAAAAAAAAGAACGTCACGTTACAGACTGTTCGTAATAATTTCGATAGATAGAGCTATGGTCGCCATCTTTAAAATAACACCTGCATTTCTCCCTGTGTTTGTGGCTAATGGTTTTAGGGTGCCCCTAGGATACGCTATGCGAGATTACGCATGCGACTGTCGGGTTCTGGGTTCGATCCCCGGATCGGGAAAAATGTAATTAGACGTTTCATTTGAGGAGTGATTTTTCGAAAGGGCAACAAGTGTTTTCCTGTCTTCTGGGTGTAGAGCCACAGCTCACACAAACTGATTCATCACAAATTATGCTCAGTCTCTTATCCTGATAGGAGGTGAAGCATATTTCCACATCCACACCCTTCCGCCGTTCCGTCGAGGAAAGAAGTTACGAAGTTCGACTAACACCTTGCTACTTGGATTCGGAGACGGTTCAGGGACTTCCAAGTGGACCGCGGAAGGTAACACCCTGCAGGAAATAGCTCGATTGGTGGTAGATAGTCAGTAGGTGGGGAAACCTTTCCCCATATACAGGATACCTATCCTGCCATAGTTTGCAATTTGCCCATACTTAATAATCTCTTACACTAACTAAAAAACTTTAACAAATGTGAAGACCAGAAAGCCAGTTCCCGTAATTAAAAACGGTCATAATCTAGTCACAATCTCATCTCAGCGACAATCAATGTCAAAAACTTGTTAAAAATGTAGGAAAATTAGATCAAATTACGAGAATTGCCCCTCTGATGTTAATGTTTAATTTTATTCAAACTATGGTACTTTTATTTTTTACTAGCTCCTAGAAATCAAGTTTTCGCAGTACAGTACAGTACAGTATTGTCAGTAGTCATATATTTCTGAGTAGTAATAAGAGTACCAAGGGCCGGTTGTTTCAAACAGTTGGTTAACGTAACATACGTACGTCAAATAATAACGAGTACATTATTGGAATTATTTAACGTAAGTCAAGGCCATCATTTTGTAATTGTAATTTGAAACAACACTTTTTATGGTTTGACGATAGTTAGCGCCATTTTTGACGTTTAAGCATGCGTCAAGTTGACGTGAAACACACCCGACCGTAGTTGTTCTACTAACATTTCTCCAAACACTCACGTGACTCAGATTCCATTGAATTCGCGATTTTCTATTTGATTTTGGTAATATAATATTTTAAACAATTTACGCCAGACAGGTTGGAAGGACGAAGCTTGTTTCTAGAGAACAATGAAGTACAATGAACATGTCTGGCTGCCGGTGCCGACCACTCATCTTCTACGCTTATAAATAAATAATAAATAAATAATAAAATAAAATATCTTTATTTCAGACCTACGCAGTCCATACGTAGTTAGTGGTTAGTAACAAACTGTGCCTACATGCTATGTTATTGTTGTTAGTACTTTATTCTATTTAACATAAACCTATACCTAATTCTACCCAGTGCCTTTGGATGGGGCAGTCTCTCTGCTAACAATCATTTTCAGGATGCCAGGCTGGTTCCGAGTGCTACGCAAACGTTGCAGTAGGGAAGCCGCTTTCTTACGCATGATGGCGTGAAAGCCATCCGTACGTGCTTCAGCAAACATTCCCGATGCACTGCAACGTCGCGGCAACCGCAACAGCATCCTGAAGGCATTGTTTGAAGACAAGGTTGGCGCAAAAAAAAAAAAATGTTGTATTGCACGCGCAGGACGTTGTAGGCTAGGCTCGTATATGACACCCATAGGCCGCTCGTGTAGAAGGACAGAACGCTTTAAATAAACTGACTTTGACGTCTGCCGTGCAGCGAGCAAACCTACGGGCGAGCATATTGCTCCTCACCGCCAACGACCTGCGCTCGCGTTCTATGTCCCCATCATCACGTAGGTCACTGGTGACAACATGACCCAAGTATTTAAATTGAGTTACCACATTCAGTTCAACGCCGTTGAGATATACTGGAGGTACACGACGGGGCTGTTGTTTAGGTGCCGTAAACACTAACACCTCACTTTTGTAAAAAGGGTTGTAATGTTCACCCATCCTCTTTGGAAAAGCGAGGGTCCTCTAACTAGACGGGTGTTGTGTTTTGAGGGCTACTGCCCGACGATTGTTGTCGGGATTGTATATCGTTGTATGTCATGTCAATTTTTCAGGGTAATGATGATGGGACTCCCTTTTCCGCACTTAGACTCCCATTCGGTCCGTTGTGCGTGGGGATTCTGGCTAACAGAGCCAGCCTAGCTCCGCCCAAAAGCACAGAAGCTTCCTGGGAGCTTCACAGGCTTCGCGGAGCGACCTCATTGTTCCGAGGATTTCTGCACGTTGAGAAGTCA
This sequence comes from Luperina nickerlii, assembly GCA_963855955.1. Classification (NCBI taxonomy): domain Eukaryota; kingdom Metazoa; phylum Arthropoda; class Insecta; order Lepidoptera; family Noctuidae; genus Luperina; species Luperina nickerlii. Next base: position 15,153,223 of record OY979662.1, read on the forward strand.
CGGCCTCGCAATCCAGGATGACGTGGGCGGCTGATTCCTCGGCATCAAGGCAGCCCCTGCAGAGGGGGCTGTCCGTGGCGCCTATGTTGAAAAGATGTTTGTTAAGGAGGTTGTGGCCCGTAATTGTGCCTATTATTATTCTAAGGTTATTTCTACTCAGGCTGAGAAGTTTTTTGGTTAATCGCGGGTTTATCATTGGTAAAGCCAATTTTGACTGTCTACAGTCTGTTGCCCGTGACCATCTGTTGTTATGGTGTTCGGTCGATCTTTGGCGAATCCACGCACGAAATTGTGAGAAAGGCAAAGGGAGAAGTGGGTACGGGCCTAGCACCCTCATATCAGAGCCTCTCTTCGCAAGTTCATCTGCAGCATCATTGCCCAGAGATTCACTGTGGCCTTTGATCCACTGGAGAGTAATACGATTGGACGTCGATAAACTCTCCAGAGCTAGATGGCACTCAAAAATTAGTTTGTTGTTAGTTTGTTTGCTACCTAAAGCTTTGAGCACAGATAGGCTGTCGGATAGGAATTTAATGCCGTTTTTTTCAGGGTGATGCGTGGTTTGCATGTGGCGATGTAGATGCCACCACATGCTAAATGCAAGCCCATGAGTATAAGCGGACGCTCACGGGTTCGTAGGGTAGGAAGACACCACGCATATTATCGTACAAAATACACGACAATCCCCACTGTGACCAATATCACATTCAATATTGCTTTAACTAAAAAGTCATACACGGCTTCATATGGAGAGCTCCATTTTCCATTTTATAATATAGTACAGACGAGAAATACTTATTACGTATACCAAAGGCAAACCTATATCAGTGAGCCTTTAAAATAATATTTTCATTACATTCTTGTGGCAATACTCTTTGATGTTGTCACCGAGGAAAATAAATTTTCTATGATTTAGAACTTTGTTTTGTTTCGACATCCTCCAAAGATGGGCTAAGTAGGTCAGCATGTACCAATATAAATTGAAAACTACATAAATAAATATCATCAGAGATATTTTTTTTGGCAGTGCCTGTACCTTGATCTGTTTCAGGTTGAATAATAACCCCTTTACTTTTTCTGTGTTGATGTAGCAGCGCAGACGAGGGTACAGCTAAGTGTTTCTTAAATGTGCATATATTCAGAAATATTTTCCTCACACACGGTAAGTAAAACGATGACAACTTGTTATGTTAATAGCATGCACTTTGCTTCAGTTTCAATAAATAAAGTTTTCCTAGACAGCGTACCTTTTAAATTGTGAAAACACAGATTTATCATTTTATGAAGCTAGTTGCGTGGTCGAATTTCTTAAAACAAAGTGAGTTTGGCAATCAAACGAAGTCTTGAATGTAAAATTATTCTATTAACTCTTCAATAAATAGAAAACAGGGACATACATAGCGTTTCATTTTATTCTATCCAAATATAAAATAGACATCAACTTCGACCATTGTACATAGGCAAATGCAGGATCACACATTCTAGCAAACTTATCTATCTCGAAACGAAGAGAACTCACAGTATCCTAAAACGAGTCGTTTTAGAGCCTGGAGTGACGAGAGTGTAACAAGATAGCTACGTTTGTTTAGAAAGTGACTTGCTTCTTTTCCCTCTCAGATCTGATGGTGACCTTGGAAGAGGCGACTGTCGTGTCGGAGGATTCGGAGTCGGCGACGAGGGCTCGCAGGCGAGCCGCGCGCTTTTCTCTCATGGCGGTCCGCTCGTTCAGCTCGTTCATTTCGTCTTCCAAGTCAGTCAGACGCGCTCTGGATACTTTTGCTCGCTGTGCAGCCGCGCTCTCGTCATCAGACTTGCCGAGTGCAGTCCACTTTGTGAGCGCGTTATCTTCGTTTAACCTACGCGCGATGCGCTTCTCTGTGCGCTCCTCGTTCTCTTGCAGGGCTCTCCTGGCGCTGCTTACATCGGACGAGCCGACGCCGACGCTCTCAAGGATTTTGTCGGAGATCCTCATGCGGTTCTCGAGATTGGATACGTTGGTCTCGAAGTCGACGTCCTCAGAGAAACGAGATGACTTTTTGCCAGCACGCAGACGCTTCAGCGACTCTGTGATCTGAAATAATAATACACTCAATGTTAGCTTGTTGCATTACGTAATAGTTTCTAGAACGTGGCAGGGAAATCAATTAAAGTATGTACAAATGAAAAACTAAACTGCTGGTAATACTTTTTTAATATATGCGCTAAGGTTACAGAGACTATTTCATGAATAAAACATTCTTAATCTCATGTCTGAATAACAAAGCTGAGCTTATTTCTCCCGTCATAATCCCATTAAAAACCATTTTGATTGCGGCATGCAATAAAAATCTGTTTGGGATTCGAGTGGCTCATGTCATTTGGTTTGGCAGTCCTATCATCTGTAGTGGTTGGCGAGCTATTTCGGTCTGGCTATCTGCGAGCCGTCATGTAGGTAACGGTGTCTCTACTCATCGTTAATTTTAACATTGGGACATAAATTAACGTATTTCTCTTTACTTTGTTTCAGAAATAACAAATGGGAATAGTGTAAAATAAAACAGGCTTATTTTGACGATGAAAAGAAATGTAATTAATGTAAGTCTGCGAGAAATATCTGGGATATTTTAAATATAAATGTCGATTATATTCTCATTTTCCTTCAAGTATCCTTACAAATTTTCCACGTAATACGCATTCAAGTGTCAGGACATAATATTATAGTCCTCTTAGTTTAAGTAAAAGCTATTAAATTAAATTAAGAGGACTATATTATGTGTACTGCGAATCCATTAGATCGCACAAAATAAGTGAAAACGCTCTATGTATGTGTATCTGAGTAACAAGTACGCACAGTTCCGTAATGAGTTATATGGAACAGGTTGTTTTATACTTTTACCTCTTTTGCAGGAAACATGGCGATGCACTAGCGTGACGTGGGTTTACAATTATCTCCTATTAAGAGTGTTTTATAGCGATTCACGAACTGCATTTGTAACTATAAAGTAACGTGAGTGATATTTTGTATACGAAATTGAATTTTTGCGTACCATACTGAACAGAATGAAAATCGATTTAGCTGCGTTGGACCTCATGCCGACATTTTCAACTGCCTGTCTAAAATGGATGTGTGTGATAGTGAATGTTATCTATTCGTCGTGTTTCTGTAAGTATGGCCGATGTCTCTGAGATGGAGTATCTCGGAGACATCGGCATCAGCGGGTCCGCCGATTTATTGATTCTTTGTTATAATTGAAATTGCGGTTTAGGCGTAAGTCGTATCATGACAGTTAACAGTGAACTCCAATTCAGAGCTTCAGCTTATGATATTCTGAAAAAAAAGCAAAAAGAAAAAATAAACCAATACAGTTTGTTTAATTAATTAACAAGTATCTGTCCTCAAACTGAATTCAGTTCACCAATTCAATAGCAGATCTAAATACGATTACGTAACAACCTGGTTTAGTTCACGAAAATGCTAATTTTAGTTAGAATGGGCATGTTCCATGTCCAGCCATAAATAGTTGTGTTCGAGTATCAGTGCTAAACTAATTGAATTGGAACCCTGATGGCCCAGAGTGGGTGGAAGTGTCGGAGGGCCAAACCGCAACTGTCGATAGTTCGAGCGAACGTACTTTGTACGTACGAATCACTCTAAATCCAGGTACCTATGTATGCAAGAGCATGCAATTTAAACTATGTTGTACTCTATAAATAAATACATCATACAAAGTGGCTTCGTTGAGTATTTTTGTACATACAATGATAATGTCCTAACCCGCTAGCGATTCCAAAGCACTTTTTTAATTTTAAAACGCAGGATAGAAGGTAAATAGAAATGTTTTTAAACCTAAAAAGCATTGCGAGTATGGTAGTCGATGCTGATATGACGAGACTGAACCTTCAAATTATATTTAAAGGTTAGATGCTCTTTGCTTCGGAGTAGTTTGTTATTTTATTAGATTATTCAAAACATGTAGGTAAAGAAGAATCCTTTGTTTGTACTAAAAGTGTATTCAGATCAAATAATCAATGTTTGTGGTGAATACGCCAACATCCAGTCATGCAAACATATTTTTTTCTATGTGATGACTAGTGATGAGATCAATGTTCAGAAAGGAATGCCTACGGCCCAAAATATAAAAGAATGGTGATTAATCAAATTGGAATTTCAGGTGGCTTACATTGTAGTTTATCACTATTAGCTATGTCTAAACACAATGTTTCGCCTGCCAAGAAAGATTTTAAGTCTTTGTCACGGTCTTGACTCTTCAACAATCTAAAACGTGTCAAGCGTCACAGTATCAAAGTTGCGCTCAGTGAGACAATTTACATTGGATGACGCGAAACTGGTAAACTGACATTTTGGTAAATTGTTAAGTCGGTGTCCTACTTACCTAATTTATAGCTTAAAATAATATTAATAATATGTACATGCATATAAAAAAAGAGATAAAATAATGGAAAGTGCCTAAAAGACTGGCAGCATTGGCGCGCAAAAAATATGCCAGCCGTCTAGTTACGTGAAGAGTCGACCAACCGCATGGAAATGTCTCGAAAGACCAAGTGGGCACTCAGACCCAAAGGCCCTAGTGTTTAAGCTCCATACGATAGCTACTTAATGTTAATTTTAGGAAATATTATTTCTAATACAAGTATATTTTTAATTGTAGATTTATGAACGTTTATAATCCGTTATGCTTTGTAATTTGAAGTATTATATACCATAAACCTGTAGGTGCTTCAGAATTCACAGAAATGTTTGCTACAAATTGATAGACTCCTAAGTCACAGGATAAGGAGTTTGGGAGTCAGGGTTTACTCTATCTGTATGATCTTTAGTAACTGAAATCATGCGACCTAGTTTTTAAGCATTGTTGAAGGTTTTTGTATAAACAATGATTTTTATTTATTTATGTGTATATCAAATAGGTATTTAATTAATATTGAGTAAACAGCAGCCCGAAGAGGCTGGAATTGCAATGACATAAATAACTTTGTAACGTAGTGGTACAGACGCCAGCACATCTAGCTACCCGAAACTGTAAAATTTTCCCAATCAATCTTGTACCTAATGTTTTAGCGATAAAGTTGCAAAACTATTAAAGAAATTTGACAGATTGTAGTAGCTTGATGCGCTGGCGTCTGTACATTTACCAAGTGTACACGTGATTCTCCGTAATATAATATTTGTTGTGTTTACCTGCTGCCGCTTCAACAGGTACCCAAACATGAATTGTTTTGTCAATACCTCTCTGTCAATGCAAACGGAACACACCGTGTAATGAAAATGCAGTCCTAGTTACTCTCGTAATGAGAAATCTTCGAAATTCAGCTTGCATTTCACTTACAAAGATGCCAGAGTAAAATTGCATATTTGGTTGTTGTACTGGTTGTGTTGTTATACTATGACGGCTAAGGCATGGCTAGTGCTAAACCAATTCCTTTGCAGATAGCGTCAAAAATATTTTTGGTAAACAACTTTTGTCTACTACAACAAAAGGAGGCCTAACTGTGTCCGACACACCCTTATTGCGTAATACAAAATCAATAAAAAAAAATGATTCTGAAGGATGTTGCAAATCTATTGCTTTATATATTCTAAAAACTAGTCTGCTCAACAACGTAAATAACGCAATGAATATTGTTGAACTGTCAAAATGAAAGCTATTGCTGCTGTTAATGTGTTACGCAATTACTCCGCAGCATAGAGCAAAAGTATAGTCATGCTGTGGAGGATGATGAAGAAGATGATGAACCGCTAACTATTTTACATAATCAATTCATCATCATCATCATTTCTGCCGAAAGACGTCCACTGCTGGACATAGGCCTCCCCCAAGCACCTCCACTTCGACCGGTTCTGTGCTTCTCGCATCCAACGGGTTCCTGCGGCCTTCACAAGGTCATCGGACCACCTCGTGGGTGGCCTTCCAACGCTAATACGTCTTCCGTTACGCGATCGCCACTCCAGAACCTTTCGGCCCCATCGGCCATCTGTTCTGCGAGCAATGTGCCCTGCTCACTGCCACTTAAGTTCAATACAAAACTTAATCAATTAGCATCAAGTAAAGAACAAAAATCCATTAATCATTAATAAGTTATGTTTGAAATAGTAATGACTTTATTTTACGACTAGCTGCGCCCGCGCTTTCACCCCCCATAAGTTTCGATCCTGTGGGAATATTGGGATAAAAGTATCCTATGTGTGTTATTTCTGGTTATAATCTATGTGCAAATTTCATCCAAATATGTGCAGTAGTTTTTGTGTGAAGAAGTAACAAACATTCAAACACACTCACAAACTTTCGCTTTTATAATTATTATTAGTGTGATGTAATTTTTTCTGTTAAAAATTTAACCATTTTAGCACAAAACAGCTTATTTATAATACTGCCCAATGTTATTTTATTAAGGCATCTATTTATACGAACCTCTAAAAATTCCAATAATGCACTCCTAATAAAATTATTGAACAATCTACTAAAATGACTGCGAACCACGAAAATGACACCAACGACTATAAAATCAATTGAAAATCAGAAAGACCAACTATATTAATAGCACCGCATAATAAAAATATTACAATGGGAATTTTCCGCTTTTTCATGTTACCAACGTTAAAAGTTATGATAGTTTATATAAAAAGAAGAAAAATAAAAAAAATCACTAAATCTACAGTATGTTTGATAATAAAACAGCTTTTACAGCAATGCAGCAATCTTTATTCGACAATAAAACATTATATGTACCTACAGGCTGAGTCAGGTGTTGTAAATATGTCGTTGTGGCTAGTATAAGACTCTTGGACTGTTTAATGACATCATGTTTTACTGCAAAGTCTCTGGTAAGATAGTGAAATGATTTTAATTTTAAAATATTGCTCTCCTGACTGAAATTTTAAAATTTCAACTCGCGTTTCTTTGAAATAGAATTTGAAAATGTTAGGCATAGCTTTAAAAAGCTTCGTTAGGTTCTTGAGCGTCATTTGGTATTCTATAGCTCTAGAATCCATCCAAAGTCTGAACAATATTTTATTAAGCACATATTTACGTCTTCTGTTAAAATTATTGGGCACTCATAGAAACGCGTTTGCGACTGATTTCACTGTTACGTACGTATCTAGATACCTACGTTATTTGATACATAAATTGCATTTACCTACCCCCTGATAAAGTATTTAATAAGTGCATGATAATGTTCTAACTGCTGGGGCACAGGCATCCTCTCGGTGAGAAAAAGTGGGTTGCAATCCACCGCGCGGGCCCAGTGCGGGTTGGTAGATGTCACACGTATTCGAATTTTTGGTTCTAGGACATGCTGGTTTCCTCACGACGTCTTCCTTCACCGTTTTGGGAGGAGTGGTGATGAAATAATTTACACCAAGTAAAGCGCCTGGGTAGGTCTGGGTACGAAACTACGTCTACAACTCGTAAATCGCGGCCGCCCATCACTGCTACCTTTAATAAGTGACTGATACCCAATTACTGTCATTATCTTGCAGTCATCGCCTGCATTCGACACAAATAGGTACATGTATTTGGCGCTAATTGATTTGACAGGACTAAACTAAAATTTATCTTCTGTACTTTTCTTAATGAAATAAAAAGAAATGATGCACTGAACTTAAATTTAGTTTAGTTTTTGAACAACAGAATCGGCACCACTGACCTGCAAATTGCAAAAAGCGTATTAAAATTCGGATTCCGCGAGCTTCCTTTGCGTTTCCCCTTAAAAACCGTCACACTCTGTACCTGGTGTATGTAATTACAGATTGATACTGTAGTTAATGATCTACTAAGTGGCAGAAGGATAAATTAGCCGCAGACGCATTAGTTGCCGCATCGCCTAGCCGTCACAAAATCAAAAATAATATAACGATTAACCTTTTGGCAGTGTAGTCTATTTAGTATACCACTATCGAAAACAATATGAAGATACGTTCAGATCAATTATTTTAGTTATTCAGTTATTTTGCCCTTACGTTGATTGATTACGTTGATTCTGAGGTTTAGCCGCCACCGTGGCAAAGGGGCGAGGAATCCAATATATTGAATACTTTATTCAATGTGCTTTTCAACTGCCCCGTTGGTCTCGTAGCCGCAAGCGCGACTTCTGATCGTAGGGTTGCATTCCCGTGTCGCGCAAATTGTTCTTGAGTTTTTCCATTAGGAATTCCCTATTAACAACCCGGAGTTTGGAAGTTGGCGGTGTGATACCCCCGTGCCTCAGAAAGCACGTTAAGCCGATGGTCCTGCGCCTGATCTCTCTCCGGTCATGTCGGATTGCCGAACCTATGAGAGTGAGGGAAGAGAGAGTGTGCACCTGTGTCTGCGCGCAGACTTGTGAACATATTTCCCGCGCCGGAGGCTAGTCTCCGTTGAGATTGGCCGCCGCCGTGGCCGAAATACGGTCTGGAGGAATTTATTAAATGTGTTTAGGGATGCACATTCCCTGTGTTCATAATATTACATCCCTGACTACGTAAACTTGTACAGATCGCGCACCTGCTGCATTGATTTAAATATTAACTTTGGTTTTGAAACATGTAAGGGATCTTTTGTATAGACTTTGAGAGCGTTTTGCCATGAATTTACCAAAAATAATCAATGGAAGATGTCTTTTATAATAGTATGATAGTTTTGTTTTCTTTTGAGCCTGTTTGAAAATCTATAAATAAAACAAAGTCGGTTTAATCACACCATTTATAACTCACGAACGGCTAGACCGATTTTTATGATCTTTGATTTGATGGATTTGTCTCCTTACTTCGGGGCGTATATGTATTGATGATTTTAACGATTATAATTCTGTAAAGTCATATTTGTTACGGTTGCGAATAATAATTTGATTAACATACATTCCGAAAATGACCTGCAAATTGCAAAAGAACGTAAGAAACTTTGAATTCCCATGAGCTACCTTATCGCATTCCCTTAAGATTAGACTTTTCTCTCAAAAGGGGAGAGGATGATATTTTTTTCAGTATCTCAACTCGTATTGGCTTGTAATATTCGTGCCAAACTTCTGCAAAAATTGATATCAATATGAATCAATATTATCAACAATGCTTTGAGTCATTGAACAGTAAGTTGGGTGTAAAAGCGAGTTCAGTAAAAAGCTCTATTCATTGTGTTCTCATTGTGGTTTTCGCGCATACCTATATCACAAAATCCCGTTTGTTTTTATTAAGGAAAAATACCTTGTATTCCTGTTTAATTTGCACTAAATGAAAATATAACCAAATATTAGTTAATAGCAACTGTTTGGTTTGCTTATGGCGATAGCGCTCATAAACATTGAGTAATTCACCTCAATGCATTTGAAGCACAACCGAGACATATTGGCAAGCAAATATTGCCCAAGTGTTGCTCGTTACAATGCACGGTACAACTAAAAATTTATATATTTTATGTAGTATCAGTGCACCATTCAATGTTTAACTAGCTTCTGCGGGGTGCGTCTGTAGTGGCTATGCGTTATGCTATTTTTATGTGATTAAATTATTTTTTTTTTTCAATAAAAATTGAGTGTTTACTGCATTGATATTTTGTTCAGCTCAATGGCTTTATACAGTTAAACCTGTGTTACAATTGTAATATGAAGAATGTTTTTTTATCGTATTTTTGCTGTTAAAATAAGAGCTAATAAGTAATAACGGTATGTACTCGTAATTAAATAAAGTGCATATTTTAATTTCAATTCACTTTGCGAACGAAGTGTCTTCCAAGTTGTCCAACATTCAAAACTTTAATACTTTCAAGCCTTCTTTTTAATTTTTTTTACTAAGACTTATTTTCTGCTCATAATACCTCGTTTTTATGAACACTTGATAGTGAAAGCTTTTACCTGAAAAGTGTACAAAATTATGTTCTTAAGTTAAGACAAGTTTGTTCTCTCAATTAAAATTCTATTTAAGGCGCGTTATGAAGCAAATTTTTATGTAAACGATAATAGCGCATCGCGGCAACGAATAAGGTTCAAAACAGCGATGAGTTTGATGTTAGTTGAATCGAATAACCAACAAAATAAAAGTCGTTTTGCAGTTTTAATTAAATCAAATGCACGGCCCAGTGAAATAATTTTTAGGTATTTATTTAGTTGATTGAATTCCCTTTATAGATCTGTTTTATCACAATACTATTTTATTTTTATGAAATATTTTTGAATAAGTGTTTTCTTTGGCTTGTAATGAGTACCAAAACGCCTAACTACGAGTATGTTTGGGCAGCGCCCTAAATTAAATTTTAAACACAACTGTGTTCTTTTTTAGTGTCTCGAGCTCAGCTTACAATGATTAGTCATAGATTTTATTAGAATTATTTTTATTGATCACGCCTTGTGTTGGATGTAAAAGTCGTTCAGTCACGGTAAGTTATTTTCGTATCGAGTTAGTTCGTGTTGAGCGAGAGGAGATACGAAGGATCATGTGACTGGTTCTTTATATCTCGTATTGTTTATTTTACCCGCAATGTTTGTTTTGTCTTACTAAAACAATTAAGATATAAGATAGCTGTGTTATGTCTTCTTAGACTAGTCATTAGGACACACCGGACTTTTCTAAATGTAAACATAATTTGATGTTGACGTGCAAAGGCGTTTTTTGAACCAATTTACAGATATAAATATAATCTATTAAAAACTAGAGACGAGACGAGAAGATAAATTCCATAAAATGGTGTTTAATTTCTTAATAAGATTATCAAGTACATCATATTGTGCCACTTTGGTGACCCTGTCTGGCTAATTATACCCACAGCTCTGCTGAGGTGATTAAGCGATTGGTTGTCATGGCAACGGTCCTATGGGGATACTCACCGTCTGTAAATATCTCGTACCTGTAGATAACACCATAGCTACATTAAATTAAGGATCGAAGGACCAACGGGGAGCTGTGTTTAAAATTCTTATTTATTACGTCAGTGCTATTACAGTACCCACTTTGTTACCTATACCTTCCATATGCCAATACTTTAGGTTATTTAATATCTTTCGAAGACTTACAGGTTATGAAAACAAAATGAAATAGTAAGTGAAACTGTCAGCCAGCAATTACAAGTGTTCAATTATAAAACAGCCGATCTCTCACCGTGAAAACTTAGGTAAAGTGAGCTCATCATTCCATCTGATGCTAGAAATTGCCACTGTTGAAGAAAAAGAGAACATCAGCGCTAACATTAAAAATAAATTTTACCAATATTACGATAAGTTTACTTAGGCGGATGTCACACTACAACGCACCACGCGACGGAGCGTGGGAAACGGAGCTAAATGCCCCGCGCGGAAACGCGTTACCCCTGGGTCACGATATCACCGTTCTCGCGACCTGCGTCTTGCGTCTGCGCCCGCGGCAAGAAGAGTTGTTAGAAGTTATATAAAGCGTGCCATGAGTCGCTGCGGTGCGACTTGCGGTGCGTCTTGCGGCGCGGAAACACTCGAGCGACTGCGGCCAGCGGGGAGCGTATATCAGTACTAGCAAACAAAAGTACTAGCTCACGGCGCAGTGGCCACGACTCAGAGCGGCGCGACAGGCGAGTATGACGGACGTATTCAGAGTCGAGCGTGTTCAATAAATAATTTCGTTTTTTCCGCCGCGCAATCATGGAAACAGAGGTTTTCAAAAGGCTCGTGCCATTTTTGATAAAGATATTCTTGAATACGTCTGACGTGGTTGCAGTCGCCGCCGCCACTGGCGGTCGTGGCATGGCGACGCCAGTCGCAGGACGCCCCGCGCCGCAAGACGCACCGCAAGACGCACTGCGCAATGTCGTGGCTGAGGCCTTAGAAATCAGGCGCGGTGTCGCGTGTCCCGTGCACCGAGCATGGCACGTGGGATTGTGAGTTCCGCCTAACATTAGGTGTCAAACAATTCTTTAACTGACAAAGAAGTCCTTTATGTCATTAAACATTATACTCAATGCCTCCTTATTGTAGAACTACCTCATTAAATTAATCTAACGGTTCATTGAACCAAATAACTGCATGTTAACGAAGAGGGGAAAAGGCTGTGTATTATGTGCTTAATTATAGAATTATCGGATAAATTTTTTAAAGAAATCAGTGGATGACTTCGTTTACGCTGGAAAAACGAGTTCAAAAAAATTTTAAAATTTCCATCGAGGGTAAAATATTTTATAGGTAGAACAAGATGTTGTATCCAAGCGACACGTTTTGACGACACGGTTAGCGCAGTGGCTAAGCAATCGAATGCTGCGTTGCGTGTCGCGGGTTCGATTCCCGCACGGAACAAATATTTGTATTGCCTACAGGTAGTTGTTCCAGGTCTGGCAGTTTGTGTATTTGAATTCAAATGTTTGTAAGCGCACTCACGATACAGGAGTAATTCCACGTGTGGGGCAACGTTTTTAAAGAAAAAAAAAATTATGGACAACGTAGTTAAAGAATAACTTAATCAAGAACTGGTCAAGCGCAAGTCTTGGCTATTTGTGCAGAAAAGGTTCGTATCATATTTTATAAAATACGGACCATAAAAATGAGGACATTTTTGAACGTCGACACGAGCACACACGTTACACACGTGCGACACGCGTCGGTGACAGAGGCAACTGCATCGGCCGACACGCGTCGCCGGTATAGGCAACTGCGGTGCAATTCTGTAAAGATCTCACCGTGAAAACTGAGGTGAAGTGAGCGTGGAGTGAGCTGTCAATAGTGTCAATTCATAGCAAAAACAAACTCACTTCACCTAAGTTTTCACGGTAAGATTTTTACAGAATAGCAGCGCAGTTGCCTATACCGTCGACGCATGTCGGCCGATGCAGTTGCCTCTGTCACCGACGCGTGTCGCACGTGTGTATGATCATTGATGTAGGTGCCAAATACTCTCACATACTCTTCATAAACGGTTTAAATATTTTGCGAATAGGTAATTATATAATGTTCCACTACATGTAATTTCTGACAAATATGTGCTGACTAATTACATTGAGATGACGCGTAAAATTACCGCGGTAGGAAAGCATATCAAATAAAATTATTTTATTGCTAAGATCTCTTTTTTGTCAGCGCTAGGTCATAAAATAAATTGAAAATTGTATGTACTCGTAGTATAAATAGTAGTTGATAGTTCAATGAAATAATTTGAAATTTCATTGAAATCTTATTGGCTAGTCATCATCATTCATCAGTTTTCAGTTCAGCTGTCAGTAAATAACAAACAGAAAAGATGATTATCTCTATTCGACCTGGATGGGGAAGGCGGTTATTCGAGTGTTTATTTTATTTTCAGCATTGGACTGCGTTGCATTACAAGCATTTTGTCACCAACAGGATTAAAAACAAAATGCTTAGGCAAAGTCGACCTCGTAAGTGTTTTGTTACTTTTGACAACAATTCCCAGTAAATTTACTTCGTAAAGGCTCCTTCAAACAGGCGCGACACGCGATAAAATCGCGCGCAACACAACGTGCCTTTGTGTCGCGCGCGATCATAACGCGTGTCGCGCCTGTTTGAAGGAGCCTTAAGACTGGATTTGCACATGAATAAGCACAAGTATCAAAGCCATTTGGTGTCAGGCAGACTTGTGCAAGTCTAAACTTGCGAAAGTAATATATCGTAACGTGTATGGCTACCCTCAGGTTGAAACTGTCTATCTGTCACATAGACAAAAAGACCTTGACCTTTTTTGACGTGTAAGTGTTATTAACCTTAGTTTGATAAAGCAATTACAAGGTCAAATATATAACAGTTAATTTACCAAAGAAATAAACGTTCCATTAAGGCTCCTTCAAACAGGCGCGACACGACACGCGACACAAAGGCACCGCAAGTCGCGCAACGAGCGGTGCCAATGTGTCGCGCGCGTTTCGAGTCGCGCGTCGCGCCTGTTTGCAGGAGCCTTTAAACTGCTCATTTCGCCACACATTTTATTCAGCAAGACAGTTCAATAAGACCAATCCATCATAATAATATGTAGTTCTGAGTTACTGCGACGTTTAGCTGCGTGCGCGCATACGGAATGTTTGCCAAACGTCCATCATACGCTAGCTAGTCGTCACAACTTGACTAAAACTGTAAATGTGTCAGTAGAATATTTTAAGAGTATTATTTATTTAGTACGAATATGTTTTACGACATCGTGAGTTGTGACACCCCATGTGGACGCTACCTTATTTATAAATAATTTTTTAACAGCTATAGGCCAACCGCTTAACTGAGACGTTGCCTGAGGTAGCTGCGTGCGGGAGGGGTATGGTGACGTGATGCGAGAGCTCAGTGATTCCCACCGCGCTGCTACCTCAAGCAACGTCTCAATTAAGCGGTCGGCCTATAGTAAATAAGTTGACGAATCACTGAGCCTCGCATCACGCTACCACCCTCAACACTCCTCCCGTACCGCGCTGCTACCTCAGGCAACGTCAGGTAAGCGGTCGGCCTACAGTAGATAAGTTATTTCAGTTACGATATTTAATATTTATGACCGAAAATAAAATCTATATAATATTGTAAAATCATTCAAATACATGATAAAATTATTATAAGATTTTTTAATCGGTTGAATGCTGTAATTACAGAACCAAACAAAAAACCATTGTGTTTCGCGTGGATCCACGTAACGAAGGGTTAAATGTTCTAACTACAGGAATCAGCATTTTCTGAAAACTTTTGTCTCTTTTCATCTCGTTAAAATACATACCGTACCTTTTACTAACAGTAGCCAACATTAGGTTAGTCATTAAATACTTTGTAGTACATATTTGCAATGCTTCAAAAGACTCAAATTATCTACGTAATTAGAGTAACGCATAGAGGGCTGAATACATAGAAACACCTGCACATTTCTATGCACGTGTCTGCACCTGTTTCAAAGCCACTCATAACATTAAATATAGAATGCTATTTCATTTTCAATGTTGTTGTCCCGAGACGTATTAGGTGATTTTAAAAATATACCAGATTTGTCATTGAATGAATGAAGTTGCGGGTTATTTTTGGATGCGTGAATGCTCTGTAATAAATGCTTACGAAGATAAATTAAATAGCACCTTGAGCTCTATTATGAATTGGTTGAATTTAAATAATCTAAAACCGAACTTGGGAAAAACCATACTACTGAACTTTAAACAGCGAATACCAACACAAAGCACCCTTTTTTTTGCAGGATGGGAAATTATCATATCACCCCTCCCGCTCTGGGTGGAGCGGACGTAAACTACTACTATACTAAATGTAAATTTTAACAACCAACCTATTGAAGAAATAGCCGCTACAAAATTACTCGGCTCGTATATTGATTATAAAATGACTTGGAAACCATATCTTGAACAATTATGTAAGCGAGTGAGTCGATCAGCTTATGCCCTACATGAACTTTCATTTAAAATTAACTTTAGTACACTCGTGACTGCATATTATGGGCTTGTGGCGTCTATACTAACTACTACTTGTGGCGTCTGTTTGTGTTTTGTTTTCACTTCTGTCGGCACTCCCGGAGTGCCACTGTTTTTTTAGTATACTTACGTTTTATAGGACGTGTGACGTTGATACGTATGATCGCCAAAAAATCAGCCACCTATTGTATGCCATCTGCGAACGCACTCAGTTCAGAGATTGTTTGTAAGTTAGCGACGCGACTTCACCTTCAATCGACAACGTACCGGCTTTGCTTCAGATAGGGGCTTTTAGTGGATTACGTCGCAAACATAACGTCTGTTTGAGAGCTCATACGCAATCAACAGCCAAATGGACCAAGTATCTATATTGCTTCATAATAATTTTGCATGACGACGTTTCGCGGGAGCACGTAGGATGTATTCTGAATTTCTGAGCTATTCTCAGTATAAACATGAAACCGCAAAAGGAAAATATCATGCAGTCACGTATATATTACTTGTAGCATTCGTTAAATATTTGTAAAACCCCACGCATGGGGCGCTCGGAGTTAATAATTGAAAGAGGTACCAGTAACATAACAAATACAAAATCCGTTTTGCGGCTTGATTAAAAATACGGGATTACAAATTTTAGGCTTTAGTTGAGCTCTATGGAAAAACAAATTAAGTTGAGTCGATATATTTATTTTGCTCTGTGATATTTTTTTCAGGTACCTGTTGTATACCTATTCGTTTCTTTTTTAATATATACGTACCTACTATCTATTTGAACATTTATATCTATAATTTATGTGGTGTATCAATGTATTTAAAAATACAAATAAGTATTCGGTAAAATTAAAACATAATACCTATCTGGTTTCAGTAGGAGATCAAAAGAACAAGCAAAAAAAGATGAATGCAATGGTAAACAAAATATTAAAAAGAACCTCTATTATCTTCGAAAGTTTTCAATTACTTAACTATGGAAAAGTTTTGAAACGAGATCCCTCATTATAATAGATGCTCCTCAGAACTGGACTTCACGTAGGTTTTTTTAGGGTTCCGTACCTCGAAAGGAAAAAACGGAACCCTTATAGGATCACTCGTGTATCTGTCTGTCTGTCCGTCTGTCACAGCCAATTTGCTCCGAATCTAATGGACCGATTAAGTTAAAATTTGGTACACATATGAATCTCTGTCACCCAAACACAGACGAGTAACGTAAATAAATACATTTTGAATATGGAGGTCATTTTGGGGCGAAATAATAAAAAAAAAGAGTTTTGCAATCTGTGCCGAGTGACATATCAAATGAAAGGGCTTATGAGGATCTCAAATATATATATTTTCATTATTTTAAAGTACATATATATAAAACGTAAAACGTAACGTACGTATTAGTATTAAAGTTATTTAAGAAAATAGACGAAAGTTAACCTCCCTTATCTCCAAAACTACATACTGAGCCTAAAATTTTGAAAAATAATCAGAAAATAGTTCTATACCTATATTGCCTATGGATTACAGGAAAACCTATAAGAAGTCTGTGGTCTTAAAACAACATGGAAAATCTCTCAATTTTGTGCGTACAAACTTACATTTTCAGTTGGAATGTATGGGAGAACATGTTTTTCAATTACAATGATAAGTTTTTTTAGTTACCACAAACAAATTTGTGTTAAATTGAAAAAACATGGTAGATAAAATATTCATCTTATGGAACCCTCACCACGCGAGTTCAACTCGCACTTGACCGGTTTTTTGTCGTAGTTTCCTTCTTGTAAATAGCGTCGTTCTTTATCAAAGTAAATTACTAGACATATTTGGTTTCCATATTGTACATAAAGAGGATACTGTGAAGTAGTTACATACAAAGTGAACTGTTGAAATTAAAATTGTAATAACTGCGCAAGCTGCGAGTGTTTTGATTAGTGTAGCTTTTGCAATGATAAAATTCAATTTGAAATGGTGTAATATAGCTTTGATACGAAATATTTGTGAACATTTTAACTTCACGACTCGACCTACTAAGCAATCATCCAATAAAATTGTAAGACCTAAATAATGATAAAAGCTCAGACTATTCAAGTACAGTATTTTTATCTCACGAAGCGACGCGCGCTTTATTTGTGGTTACCAAGCGTACAAACACGCTGTGAATGTGTGTCCGCAATATGCGCAAGCTCGTATTGTATGTACAACCTAACCCGTAATAATACCCTCAACGATCATGGATTTTGATTCAGACGTGTGCGCATGTGATCCACGTCGTATCGTGACGTTGACGTTTTGACTTTGGGGCTAAAAGTGACATTTGCTCGGGGCAGGTGGTGATATAATTTGAGCTACCTAATTAATTTGTTGTTTTTTTTTGTAGGACTAGAACGTATACTTATCTAAAGAAAAAACTGAGCGTGGAAAAATAAGAAAATCGTGGCATCGCAAGACTTAGGATTATGTCACATGTCGCGAATATTAATCGCGTCATATTAAGCTTTCTTTAAGAGGTGTATAATTTTCTTCTAGGTTGGAAGTTACTTATATTTTGTTTTGATTTTTTTGCAGTCGGGGGACCTCTTAGAATTGAAGGTGTTCCACAGAACAGTCCCCCGACTTCCATATGAATTTATCTGTTTTAGTCTCGTTACATAATAATTTAAGTCGGGGGTTTTTTAATTATTTTACCCTTCTCCAATTACATTTAACCGTCGTGAGTTACTTTAAAATTTGTAATTTTTACCTTTTTTGCTCTATTTGTGGCTATTTTTAAATAGTGTTTTTAACTGGTTTTAGTCTTTTTACGTTCATACTATTTTTTTATTATTATATTGCGTCGGAAATTTTTTAAATTTTAAATTTAGTTTTTTATTTCATACTTTTTGTAGGGATTCCTTAATTTTTTAATTCATGCTTTTTGTAGGGACTCCTTAATTTTTTTATTTCATGTCTTTTATTTTCTCTCGTTTCAAGATTCAGGTAATTTGGTGTTTAATGTTTTTTTATCCGACTATAAATAATTATTAATTTACAGTTGAAGAATAATTTTTAAGACTAAACAGATTATTTTGTTGATTATTCAACTTTCTTACAAGTATTTCATAGCTATTAGATATCTTAGGTATATCAGATCTAGTTTATAAAATGGGACTGACACTATCTGATGTAGAAATACGTTCATTAAGTAGGATAATTCCATTCGTATAAATGGTCAAACTCAGTGGTCGTAGTACCAGTCATGACTCCAATTTCCTCATCTATCTAGGGCATTGATCAGACAAAAAAATAATTTTCAAGTTTTTAGTTTTAATTTTGTTAGGTTAGTAATATTCCTCATTCCCTTTCAATATAGTGTACTGCATTGCGATTCTGTAACCATCTCACAGTGAAAATTTGGGTGAAGTGAGCGTGGAGTGAGCTGTCAATACTATCAATTCCTAGCAAAAACAAACTCACTTCACCTAAGTTTTCACGGTGAGATTTTTACAGAATCGCACCGCAGTATTCTACTTGTTTGATACCTATATTGAGGGAGTTGTGAAATAATATGTAATTCGCCATTTTGTGGTGGCGGCCATCTTGGACCGATTTTCATCAAACATAGCTAAGAACACTTCCGACTAATTCACCTTTGAAGCAAAAAAAAAAAACAAAATTAAAATCGGTTCATCCGTTCGGGAGCTACGATGCCACAGACAGAAACACACACATACACACAGACCCTCACACACACACACACACACACACACACACATACGTCAAACATAACACGCCGTCGTTTTTGCGTCGGGGGTTAAAAATAAGATTATGATTTTGTTCAAAGCTAAAAGTTACTATGTTTTTGTTTTAATGAGGCAGAATACTGCTTTATAGACATTGTAGTTTCACGTTCTAGACATAATAATTTGTTTTTAATAAAAATAAGATTCGAAACTATCATAGTTCTTATTAAAAATACTTGTATTACGTTTACGTTTTAACAGAATTCATTTATTTATGTCGCTTCTAATAGTCTGGTACCTAAAATTGTTTTTAAATAAAAAACCCGAATAGTTACTTAATTAAATAAAACTTTATTCCGGTAAAATAATTAAAAAACAAAAAATTACGGCAGTTTATGAAAAAATGTCACGAGCAGCCCCAGTCTCCCCTAAGTAACCAACGCTATTGATCAATTAGCGGTGTCATTTTTGATCTTAAATGAACGCAAAATAACTATCTGTCAATATCAATTTATTTTTTAGTAGTTTCATTTTGGACATTTAGCGTCTGCTTTTATGAGGCTTAGAGCTGATTTTACAAAATCTGATATTATACGAGTAACCGAAGAATGTAATTGACGTCTGACAGTTTCTTTAAAGACGTATCGAAGAACTACCGACACAGCAAGTAACTTAAGAACTAAAATAGATTCGTTTCTATGTCGAACGGATCCTTGCTGTTTAGTTTTTAAAAATAAAAAAACAAATAATAAAAATTAATTCTTAATTTTTATTTTTTGTTTTTTTTATTTTATTGTTAGTTTATTTAGTTATTAATTTCAATCATTCAAGTAGGCCAACAATATCTCAAACCAAAACCAGTTCCTCTCAGCGTCCTTAAAACTAAAAAAAGATTGGGAGGAGAGAGAGAGAGAATTTAAAACTAGTTTTTGATTTTTTTCTAGGTAAATAAAACTCAACAAGACTGCTTTTATAAAAGTTTTTAAATCAACATCTCAAAAGATGTAAAAATTATAGGCAACTCCTACATGAGAACCATTATTATCTACCGAACCCGATCTAACGATTTTGTTGTCATTTTAAAATCTAGAAAAACAAAAAGGAAGGTTTCACTTACATCATCAGAAAGCTCCTCGCTGTCGAACGCAGAAGCTAGAGGCCTGCCCCTCTGTGCCCTGGCTCCCCTGGAGTCGAACAGATCATCACCACCCTCGAAGTCATCCATGGTGCTCCTGAAGCGGTTCTCAACATCAGACCGTATGCGATCGCGTTCCGGTTCCGTGACGCGCGGCACCGGCGTCTTGCCGTCCAGACGGTCCAAAACCGGGCGATAGTAGCTCTCGCCTTTGTCGAAGTTGCAATCGTAGACGCGCGTGCGTCGGGTCCGGCCTAAACGACTCATCTTTTTGTGTCCTGAGAATAAAGAAAAGAGAAAGGTTTAGAAGCATGTTTTATGACGAATGCAAACTATGAATTCTCAAATTTTCCCTGCGGCAAAACACTCCTACGGTTTCTCAATTCGCTTTCCGAATTCGGAATAAAGATTCGGAATTTCGTGAACCTACCGCAGATTTTCTTTTTTTTTTTCATTTGGAATTTTTACTGCCAGTTCCAACGAACGTCAGGTCACTTTTCCGAACGGAACTTATAAGAACGCATACGAAAAATAACGTAGGAATGTGTGTATTCGGGAGGCCGAAAAAGGAAAACTAATTCAGGAATGGAATTGCGGAACCTTGTGAAACGCACGTGCGAACCCACTTAGTAGGCACCGACATTCATAATTTATACATTAAAGCCAAATCATTTATTTTAAATAGGCACATGAAAGGCACTTCTGAACGTCAAAATTAAAAAAAAAAAAAAATAGAATGAATTCTAGTCGCCCCTTCCAAGGTTTCGTATAGAGAAAAAAAGGCAAGAAACTCCACCATATTACCTCTTTAAAAAATTACAATATTTTGTATAAGTACATTAATTGTATAATTTTATTATCATTTAATAATCATAATAATGTTTAGCGACCATCTTCAAATTTCTGTGACGTCATATAAGGGCAGATTCTGGATTAAAACGTCTAAAATAAGTCAATACGGAAAAGTAAAGCCAGCAATAGATGTTGGTCATGTTCCAATACCCAGGTTGAGACGACATTTTCAATTCAACGGCTTAATTTAGACGAGTACACCCGCTCTAAACTTCCATTTATATTTTATTAAAAAAAAAAAAAAAAAAACTATTGCTCTCTATCTCAGTTCAGGAGGTACAGACGCCAGCACATCAAGCTACTACAATCTGTCAAATTCCTTTAATAGATTTTCAACTTTATCATAAGGTTCAAAATTGATTGGGTAAATTTGACAGTTTTGGCTAGCTTGATGTGCTGGCGTCTGCGCCATTTATGAATTAAGAATACGCACAAAAGAGAAAAAGATGTTAGTAAAAGCTTTTTCCTACAAATAATACGATAATACGATTCCACGTTTTGTTTTCCATGCAATACGGATTGCATTATAAAGTATTCTTTGTCTGTGCTTTGAGGTGGATTTAATACGATGAGAAACCTGAAAAACAACGCCTCGCACTCCTTTCATTATACATAGTGGATTGAGGCTTATTACCCATATTATAATTTATCGAAAAGAATACGGACAATATTCATGGTTGTCATATTTATTAAGTAAAGGTTCAAACTTAACATAACATATCATTTCGGCCGTTTTTATTAGGGTTAGGCAGAGGAGTACCTACGAAAAGAAAAAGTATTTATTGCGACTCGTACAGGAAGACAACAACGGCAACGGCTACAATACACCTACATTTCGCCGTTCTTGGTTAGGTACTTAGGCACTTGCAGTACCTAAGTAATTTTGTTACCATTTACAAAATACCGCAAAGTACGCACGATGGCCTTATTAAAACAACAAAAATATGAATTCAAGGTAGTCCAAGAACTTCTAGGCTAATTAAAGATGTTGATCTACTCCCCTATCTATCCCCTATTGCGCAGCACACTTTCCATCAGTATCCGAAAGATTTTGAACGAATTGAATATCCTAACTAATATTATAAATGTGAAAGTAAGTTTGTTTGTTGGTTTCTTTGTTACGCCTTCAAGCAAAAACGGCTGAACGGACTTTTTATCTCGATGTTCTCACGGAATCGAGACTTATTCGGAAAAATCCATGTAATAGTATTGCACCTTATATTTGCACGACAGCGTAAATAACGCAATTAATGTTGTTAAACTGTAATAGTACATTATGATATAAGTGCGGTAAGTTGAAAATTACAGCCGAGGCGATATTGCTTGCCCGAGCCGTAGGCGAGGGCTAAAAGAAAGCAGAGGCTGTAATTATCAAAGCGCACGTATGTCATACGACGTTTTATAAAATACTTGCGAGGAAATAAATAAAACTCGGACTGAATGTGCATATTTGCTTGTTTTCCATATGATGAAATTTTGATACGCTTGTAAGTATCTATCGGTCGATTTTTCGGGCAAGAGGCTTAGAGTAGCCTTTTTCGCTGCCTCTGAGACTTCTGGTGGTGTGGAATTAGTAAATTCATCATTGATTGACGACATTTTCAAATAAAAAAAAGTACAGCGAAAAGAAAAAGCGCGGAATAATTTTTACTTCTTAACAATAAGGGATGCGCGCGCTTTCGCGCTTTTTTTTCAGGCATAGGCACAAAACAGCCAGTATTATTAATAAAGTAAATTAATATTTTTGTTTTTGTTACAGATATTAATGGTTGTAATTTATTGTCAAAATTAATTAAATTAAAGAATTAAATGTTTATTTATTATATTTTATCTCCCAAAGTTAATTTTATTCATAAAATGTTGACTACTTTTCTGAAATAAAAACTCTTTGCTAAGATTTAAAAAAGTACCGTTCGTTTTGACGGAGCATCTTGATAAACCGTGCGATTTACTTTACATTACCGCACAAGTACGTAATGAGATACATTATGGTGTTGAAATTGGTGAAATAAGAGACCCTTTACGAGCAAATATGTTATAAAAAAATATGACATTGTCGTTTCGTATTACGTAATCACCAGGATTCATACAGCATAATACTCGTAATACTGAAATGTTAGGAAACGCAGAGGTCAGCTTTCAGTCTAATAACGACCCCCACGCAGTACGAAGTAATCACAGCGCTGTTCCTCGAATTCTTGCCTAGATCCTAGAAAGTGCTCTGAAAATCCAGTTCAAACTCAATACGTAGAACATCCCGAGCGACTGTCAGATGTCGGTGACAGTGACAGACGTGTGCATTAATTGGTAAATCTCTCACGCATACAAATTCCTTAGAAAAGGCCACTAATTATTCAGGTCAGTGAGTACACACGACGACTTATCAAGCGTACTTATCATTCATTTCCAGTATAAGCTGACTTCTCATCGCACGAAAAACCTATACAATGCCAGGTCAGCTAAAACTGGAAAAATATAGCTCGATTTGATATGATATGAATAAACAATTTTTCTTTCTTTCTTAAATAGTTCAAAACAGACATCTGTTTTGAACTAGTTAAGAATGAAAGAAAAATTGTTTATTCTGCACAAACAAAAAATATACACACACAACGTAGTCAAAAGCTTCGTACTCAAGCTTAGAAAATGATGACAATTTTGGCCATTGCTTGATGTCAGGGCCAGGCACCAAAGACAACACAGATTATTGACAATACAAATCAATCCGCGATGCGCCCGCGACACTGGCCTAAATATGACAACAAAACGTAAAAACAACAACAATCAAACAAAAACAAAAATGCCAATTGCATAGCCATTCTTTGTGGCTATAACCCCGTACCCTTTGGAAAACAGCACGACAATGTTTCAGCTACATTTATTTGGGTTATGGAAAACTTGTTGCTGGCAACATTTCATACAGTTCGAGTGTGAAATATGCAGCCAACAACACAAAATGACCTGCAACGATGTTGAGCGGCTTGTAATTACGACTACTTTTTTCCGGGGCTTCGCCCGCGTAAATGTCGGAGATTATCCCACTAGAACGTACTACAGGGATAAACTCAGGGCTCATAGGACTATGAGCCAAATTTTATCGAAATCTATTCAACCATTACGGTATGAGCTGGTAACAAACAGAGATATAGAGAGACAGTCAAACATAGTTATTTTCGCATTTATAATAATAGAAGTATGGATACATAGTAATAGTAGGTAACTTATTTTCAAAAGTTCAGTAGGCCTACCTACTGAAGTTTTGAAAATAAGTTACCTATTCCATCAACTATATGTAAATACAGGGCTTAGGTGACTATATTGTTCTGTGGTCAGATGTGACCACACCTCGAGGGAAAGATAAGCCTCTGTTGTCATACAAATAACAATGTTAACCTATGTACTTATATGACGTAGTACGTGACAACAGTGACCACTGATCCATACTTATCAGTACTGCAGTCATTGAGCCGTGAAAGTCAGATTTCACTTCAGTTGCTTCGGTTTCAAAATACTATGCTGAGTATCATAAAACGCAAAAATGACATTGACAAGGCGTTGTTGATAAACATTTTGTTAAATTGCCACAGAAATTGAATTAAAAAACAAGATGGCGACGTTAGTTCCAATTTTGACCACGCGCCAAAAGTTCCTTGTAACATTGTAAATAACACGTACAAAATGTTTTTTTTTTATCAATGTCTGGATACAAGAATAACTTTTTAAACCTGTTTCAATATGTATAAACTTCTAAGCATTTTGAACCTGCTCGCTGCTAATTAAGGTAGACAGCTGTGTTGCAGACGACCAGTTTCACCAATAGGTAATAATTAATTTCTCAGATGCAACACGGTCGGTCTCACACAGACGCGATTTTCCACAAGACAGTCGCGTCGACTCGCGATTATTCGCAGCTTTGCTTAGCAACGATATCGTTATTTTGACACTAAAGAAGAAGGATCACGACCCATACATGGTGAGATTTTTTTTTTGTTGGATCATAATAACTTGACAAATGTCGTAATAAAAAGGATCCAAAAATCCAACAAAACACAATCACTAGGTAGTTATCTGGTCCGGTAAGAGTAAGTTTTGTCGTAGAAAAAGATCATAAAATACAGAGATCACGGGTAAAATTAACGCAAATGCAGGACTGCGCTAATCGATCGATATAGATGCCCCTGTGACAGACAGGCATGTCATACAGTGACTTGCCCGTCCATCGCGCTATCGAATCCTGGGCATCTCTCTCACTTGCACTAGCCTGAGTGAGGGAAACGACTTATTAAAACATTTTTGTAATTATCTAACAATCATAAGGTATTAGGTTCCTCTAAGAAAGACTTTCTACTGTCAGTTGAGCTTGATCACAAGTCAGCCAAGTATTCATCAATATTGTAGCTATATTCTTGTAGATTTTTCTGCCCCTGAAATAATTTTCATAGCAAGTTTTTTATACGCTAGATTCTAAGGTGTTCGGAAGTATGCCATCTTTTATTAGACTCATTTTTATAATATTTCTTAGAAACACAGTTTATTCGCTTCGACATTGAAAGGTTTTGCTTATAAATTGTCATTTTCATTTTGTCCTATATAGCAGAGTTCATACGACGGCACGTCATCGTATGACTACAGCGGCGCTTCCAACAATGGTTCAGCGGTGGGCTCCTGTCACCTCCCGCCCAACGCACCTGATGACCTCAAAGTCGCACCACCGTCTATGTGAGTATTGGACGACATTTCTGTGCTGTAGGTCTTGGGTTTATTATGATCCTTCTTCTATAAGTAGCAAAATCTCGTCGATAAATCGCGACGGGTTATTAACAAGTTCCGATAGGTTGATTGCTGGAGTGGCAATGCGACGTTACGGGCGGATACAATGAAATATTAACCACGATCTCGGAATTATTCGCGCGTAGATTTTCTGTTGATGAATAATGGCAGGCATCTCATTGTTTGCGACACTTCTCAGCTAAGATTATTGCATGGTATTTCAGTTTTTGCTACACAAGTTTAGACTTTATTGAAGCACTGAAAGCACAACTACGTAATATTTATTTCAGCATTCTAATTGCGTAACATACTATCAATCGCAATCGGAATCACTTGTAGAAGGATATTGTTATTCTTATTATATTATTATGGATATCTCATCATCATCTGCCTAGCCTTTTCCTAACTATGTTGGGGTCGGCTTCCAGTCAGGAAGGGGTTCAGTCAGGGTCGGGTGGTGGGGTTATTACGAATATCTATCCATACTAGTATTTATAAATGCGAAAGTGTCTGTCTGTCTGTCTGTTAGGTACCTCTTCACGCTAAAATCGCTGAACCGATTTAGATGCAATTTGGTATAGATATAGTTTGAGTCACGGGAAAGGACATAGGATAGTTTTTATCCCAATATTCCCACGGGAACGACACTTATGCGGGTTAAAACCGCGGGGCGCCGCTAGTTACTCCATATGTTTGAAAACTTAGTCTGCTCAACAACGTAAATAACGCAATGAATGTTGTTGAACTGTCAACATGAAAGCCATTGCTACTGATAGTGTGTTACGTAATCACCCCGCGGTTTTAATTATTGACAGTTTGTAGTAGCTTGATGTGCTGGCGTCTGTCTGTAAATCAAGATGTCGCCTGTTATGTTTAAACATAACGTTGTTGTAATCTAACACTATGTAAGTTTTAGGTACTTCTAGACTTTGGGCAGACTTATCTGAATTTACCTTTGGGACTGGTGTGATATACATTAAAGTATATTTAGTTATATCTCGGGAATCGACCCCGGATCTCATGCTCTATAGCAGCACATGCAACCGCTGGACCAAGGAGGCAGTCAACGTCATTTTTGGTCGCGTTCATTGAAAGAGAAGTTTTGTTGATGATTTTAACTAAATGCTTCATCATCTGCGTACAGAAATCCACTGCGGACTGTGTCTACAGTCCTTTCTAATTCAAACTACGTCGTCATTTGTCAATAAATTTTGTATTCCTCAAGAAAGCTTCAACGTACGTTTAATCCTGTCAGGGCTGGAGTCCCTACAAATAAATAGTACCTATCTACACTTCTAGTCTTAAATAAGAAAAAAGGCCTTTCGAACATCTATAATATATTATTATTATCTAATAATATATATAATGTACTATAATATATTATACATATAATATACTATTATTTTCATGTTTGTCGGTGTATCCGCGTTGTTGTAAACTACGCAACGGATTTTGACGCGGTTTTTACCATCATCTAGGGAATTTATTCCGGAAAGTTTTTTTGTGGGCTTCATACTAATGCAATGTAATTATTTCTATAAATAAATATTCAATAATACGAAACAAAATCGATCCAGTATTTTCACTAATGTTACCTACAAATTACCTATATCTGTTCTACCATGTGTGTCTGTTTACACACACACTATGTTTTATAGAAACACTCTCGACTTGCCTGCTTCGCACGGTTTTCACGATTCGAAACAGAATCAAGATTTTTATCATATTTCAGCTCAATATATATATTGCAGGCAAGTCGAGAGTGTTTCTATAAAACATAGTGTGTGTGTAAACAGACACACATGGTAGAACAGATATAGGTAATTTGTAGGTAACATTAGTGAAAATACTGGATCGATTTTGTTTCGTATTATTCAATATTTATTTATAGAAATAATTACATTAAAGCTAAAAACACGCAATTTAAATATTATTGGAATAATTAATAGGTCAAATGCTTCAACTAGTTGTAATCCATCTTTTACCTAATTTTAAACATAACAACTACATTTAGTATTTTCTCATTTGTAACTTATTTTTAATATATAAATAATTATTATTAACTATATTTAATCAACTTACTATTACAAAATAAAGTAATTAATATCACAATAGTTCAGTTGGATGAACTGAGGGATTTTTATATGATCAATATAAGTTGTATTACATAGTGAAAAGATAGTTATAGCAAATGTTATTTTGAGGATATAAACCAAATAATAGAAAGAAGTATTTATAGCTGTGTAATTTATGTAAGTATCTGTATTTAAGAAGCTAAGTACTTAATTGAATCTGCAATAAAATAACAAGGCTAATTGTAATATCTTGCTGTTCATAGGTACCTACATCCATTACAAATTCAATTTGCGATTTATTTAACGTGTCGTTTATTCTGAAATATTTCTGTTTTGTAACCTTTCCGTGTTTCAGCTTTCAGCCGAACACGCGCCCGGTTTGTTTGTGAAACTATAAAAATCTGTGTTTGTGTGTTTTATGAACATCACGTCAGACATCAAGTTCGTTGTAAAAACAATGTGTCGAAATAATTAAAATCACGTACCTATTTCACAGCGAGCGACTTCAGTGAAGGCGTAATATCCTGTTGCCGTAGATGAAAAGTTTTTTATGCTCACCAGCCAAACAAAAATAGAGTCAGAATCTTTTAATTTGACAAGACAAATGTATTTTGATGTTATCATACGCAAGTCCAGATTCTTGGCATGGAATAGTAAAAAACTCAACGAGCATTTTACGTCAATGAATTTTTATATAAACATAATGTAAATGTTTACTACACAGACACGGATGTCTACGAACGCACAATCAATAAATTATGTAATGGTATCGGCGGCGACCGGAGCGCTATTTGTTTCATCTATCATCATCCCCTCCTGATGGATTACCCTCCCCGAGCACCGACGCGTGCGTCGAACAGTGAAACAAATTCAAAATAGAATTCGCAAACATTCGATATCGGGATATTTTTAGTATCGAAAACCGGGTTTTTAGCCGACACGAGGTATTGTAATATGCACTCGTTGAACGCTGAACGGCTAAAAATAATCACGCAATAGGAATTCGAACGGACATTACCGGTAACCAATCCTAGATTAACATTTGGAAATGAAATAACAGAACAGAATTTGCTTTTTCAAATACAATTTGCAGATCCATTTACTAATATCGCGCAGCAATTAGACATGATAGAACAAACAATTCGCTGAGGTTGCATTGAAAGTGAATCTTAAAATGTGTACTAACCTGGAGCGTGTATTGGCGGCGAGAAGAAAGATGGGACTGGGCAGTGGCGGCCGTGCGGCGCGTGAGCAGCGTGGGCGAGACTATGTTTAACCGTGAGCCACACAGAAATATACTGACTTTTGTTCCGAATGATTTCCTTGTCGGAAAACCACCGAGACAAACGGAGGAAGCCGAGCGGAGCGCGGATTTCCGAGGATGTGTAACGCAGCTCACACGTTTGGCACTTATATCGTCCGAAAATTCCAAATATATGCTGTGATAAACATTCAAGCAAACATTCTAGAAAAGGCATTCAGTCATATTATCTATAAATACTCGAATTACAAATCGTAATGAAGAGCTTACGTGGTTATGACACATAAAGTAAGTACCTAGTGGGTACATGCGATCATTTTGTTTATAATTAGGGTCGCGCGTCGTGCTCAAACAATGCCAGGTATGTTTTATGCTAGGCTTTTGTTTCATACGCGTATATCCAATATTTTACGTCTTTCGCCAGCTCGTAAAAACCAACTTATCGATTTGCGCATAAAACTCTCTATTGAACCTATCGAAATCGTATTTTTCGCATTCCAACCACCAAGTCAATTTAACATCCGATTCACCTTATGTTATCATTTCAATTCACCAGGTCAACCATTCCAGATAGATCTATGTATATCTGAAAACTTGTTCTATGTATTGTACTCACGGAGCTTACAGTCTCAAAGGCCCAGTTTTCAATTAATAGCTGTATGGAAATGCCTGCTAACTTCCTAAACTTGTTGCATTCATTAAGCAGATAATACCACTTCGAAGGGTCTTGTGTCTAATTCGTTTATCTAAGCCCTTTCAGTTGTCTTAATATAAACTCTAGGTTAAGCCGCCCTCGGATCTGTCAGCCGATACCCGAGGAAATCCCGTCGTATTCTTACAATAATTCAATCGAGTCCCCCGGCCTTGACCTTTGAATGCCGTTTTTTCGTCCGGCTGCAAATCTTGTGCAATTTAATGGTAATAAGATTGGTCTATTTCTAACATCAAGCAAAAATTCTGTACCGATACCAATGATAAGGCTTCCAACATGCACAACGGTATTGAAAGTCACATTTCGAAGTCGCTTGCAACGTAATCCCCTTATCTGTTGATGGTGGACAGGCAAGCCATTCCCTATTACGGCACGCATATTTCAAACAGTAACGGTATTAGAAAATGTGAGTGCATCTGTATTCAGTATAATGTTCCGGGAACAACATAACGAATTTAGCTGCGGTACGCTCTGTCAACGCGGCCGATAGACTCGCGAGTACGAAATAAAATTATCGACGTATGGAACGTAGTTAGCACAGGTAGCGTATGAAAACCGGAACGTAGTTAGCACAGGTAGCGTATGAAAACCGGTACCTATTGATCGAATTTGTAATGCCTGTTACCTAAGTCTTCATGGTTAGCATATCAGCGGGGTAATTACAAATCATACTAACAATTGCAATGATAATTCGATAACATTCATTGCGTTATTTCCGTATGAGTTTTTCACACATATGAAGCAATCAAAGTAAAGTGTATTACGCAATTGGGGTGCTGGGTGAAGGGATTACCTGCAGGGATATGGTACAGGTACAAATGACCGTAACACAATAGTGCGTCACTTGGCAGCCGATTTCAATGCCGCCATGTCTGCCTTATTGTTTCACGAATAATAAACGCTTTAATCTGTTTTCAATGTACCACACGGCACGTTTGTAAGTCTTCGGTATACGTCGTGCGTGATGAAAACGTAATGTACCTATATTCAAACGATTTCTGAATTGAAAATTCTTTCCAATAGCATTTTGATTTCAGATATGAATAAAGTCTTAAGGGGCTTACAGGACCTAAACACAAAAAACGCAAGTTTTAGAAACAATAAAAGTATATGATCGACTACAGTAAACAAAATATATATGATATTCTTCAGGATATATGCTAAGTAGATAGTGTGTTGAAAACATAATACAACTAATTTGATACGATAGAAAAAAATCATGAAGATACCTCTAAAAACTTTCTTTTTACAATAAAAACAATACTAATATACATATTCTGATTTTTTGTCAGATTATTCTACAAGAAACATACTAAAATACTAGTGTTTTAATTTTTTAGTTGAAACAATAGATTTTTGTAATTAAATAATTGCTTCATATTTTGCAATAAATTACCAGCGTTGTGTCATCGCGCTTCTCTTTCTTTTCTATGCAGTCCGACAGTGGCCGCGCTTTAGGTCATATAAACCCCTTAAGTGAGCGAAACGAGTAGTTTCAATTTTAAAATCGTTCGAGTTCACATTACGTTTACTTCACGCAGTCGGCCTACAGACGAGGACAGGACCAGAGACTATTGACATGACAAAAAAGAATCGAAGTCTTAGTGTTAAATAAATCTCCAACGAGGATGAATTTTCATTTTATCGATGAGGTTAGGTGTTGCCGATCCTGGCAGTGCTTATAAGTGAGTATGCTGCCACCCTGGCGATAGTCGATAACAACATTAAACGCTGACCGTTTTTCGATGCTTGTTTTTAATACAGATTATTAGGTTGATGGTGCCTTCACCCTACCTGATAGAATTACGACCTCGTGAGGTGGACATGGGCGCTAAACGGATTCTGTACCTATTTAGCCCCAGGCTTTACAGGATCTGGTTAACTGAATTAGTTTCATGCTGAGCCCTGATTTGAAATTCCGTAGGCGAATTGCGAAAATGGAATGCGAATTATGCTGTACTTAATAATGGGATAATATGTTTGATTTGCGATAGGACGAATCAACGGTTTATGTCCGATGACAATCGACCTACGGAATTTTTTTAACATGGTATAATATTTTTTTAAAGTGGTTTCAAAGCATGAAAGTATAGATACCTATCTATGCCTACATAGATAGGTATCTATACTTTAGAACCTATTCTTATACTACAATTTACGATATTTGTTTCTTCAAAGCAAGGAAAAACTTTATCCTTCATCGCATCGGTCCGTAAGTGGTGCAGATTTGATTTTGCTTAAAATTATTAACGCGTGACGAGTGACGTAAGCTAGCGTAGCGTAGAGTGTTTAGCGCCGTCGCACCTGTTACTTTTAATACTTATTAGCAAAATCAATTTCTCTGACGGACCGATTATTAGGTACATTTTCTGACGACAAAATCTGGTTAATTAGTATCGCGCAGGCGTCGTCTGATGCATGTTTAAGAAATTGAAGCTTCCGCTTCTTGTAAGCATATCGCTCGAGTGCATGAGCACTAAGAGCGCTCTAATCCCTCATACAGCGACTATGCGTTTATTTTATGCGACTATGCGATTATGCGACTGATTTTGCACCAGCGGACTATTCGTAGTAAATCAAGAAAAATTGTAAGGACGCCCAGGCCGAGGTTCTATCTACGTAAAATAATAAAGAAGAGTAAGTGAAAGAGTTCCTAACTTTTTTATTATTTTTCATACCACTTCAAGGCTGATATTAACACTTTATTTTTTATGTTTTCACTAGATTTGTTAATTATATTTAATTTTTGTCTTGACGCCATTATTTTTTTTCAGAAAAAACGTAGTCCCCTAGTAATGGCTAAATCTAGTTTGCAATTTTTTTTAATATAAAAACGTTATTCAAATAATATTACAACCCAAAATTTGATTGTAAATCCACCAGAAATGATAAACTTCAACTAGCTTTGCGGCTGGAAGTCAGGTAGGTATTAGACAACTATGTAAAACCGATAATCATGACATATAAGTAAATAAAAGAAAGAAAGAAAATACATTTATTTAGCACTCACTAAGAGACACACAATACACCAGATAGTTAGATAATAGTCGTACATCAGATAAAAACTAAGATAAAAATAAAAAGTGCAAAGTCGATAAAAATTAGCAGGAAAGTGTGCCTCACGGCTGCGCCAAAAAGGCCGAGTTCAGCAAAAATGCCAGACAACTGGTGCCTGACGCTGGTTTTCAACTGGACCTGATGTGTGAGGTGACGGATGTAAATCAGTTTTATACTGCATCGTGATGTGTGTAATGTGTATGCATAATTAAATAAATAAATTAGTGTCACATAAAAACAGTACCGAATAGGTAGCGTACCTATGTATAAATAGCGTGATATTAAGTAACATTGCAAAACCAAACAATAAATAAATAAATACTGATAAATAAATAAGTGACAGACATTGGACATTGACATTGGCTATATTTAATTATTGTAGCAGTATTATTCTAGTTATTTAAATAACATTAATTTTTCCTCATAGTAATTAAGTGGCATGTATTTTATTGTTGTTTTATTTTTTTCTATTTTTTAAGTTATAAAATCATTTTTAATATTCGACACAATGTAAAAATTGTAATGAATGAATAAATAAATAAAATAAATAAATAAATGAAAAAGACTTATCAGGTAATCCCTCATTATACACATACACGTCGTGTAACGACACGACGTGTATGTGTATGATGAGGATATATATGCTCGCCCTTCCTAACGAGGGAGGGCGAGCAAGTTAGTTGCCCAGCAACTTTTTTGTCTCTGTCGCTGCCTCCTCGCCGAGATTTGGACGATGCGCACGGGAGCGACAGAAACGCTAGTTTTTGTTAAATTTTCGGTTGAGTGAAAAATGACTAGCAGGCAACTATTTTTCACCGTGCGCGCACTTGCATTGCAACCAATAGACGGGCTACGGTTGCGTCCAAATTGTGAACAAAAATGTCTCCCAGCTGTCGCGTCGCTATATGCGCGCTCTTTCATACAAACCCCGTAGACTTGATGTGAGAAACAAATTACTTGCGGAGACAAAAGTTGGTCGTGGGCCTCTCCCCCTTTTTTTTTCAGTGTGGGAAATCATCAAATGACCCCTCCCGCTCTAGGTGGAGCGGAAAGGAGTGTCAGACTCTTACTGACTAAAACCCACCCGTGTTCCTTCCTTAGCCCTTTATGTTCCGGACCAGCGGTAGATAACCCTTTCGGGCAATCCGAAGTTCGCCGGGTCAGTTAGTTACGAAGAAAATAAATCTGAACATTTCCTTTACCACAGATATTAGAGGATTCTCAACCTTGTTTCTTTATAACTAAATTCTTGTGATATTTTGTATCAATAAAAAAATTGAGCCTTCAGTTACAACGCCGCGCGACGGCGTAATCGAATCAGGAGATGAACGTTTTATCTTGTTATGGCTTCTATTAAATAGAATACCTTGGCGACACTTTCAGCGTAAATAATATACTTACTTAAAGTTAACTGGCTGTTGACTGAAGAAGAACGGTGAAGGAAAACATCATGAGGAAATCGGCATGTTCTAGAATCAAAAATTCGAAGTCTGTGTGTTCAGGGACATCTGTGTCCGCTGGGACACAGGCCTCAAGAGGCCTGTGTCCCATGGCTAATATGGCTAATATAATAATAATAAATAATAATGTTCCCACTGCTGAGTGGGAACATTACATAGCTGTTTACTTTGTTTCACAACCTTCGTTTTA
Organism: Luperina nickerlii; assembly: GCA_963855955.1. Lineage (NCBI taxonomy): Eukaryota > Metazoa > Arthropoda > Insecta > Lepidoptera > Noctuidae > Luperina > Luperina nickerlii. Next base: position 15,187,765 of record OY979662.1, read on the forward strand.
TCTATTAATAGTGGCTAGGTATTTAAGAAATTAAAAAAAAAAATCTAAGGAACATAATAATTATAACATAATTATTTCTCCTCGTGGGTCTAATGGTCGTAAGCGCTACTGCCGGGTGAGGTCCTGGGTTCGATTCCCGCGTCGTGCAAAGTTTTATTGGGGATTTTCAAACAGGAATATCTTACTAGCAGCCCGGAGTCTAGATTTGTGCCCGGGTAATGGCAATGGACTGGCCACCTATAATACGGGACTTAAACCTAACTGGAGGAATCTGTTTGTACTGTAGGTAACCCTTGGGAATTACAGCATGATGTTATTTCTATAAAGTAAAACAACATGTTGGTGTTATATTATTTAATTTCAAACTTATGTAGAAAGCTATAAATAAGTACGGAGAGACATAGAAACTGTCACTAACGGTTTAAACAGAGGTAATAACTTAACATTAGTTAAGTAATAAAGGATAATGGAAACATACTTGCTAGCACGATTCAATGCTCGGTAAAGTCGCGGCACATTCTGCAGTCAAGTAGAATATAGACGGTAAATTAGCAAGTTTCTCGACTTGGTTTCATTAGTATACAGGTCGGCAGGGACTTCGACGCGCAAACTGTAACCGACAATTCAACAATACAATGTAGATATTGTACAGACGCCAGCACATCAAGCTACTACAATCTGTCAAATTTCTTTAATATATTTTCAACTTTATCGCTAAAGCATAAGGTTCAAAGTTGATTGGAAAAATTTGACAGTTTCGGGTAGCTTGATGTGCTGTCGTCTGTACAAGATTCCAGATCATCATCTGCCTAGCCCTTTCCCGACTATGTTGGGGTCGGCTTCCAGTCTAACCGGATGCAGCTAAATACCAGTATTTTACTTGGAGCGACTGCTTATCCGACCTCCACAACCCAGTTAGTGGGTAAAGGCTCCTGCAAACAGGCGCGACGCGCGACGCGAATCGCGCGCGACACAAAGGCACCGCTCGTTGCGCGACTTGCGGTGCCTTTGTGTCGCGCGTGATTTTATCGCGTGTCGCGCCTGTTTGAAGGAGCCTTTACTCAAAATGAAAATGGATGGTTGTCATAATATAATGACAACTGTCACGGCATGTCAGTTGACTACAGATAATGAAATGCAATGTTAATAATCGATTATCAATAACAGGCATTTTAAATACATCTTTAAAAGATACAATCCAATTAACAAATCAATCTCAACCGTGGAATATTACAGCGAGCACAAAATTAGTTGGAAATAAACATCATTTACAAGATGTTCGCAAAGAAAGAATTTGAAAAAACTCTACCGTTACGCCTTTTTATTATCTGAGTTAATAAACTACTCCAAAAAATAGGCGTAGATAAACCTAGTTTATAACAAAACTCAATCATTTGAATGTTTCGCAAGCAACGTTCAGCACGATTGACAAGATTTTATAGGAAATGACATCATTGATTGAACTCAACGATGTTATTTCCTGTAAAATCTTGTTTAAAGAACAATACAAATTTTCTATCAATCGAATTGTCCTATAGGAAACTCTTCATTTTGTTCAGTTTTGCAAACCATCAAAGTGATTGACGGGTCCTTTTCCTGCTGATAAACTACAATGCAACAGCGGAGATTACGACATGTCTTTGAAACTAAATGTTAAAACCAATATAGGTAATTAACGGTGATTTTCTTAGCACCATGACGGAGAAAAACTGAGGAAACGATGCATTTGATGAATGAAATTTGCTTGCCAATATAAACTCGTCACGTTGAGTGTTTTATTGGTTTTATTTATGTCAGTTACTGCAAGTAAAATGCTGGTTTTCAGCTGTATTCAGTTAGACTGGAAAACGACCGAGAAAAGACTAGGCAGATTTTTTATTTCACATCACAGAACATGCAATACGCAGGTATAATTTGTTTGTTGCTCAATTATTGTAGTAGATACCTATAATAGAATACGTTGCTGAAAATGATTAAATAGTGACGACGATTAAATAAAAAAAAAATAGAAAGTTTAATAATCGAGATATATTTTCTTTTTTTTGCCTGCCTGGGTCTGCCGCGGCAACTAAATTAGACAAATAAATATGATTCAGGAGTGGCCGCCCTTGCGGAGACGCAATTATGACCTGTCTCCAGGCCTTCCTTAGTACCTAGTCATTTCCGCTGCCAATCATGATGTCTAGACTTTTCCATAAGTAGGTATCTGATAAAAGTGTAAATAAATAAACCCTCGAAATCACTCATTTAGGGCTGATTTTTCCAACGCCAGATAATTTTATCGGAGGAATAATTTTGAATTTTTGACAGTTCTTCCATACAGAATCAATCAGACGTCAATTAAATTCCACGAATAAGAATTATCTATACACATTAATCTGTATTTAGAAGGCTTCAACTTTATCTCACCACTTTTTTTCAACAATTATTGTTTGAATAACATTATTAAATTATACGTGAAAAATCAACGATGAATATTGAGGTTCTAAAATTAACCTCAAGTGTGAAATGAAAACCATCTATGGTGATTTAAAATGAGAATTTAGGGTTTAAATATTCATAATTATTTAACTTTCAAAGTGAGCTTTGTAAGTGGCACTACAAATTGGTATCGAGAATTCCGGAGGTACGTTTTCTGATCCATTTATTTACATTTTCATCACATACTTTTGGAACAGATGGTGTCCTTTCTTCAATGGTATGAGCCTTGGCTTACGCCAGCTCTAGGAAAATAGTTAAACAAAAATCCATAATTATAACATATATTATGTTTCCACTGCCGGGACTCAGGCCTCCTCTCTGTAGGAGGGCTAAGACCATAAACAACCATGTAGGCCTAAAGTAAATTGGTGGATGTTACATATTTTCGAATTATAGATTAAAGGCCAGATTCCTCACAATGATTTCATTCACCGTTTTAGGAGCAGTGATTATTTGCACTTCTGTCGGGGTACTACTTATGTAACTCGTAAGTCGAGGCCGTTACTCCCAGGCCACCATTACTATACTATCAAAACAAAATTAAACTAGATAATATATTATGTATATAACAGTATCCATTAGTTTACAGCTCAGCAGCGAAGAGCGTCTCATCACTACACGGTTTCAATAGCCATCTGAAGTCACACTTCGCAATGCCATTAGCACCATTTACCTCGTAATGGAAAATCGACACAGAACAAAGCTAACAAGTAGCCGCTAGTCTGACAGTGACACTAGAATACTTACAAGTCTTACAACACACCTACTTGTGTGATAGAAGGAGATAACTTTACAAAAATATTTTTTTTACTGGTCTAAAAATATTTTCTCATCAACAATAGGTAATACGGGTTAACATCAAGGCGTTGCTGGCCTTCCTTGATGAGCTGGGGTGGATCGAATGATCGATTTTCCCACCCGTACGCAAAATACGCGCATTGACGTGGAGTTGCGGACAACAGCCAGTATATATTACCTAATAACCTAGGTAATACGGGCTGGTGTCCGCATAACAATTTTTGATGTTTGTTTCGCTTTTGGCCACTGTAAATCAACTCACCTGAGGATAAGTTGTCACATCTCCTTAGTTATTTTAAACATTTGGCCTAGAAAAACAGAATAGATAGAGACAAAAAGAAGAGAATTGGAAAATTCCTGCGCAAGCACTTCATCATCATCATCATCATTTCAGGCGAAAGGGGTCCACTGCTGGACTTAGGCCTCCCCCAAATACGTCACTTCGACTGGTTTTGTGCTTCCCGTATCCAACGGATTCCTGCGGCCTTCACAGGGTCATCGGTTCACCTTGTGGGAGGTCTTCCAACGCTACATCTTCCGGTACGCGGTCTCCACTCCAGAACCTTTCAGCCCCATCGGCCGTCTGTTTTGCGAGCAAACACGCAAACACTTGTTAGAAACAATTTAATCATTGCTATCGTCCAATTATAATTATGTACGTGAAAACAAAGCTTTACGGTTTATTTTCATTTTATCACAACAGGAAAGACTTAACTTTAAGAAGTAGCTGCATGAATGGAATAGGGCAGGTTTTATCTGCTTTAGAGGAACTAACCAACCCGTCTGTCTCAAGTTTCGAGGTAGGTACTTATTCGCGGTCCACTGGACGTAGGTAGGGACTTACGTTTTAAAGCCCCATCGAATTTTGAACTTTATAGAAAGTACATTACATAGATATAAGCGGTACATCTGGCTCCATTGGTTTGGACTAACACACTCAAACTAGACAAGGAACTATCACTGTTTATGTACTTATTAGCTAAAACAAAATCACGTAGTTACCTAACTAAATTCAAAATCAAAGTAATTTATTCAAACTAGGCTGAAAATCATCACATTTTCATCTTAAAGTTACGTAAGACTGTCCCCGAAAACACACGCCCTTCACCACTTCCTAGTGCTGTAGCTGGATGAAAAAGTGAGTCAACAAACTCCTCAGCAGCACAGATGTCTTTAGGTACAGTTAGAAGAACTAGATTCTACACAATAGTTAGTACCTAATTAATATAACAAAACACAAAACATTAGTAGTAGAGTACTCACTAAGGGGATAAAGTGGTGTCAGTGGTGTGTTTTGAATCCTGCGAGGTAATAAAAACCAATTCGAGTATCGAATTTAATAGTTTATGAAACTGTTAAATAACCGGGGAATACCTAGTTATGTGCAGTGTCATACACTATTTACCCGACTACGTGACAGGACTGGGTTCAATTATTTACGTACTTAACTATGTAGCTTGTATGTGGCATCCCATATACCCTCGAAGCATCCTAACGGCCGGATGGATATTAATACATAAGGAGTCTATCGACACGTTTGGGTCGCGCGAAGAATCTAAGTTTTGTTTTTATAAAATTAAAATGGCGGATTTTAGACGATGACAAAGGAAGGTATTGCAAAAAATATAGTACCTACCATTACTATGTGGGGTATCAAAATAAAGGGGTTGAGGATACTAAACATGAAGTAAGAACTCTTTGGTCAAAATTTAAGTACATTAATAGAAAAAAAATTTTTTTTTGGTTTCCACACGTTTTTCTTAGTTGACGTTCCAAATTCAAATCACATTAATGACCCGTGGCTCATAACGAAATTCAGTACAATATTAATGCCCGGCTAGCGCCTACGACTTAAATGACTTGCTTTAGGTTAGGTTTGAAAGAAATATAATTTGACGTTAGCGAGGTGCAGGTGGTTAGCAGGTGGTGTGAAAATTAAATGATTTGCCATATGTCAGCGCACACGCCAAATACCAACAAAACATTGAAAACTATACTCAAGCATAACGCGGTATTGCAAATGTTCATATAGCTGTTACTTGAAGTCACAAATGATAAACTAAGACCTTCGAAATAAAATAAATAAACAGTTAATTACTGATAACAATAACAATTGTAGGTAAGTCGTTCTCAATCTCCGTCTATAAAGGAAAAGAATTTAAAGAGAAATGCGAAGCTTTTAATAATATGTATGTAACGATAACTAGCATGTAGCAATCAGTGTTCCTCCTACTTTTAAAACCTCCCTGTGTATGAAATAAAACAAACATCACAAAACAAAAAAGCTTTCAAAATCTTTCTTAAACACTTGGCCTGAAGTGATAAACTAACCTCATACCTGTAACCAAAGGCAAATCCAAACAGAGCTTATAAACATAAAGTGGGTAAACAAATAAACAAACAATTGGGCGCTACTGTTACCGATGGATATGTTTACAAAGCTAATGTGTGTACTTCCAATGATCAGCCTTCTTCGCGACACGAAGGGCCGAGGTAGTGCGGCTTCTATACGATTTGTGAGTTATTTGAAGTAATAGAAAAATATACTTTGAACGAGAAGAGGCCTGTGCGTTGATGGAAAGAAAGTAGGTAGATATTTTTTTTTCCGACACGCACAGGAATCATGAAAATAAAAATAAAAACACCTGTGCGAAGCCAAAAAGCCATGTCCATCGATTTTTTCCCCTCAAAACCGGTTATTTTATAATTCTTTATTTTTGTACAACAGTGACTATAAGTTGCTTATCTGTATTAGTAATAGAATCACAATTTACTAATTTGTCTACAGGTGCAAATTAGTAATTTTTTTTCACCAGGTCTACCTACGGAGCTGGTGAAAAATAAAATGAAACCATTTTAAAAGCCATTATTTGAATATTGTGAATGTTTTTAAAGATTAGAAGATAATAAAGCAACAACCACCTTACTCGTAAGTGACGACTGACGTGGAAGTTAGAAAATAAAAATATGATAACACGTTAGAAATAAATCAAGATACGAGCATACGAGGCTATATTAAAGCCCCTTTCATATATATTACCTATCATAGTACAGTCAGCAACAAAAGTCGATTAACACTTCAGTTTTATTAGTCTCATTTATTGAGCAAACTATTAATTAACACTTCAGTTTATTTAATCTGTTATTGAGCAAAACATTTGTTCAAAATTGCACTGTAGGTACTTCTGCTGTAATTTTGAACAAATACTTTGCTCAATAACTGTTGCTGACTGTACTATAGCTAAGCCCAGTGCTGTAATAAAGCGCGGAGTGCAAGGAAAAAATGTGCGGAATGTAAAATTGAAAATATTGGATGCGTTCAAGCCAAAGATTCGGTATGGTTCAAGCTCACGTCAAGCTTGAATACCTGCTGCAGGGATTTAATATACAGCCACGTTCTGTGTATAAAAAAAAAACTAATAAAATAACCCTGAAATAAATTGTTCGTGTCATCTTACGTACCTGGGTGAAAATATGAATACCTTTTTGTTTAAAATTCGATGCCACGTATTCAAAAATCTGTTTGAACGACCCCTTTCAGATATGGGGTACGAAATGTCTGGCTTTGTGCCGATGCAAATAATAAAATAATACAAATCAATATACAAAGTGTGTTATAGAAAAAGAGGTGCATGTCTGAGTTTTTATTCCGTTATCATCTGACCCGACAGACGACAAAATACTAGTGTTTTATTTTTTTTTGTCCAAATAATAGATTTTTTTGTAATTAAATAATTGCTTCATATTTTGCAATAAATTACCGGGGTTGTATCATCGCGCTTTTCTTTCTTTTCTATGCAGTCCGACAGTGACCGCGCTTTAGGTCATGTAAAAATCGACTCCGAAGCCAACGAGAAGGTTTGTTTTGGCAACCATATATTAATATATACAGGTAAAATTATGGTTCGAAGTGAACAATATATCCATCTGAGCCTCTGGCAGACGAATTTTTTCTAACTTATACGAGTATAAGGTCGGTTTTTTATTTTTGTTGTACAGACGCCAGCACATCAACCTACCACAATCTGTCAGATTTTCCCAATCAACTTTGAACCTTATACTTTAGCGATAAAGTTGAAAATCTATTAAAGAAATCTGACAGATTGTGGTAGGTTGATGTGCTGGCGTCCGTACATTGCTATTCAATGGGGCAAGTAAGCCTTTTAGCGAGGGCAGCGGCTGCCACCCAGACTAATAGGAAGGTACCTACTTTTGTTACAAGTGGTTAGCTTCATTCATTTCATTTCAGCCGAAAATCGTCCACTGGTGGACAAATGCCTTCCCGCAAGCACCGCCCCTTAAACCGGTTCTGTGCTTCCCGCATCCAGCGGATTCCTGTGGTGATCCTAATCCCTAATTAACGAGTTGCAATACGAAACCAAAGGCTAGATTGAAATGCTAGTCGCAAAAATATAGAATGCAATTTAACATTTGCTCTACAGTAACAAATTCTTATAAATCGGGTTCGAAGTAATAAAAGGGTTCGCTCGTTTTGGGATTGAGTTCTCAGAAGCGCGTGCCTCTTCCACAAAATATGTGGTTGGAACACCACATCGGCCGAGCCCGGTGTTTGAGGGTTCCGCAGTCCTACCATTTTGTGGAGCCAAATCGGAAGGCTCATTTTACCTCATAGAGTTACAGGTTGAAACCATGTTTTCGCAGTAGCTTAACGACTGCTCTTTAAATATTAATTGGTCTGCCAGCCTGTAACCTGTTAGTTTTGCAGTTCACCAATTGTGTATTATTTGGAGAAAATAATATTTTCTATCTAAAGAACAATATGTTTTTTTAGGTGAGGTGGTGTGGGCATCTTTCGTTTTATATCGTGTTGAGTTGCATTCGATTGGTATATATCGAACTTGTAATAACCACTGTACTATTTAGGGCTGATTTTTCAATCCACCGATATTTTTTATTCATGGAATAAAATTGACGTCTGACGGTTTTTGTATGAAATAACTGTCAACATTTCAAAATTAGTCCTCGAATAAAGTTAGCAGATGATTGAAAAATAAGCCCCAAATGTGATAACCTAATCGCCACTCTGTATATCTACTTTACCTTTTCAGTCATACCACATAATGCTTCCATTTTCATCTCAGCTGCATGTCGCTCAATCATTCATGCAGAAAGTCAGACGTCTGTTTTTAGGTACCGAGTAAATCCACAATGGCGAGACTATCCGATATCAATCATGTAACACCCACAAACAAAGCTCCTTTTAATTAGCCCTGACAGGTAACGAACAATGAAACGAAATACACCATTGTGGCTTCGTCTTATCTTACAAAATGAATATTTTTAATTTGTGGTATACACCGTTTGGTGTACACCGAACCAAAAAAAAAATTAATGTATTTTTATGGTTCCTTACCTCAAAAGGCAAAAACGGAATCGTCAAAGAATCACTTCATTGTCCGTCTATTTGTCTTTCACACTAAAGACCCTTTTTATCAGGAACGCGTAGAGGTATTGAGTTGAAATTATTATCAATTAATTAGGTCAAAGTCCCTTGGAGTTCTAAATAATCAAGCATCTGCATAAATGGCCGCATTTTTTTATTACGTTACGACAACGCAATAAAAAATACGGCCATTTATGCCGCATATTTTGATACTCGCAAATAAATCAAAACTTACGTACGTACAGTGTACACGTATGTTTACGTACTTCCCGTTGCCCTAGAATCATGAAATTTGGCAAGAAGCAAGGTCTCACAGCACAGGTAAAGAATTGACCGTGACGTCGATATACGTATCGACCACTACCGACACTTGCAACCCCAAAAGAGTTTGGTGGTGCACGGCCTTACCTTGGAGACAAAGTTGAAGTCTTAAGATGTATTAAAAGGCACCCATACGTTTCGAACTCACGACTCGCAAGTCTTAGTCGTTATTATAGGAGTTGTTTAGCATTACATGAATTTGGTACTGTAATTTTTCGCTAATTCACATGAAGCTCATACCTTAGAAAAGTAGATCGAAATAGGAATTTAATGAAACGATTCATTGAATTTTTTTTGCTCCGGCTTTGTTCTGTCATAAATTCACCCTTCGCCATTGCTAGCTAACCAAACGGATATTAAAATGGCCGAGTGTTCTTACTTCTTAGGAAATTAGTGTTGTGCCATGATTCTAGTGATGTGACTTGCAACTTACTAATTATGAAATATTTAGCATCAGTAGACTATTTTCCGTTGAGACCCTCACAACTAGGGTTGCCAGGCGTCCGGATAAAGCCGGACACAGTCAGGCTTTGTGGTTGCGTGTCCGGCCAAATCAGACGGTCTCCAGCCTGTTCGGCTTTTGTTAGGCTTTTTGAAGATCGCGCGCGCGGCGCGCTCCCGCCGCCCCGCCACTCTTCATCACCATCCCAATTTAAGAGGATTTTTCGGTAAGTGATAAAAAAGCCTTGTTTTATTTAAAAAAAAATTGTCGTGTTATACTAAGACTAAAATATTACTGTTGTCCGGCTTTTTTACCCAAATGTCCGGCTAAACTGGCTGGTTTGTCCGGGTTTTTTGGTTTTAAGACCTGGCAACCCTACTCACAACGCTACGGTATGTAAGACTCAAGTAGCAGGTTGCGTTCTGTAGTTTCTGCCTACCCTATGTATTTAGGTATCAACAATAAGAACACTAAGTCTTTCTAGGGCGTCCCCTCCCAACGCTTCCACTCACATCTGCGTTGTAAATATCCTACGATTAGATAGTACCCACGTATTTCTTTATATAACAAAGAACTCTGGTGCGTTAAACTACTGTAATGTATCCAATTGCATACTAATTTCCTTTGCATAGAGTACACAGAATAATGTTACAGTTGTCGGTTACAGTACCTATAGTATCAGATTGACGGCTAATTGCTACAGATGGTTATGGAACGGGCATTCGAAGTCTGTAGTTAATTAATATCTGCCCGATTGAATGCCTATTGTTTGTCTGCTGTATACAAAATGGAGCTATGATTTTAGAATTTTATTTAAAACGATTGTTTTTGTTGACCCTGAGGGCTGCATTTTACTAAAAATACTTTTTGAGTTTTTATGGGACAGACCCCTAATTGCGTAACAAACCTTTCAATCAGAGTCATTCTAAAGGATATTGATAATCCATCCATACTAATATTATAAATTCGAAAGTAACTCTGTCTGTCTGTCTGTATGTTACCTTTTCATGCCTAAACCACTGAACGGACTTTGATAAAAGGGCATTGTCCATTTTCTATAGGACTTTGGCCACTCATAAACAAACAGTTCAGCTAATAGTATGTGATTGATTTAATAGCTCATATCAGTAAGAATGAGTCTATAAACCTAGTTTTGTATCAAGATGTATATTTAGATATTTTTTTTTTACATTTAATTGATCCGTATCCGAATCCGTAGGTGTGCCAGGTTCAACGTAAATACAAGGTTTGGGGTTCATAGAAGTGCCAGGGTCGTCAAGAAGGGAAGAATCGGAATGCATTTTAACAAAAAAACCAAAGTAGTCGTTAAAAACTCACAAAAACAACACTCACGATGCAAAGAAACAAAGCGAATGTTATCTGTCATTTTGACAAATTGACACAATATTTTTAAGCACCGTGTTGCCATAAAAAAAAACAATACTATATCGATCCATTCGAAATCGATTAAAATGTTATAAGTTCTCCAGAAATAATGTATAAAACGTCAGTTTATCATTTTTTTATGTCCTAAATCGTTTATTAGCATTTTTACTTATGTGATTTAACGAAAACTATGTTAAATACAGTGGAGAGATTGCACTGTATTTTAAATCGATTTGAATTTGTTGTTTTAACGTGTTTTAGTTTGGCAACACCGAACCAAATCCAAAGTCGGAACCTGTGTAGATCAAATAAGATACTAAAAAAAAAAATAGATTTTTTACAGTGCTGATTGATACAAAGTTATTTGCATCAGATAATTACTAAAATATAATTTCAAATAATGGTAAATTACTTTTTTGCATAGCATCGTGTTTAAAAATGGCCAAGTCTGGACAATGCCCTTTGCTGAGAGATAGATCGCATCCCGGGGAAGAACATAGAATAGTTTTTATTGACATACCTCGCGGGCGTAGCCGCGGGCGGAAGCTTGTTGATTCATATGTTCGAAATATTTGTCTGTTCAACAACGTAAATATTCAATTAATGTTTGTGAACTGTCAGAATAAAAGCCATTGTTACTGATAGGGTGTTACGCAATTACCCCGTTGGTCTGACTATCCTTGCCGTATGCCTTCAGGCTAAAATAGTAGTAGGTGGAGAGAAGGCGTTGCGGTAACGTAGGGGCGAGACGAGCTGGACAGAACCAACAAGCAATGGTCAACGTGGGTCAACGATAGTTTTACCAAAATAACAGCAAGTACTGTGGACCTTTGTTCAGCAGTCATAGTATTTAATTATTACCGTAAAATGAAACTGACTGTAAATGAATTCTCGTGAAAACATATGCAGTATGCACGGTTTCATATTTTCAATTACGTAATTGGAAATAAAATAATTGTTCTTCACATTCATTCTTTTTACTGCTTTAATTATTGTTCTCTTTGTTTTCTGAGTAAGTTATTTTATAAGTATGTAGTAGGTAATACTAATTGCCTCAGTGAACATTTCTCGGACGATCACCCATGATGACCTGCATTTATAATAATATTCTAGTTGTGACAAGTACCTATGCGGAACAATTAGGTTCTTTTTATTACTTAGTAACTAGCGAATCTTGCTTCGAACGGATGCTATGGCAGCATGTCAAAACATCCAGATTGTTGTGCTAAATAAAAGTTAAATATATTTTTTTTATACACCTTCCGGGGAAATTGTTTTTAAAATGATAGTGAAAACCGCATAAAATCTATTGAGAAGTTAGGAAGATGTAAACATATAACCAATATTTTGTAAAAATATTTTGATTTAAAAGAGTGTCCATGGAGTTTCTTGCCCGTTCTTCTCCATAGGTACCTACTACGCCTTAAAATGAGCAACTACTTTCATCGTTCTGAATGATCGACTCCTTGATAATTCAAAAGTACCTGTAAATGATGATTTAAATAATATATTTATGTATAATTGTACGTAAATTGTAGTAATTGTATGTATAATTTTAGTTTAAGGAACAAGGAATATCATGCGTACTCAATCGGGCCGTGCCGTACCGGTAAGTGCGTACCAGAAGAGGTAGCGTTGGAAGGCCTCCCACAAGGTGGTCCGACGACCTTGTGAAGGCCGCAGGAACCCGTTGGATGCGAGAAGCACAGAACCGGTCGAAGTGGAGGTGCTTGGGGGAGGCCTATGTCCAGCAGTGGACGTCTTGCGGCTGAAATGATGATGGTTCCATAGGGCTGATCCTATAAGCCAAAGAAAACCATAATTTTAAACTTGTAGTTCTTATTAATACTTGAAGGATTTCATAGAAATCCTTACTTAGTAAGCACTTGTTCATTGCATTTACTGTTTCAAAGTTAGCTTTTATGACCTCTTGAAAGTGAGAACCTTCATGTCAAGGTGAACTCTTGAAGATATATTAGTAAATTGACGGATTTTTCTTACAGCATAATTATTATGCTGCTGAACTAAGCCGTCTTGCAAGACATGTTAAATGAGGACCCCATTACAACCTTGAGTCGAGCGTGATCCCCAGGAAAACAGTTTAATCGACAAATTCTAGTTTCTCTTTATTCAATACTATGTCATACACACATTAATGTACTCTAAATGCTTTATTCCCAGTAACATAAATATATACAAAAACAATAGGGTTCCGCGGCGAAGATTTATTCGTAAAATTGTATTATGAGAAAATCACTCTTAACGGGCGTCACATGGCTAACGTTAAAAAGAGGGGAGCGAGTCGTCTGTTTCTCACACGGCTACTAGAACATTCTAGAAGCTGCGCCCTTATTGGACAAGCGGATTGTGGCGGGAGCGGTTCAAAATAAGATTGCGTTATAAGGCTTTTTTTTATTTGTGTGTCATTGTTACTATTATTTCTTTACTACACCAACATAATCTTCGCTTTTCTTCAAGGCCTAATTATTTTCCTGGCATATGCGCTCTAATAAATAACAGAGATAATAATCAAGCTTATAATGTCTCTGATTAAAACAATACCCTTTATATTTCAAAACTTCCTCATTTAACAAATGGGGGGCTCGGCGAATTCTCAGATGGCTCATATTTTAGAGGGCCCTACATTTTATTTTCCCCGCCCGCAAGAGCCCGGTAGGATGGGGAATTTTATTAATTCACTTCTCTTACGTTAACGGGAACTAATTACAAAGTCTCACGTAACGAATACCTGGCGGGTGAAATGTACGATTTTGTAATTTAAGTCCAGCCAATGGTGATCCCTGGATTTCGTTCCGTGGCTTCGGTTTTGTTTAAAAAAGGGCAAATCCATTATCCTGGATGCGATGCCTATATACGTACAAACCACGTATGAGGTACCTATGTGGAAATGGCCAACTTTTGTGTGAAAGTTGTCTTTATCGAAATTAAATATTTGTGAATACACAATTTGGTATTCGTTTAGAACGTTGTGATTTTAGTACGAACCTAATGGAAGGATTTTGTGAAGGCTATCATTAAAAAAAAATCAAGCCATCTTTTTTTGCGGAGTACATAAAATATTATTTAGCTATTGTTGGGCTATACAGTTTTTTTTCAAACTGTACTATAACAGCTTTTTAAAACGTTTTGTGATAATTTGTTTTGTTTTTTCCTAAAACCCCGCACTCATGTTACCTGACCCTCTTGATTTAAACAACTTTTATTATGAATTACTTTATTAAATTACTTTGGACGCAGATACTATCTTACTAAGCAAGGGGTCCACCTGTGGCGGTATCTTAATCGCTACATGCGAACTACGCATCAAAATCCTGCATCGCGCAAGCAGAGTTTACCGCGCAACTGGCATATATACAACGTCCGACATCAATCGTCGGCGTTGGGCAGTAACTCACAAGACACGATACTCGTCTGGTCGGAGGGTTCTCCCTTTTCTCTGGAGAATGAGAAACTTTACACCCTGTTCCTCATACTTCTTTACTCCTGGACCCTGGATTCCAACCCCAGGGTCAGCAAAAGTATGATTGGGTTTTAGGTACCATTGAATTTGTCAGTAGCGGCCCGAAATCTGAATTTGGGACTTACAATAACCTACTGCCTACCCCTTCCTGGAATACGGGCGTGATATTATCTAATGAAGGCAGCAAACATTGTATTAATACATTACCGCTTACGTCATTTCCTAGTACACGCGAATAAATATCTTGTTTTCTTCTAGTCGAGAGCTTAAAATAGACAAACTTGTTATTAGGCGTAGAAAAGGTAAATTATTGATGCGTAGAGTATGTTAGTAGATATAAGTATCTACTAACATACTCTACGCATCAATAATTTACTTTACAGCGACGTAAGCGTCGCTGTAAAGTAGGTGAGCCCCATCGTTGTTGCCAATAGGTAACTGTATATTTTTATACCATTCCTATTGACATATTATCTCATTGATAACCTTTTACTTAATTGATGTTCAATTAAATACCCATCGTTTACCTAAACCTAAACCTTCAAGGCATGGTTTTCTCTATCTTTAGGTACATTATGTCCGTCTATTAACACATTTATATTAGGTCAAAGACTATATTTATCTTTGCCTTAGGTTCACCTGAATGTGTGTTAGTTTGTAAGAAAATCTGAGAATCAAAACACCACACTACACTCTTTTTTAAACTAAGCAAATTTATAATATGAAATTTGTTTTGAAATTGTTTATTGAAATTGTTTATTGAAATAATTGATTTACATAAATATTTACAAAATAGGGCCTTAAACTAGTGTTGGGTAAAAATAATTGGATTCTACCTGAACTAGGAATAAACCTGTATCTCAGGTATCTCACTCAAGTGCTTATGCATAAGTATTAGGTATCAAATATTCCTACAAATAGTAAATAATTTATCTACTTTAATGATGTTTATATTAAAATTGAGCAAAATAGTATGCTACTTCTTTGTATCATCGTAAGACACTACGACGGCGACTACGAGCGAATCAATTCTATTTCGCTGTAATTTTTGACGTTCAAAAGTGCCTTTTATGTGTCTACTTATTTGAAATAAATGCTTTGACTTTGTCTTTGATATTTTTGCATCCATATTCTATTATGATTTTTGCAACGTTACATTTTAATAAGGTCGCGTTTACTTTGTCATACAGTAAAATTTGCCGTGTCAACAAAATCTTGAGATTGCATGTTTACTTATAATATCTATAAATTATAAAAAACTAATAAAAACTAAAATAAATTTTACGGATTATAAAGAATAAAAGACAAAATAACAATAATTCGCTCCCCCCACCGAATAATATGGTAATCGATAAATCAAAATTTTACAAGAAAAATAAAAAACTGTTTTATGCGTATATCTCGGCACGGGTAGATCGTAAGGTAGATATTTAAACGTCAAAACAAAGCTAATTTTTTTACAATCTAATTTATATTATGATTTTTTTGTAATACTTTAATAAAATTAAGTTATTGACAAAAATAATGTTACTGAAATTAAATGACAAAAGTATAGTATGCAACGCATCATTACCATATTATTCGCGTGTAAACGCAACAATATCGTAGTCAATATTAATGCATTATAGTATTATTCGTTGTAATACAGTGTCAAAAAACCTAACGGCAATATGATATTACGATATTATTCGTGTGAAATCCAAGCGATAGTGTATAATGTAATATTACATTACAGTAATATTCGTCGATGTGTGGTGTCAAAAGATTAACAGTAATATAATGTTGCAAATACATGTTTTATTAAATAATCCAGTACTTATTATTTGATTTGGCAGAAAAATAACAATAATAGAGGAAGTTGATATTAATACTGGATAATTTATAATAGTGTTTTATTAAAATTTATGAAATAAAACAAAGGCTTTATTATTTATCATAATCAGTCCTTTTATTTATTAACTAGCTGTGCCCGCGACTTCGTCAGCGTGGAATAGTGACTTTTCGGGCAGCATATTTTGAATTACATATACCGTCGTTTGGGTAGCTAAAAATTTACTTTACAGAGAAGCATTACTGCTTCTCTGTATACGATATTTGACGTATGGCCATCGGTGATGAAAGCATACAGGCTCCTAGGATTGCTAACCCGTGACAGAGCCACATACAACTGAGCGTGCGAGAAACAGCTGATACTTAGATCTACACCTACAACTTTCAGCGTCTGACCTTGGGCTTTATTAATTGTCATCGCAAAACATAGGCTGACTGGAAACTGGACTCGTTTAAAACTAAATGGAAAACTGTTTGGAATGAGAGGAATCCGAGGAATGAAAACACTTTTACCTTTTCCACAGCTTGTTAAAATCTCTGCTTCTATCAGATTTCTTTGTAAATTGGTCACTTTTAACCTGGTGCCATTGCTAAGTTTTGGGGGGCTTAAATTTCTAAGAAGCATTATCGGTACGCCTACTTTTAATTTTATTTTATGTGCTGGTAGTCCAGGAGCATTGAGGGATTCTAAAAATTCTACTGGGTAGCTTGTAGATTTTCCTTCTTCCATGACTCTGTTAATGGAGATATACTCAACATAATCCCCCGGAACATAGCTCAAAATTTCAGCGTTTATTGTTGCTGCTTGGTCGTATCGTGGCGTCAAAATAGCTCTTTCGCAAAGCCAGAAATTTTCGCAAGTTGGTATTTGCGTTGCGTTTCCATACACAGATGATATGAGGTCTCGCATTGATGAAACTATGTTGCATAGGTTTTCATTAAGAACCTTCTTTTTCCTTGTTCCTGCGGTAACACACCGTTACCAATCTCAAGTAGCAAATCTGAAAATTCTTGAGCATTTTCGTTGCCTCTAATTTGCGCACGCATATTTAATGTCAAATGCAACGGGATAATGTAATGCCACAGTCGAGAACTCTTTAGGCAGGCTCTAACTTCAACAGCCCTTGTTCCACGTGGTATTACAGGGAGAGTCTGACGAATTCGCCACAAAAAAGCATAGTAATGCCATCCATGGGTTGATCATTTTGCAACGTTCTGTCTACTGCTTCTACTGCTTTTCGATTGGCCATTGTGGATCCCATCCCATATAATAAGGCTACAATCACGAAGAACCTTAGCTTTATCGCTGTTTCTTGAAATATTACAAACAGGGCTTTCTGTGCGGTCTAAATCGATCGGAATTTTGAACATTGTATGAGCAGTTTTCCCACCTGGCAACAATGCAAGCATTATATAATGCTATGCCTGATGAAGCGACAGCAAGCGCGATTTTACCTTGGCTTCGTACCTTCGCCAAAATAACTTTCGTAAGAAATGTTTTACCCGTTCCACCGGGTGCATCTACAAATAGCATTTCTTCCAAAGTACTATCAACGCTCACCAGATCAAATATCAAACGCTGTTCATCAGTTAGCCTCGAGACTGCGCGTCCATGTACGTACTCTGATAGTATACCTTAAAAATGACCGCCGTGATTCTTTAAATTGACATAACTTTTTTATTTATGAACCGATTGACATGAAATAAACACTAAATGTTAAGTGAAGCTTACTACAATATATTAGTGAAAACCGCATCTAAATCGAATAAGCCGTTTCTATTATATTGTAAACAAAAGTAATACACGACTATAATTGTTTTATACTTTACGTGGAAAAAGGCATGCATTTCTTACGCGAATATAATGGTAATCGTCGCTTACCGAAAAAGTTAACGATTGCATGATCTGTAATAACATGTTATGGTATTATTCGTGCAAAAAGTGTGTTTAGATTTTAAGGGAATAATGTTGTTATGTTCATTACGGTACCATTGAAATTATTGTACTTTTATAAATATACATAGAAAAAATACAAAAAAAAATTACAAGATGATAATTAAGCTTTAGACACCGAATATGCAATAAAACGAAAACTGTCGTAGTACCACATTACCATGTTATTCGGTGGGGGGAGCGAATTATATAACATAAAGTAAAAAGGCTTATAGATAAACATTGGCGGTCTTACACGACGTCATTATAATCTATAGAATTGATGTATCTTGTCTCAGCTATTTTCTTTGCGGGGCATTCTTGGCCGCCTGTTTTGTGGGTGCTCGGTTTTTTAAATCGCAAGCATGTTGCACAATGTGACGGTTCAGCATGTTTAGTGCACTCATTCACCTGATGTCCCTGTTCCCCACAATGTCCACATGTATAGGCAGTCTCCCGACAAGTCTTTGCAGCGTGTCCATACTGTTGACATTTAAAGCACCTGGTCAC